>LR738709.1:310701637-310815276 GCA_902687465.1 Secale cereale | reverse complement strand
CAGGAGGAGCTTAGGGTTGTCAGTATTTGCAGGTTGTGAATTGTGTTTTGTGTTGTGTATTTTGAGAGCACTTTCAGATATGAATGTCCAATTTGTAGTATTGAGCATATGAAGTATTTTCTGAAATCTGGAGATCTATTTTTAGCACTTCAAAAATGTAGTTTCATATAAAAGTGCACACAATGTGATTCTCAGAGAAGAAACTGCAAGTTTCAGTTTCAGAGGGTGGAGCATTTATATTAACACGCCCTTTTCGAACATGCCCACACAATGTTGAGTGCAAAAAAAAGAGAAAATGAGGGACAAAGTTTTACCAAGTGTTGGAGGTGGTGTGCGTAGATGACAATGGGGACCCACATGTCAGTAATGGCAGAGGCAAAATTTTGACTACATTTTCCCTGCATCAGGTGGAATCGAACCCAGCAGAGTAGGGGTTGGGGAGTTGAACCAGGCCAGTGGGCTACTTCTGAACTTTACATAGAAGTTTGGCACTACTTCTACCACTACTGTAGCACGTCTTCACCGGCTCTGGTGCGTTCTCGTACGGGGCCTAGACATCATCCTCCGCCTTTGTGCGCTCGCCACGGCGCCCATGCGTGCCGTTGTGAACATGCTCAATAAACGAGAGGAATCTGGAGAGGGCTGTATGTGGAGAGGCGGACAATCGGGACCCACCAGGCCCATGGCCGTACGCTAGCAAGTGCCTAATTGAAAAAATACTTCCTCCTAATGCTATACTGATGTTGGGGCCCACGGGTTTGTCAACGTAGTTACTCCTACTAAAGAGATAAATTTACAACGAAGCCAGTTATTAGGGAGCTAGTAGGGAGTAACATTCATTATCAGTGAGTCGGCAAGTATCACATGTTTATTTTTTGAGAAATATATCAACTACGTTGTGGGCTGACTAGTCTAGGTTTTTTTTAACATGCTCAGCCTATGACAGGCTGGTTTGTATTTTTTTAGGGCCGTCGTGTATCGACCAGCCTATGGGCCTCCCATCCTAGGTTTTATTTTTTTCTTAAAGATCCGCAGACCAACTTCTGTATTTTTTTAAAGAAGAAAATGCAGAGGTATGTTCTACTTTTCTATTTAGGAATTGGAACGCCAGGTCCAACTTATGTTCCCCTTTTTACTATATTATATATATTTATACTATTTTATATATTATTGTTATTATCATCATATATTTAACAGATACTTACATACATAACAAAAAAAAATCCCACGTCTTATTAACTTATAAAATTATTATTTTTAGCATTCAAATCCTTTTGTTTTTTTACTTTAAGGCAACCAAAATGCTGGTCATTGTGTACCAAAGCTTGGTAAGATTTGAGGACCAATGTAATAATAAAGCACTTATTATTAAACATATTATAAGAAAATGATCAGCCATTGTTTATTTTTTGATAACATTACTGCGCCCAACCCAACAATATAATGAGAACCAGCCCAGCAAAATTGTGTATTTTGAGAAAGGGCAATCGGCTGTAATATTTTGGGAAAAATTAAATGAGCGGCATGGACCTTACATTATTTGTTCACCAAGCCCAGAAAATTCGTGTATTTCGACAAAATGCAAATGGGTTGTAGTTTTTTAGAAATAATATAAATGGGCTGCATGGACGCTACATTATTTGTTCACCCAGCCTAGCAAATGGACTGTAAATTAAAAAAATGGATTGAATATGTGCCACATTTTTGGAGGCTCAAATGTGGGCCACTAGGTCGAAGCCAGCGCAAGGCGTTATCAAGTTAGTCAAGAAATGATTCTGACATCCTTAGTCGTTGGATTTACATCCAACGGCCGGCATCCATTCTCAGTCTCTCGTCTTCTTCCTCCAGCACCGCCGGGACCACCTCCTCCCTCTTCCGGCTGCTAGCAGCTCTGCTTAGCAAGCTTCGCTGTGAAGCGATACCCCACCGCCAGCCAGGCCAATCCCTCCACACCTCCTCTTATTCTCCACTGACTATTGAACCACGCCGCACCAGAACCAGTTAACCCTCGTACACCCCTCCGTCTACAACTCCACTGCCGCTTCTTCCCATCTCCGGCTCATTTCCGTCCGGGGCCTCGCCGTCGTGCACCGCCTTGGTGCGCTCGGCGCGGCATGGTCAACAAACAAGAGTTATCGGAAGAAGATTGTACGTGGATAGGCTGACAGTGGGGACGCACCAATTCCATGGACGCGAGCATGCAACCGCCTCCTTATTACGCGAAAATAAAATTATTCCTGCCCCTGAAAGCTAGGACCCACCACCTATATGTTCGCACGGAAGGAAGTGCCTCCTTATTCCTGCCCCTGACACCTGGGACCCACCAGCAACATCTTCGCAAGAGGAAGTGCCTCCTTATTACGGGCAAAAAAATGATTCTACCCCTGACAGCTGGGACCCGCCAGCTATATCTTCGCACGCAAGGAAGTGTCTCATTGTCCTCCCTGACAGCTGGGACCCACCCGGTGGAAGCGTACGTAGCGTTATTTGTCTGGTCGTGAACGTGTACGTACATAGCGGTCGATCGGTCTCTCTACAACGATGAACCGTGGCCGAGTAAGGAGCGACACGTGTCATACGTACAGTCCCTTCAAAACCGTGTACATGTATGTACAGCCACATGGCAAAAAACATGGCCACGTATGTACATACAGGCAAAGTCTCGAACGCGTACTCGCGCATACGTACGGACAGGGCTGGTGTACATGGAGAGGCAGCGGATAGCATCCATGGCGTCGTGTTCATCGGCAGCAAACCGGTGGGGTCGGAACAGAGAAACAGCGTCATGTTCATCGGGAGGCAACTGGCTTGGACGGAACAGCCGAAACCTAGTGTGGCGTACCGCAAAATGGAGGGAAACGGCCTTCTACTGGAGCGCGTACGGTCAAAACGGGGTTCTGTTCATCAGGAAGGGTCTAGCATACCACAAAACGGAGGAAACGTCCTTTTGCTCGACCGGCTACGGTCGAAACGGGATCATGTTCATCGGGAGGGGTCTGGCATATCGCAAAATGGAGGAAACGGACTTGTGTTGGAGTGTTGCGGTCGAAATGGGGGTCCTATGCATCGGGAGTGGTGTGGCGTACCACAAGACGGGACTCCACAGGCTACTGTTCGCCCACCGTCGACTTCCTCCAGCCTCCACCTGCACTCTTCATCCACAGCGTCTTCCTCTGCCTCCACCGGCTACTGTTCATATAGCCCTCCATGGGGTCGTGTTCATCCAGCCCTCCGCGGGGGTCCTATTCATCCTACTAGCCCTCCACCGGCTACTGTTCAACCATCCATCCACGGGGTCCTGTTCATCCACCCCCATCGCCTCGGCTGTGGCGGCCTCGTCTTGGAGTCTTGTTCATCCAGCGGCAACCGCAACGTCCAACCCCCATGGGGTCCTGTTCATCCAACCCCTCGACTCGTTCAACCAACCCCACGTTCACTATTCATCAATAGGTAGCAGGTTCGTCCGGCTTAAGTAAGCAGCAGCAGCGATCGATCAGGTTCGGTTAGCAGCGGTAGCGAAGGAATCGCTTGGGTTCAGTTAGCAGCCAAGGGATCGATCGCTCGGGTTCAGTAATGTAGCTAGTGCAACCGCTTGGGTTCAGTAAGCGAACGCCTCGCTCGGGTTCGGTTAGAGCCCAACGCCTCGCACATACACGTGATGTGTACGAGAGAAACGCGCAAACCTCCGTGCATCGCTCCGCCCCGACCACCAACCGTAACCGGGAACTCCCCGAAATTTTCCTCGCCCTCACTTCTACCACGGTTTTTTCCGTCATCGACGGCCCAAAGAATATCATGTAGCTGCGTCTCCGGCCCGCCCAGGACGAAAAGCCCATTTTCTACCATTATTTTTTGTCATAGAAGTATGAGCCCACCATATCCATGATGATACGGGTTTTTGTCACAATTATCGTCATAGAAGTGTCATATGCATGACAAGAAAAAAATTCGTTCGGCCCAAAATGTCATGAATGTGTCTTTTTTTGTAGTGAGTCGTCAAGGCCAGCATTTTGTACGTACACGTCAAACTCATCCTTGAAACTTGCGTGAATCATAAATTCATCCAACGGTCATTCACAAGGCTGTACTTGAGCATCTCTTGGTGGTTCAAGGTCCGGTTCGCGCATCGCGAGCCTCGGTGCTTGCTTTCTTGAAGGGCCACCTTGGTATATTCTCCTAGACATTTTATCTCTTTGAAAAAATCTCAAATTTTTAGTGACTCCAAATAATAGTGAACCAAACTCAACAGAATTGATAGCAACTACTCCTACAAGTGTCTAGAGGCTATATCATGCATCAAAACTACTTTGGACCATATAAATTTGACATGCAAGCTCAAGAACAAGGTCACCCCAACAGTAAAAATTTGCAATAAATAAAGCACTAGAACAAAAACTAATTGGATCATTAGAGGAGTCACATGCCGAAGAACAATCCCCCAAAACAATTTTGCAAAGGATGAATTGAGCAAGGACATCGAAAATGGCACCAAGATGAGCTAGAACACGGGTTTCAGCTGGTGGATGATTTTATCTGGAGGATGAAGGAGTTGGTGGGTGCAGGAATAAGTGGAGGGGGCCATGTGGGGCCCACAAGGATAGGGCGTGCCCAGGGGGTAGGGCGCGCCCTCCACCCTTGTGGCCCACTGTTGCAGCCCCCTTGTGCATTCTCAGTGCCAAAAATCTTAAAATATTCTAGAAAAAATCATATTAAATTTTCAGGGCATTTGGAGAACTTTTGTTTTCGGGACATTTTTTATTGCACGGATAATTCAGAAAACAGACAGATAACACTATGTTTGCTTTATTTAATCTAAATAACAGAAAGTAAAAGTTGGGTACAGACGATAGTGCACTCTAAATTCATCCATCTCATGCTCATCAAAAGGAATCCGTCAACGAGGTTGATCAAGTCTCATTAACAAACTTCTTTCGAATAACATAAAACCAGAGAATTTTTGAATAACACTAGGTTACCTCAATGGGGATATGCATGTCCCCAACAATTAGAATATAATATTTCTTCTTGGCAGTAGGAAGAGGGAATTCAAAACCTCCAATAGTAATAGTTGAATTTTTTCCAATAGAATTGATGCTATTAACTTGAGGTTGTTTCTTTGGAAAGTGTACCATATGCTCATTACCATTAACATGAAAAGTAACATTGCCTTTGTTGCAATCAATAACAGCCCCTGCAGTATTCAAAAAGGGTCTACCAAGGATGATCGACATACTATCGTCCTCGGGAATATCAAGAATAACAATGTCCGTTAAGATAGTAACATTTGCAACCACAATAGGAACATCCTAACAAATACTGATAGGTATAGTAGTTGATTTATCAGCCATTTGCAAAGATATTTCAGTAGGTGTCAACTTATTCAATTCATGTCTACGATACAAAGAGAAAGTCATAACACTAACACCGGCTCCAAGATCACATAAAGCAGTTTTAACATAGCTTCCTTTAATGGAGCATGGTATAGTAGGTATTCATGGATCTCCAAGTTTCTTTGGTATTCCACCCTTAAAAGTATAATTAGCAAGCATGTTGGAAATTTCAGCTTCCGGTATCTTTCTTTTATTAGTAACAATTTATTTCATATACTTGGCATAAGGAGGCATTTTAAGCATATCAGTAAAACGCATATGCAAAAAAGATAGGTCTAATCATCTCACAAAAGCGTTCAAAATCCTCATCATCATTTTTCTCGGATGATTTAGGAGGAAAGGGCATGGGTTTTTGAACCCATGGTTCCCTTTCTTTACCATGTTTCCTAGCAATGAAGTCTCTCTTATCGTAATGTTGATTCTTTGATTGTGGTTTATCAAGATCAACAGTAGGTTCAATTTCTACATCATTATCATTACTAGGTTGAGCATCAGTATGAACATCATCAATAACATTATCACTAGGTTCATGTTCATTACCAGATTGTGTCTCAGCATCACAAGTAGAAATATTATTGGGATTCTCACGTGTGTCTATAACATGTTCACTAGAAGCATGCAAAGTCCTATCAGTTTTCTTTTTATTTTTATTACTAGGACTAGGTTTATCAGTATTAGTTCTCTGATAATCTTGCTCAATTCTCTTAGTATGGCCCTCAAGATACAAAGGTTCCTGAGTCACTTTACCTCCTCTAGTTGCAACCATAACAACATTATCATTATTCTTACTATTCAAGTCATTAAGCAAATCATTTTGTGCTTTAAGTACTTGTTCTACTTGAGTGGTAACCATGGAAGCATGTTTACTAATAAGCTTAAGATCATTAGAAGTTCTAGTCACAAGATCATCCAAGCATTCAAGCATATAAGCATTACGTTTCAGTTTTCTACTAACATAAGCATTGAAGTTTTCTTGTTTAACAATGAAATTATCAAAGTCATATAAGCATTGGCTAGCAGACATATTATGAGGAATATTACCTTCATAAAAATCTATAGAGAGAATTTACCTCGACTACCTGTGTCGGGTTATCAAGACCATGTATTTCTTCAATAGGTGGTAAATTCTTAACATCTTCAGCTTTATTACCTTTTTCCTTCATTGATTTCTTTGCCTCTTGCATATCTTCAGGACTAAGGAATAGAATACCTCTTTTCTTCGGAGTTGGTTCGGGAAGAGTCTAATCATTATCATTACTCAATATATCATTCAATAATTTTTCAGCTTGCTCAACAGTTCGTTCCCTGAAAACACAACCAGCACAACTATCTAAGTGGTCCCTAGAAGCATCGATTAGTCCATTATAAAAGATATCAAGTATTTCATTCTTCTTGACAGGATGATCAGGCAAAGCATTAAGTAATTGGAGAAGCCTCCCCCAAGCTTGTGGGAGACTCTCTTTTTCAAATTGCACATAATTAAATATTTCTTGTATGGCGGCTTGTTTCTTATGAGCAGGAAAATATTTTGTAGAGAAGTAGTAAATCATATCATGGGGACTACGCACACAACCAGGATCAAGAGAATTAAACTATAACTTAGCATCACCCTTTAATGAGAAAGGAAACAAATTAAGAATATAGTAATAGCGAATTTTTTCCTCATGAGCAAATAGGGTGGCTATATCATTTAATTTAGTAAGATGTGCCACAAAAATTTCAGATTCATAACCATGAAAAGGATCAGATTCAACTAAAGTAATTAACTCAGGATCAATAGAGAATCAATAATCCTTATCAGTAACACGGATAGGTGAAGTAGCAAATTAAAGATCATATTACATTCTAGCATTCAAAGATTTTTCTTTCCACTTGCGAACTAATTTCTTATGATCATTCCTATCCTCACAAGCAAGAAAGTCTCTAGCTACTTCTCCTTCCATAACATATCCCTCAGGCACAATAGGCAATTCATATCTAGGGGAAGTAGGTCTAACAGATGTTTCAAAGTTTTTAGTACCAAAAATTTCATCTGTTTCAGAAATATCATCATCTTCAGCATAATCAATAGTACTAGCTCTAGCAAGATGTTTATCAAGTAGTTCACCCAATGGCACAGTTTCATCAAGCATAGTTGTAGCATCATAAGCATCATTCATAATATAAGTGGCATCATCAATAATGTGCGACATATCAGAAACAATAGCATGTGTAGATGTCGCAAGTTTACTCAAAATAGATGGTGAATCAAGTGCAGAGCTAGATGGCAGTTCCTTACCTCCCCTCGTTCTAGAGGTAACGATCTTGGTTCTATCATCCTTCAGATTCTTCATAGTGATCAACAGGTATAAATCCCAAGTGACTCAGAGAATAGAGCAATGCTCCCAGGCAACGGCGCTAGAAAAAAGTCTTTATAACCCATAAGTATAGGGGATCACAACAGTTTTCGAGGGTAGAGTATTCAACCCAAATTTATTGATTCGACACAAGGGGAGCCAAAGAATATTCTCAAGTATTAGCAGCCGAGTTGTCAATTCAACCACACCTGGAGAACTTAATATATGCAGCAAAGTATTTAGTAGCAAAGTAATTTGGAAGTAACAGTAACAGTGGCAAAAGTAATAGTAGCAGTTTTGTAGTGATGGTGACAGCAGCAGTATCGAAAGTAACAAAGCAAGTATCAATATGGAAAGAACTTGTAGGCAATGGATCGGCAATGATAGGTGTCGGATAATATTCATCCTGTAGTAGTTATAAACTAGAGTGACACAAAACTAGCTCCAATTCATCAATGTAATGTAGGCATGTATTCCGAATATAGTCATACGTGCTTATGGTAAAGAACTTGCATGACATCTTTTGTCCTACCCTCCCGTGGCAGCGGGGTCCTAATGGAAACTAAGGGATATTAAGGCCTCCTTTTAATAGAGTACCGGACCAAAGCATTAGCACTTAGGGAATACATGAACTCCTTAAACTATGGTCATCACTGGTAAGTGTTCCGGATATTGTCGCTCCGGGGTTGCTGGATCATAACACATAGTAGGTGACTATTGACTTGCAAGATAGGATCAAGAACTCAAATGTATTCATCAAAAGATAATAGGTTAAAATCTGAAATCATGGCACTCGGACCCTAGTGACAAGCATTAAGCATGGCAAAGTCATACCAACATCAATCTCAGAACATAGTGAATACTAGGGATGAAACCCTAACAAAACTAACTCGATTACATAATAAATCTCATCCAACCCATCATCGTCCAGCAAGCCTACGATGGGATTACTCACGCACGGAGATGAGCATCATGAAATTGGTGATGGAGGATGGTTGATGATGACGACGGTGATGATCTCCACTCTTCGGAACCCCGAACGGACTCCGGATCAAGTCTCCCGATGAAGAACAGGAGGTGGCAGTGGCTCCGTATCGTAAAATGAGATGGGTTCTTCTCTCTGATTTTTACCTCCCCGAAATAGGTTATATGGAGTTGGAGTTGGCATCGGGGAAGGTCCAGGGGGGCCACAAGGTAGGGGCGAGCCCTAGGGGGGCGCCCCCACCCTTTGTGACCAGGGTGTGGGGCCCCTCCGGTATTTATTTTCACCAGTATTTTTTATATATTATGAAAATATTCTCCGTGAAGTTTCAGGTCATTCCGAGAACTTTTATTTCTGCACAAAAATAACACCAAGGCAATTCTGCTGAAAACAGCATCAGTCCGGGTTAGTTCCATTCAAATCATGCAAATTAGAGTCCAAAACAAGGGCAAAAGAGTTTGGAAGAGTAGATACGACATAGACGTATCAGTGGTCAGTTCATTGTATGCTATGCTATTAATTAGCTAATAAACATTAAGTTCTCTTGTTTTCCACTCCGCCTTGGTTGCTAAATATAAGTCTTCGTAGAGATTTCAACAAGTGACTACATACGGATCAAAATAAGTGACTCCACACTCTAAAATATGTCTACATGCATCTGTATGTTGTAGTCTATTTGAAATGTCCAAGAAGACTTATATTTAGGAACGGAGGGAGTACATGTCTGTCCTTAATTACAGCATGCAACAACCTTCATTTAATCTTCTTCTCTCAATGGTCACATGCACACATAAGTCTGCTACTTTTGGGCGTTAATTATGCCATGAAGTTTCGGTTCCTCTTGGTCAATGGGTAAATCTCTATATGTACAGTCTTCCATAGACAGAGGGAGTAGGTTGAGCACTTGAGCGTGAGCATGTGTGTTGCGTCGCGTGTTCTGTGCCGCATGGATGCGTGAGTGTTGTGTGCGTACATGTGTACGTGTGAGTGTTGCATGTTGCATGCATGCATGCATGAGGCTTTTACTCCCTCCCATTGACATGTTCATATTTCAAGCTTCATTAAAACGTTGCATGCAAGAATTAAGAGAAACTCACCAATGCGTGTAAAAGTTCTGGTCTTTTGTTCCTCACGCATGCATTACAACTAATACGTTCGTAACACAACTTTCTTGAGGAAAACAAGCCCATTATTGAGTACTTTCGGGAGAAAAAAAATCTTCAGGCACTCATCATTTACTACCTATGTCATGGTTTATTGGTCCCATTTGTAATTTTTACCATACTACCTTGGCTGGTGATTTCTTTATTGACATGTATATAAACCACCGTCCTGGTTTATTGGTCCACTTCGTACTTAATGTAAAATTTTGACCGTAAATTTAATTAACAAAGTGTCCATGCATGTCATAAAAAGCTATACCATGAAAAACTATGTTCAGATACGAATCCAGTGATATGATTTTTTGTGACATGCATTAACATTTTATTAGTTAAATAGATGGTCAAAGTTTGACAAAATATACTACTAGTACTCCTACATTATTGGCATCGGGTGCCTTAGCCAATGTTTATCTTGTTGGACAGGATGAGAGTAGAGGCATAGGGATACTGTAGATAGGAAGTCTTGGCGATCCATTATTCCCCATCATGGTCAGAGAGAACTATTCAACTAGTCTTCACAGTGAGGTGAAAATACACGCTGCAGCAGATGGGACACTTAATTAATAAGTTGACCCAGCATGTTGGTGTTACTAAATTAGCCTTACCCAGTACTGCCACCATGTTTGCCAGTGGAGCAAGCTTCCGCAAATACGCCTACGCACCTCTCTCTTCCATTAACCGACATATGGGCCCTCTTGAGGTAGACCCACATGTCATCAGCTTAACTATTTACACTCCGAAGGATGGTATATCCTAGTAGTAGTACTAGTAGAATTGAGATTTAATGCACTTTCTTGCCCGTCTTTCTGTCTTCTTCCTCCTCTCTTATTCTTCCTCCTCTCCTCCCCATCGTCAGCCGCACACCATTTCCCCCGGCTCACTGCTCGCCCGCCCGCGCCATCTTCCTTGGTATCTTGTGCATACCATAACCCCCCCCCCCGCCTCACTGCTTGGCCACACATGCCATCTTCTTCGCTCTCCCGCCCGAATCCACTTCCCCGCTCGTTCGCAGGCACCGAAAACCCCAATCACTCAGCGCCCTAAAAAATCTATGGCAGAATCCAGTGACACATAGAGCCGCGATTGTAATTCCCTCCCCGATGTTCTCTTGCAGTAGATCTGTAATCGTATGGACCTACTCAGCACCGTGCATCTGGCAGCATGCTAGGTGTCTTTGTACCATCTATTTGTCTGCAACCGGCCGGCCCTTTCCAAGACACCCTGCTTGCTGATGCCCGATCCTCGTAGGTGGCCCGGACACCGACTTGACGATCCTACGAAGGTTACCGTGGTGCCCCTTGACCTGCTACGACTACCCATCCACCAGTCCTTCATGCGCGGACACTACTGGGCGGGCATGAAGGCCAACTGGATCATCCTCATCCACCAATCCGGTAGTCTGTGGCTTCTCGTGGATATCTACACCCTTCCATCGTTTGATACTATAGGATCGAAAGTAGGTCTAGAGGGGGGGTGATTAGACTACTTGACAATATAAAAAATCTGCCTTTAGATCATGCAAAGTTTTTGGCAGTTTCACAAACAAGATCAAATCAAGTAACACCCTACACATGCAATTCTAGAGTATATGCAGCGGAAAGTAAATTGCACATGTAAAAGAGAGGTGGAGAAGATCAAACGCAGTTTGGTGACACGGAGATTTTTGTCGTGGTTCCGATAGGTGGTGCTATCGTACATCCACGTTGATGGAGACTTCAACCCACGGAGGGTAACGGCTGCGCGAGTCCACGGAGGGCTCCACCCACGAAGGGTCCACGAAGAAGCAACCTTGTCTATTCCATCACGGCCTACGCCCACGGAGGACTAGCCTTACTCGGGGTAGATCTTCACGAAGTAGGCGATCTCCTTGCCCTTACAAACTTCTTGGTTCAACTCCACATCACGACGGAGGCTCCCAAGCGACACCTAACCAATCTAGGAGGCACCACCCCCCAAAAGGTAATAGACGGTGTTGATGGTGATGAACTCCTTGCTCTTGTGCTTCAAGTGATAAACTCCCCAACACTCAACTCTCCTCACTGATATGGCTGTGGTGGAAGAAAGATTTGAGTGGAAAGCAACTTGGGAAGGCTAGAAATCAAGTTTCATATGATAGGAATGGAATGGCTTGATCTCAACACAAGGGTAGGTGGTTCACTTCTCAGAAAGTGTATGGTAGAAGTGGTGGTACTTTCTGATGGCTCTCCTCACGAATGAGGAGGGGGTGGAGGGGTATATATAGCCTCCACACAAAATCCAACCGTTACACACACATTTGACCAATCTCGGTCAGACCGAAGTGAAAACTCGGTTAGACCGAAAGTTCAAATATAGTGAACGTTGGGATTTTCGATGGGACCGAAAATACCATCTCGGTGAGACCGAAGTGAGTCAAAGGTTAGGGTTTGCCATTTCGGTGAGACCGAAAATATAAACTCGGATATTCCGAATTGATGTCAACTGATCACAGAAGGTTGGCAGCCCTTTTTCGGTGAGACCGAAACTCAGAATCGGTTTGACCGAGAAGCTAGGGTTTGGAGAAACAACTGAAGAGGTTCATCTCGGTGGGACTGAGTTGGAGAAATCGGTGTGACCGAGATGTTAGGGTTTGTGATAAGTAGTGAATAGTGCTGATAGTTGAGGGAGTTAGATCACCAAGCACTTGAGCAACAAGAACATTAACACAACCTCATCCCCTTTTAATAGTATTGGCTTTTCCTATGGACTCAATGTGATCTTTGATCACTAAACCAAAAATGGAGTCTTAAGCTTTTGCCAATGCTAGTCTTAGCATTTTGAGGGGTCCACTTCTTCAGACATTTCCATACCCATATCATCGAACTTCTCTGAAATGATTCTCAAGATAATATTAGTTCAATGATATATATGTTGTTATTAATTACCAAAACCACCCGGGGATTAGTTGCACTTTCAATCTCCCCCTTTTTGGTAATTGATGACAACATATAGATCAAAGCTTCGACAAAAGATATAATCAATGAATAACATCATCGCTTTGAGAAGTATGTGATAAACAAGAGCTCCCCCTAAATTTGTGCATTATTTAAAATTTGCGTTTGAATGCAAATGCACAATCGATTAGGATTATGGGTCACTCTTCCATGTCACATACATCTTGGTGGAGCGCACAAAATGATAAGAATGAATAACATGCACTTAATCACCAAGACAAGAGTAAATAGCCATACAATAAGGAATAGCATAGGATAAGCAATAAGCACACATTAAAGCATAGTATGGCTAAGCACTCATTAAGGTAGCATCAAACGTAGTAGCAAGCACACTTAAAGTTTCAGGAACCAAAAGAAACCAATGTATCTCAAGGAAAAACCAGCAAAAGAACGAAAAGACGAAAGAGCACTCTCTCTCTCGAAGCCCTATGATCTATAACAATTTCTCCCCCTTTGGCAACAAGTTACCAAAAAGTTCGAAAAGGTATAGAGCTAAACGTCACTGCGGGCTCTGCTGGCTGCTCCCGTCTGGGTCGATGTCGGTGTAGAGATAGCTGCATCTGCGAAGACCTCTGCTGATGTCTGCGGTGGAGGAGTGGATGCTGGAGCTGTAGGAACTGCTGGAGCTGTAGCTGGTGCTGAAGTGGTAGCCCTGGAGTCTGTCACTGGGATAGCTGCAGATCTGGATCCTCTGGGAATCGGAGCAATCTGGCGATGAGAGTCCTGGACTAGATCATCCTGCATAAGCTCTGCTCTCTCCTGCCTAGTCTCCTCCATGTCTGCCTCAAGCTTGTTGACAGACACCTGAATCTCAGTCAGCTTCACGTCTAGAGTGTGGATCTTGTCCTCGACAATCCTCTCAAGGCTCTCCTGAGATTGCTCAATGCTGGCCAGGCGTTGTTCAATTCTCCGGGTTGCTTCAAGAATCTGATCTCCAAAGCTCTTTGGCTTAGCTGCTGCTGCTGCTGCCTCTTTGTCAGCTTTGGCTTTCTTTGCAGCTTCAATCTTAGCTTGCCCTTCAACTGAGGTGGGATCCTCTTCATCCATCACAACTACGTTGTCCTCATGCTCTGGCTGCAGTGGCAAGTGCTTCCTATCCAACATGAATTTGCCCGTGCCAAACTTGGCGTTGATGAGCATCTGAATCTGCGGAGCAAACCCACACGACCTCTTCTGGTCAGCTGCAGTCCTCTTAATGGTCTCTACCATCAAGTCCATCACCTTAAAAGGTGCCTTCTCATCGAGAATGTGCAGCATGTTGATAGAATAGCCTCGTATCATCCGGTGGTCACCTGACTTAGGCATCAAAGTATGCCTCAGAATAGTGTTAGTAGTGGTCAGACCAGCCTGGAGATAATACACTGAGCCGAGCTTCCATCCCTCCAAATCAGCAGCTGGGATCTCCTTGTACATATTCTTCATAGAATCATGACTCTTCTTAGGAATCCCATAGACATCAATGTCGTCCTCTCTCTGCACAGGAGCGTTCAGAAGTTCTGCCCATTCTGCAACAGTTGAAGAAAACCTTTGACCTTCAGTCATCCAGGTGATCTTGCCATCAGGGTAGAAATGGGCTGTGGCATAGAACTGCATGATCATCTCGTCATTCCATGCTGTCAGTTCTTGACCCACAAAATCAGCAACTCCACATGCAGTAAAGCTCTCATGCACATGGGGAAAGAAGTCCCGGTGCTCTCTACTATCAATGTACTTCCAGTCAACATACCTGGTGTCAGCAACAATGGGCTTCTTATCCATTAGCACTGTCTCATAGAAATCCTGCTGCTCTCTGGTGTGGAATCTGGGGTCCACAGCAGTCCTTCTTCTTACGGCATATGGATCAGACTGTCTCCATAGCCTGAGACCTTTGTCCTTCCTTGCCTTCATGTCCTCAGCTTGAGGATGAGCATCATTGTGGAGTGGCAACTTGGGACGGAGCTTGAGCAACACATGATCTTCATCTGACTCAGAAGGTGGCATCTCACCTTTGTTCTTCTCAGAAGCTGGAATGCTTCTGGTTGTCCTCTTGGGCTTCTCTGGAGCTGCCTTAGCTGGAGCAGGCTTCTTGGGCTTGGAGGAGGCTTGAGCCCGAATAGCATCACCCATGAACTTAGCTTTCTGAGGAGGAGGCTGGGGTGCTTCTTCTTCTTCTTCTTCAGCAGCATCAACTTGAGGTTCAGCATAAACAACTCTCTTCCTCTTGGAAGTCTTCTTCACCTTGCTTGGAGCAGGCTCTTCCAAGTTGAGCTTCTTGGCAACTGCAGACTGTTTTACCTTGCTTGTACCTTTCCTTGGCTGCTGCCCTTGGTGCTCTTTGGCAACCACATTCCTCTTGGGCTTGGAGGTAACTTCCTCAGCAACAAAGTCGGAATCCTCATCATCAGAAGTTCTCTTCTTCCTGGTTCTCGTAGCTGCAGGAGGCAGACCACTAGGGGTGCTCCTCTCACCATCATCACTAGAACTGCTTGCAGGACTTGTTTCTGCCTCTGGGATTTCAGCAAATGGTGATTCAGACCTGTTCTGGCTGTCACTGACATCTGACATGGCTGAAAGACCTGTGAACAGATAAGGTGTAGGCAGAGTAGAAGAGTTATCACAACTGCAGAAGTTTTTGCAAGAAAAAATGAGTTAAAAACTTAGTTTTGAGTTTTCACAGAATGTATTTCAGTCAAACCGATTTCAAGTTTCGGTGTAACCGAAGTGTTCAACAGAACCTACACACCACTTTCGGTCAGACCGAAATGGGTTTCGGTCCTACCGAAAACTTAGGGTTTCACAGAAACTTCAATTCGGACATTCCGATTTTCACAACTCGGTCAGACCGAACTATGTAGTGCAATGGTCAGAGACCAAATCGGTCAGTCCGAGTTTCAGGAATCGGCTTCACCGAGATGCATTCCGTGGAAACCTAAACCTAAGAATTTTCCTCGAAACTAGAAGATCTTAACAATGTATTGGGATCATATCAAACTTGGATTGAATCAGGGCAGTCCTATCATGCAAGAATCAGAAGTGGAGCATGAAAGGGATCGGGACACACCCTAACTTGGTGGTGTCCCTCTACGGCGGCAACGGCGGAGAAGATTACCGTTGACGGCGGCGGAGACCTGCGGCGAGGGCGCACAGGTGATGAAGGCGACGATCCGTAGACCAGGGCGGCGGCAGCAGGGGTCTTGGAGGGCGAACGTTTGAAAGGAATAGATCGTGCGCAGCCCTCAGTATATATAACCCCGTGCTGTCAGTGGGACCGAGTTGAAAAACTCGGTGTCACCGAGATGCATAATTGCAGTGCAGTTACGCATATCGGTCAGACCGAGATTTTGAACTCGGTTTCACCGAGATGAAACCTAGATCAATCTAAGTGTTTCGGTTGGACCGAGATTGAGAAGCCGGTCAGACCGAAATGGACTTAGAAGGTTTTGGAAGTCAGCCTTAGACGAATCGGTAGTTCCGAGTGCTCCTCACTCGGACTGTCCGAAAAAGACTTGTTCAAAGTTGTGATATAAGCATGAATAGAATTTGAGACAAGATAGCATAGATAGCTAGGGAGGGTGCTTAGGCATTCTTGTCCATCCATTTGGCCAGAAAAAGAAACCAAAACAATCAAAACCACAAATGGATGTCCTTGAATGAATAAAATCATGCATTCAACATGCTCACACAATAAGATAGCAACTGAAATATGTGTCAAACATGCACAACCAATCACTCTAGCTACTAGCACACAATTTGTCGATGACTAGGTCATCTATATATGAGTATATTGACTTAGGAGCCAAATGAGAACATTTGATCATAGGTCATACTCATCGTTTAAGCACAAGTGGGGTTACCACTTTTACATAAAGCATTTATGTGTTCACATCATTTGGAGATGCTTTAGCTCAATTTTTTAGAGCAAAGCTCCCCCTAGATGTGAGAACCCCTTTTAAAGGGTCAAACTAACCTTGGGTTGTCGTAGAAGACTTCATGTAGATGTTGAAGATGTGGATGCTCAATGTTGATGTAGATCATCAAGAGTTGAGAGCTATCCTTGGATTAGGGCACTTTCAATACCTACATGGGTTAGTCCCACAAGGAACAAACAAGAATATCCATGGACATAGAGTGAAGTACACAAAAGATAATGTCCATGAAAGCAATGATTACCTTGTCCCTTGACTTACCAACAAGAGGGTTTGTGACTCCATGAACAAGTGCATGATGTGGAAGATGATTGCACAAGTTCTTGCCAAAATGAATATGAGTGAAGTTTGTTGGCGGAGTCACCCTCAAGAACCTACTAGTTCTTCTTCTTTGGGATCCACATCATCTTGATGGGAATCATTGGTGTTGTAGTTGAGCTTGACGAGGTAGAACTTGATGTGTCCTTGGGAACCCACTTGACCATGGCTTGAGGTGCTTCAATGAATGCATCAATCTCCTCTTGAAGCTTGTCCTTGGCCTTTAGCTTGTGGTCTCGTGGTGGAAGGTCATCTTGAGCTTGTTCCACATTGGAAGAAGTAGGATCATACTTCTCCTTTTGTGAGACAAACTGTGGAGTAGGGTATTGACCTTCTTCCCACTCAACACCTTCGGCGTTGAACTTTCGCTCAAAACCAATCCCTTGATTCTTCCGGTGTCTTCCTTGTTTGCGAACAATCTCCTCAAAGTTCTTGCTTCCGGCAAGACTCTTGTAGACACCTTTCTCTATGATTTCCTTCAATAAGCTATTTTCTTGCTCAAGTGTAACTTGGCTTGAAACATTGTTAGTGGAATCAAGAGAACTACTAGAAGTAACAACATTTGATTTAACATTGTTATTGTTACTACTATAGGAAGAATTTTTCTTATGCTTGTCATGCTTAGTCTTAATAGGTGGCAAGAAATTAGACAAGAGAAGTCGTTTGGCAAGATATGAAGAACTCTTCTTTCGAAGATCGTCATTGATCGCTTTTAGAAACTCATGTTCTTGCTCTAGAGTGAGCTTCTCGAAGCGTAGCTTCTCATGAGATCTTAGGAGCTCTCTATGATCTTCTTGAGTTGTTTCATGAGCTAACTTAAGAGTGTTTAGTTCTTTAGTTAGACGCTCAATCTCCTTCATAGCATTGTCATTCGACTCTTCTCGACTATAAAGACTACTAGCATTTTCATCATTACTAAGCTCACTAGATTTATCATGTAAGAGCTCATCTTCACCAAGCAAGTCATCCTCATCACTATCGAAGTCAATGAATTCAGGGTGTGTTACCTTGGGGCCTTTAGCCATGAAGCATCTTCCAATTCCCTCATTTGGTGAATCAAATAAGTCGTAGGAGTTGGAGTTGGAGGATACGAGAGCAAGTCCGGCAACACCTTCATCTTGACTATAGTCGGAGTCGGAGTGATAGCTTCCATCGGATTGATTGTCAGAGTCGGAGCCGGAGACCCATTCACCAACATGAGCTTGATGTCTTCTTCTTGTGTAGCTCCTTGATGACTTGTCTTTCCTCTCCGAATCCTTGCTTCTCCGAGAAGGTCTTCGTTCATAACGATCATCTCTACTCCTTCTCTCTCTCCGAGGTGACTCATCTCTTGCTCTTCTTCTTGGAGATTCTTCTCTTCTCTTGCGGGGAGCCGTACACTCATTTGAGAAGTGTCCGGGTCTTCCACAATTGTAGCAGTTTCGATCACGACTAGAAGATCTCTTTTCATCATATGATCTAGACTTTGAGCTTCTTTCTTTGCCTCTATTCTTGTAGAACTTGTTGAAGTTCCTGACCATTAGGCTTATGTCTTCATTGGAAACTAACTTGTCACTTGAGGTAGTAGGAGCATCACTTGTAGCCTTGTAAGCACCACTTGACTTGTTGTGAAGCTCTTCCTTATCCTTAAGTGTCATCTCATGAGCAACAATTCTTCCAATGACTTCAGTTGGCTTGAGAGTTTTGTAATTTGGCATCATTTGGATCAAAGTGCACACGGTGTCATACTTTCCATCCAAAGCTCTGAGAATCTTCTTAATGATGAATCGGTCGGTCATTTCTTCGCTTCCTAAGCCAGCAATCTCATTTGTGATGAGAGCAAGCCTAGAGTACATTTCAGCGACTCCTTCACCATCCTTCATCTTGAACTTGTCAAGTTGACCTTGAAGAATATCTAGCTTTGATTCCTTCACAGATTCAGTACCTTCGTGCATTTCAACCAAAGTATCCCAAATCTCTTTAGCATTCTCAAGACGGCTGATTTTGTTGAACTCTTCGGGACACAAAGCATTGAAGAGAATGTCACAAGCTTGAGCATTGTTTTGCAACATCCGCAACTCTTCGGGTGTAGCTTCGCGATCCGGAACTTTTCCTTCTTCAAAGAAATCACCTTGCATGCCAACACAAATAATGCCCCATGCGGCAGGATTATGACCAAGAATATGCATTTTCATTTTATGCTTCCAACTAGCAAAATTTGTACCATCAAAGTAAGGACCTCTACGATAATTACCCTCACTAGACGCCATACTCTCCTAGGTTGAGAAACCAAGCTTATGGAGTCCAATGCAATGGAAACCAAGGCAATGGAGACCAAAGCTCTGATACCACTTGTAGGATCGAAAGTAGGTCTAGAGGGGGGGTGATTAGACTACTTGACAATATAAAAAATCTGCCTTTAGATCATGCAAAGTTTTTGGCAGTTTCACAAACAAGATCAAATCAAGTAACACCCTACACATGCAATTCTAGAGTATATGCAGCGGAAAGTAAATTGCACATGTAAAAGAGAGGTGGAGAAGATCAAACGCAGTTTGGTGACACGGAGATTTTTGTCGTGGTTCCGATAGGTGGTGCTATCGTACATCCACGTTGATGGAGACTTCAACCCACGGAGGGTAACGGCTGCGCGAGTCCACGGAGGGCTCCACCCACGAAGGGTCCACGAAGAAGCAACCTTGTCTATTCCATCACGGCCTACGCCCACGGAGGACTAGCCTTACTCGGGGTAGATCTTCACGAAGTAGGCGATCTCGTTGCCCTTACAAACTTCTTGGTTCAACTCCACATCATCAAGACGGAGGCTCCCAAGCGACACCTAACCAATCTAGGAGGCACCACCCCCCAAAAGGTAATAGACGGTGTTGATGATGATGAACTCCTTGCTCTTGTGCTTCAAGTGATAAACTCCCCAACACTCAACTCTCCTCACTGATATGGCTGTGGTGGAAGAAAGATTGGAGTGGAAAGCAACTTGGGAAGGTTAGAGATCAAGTTTCATATGGTAGGAATGGAATGGCTTGATCTCAACACAAGGGTAGGTGGTTCACTTCTCAGAAAGTGTATGGTAGAAGTGGTGGTACTTTCTGATGGCTCTCCTCACGAATGAGGAGGGGGTGGAGGGGTATATATAGCCTCCACACAAAATCCAACCGTTACACACACATTTGACCAATCTCGGTCAGACCGAAGTGAAAACTCGGTTAGACCGAAAGTTCAAATATAGTGAACGTTGGGATTTTCGGTGGGACCGAAAATACCATCTCGGTGAGACCGAAGTGAGTCAAAGGTTAGGGTTTGCCATTTCGGTGAGACCGAAAATATAAACTCGGATATTCCGAATTGATGTCAACTGATCACAGAAGGTTGGCAGCCCTTTTTCGGTGAGACCGAAACTCAGAATCGGTTTGACCGAGAAGCTAGGGTTTGGAGAAACAACTGAAGAGGTTCATCTCGGTGGGACTGAGTTGGAGAAATCGGTGTGACCGAGATGTTAGGGTTTGTGATAAGTAGTGAATAGTGCTGATAGTTGAGGGAGTTAGATCACCAAGCACTTGAGCAACAAGAACATTAACACAACCTCATCCCCTTTTAATAGTATTGGCTTTTCCTATGGACTCAATGTGTTCTTTGATCACTAAACCAAAAATGGAGTCTTGAGCTTTTGCCAATGCTAGTCTTAGCATTTTGAGGGGTCCACTTCTTCAGACATTTCCATACCCATATCATCGAACTTCTCTGAAATGATTCTCAAGATAATATTAGTTCAATGATATATATGTTGTTATTAATTACCAAAACCACCCGGGGATTAGTTGCACTTTCAGATACCATCAGCGTCGAGGCTCGCGGACCGCCGGACACTCCTGCCCACTACGCACGAGACGCGTCGAGCTTTTGGTGCGACCTCCGTTTGCTGAAGGTTGTAATCTGCAAAGTGCCCACACCATCAGAAGACTACATGGATTACAAGCTCATTGACTTGTCCGACATGGGATTAGTCTATCTGGAACCCGGTCGCCATACATGGTTATGGCTCATCATCAATCTTGTTGACCCTCCATTTCTGTCTGATGCTATAGTGCACGATGGCATCGTTTACACGGACGACGCACATATTGGCTGCATATACTGGTGGAATCTATCATCATGTAATTTTTCTATCTCATCTCATCTTTACCTTATGAATACGACTGCTTGTGATTGTTAGAAATTTAGAATAGATAGTATGCCTATAACCAAATCATTGCTATATGTTCCTCTCATTGCCAAGATTTTTATGACCACACATCTTATTGTGGGAGTTGATATGAGAGAAATTGGCATCTAATGATTGTTAGAATAGATATTAACTTGGGGTATGATTATGACCACGGCATTGCAATTATCTATCTATGATCTGTGTCACTTTTATAATAATCTTAATTCCACACATACTCTGAACATGATTGTATATTTTTGTCCTTTTGGTCTCCAATTTGATTTGTTGCAGCAGACGCAAATGCGTTGGCCTTCATAATTCCAGGACCTGGAAATATACAAGTCAATAGGTGGTGGTTTATCGCTCGTTCAACTGACGACGGTCATCTACTGCTCATTCGCACGTACCAAATTGACCAAACCATATCATCAAACCACATGCAGTACAATGCCTGGGGCGTTCATGACTGTGATGGCTATGGTTGCTTCGTGTTCCAGAAAGATCCCAGCTCCATTGGGCCAAGCGTATTCAACTGGAGGCGAGTTTACAGCCTCGGCAACCACTCCATGTTCCTCCGTCTCAATTATCCGGTCATCCAACCAATCATCAATCATATCACCAGCAATGATTACCGTGTTATGCAACTTCCATTCGCTAGGGGGAATTGTGTTTACACATCGTACCATGGGTTTCATGAATCACCATATCCAGGGATTCGTCGACACAGCTTGTTGCCAGATAATCTTCAGTGTGTGAAAGGTATCAAGCTTCCAAGCGATGAATGGCTTTTGCAAACCCGACATGCGGCGATGTGGTTCATGCCAATTGCAAATATGCACAACTTGATTCGTAATGATATCTAGACTGAGCCATGCATCCTGCTGTTGTAGCATGACCCTCTTTTGTTGGATATTATGTATTGTGGTTAGTTTGAAGGATAGATACCTTTCTGGGATCAAGTGCATCCTAACTCACATGCGTAGGATGTATTGATAATGATGATGAAGATCATATAATGAATATATATCATTTAGGCTTCAAGTGCGTACTTGTTGGTGAAAGTGTTGTCCAATGGGAATTATATTTTGTATTACTCATGTAGCCTACAAAGTCTGCGGCACAGCCTTGTAACTTCGTACTCCATTTCTAAATGTGTACTAGTCCTCTATACCGTATATTGCGCTACTCGTACTACTACCTCCCTCCTGGTTTATTGGTCCCCTTCGTAATTTGTGCCAAAATTTTACCATAAATTTAACTAACTAAATGTTAATGCATGTCACAAAAAATTATATCGTTGGATTCCTATTTGAACATAGTTTCCAATGGTATAATTTTCGGCGACATGCATTGACATTTTGTTAATTAAACCTATGGTTAAAATGTGACACTAAATATGACTAGTAAGAACTAGTATACGTCGGTCAAATTATTCATCAAGTCCTCACATTGAATTAACATGACAACACGTTGCGCGTGAGGTGACACAAGAGTCCCGGCGGCGTGTTCGGTTCACCAAAGTGAGCCTCACCCTCTCATAGTACTACAACAGCACTCTCGCATTCTCTACAAAATAACTCTCCCATTCTCTCCCGGTCTCCCCGCCTCCCAGCCGCCGCCTTGTTTCGATCCATTTGGTATGATGAGCGATGAGCTACTGGAGTTGCTATACTTCATTGCAAATAGTCAAAAGGGAGACACTAAAAAATCGATATCAACAAGGATGCTCTTCAAGCTAGCCGGATGAAGGAAGGAACCAGTGAGGCCGCTCCTGTGAGTATTCATCCCGTCTCCATGTATGATGATTTCGATCTTTATGGGGGTTTTCAAGTCTTTAGATTCTACATGTAGTAATGAAGCCGAGACCCCGGTTTGTTCGGGTATTGTGGACTTCAGATTTGGAGTACCACTTATCTGTAGAAATCTTTCATCACTTACTTAAAACAGTTGATTGGTCATACATTGAGTACCATTTAACTGGAATTAACAGATGCAAGGACAAGAAGGATTGGACGGTGCTGCCGACTGGCGTCAAGTTCGATCCCATGAATTAGGAGCTGATCGAGCACCTTGAAGCCAAAGTGAGTGCTGACAGTGCGAGATCTCACTCTCTCATCGATTTGTTCATACCAACCATCGACGGCGAGCATGGCATATGCTACACTCATCCTGAGAAACTTCAAGGTGAGACACCGATCGGCCGTCTACTTGCACAAACATATTCCTTTGTTTATAGCTCAATTTTTGTTTTTAGACGCAGACCTAGTGAAGCAATTACAACTCGGCAGTTAATAAAAAGTGAAACAAGTGGCTGCAACATGCCAAAGATCTTATGAAAATGCCAACTACGTACCCTAAAACCTGTATTTGCCAATACTGCGTGTATCACATTGAGTGGCCTAAGCAAGCATTTCTTCCAGCGCAACTCCAGGGCGTTCGAAAGGGGCAAGCGTACGCATAGCAAGATACAGTCGGAGTGGAGAATGGATGCGATGTGGCACAATATCGACAATACATTACCAGTGATAGTCAACATCCGGCAGACATGCAGCAAAAAGGTTCTTGTGCTGCACACCAACAAGAACTTCGACTAGTAGAGTACCAACTAGGTGATGCACCAGTACCACCTCGGGGACCTGGAGCAAGAGAAGGAGCGGGAGCTGGTCGTCTGCAAGATTTTCTATCAGACGAACACCAGGGCCGGGACTAAAAAGATTATAAGTTAGTTTTGTATTGGTACTTGTTCTACCTGGACGTCTGCAAGTTGGTATTGTTGTTAAGGATCTTTCAGTATGAACTTGGCATTTGCTTCCAACCATCATGTCGAGGTTCGACATGGATATAATGCTGAATCTTTTGTTTTGAAACAAATTTTCAGGCACCTGATTTATTTTTTTGATGCGCAGCATAAGCACCTGTCGTTTGAATTCCCAAGCTCTCCAATTTGTTTACATGTTCGAGTATGCACAGGATTTATCCTGTGGGTTTCACAGGTTGATAGTTGTTTTTCTTTTTTGAGACAAGCACGGGCTGATAGTGTTGGACGTAGCACATCGGGACAGGGTTGTGATACGCCAAGCCTATCTGCAAATTGTTACAAGAGAGGAGCGATGGATGTTGGCCTTCCAGAAGAGTTAAGTATCGCGACAAGTGCCTCCCATGGACTCAAAAAAGGCCTAGTTGTTTATTTTTAGTTAAATATGTGAAAATATGTAAAATGCAATGAATTTAGTCCGGTTTCACTGAAAATCATCCGATTTGCATGAAATTTGTTTGTGAAACCACAAGACTTGTCCATATAGAGCCTAACCATACGGAACCAGCAGGTCCATGGCGGTACGCAAGCAAGTGCATGCACTTACTATCATGATGGAAAAATAATGTTGACGTCTGGACGGTGAAACCCTTGAAAGTTTAACATAGTCACAATAAACAAGAGAATTCTACAAGTACAGACTGATAACCGGGATCCAGCAAGTATATTGTGTTTTTAGAAACAAATATATTGTTTTTCAGGTCGAGCAAATATCAATTGGGATGTAGACTGCCATGTTTGGTTTTGTATTTGACTGGCCCAGCCCATGACGACAATGGGGCACAAAGATCAAGTAGGTATCAACTGGCCTCTAGCCCGCCATCCTTAGTTATATTTCCTCTTAGAACATCCGCAGGCAGATTTTTTTACTGAAGAAAATGCACAACCCAGTTCTATTTTCCTCTAAAAACGCCATGTCCTACTTCCGTTCTCTGATCTCTACCTATAGTTTTACTAGTTCATGTAGATATATTATTATATTGAAAATACGTAAATTTCCCTTTTCGTCTTTACATCCTTATTTTTTGTTGTTGTTTTCCCTCCCAGCGCTGATTTTTTTACCACTGGTTTTCCCTAAAACCAACTAAATTGCCGCACGTCTTATTAGCTTACAAAAAGTAAACAATATTTTATTTGGAAAATCAATAGGTTCTTAAAAAATAAATGTTTATCATTCCTGGATTAAAATAGTTTGGACTTGACCGGAATATGCAAAATTAGGTTGAACTTTTTGACCGTGGTCCTGGGCAGAAAATGGGCTATAATAAATCCCTTAAGAATTAGGAAATGGGTTATAAATTATTAAAAAGTAGCAAGTAGGCTCAATGTTGTCTGCCATGGATTTGGAGGCTGACTTGTGGGCCTACTAAGTTCGTGCGTACACAAGGTTTCTCAAAAAAAACTTAGTCAACAATTGACTCTACCAGCGTCAGACCGTTACATGTCAATCCAACGGCAATCGTGCTTCTTCAGTCTCTGATCTTCCTGCTCCAGCCGCCCAAACCAATGCCGACGGAACCGCCTGCTCCCACCTCCCGTGGTTGGCTGTGCTGCCGGGCAGGCCTCATGGCCCCACCCTGCCTGGCCATCCCTCTACTCACCCACACATCATGTTATTCTCCGGCAACGGCAGGCTCACAGTACAGCCGAACCAGTAAACCCGCGTACCCCCTGTGCGTGGGAAACAACTGTCGAGTCTTAGTCGGTTCTAGGTCATTCCTTACTTGGCCTCGCCGAGTCGCCGTCGTCCACCGCCTTGGTGCTCTCCGCGCGGCATGGTCAACGTGGTCAACGAAGACATCCATCGGAAGAGGACTATGCGTGGAGAGACTGACAGCTGGCTCCGCGGCCGCACACAAGGAAGTGCCTCCTTATTACGCGCAAAATAATGATTAATCCACCTGACAGCAGGGACCTACCGGAAGGGCCTTTGTTTGTTGCAAAAAAAATGTTCCTCCCGCTGACTGCTCGGACCCACCAGCTATATCTTTGCACGCAAGGAAGTGCCTCCTTAATATGCACAAAAAAATAAACACTCATCATGCTAGCTGGCACCCACCTGATTTGGAGGCTGACTTGTGCGCCTACAAAGTTGATGCATACACAGGGCCTTGTCAACTTATAGTCAACAAAAGTTTCTAGGTGTAGTGACCGTTGGATGTTAATCCAACCGCCATCATGCTTCTTCAACCTCCGGTCTTCTTGCCCCAGCCGCCCAAACCAACGGCGGCCGTGCCGCCTGCTCCTGCCTCCTGTGGCCGGCTGTGCTGCTGCGCAGGCCTCGCCGCTCCACCCTACTCCCAATCACTGGCCTGGTTATAACTGCACTAACCCAGACCTCCTGTTATACTTTGGCGATGGCAGCCTCACACTGCAGCTGAACCAGTAAACTCTCGTACTCCCCTCCAGGTGGGAAACAACTGCGGAGTCTTCCATGGCTCCTGGTCAATCCCTTCCTATGCCTCGCCTATGGCCACCGCCTTGGAGCTCTCGGCGAGGCGCGGTTAACATGGTCAAGGAACGACTTCCATCTGACGAGGATGGTACGTGGAGAGGTTGACAGTTAGGTCCACGGCCGCACGCAAGGAGATGCCTCCTTATTATGGGCAAAAAAATGACGCCCCCCTGACAGCTGGAACCTGGCAGATATATCTTCGCATGCAAGGAAGTGCCTCCTTGTCCTCCCTGGCACCTGGGACCCACCCAGTGGAATCGTATGTAGCGTTATCTGTCTGGTTGCGAACGTGTACGTACATAGCGGTCGATCGGTTTCTCTGCAGTGATGAACCGTGGCCGCATAAGGAGCAACACGTGTCGTACGTATAGTCCCGTCTAAACCATGTACATGTACATACAGCCACATGGCAAAATATACGGTCACGTACATACATACGAGCAGGGTCTTGAATGCGTACTCACGCATACGTACGACCAGGGCTGGTGTACATGGAGAGGAAGTGGACGACAACAACGGCGCCGTGTTCATCGGCAGCCAACCGTCGGGGTCGGAACGGAGAAACATCGTCGTGTTCATCAGGAGGCAACGGAACGCGTCGTGTTCATCAGGAGCCAACCGACTTGGACGGAACAGTCGAAACCTGGTGTGGCGTACCGCAAAACAGAGGGAAACGGCCTTCTGCTGGAGCGTGTATGGTCGAAACGGGGTCATGTTCATCCAGAAGGGTCTGGTGTACCGCAAAACGGAGGAAACGGCCTTCTGCTCGATTGGCTACGATCAAAATGGGATCATGTTCATCGAGAGGGGTCTGGCGTACCGCAAAAATGGAGGAAACGGACTTGTGTTGGAGCACCACGTTCGATAAGGGGGTCCTGTTCATCTGGAGGGATGTGGCGTACCGCAAAACAGGAAACCACGAGCTACTGTTCACCCACCGTCGACTTCCTCCAGCCTCCACCTGCACTGTTCATCCACCGCATCTTCCTATGCCTCCATCGGCTACTGTTCAACAAGCCCTCCACCGGCTACTATTCAACCCGCCCTCCACGGGGTCCTGTTCATCCATCCCCAACCGGCCGCTCGACTGTGGCGGCCTCCTCTCGGGGTCCTATTCATCTAGCGGCAACTGCCTACTACTACTACCTCAGGGTCCTGTTCATCCAACCCTCACCGAGAACTGTTCATCCAACCCCAACGACGTACGTCTCGACTCGTTCAACCAACCCCATGTTCACTATTCATCAAGAGGAAGCAGGTTTGATCGGCTTCGATAAGCAGCAGCAGCGATCGATTGGGTTCAGTTAGCAGCAAAGGAGTCGGTCGAGTTCAGTTAGCAGCGAAGGGATTGATCGCTCGGGTTTAGTAACGTAGCTAGTGCAATCGCTCGGTCGGGTTCAGTAAGTGAACGCCTCGCTCGGGTTCAGTTAGAGCCCAACGCCTTGCACATACACGCGACGTGTACGAGAGGAACGCGCAAACCTCCATGCATCGCTCCGCCCCGACCACCCACCGTAACCGGGAACTCCCTGAAATTTTCCTCGCCCTCGCTTCTACCAGGATTTTTCCATCATGGACGGCCCAAAGAATGTCATGCAGGTGTGTCCCCGGCCCGCCCAGGACGAAAAGCCCATTTTCTGTCATCATTTTTTGTCCTAGAAGTAGGAGCCCACCACATCAATGATGATACGAGTTTTTGTCACAATTATCGTCATAAAAGTGTCATAAGCATGATAGAAAAAAAATCGTTCGGGCCAAAATGTCATGGATGTGTCTTTTTTTGTAGTGGAGGTAATTTTTCCTCCCTGGTTTTTTCCTCCGAAAAAATGATTTTATAGTGTCAGGGTTGGAGTCTACAGGGCAACTAGGTGGGGACAACCCACCTGGGCGCGCCAGGAGGGGGCGCGCCCTAGTGGGTTATGCCCACCCAGGTGCCCCCCCTCCAATGGTTCTTGGCTCCAGTAATTTTCTTTTATTGAATAAATACTCACAAAGTTTCGTTCCAATCCGAGAACTTTTATTTCTGCAAAAAAAACAACACCATGATAGTTTTGCTGAAAATAGCGTTAGTCCGGGTTAGTTTCATTCAAATCATACAAATTAGAGTCCAGAACAATAGGAAAAGCATTAGGAAAAGTAGATACGATGGAGACGTATCAACTCCCCCAAGCTTAAACCTTTGCTTGTCCTCAAGCAATTCAGTTGATAAACTGAAAGTGAAAAAGAAAAACTTTTACGAACTATTTTGCTCTTGTTTACAAAAATAAGCTTAAGTAGCACCCATGTTTTCAGCAAAGATCGTGACTAACCATGTCAACAATAACTCTTAGAAAATATATTAACTCATATCAATAGCATAAACAACTAGAGAGCAATAATAAGATATCTCGAATGTCAACACATTGTCAAAACAACCATTATATAATATGACAATAGTGGTATCTCGCTATCCCTTTATGAGACCGCAAAACATAAATGCAGAGCACCTCCAAAGTTCAAGCTATGACTAAACATTGTAATTCATGGTAGAGAAGATCCAGTCATGCTAACACCCAACATTCAGTACACACAATGCATGAGGATGACAATGGTGCTCTCATATCTGGCGCTTATTTGAGAAGGTGATGAGTCAACATAAAAGTAAATAGATAGTCCCTTCGCAGAGGGAAGCAGTGATTTGCAGAGGTGCCAGAGCTCAAGGTTTTAAAATAGATATAATTGTATTTTTGAGAGATGCACCTTGCATATTTACTTCGCGATCATCAGCTATCAATATATTCCATGCTAAACACATTAGTAGCGGTACCCAAACGATAAAGTAAAGGTTATTACTCCATAGGAGTTTTTGTTTGATTATTCGTAAACTCTTTTCTTTTTGAAATTGGGACTGGGAATCCCTATTATCGCCCCTCTCGTGCAAGGACAAGTGAATAAACACCCATCACAAGAATAACCCGCTTAGCATGGAAGATACCGACTACCTCCTGTCACTCTATGAACATTCGAGGCACACAAAAAGGATATTTGTTTGAAGTTTTTAGAGGTGGCACATGCAAATTTACTTAGGACGGCAAGGTAATACCGCATATAGGTATGTATGGTGGACTCATCTGGAATAACTTTGATTTTTGAATTTGATGCACAAGCAGTATTTCCGCTTAGTACAGGTGAAGCCTAGCAAGTAGGTTGGGAAGCGGCCAGCTAGAGAGCAACAATGGTCATGAACATACATTATGCATAACAGACATTGGATATCAGCATGAGTTGGATATGGACATGATGTCTACAACGCAACTTGATTCTTGTAGACACGTGTTGGGCCTCCAAGCGCAGAATTTTGTAGGACAGTAGCAATTTTCCCTCAAGTGAATAACCTAAGGTTTATCAATCCGTAGGAGGTGTAGGATGAAGATGGTCTCTCTCAAACAACCCTGCAACCAAATAATAAAAAGTCTCTTGTATCCCCCAACACACCAAATACAATGGGAAATTGTATAGGTGCACTAATTTGGTGAAGATAAGGTGATATAAGTGTAATATGGATAGTAGATATTAAGTTTTGTAATAGTAACAATAAAAAACAGCAAGGTAGCAATTGATAAAACGGAGCACGAATGGTACTGCAATGCTTGAAAACAAGGCCTAGGGTCCGTACTTTCGCTAGTTCAATCTCTCAACAATGCTAATATAATTGGATCACATAACCATCCCTCAACGTGCGATGAAGAATCACTCCAAAGTTCCTATCTAGCGGAGAACATAAGTAGAAATTGTTGGTGGGGTACGAAACCACCTCAACGTTATTCTTTCCGATCAATCTTTCCAAGAGCTCGTACTAAAATAACACGAAGTCATTCTTTCCGATCGATCTATCCAAGAGTTCATACTAAAATAACAGAAGGTTATTCTTTCTGTTTGATCTATCAAGAGTTCGTACTAACATAACACAAAGTTATCCTTATCGATCGATCTATCAAGAGTTCGTACTAAAATAACACCAAAACATATTCATATTCATAATACTGAATCCAAGACAAAGGACTTCAAAGAGTGCCCCAAGATTTCTACCGGACAAACAAAGACAAGAACGTGCATCAACCCCTGTGCATAGATTACCCCAATGTCACCTCGGGAATCCGCAAGTTGAATGCCAAAACATATATCAAGTGAATCAATGCGATACCCCATTGTCACCACGAGTATTCAATTCAAGACATATATCAAGTGTTCTCAAATCCATAAAAGTATTCAATCCAAAAAAATCTCAAAGGGAAAACTCAATTCATCACAACAAGAGAGGGGAAAACACCATATGACCCGACTGTATTAACAAAGCCCGCGATACATCAAGGTTGTGCATCTCAAGAACACGAGAGAGAGAGAGAGGAGAGAGAGAGAGAGAGAGAGAGATTAAACACATAGCTACTAGTAAAAACCCTCAGCCCCGAGGGTGGACTACTCCCTCCTCACCATGGTGGCCGCCGGGATGATGAAGATGGCCACTGGTGATGATTTCCCCCTCCGGTGGAGTGCCAGAAAGGGCTCTAGATTGGATCTCGTGGACTACAGAGCCTTGCGGCAGCGGAACTTTTGATCTAGGTTTACCCCAAAGGGTTTCAGAATATTTGTAAATTTATAGGGTAAAGAGGGGGTGTGGGAGGACAGCGATGTGGGCACAACCCACCTGGGCGTGCCAGGGGGGCCTAGCGCGCCCTGGTGGGTTGTGCCCCCCTCGGAGCACCCCCCAGGTGCAGCTTCAGCCCATTGGGTGTCTTCTGGCCCATAAAAATTCTCCAAAAAGTTTCGTGGTGTTTGGACTCCGTTTGATATTGATTTCCTGTGATGTAAAAAACATACAGAAAACAACAAATGGCACTTGGCACTATGTCAATAGGTTAGTACCAAAAAATGATATAAATTTACTATAAAATGACTGTAAAATATCCAAGAATGATAATATAACAGCATGGAACAACAAAAAATTATAGATACGTTGCAGTCATATCAGCATCCCCAAGCTTAATTCCTGCTCGTCCTCGAGTAGGTAAATGATAAAAACAGAATTTTTGACGTGGAATGCTGCCTATCATGTCATATCATATTCCTTTTTTATAGCATGGACATTTGTACTTTTATATGGTTGAAAGCAATAGTCTAGTTTTGACATGAGATTTAAATACTCAAACATATCAACAAGCAACCATGTCTTTTAGAATTTTAAATGCTAAAGAATGTTATCCCTAAGAAATCATATAGTCTTGCCATGCTCAGTCTTCCCATCTCAAAGTATAAATCATGTACAACCCCGGTGTCAGCCAAGCAATTGGTCCATACTTTTTAACGCACTTCAGCATTTTCAACTCTCATGCAATACATGAGCGCAAGCCATGGATATAGCAATATAGGTGGAATAGAATGCGGTGGTAGTAGACAAAAGAAGGGAAGAAAGTCTTACATCAACTAGGCAAACTAATGGACTATGGAGATGTCCATCAATCGATATCAATGTGAGGAGTAGGGAATGCCATGCAATGGGTGCACTAAGAGCTATAAGTGTATGAAAGCTCAATATGAAACTAAGTAGGTATGCATCAAACTCTACTATAAAAAATTCCCACTTGTATATGAAAGTGACAACATAGGAGACTCTCTATATGAAAAACATGGTGATACTTTGAAGCACAAGTGTGGTATTCGCATGCCCCTTCTGTTTTTTCTTTCATTCATCATTTTTTCTTTTTTTCTTTTTTCTTTTTTTCTTTCTTTTTCTTTTAGTCCGGAGTCTCATCCCGACTTGTGGGGGAATCATGGTCTCCATCATCCTATCATCATTGGGACATGCTCTAATAATGGATAATGATGATCATCACACTTCTATTTACTTATAACTCAAAAGAAATAAAAATTACAACTCGATACCTATAACATAGTATGACTCTATATGATAAAGAATGAATGCTCAAGTCAACTATATGATGGAAGTGCATGGCAATATATCTCGGAATGGCTATAGAAATGCCATAATAGGTAGGTAAGGTGGCTGTTTTGAGGAAGGTTTAATAAAGTTTAGGCACCGGCAAAATTTGTGCGGTACAAGAGAGGGCAATTATGAAAGGGTGAGAGTGTGTATAATCCATGGACTCACATTAGTCATACAGAACTCACGTACTTATTGCAAAAGTTTATTAGCCCTCGAAGCAAAGTAATACTACGCATGCTCCTAGGGGGAGGTTGGTAGGAGTTAACCATCGCCCTCCCCCGATCTTCACACAAAGATAGACAATCAAGGATAAATTGTACTCCAACTTCCCGGCATAATGAGAGACTATACGTGCATGCTTCGGGAATCACAAACCTTGACACCAATATCTTACTAAAGCATAATTACTCATCAACATGACTCACATATCACATCATCATGTCCAAAACTATTACAATGAATCAAGTTTATTTTCTCCAATGATCTTCATGAAAGTTCTTATTATATCCTCCTTGGGTATCTATCATATTGGGACTAATTTTATGTGTTGCTTTTGATAAGCTCAAACAAATATAAGTGAAATTCATGAGCATAATTTTTCTTTCTCTCAAAATAATTTAAGTGAAGAAAGAGAGAATTTCTTCAAAAATACTAAAGCACACCATGCTCAAAAAGATATAATAGAAGCACTAGAGCAACGGTGCTAGAAAAGAGCTTCGTTGATAGGATGTGAATGTCGCTTATCTAGCTTTTCGGGCGACTATTTGGGGGCTCTATTTTATTTAAAAACTTTCATATCTAAGTATTTTATTCTAACAGCAAGGAAACAAAATAAAATGACATTTCAAGAATAGCACATTTCATGCAAAGAAGCAAAAACTTAGGATCAACCGATACTAACCGATAATTGTTGATGAAGAAAGGTTGGGTGCCTATCGGGGCATCCCCAAGCTTAGTTTCTTGAGACTTCTTGAAATATTATCTTCGGGTGACTTGGGCATCACCAAGCTTGAGCTTTCGTGTCTCCTTAATTCTTCTCATATCACGGTTTCCCTAAATCTCAAAAGATTCATGCACACAAAACTCAACAAGAACTCGTGAGATAAGTTAGTACTCCCTCCGTTCCTTTATATTAGGTGTATTAGTTTTTTGATAAAATTCCACAATGTAAGGTGCATTTGTTCTAATCCCTCACAATTCCATCATTGTCCCTCTAGAAAAAGGAAAGTATCTCTCACCGGATTGCATGTATCTCTTCTTGGTGAGAAAATAATGATACTATCTCCCTCACGATTGCGTGTATCTCTTTCTTTCCTAGCCTGAATGATTTACTTGCTGCTAATAAACGATTTAGACAAGGGTAATTTCGTCCTAAATTGTCTATAATTATGTGCATTGGTTACCGTGCTAAAAATAATACACCTTACATAAAGGAATGGAGGGAGTATAAATCAATGCAAAACCTTATCATCCTCTACTATAGAAAATCACTAAAATTATTATTCAACATTGCATAATAAATGCCACGGCATATTTAATACTCCTATGCTCAAATAGATTCATTAAACACGCAAACATATGCAAACAATGCAAACATAACAACAATCTGCCAAACCAGTATAGTTTGTAAAGAGTGGAATTGTTCTCATACTTCCCTAGCTCTAAAAAGTTTGAACAATTACCACATTACAGAAACTTATTCATGCTAACTTTGTAAAAATTTCAAGAATTTATCATGTTCTGACTATCCATAAGAATTCAGACAATGATAGAAAACTTTCTGTTTTCAAACAATAGCATATAGACTTGCAAAGTAAGCATGGTAAAGGCTATCCTTGACACTTTTATTGAAATAAAAGATACAAAACATTATTCTAAATACCAGCAAGCAAATTCTAACAATATAAAATGACGCTCCAAGCAAAACACAAATCATGTGACGAATAAAAATAGAGCTCCAAGTGAGGTTACCGATAATGTTGGAGACGAAAGAGGGGATACTTTCCGGGGCATCCCCAAGCTTAGAGGCTTGGGTATTCCTTTAATATTACCTTGGGGTGCCTTGGGAATCCCCAAGCTTAGGGTCTTGCCACTCCTTATTCTCCTCATATCAACATCTCACCCAAAACTTAAAAACTTCAATCACACAAAACTTAACAAAACTTAGTGAGATGGGTTAGTATGATAAAATAAATCATTCACTTTGGGTACTATCAGAGAAAAGATTCATAATTGTTTCCACACATTGCCTATTGTAGCATAACATTTCTATAATTTATATTGATCAATATAAGCCATAGAAACTAGAAAACAAGCAAACTATCCATTGAAAACAGAATCTGCCAAAAAACAGAACAATCTGTAATGATCTGAACATTCATCATACTTCTGCAACTGTAAAAATCTTTAAACAAATAGGGCCACATGGGAAATTTGTATATTGATCCTCTTCAAAAAGAATCAACTTAAAATCACTCTTCTGTTAAAAATGAGAATTTTTCTCGTGAGCGCAAAAGTTTCTGTTTTTCAGCAAGATCAAATCTACTATCACCCAACATGATCCTAAGGCTTTGCTTGGCACTTTATTGAAACAAAAGCTATAAAACATTATTACTACAGTAGCATAATCATGTGAACACACAAAAACAGTAGGTATAAGTTTTGGGTTGTCTCCCAACAAGCGCTTTTATTTAATGCCTTTTAGCTAGGCATGACGAGTTCAATTATGCTCACATAAAAGATAAGAATTGAAACATGAAAGAGAGCATCATGAATCACATGGCAAGCACATTTAAGCCTAACCCACTTCCTATGCATAGGGATTTTGTGAGAAAACAATTTATGGGAGCAAGAATCAACTAGCATAGGAAGGCAAAACAAGCAAAACTTCAAATCTTTCAACACATAGAGAGGAAACTTGATATTATTGCAATACCTACAAGCATATGTCCCTCTCTCATAATAATTTTCAGTAGCACCATGAATGAATTCAACAAATAGCTATCACATAAAGCATTATTTTCATGATGCATAAGCATAATTTTTTTGCTACTCTCCACATAAGCAAATTCATTCTCATGAATAGTAGTGGGAGCAAACTCAACGAAATAGCTCTCATGTGATTGGAAATTAAAATCATGATGACGAGTTTCATGTTTATAATTATTCAATATAGCATACATGTCATCACCATAATCATCATATATAGGAACTTTGCTGTCATAATCAATTGCAACCTCCTCCAAAATAGTGGATTCATCATTAAATAAAGTCATGACCTCTACAAATCCACTTTCATCAATATAATCATCATAAATAGGAGGCATGCAATCATCATAATAAATTTTCTCATCAAAACTTGGGGGACTAAAAATATCATCTTCATCAAACATAGCATCCCCAAGCTTATGGCTTTGCATATCGTTAGCATCATGGATATTCAAAGAACTCATACTAACAACATTGCAATCATGCTCATCATTCAAATATTTTGTGGCAAACATTTTATTGACTTCTTCTTCTAATAATTGAGCACAACTTTCCGATCCATCATTTTCAAGAAAGATATTATAAAGATTATCAATAATATGATGCAACCACAATTCCATTTTTCCGTTTTCTTTTACAAAACCAAACTACTGAAAACAAGAAACTAGAGGATTCAATTGCAAGATCTAAAGATATACCTTAAATCACACACCTCCCAGGCAATGGCTCCAGAAAAGAGCTTGATGTCTACTACGCAACTTTATCTTGTAGACATGTGTTGGGCCTCCAAGCGCAGAGTTTTGTAGGACAGTAGCAATTTTACATCAAGTGGATGACCTAAGGTTTATCAATCCATAGGAGGTGTAGGATGAAAATGGTCTCTCTCAAACAACCCTGCAACCAAATAATAGAAAGTCTCTTGTGTGCCCAACACACCAAACACAATGGGAAATTGTATAGGTGCAATAGTTCGGTGAAGATATGGTGATACAAGTGTAATATAGATAGTAGATATTGATTTTTGTAATAGTAACAATAAAAAACAGCAAGGTGGCAATTGATAAAACAGAGCACGAACGGTATTGCAATGCTTGAAAACAAGGCCTAGGGTCCGTACTTTCGCTAGTTCAATCTCTCACCAATGATAATATAATTGGATCACATAACCATCCCTCAACGTGCGATGAAGAATCACTCCAAAGTTCCTATCTAGCAGAGAACATAAGAAGAAATTGTTGGTGGGGTACGAAACCACCTCAAAGTTATTCTTTCCGATCAATCTTTCTAAGAGTTCATACTAAAATAACACGAAGTTATTCTTTCCGATCGATCTATCCAAGAGTTCGTACTAAAATAATAGAAGGTTATTCTTTCCGATCGATCTATCAAGAGTTCGTACTAACATAACACAAAGTTATCCTTTCCGATCGATCTATCAAGAGTTCGTACTAAAATAACACCAAAACATATTCATATTCATAATACTCAATCCAAGAAACATATTCATATTCATAATACTCAATCCAAGACAAAGGACTTCAAAGAGTGCCCCAAGATTTCTACCGGAGAAACAAACACAAGAACGTGCATCAACCCCTATGCATAGATTATCCCAATGTCACCTCGGGAATCCGCAAGTTGAGTGCCAAAACATATATCAAGTGAATCAATAAAATACCCCATTGTCACCACAAGTATTCAATTGCAAGATATATATCAAGTGTTCTCAAATCCGTAAAAGTATTCAATCCAAAGAAATCTCAAAGGGAAAACTCAATTCATCACAACAAGAGAGGGAAAAACACCATATGATCCGACTATATTAACAAAGCCCGCAATACATCAATATTGTGCATCTCAAGAACACAAGAGAGAGAGAGAGAGAGAGAGATTAAACACATACCTACTGGTACAAACCCTCCGCCCCGAGGGTGGACTACTACCTCCTCACCATGGTGGCCAGCGGGATGATGAAGATGGCCACCGGTGATGATTTCCCCCTCCGGCGGAGTGCCGGAAAGGGCTCTAGATTGGATCTCGTGGACTACAGAGCCTTGCGGCGGTGGAACTTCCGATCTAGGTCTACCCCGAAGGGTTTCGCAATATTTGTGAACTTATAAGGTAAAGAGGGGGTGCGGGAGGCCACCAAGGTGGGCACAACCCACCTGGGCGCGCTAGGGGGGCTTGGCGTGCCCTGGTGGGTTGTGGCCCCCTCGGGGCACCCCCAAGGTGCAGCTTCAGCCCATTGGGTGTCTTCTGGACTATTAAAAAGTTTTGCGGTGTTTGGACACTGTTTGATATTGATTTCCTGCGATGTAAAAAACATGCAGAAAACAGCAACTGGAACTTGGCACTATGTCAATAGGTTAGTACCAAAAAATGATATAAAATGACTATAAAATGATTGTAAAACATCCAAGAATGATAATATAATAGCATGGAATAATCTAAAATTATAGATACGTTGGAGACGTATCAGAACACCATGAACATAAATATCATAGAGGCTATGTTGGTTTTGATTCAACTACATGCATGAACATGTGCCAAGTCAAGCCACTTGAAACATTCGGAGGAGGATACCATATCATCATACTACATCACATTCATTTTAATGCTATGTTGACCTCCAAGATAAATCATTATCCACTCCTATCTACTTAAGCATGGCATGAGAAACTATAATCTCTAATTGTCATTGCAAACATGTTTGATCATAATAGGCTGAAGCATGGATACTAGGTTAAACAAATTTACAAAAACAAAAACAAGTTGAGTTCATACCTGTTTCTCTCTGCCACGGACAGTTCACCAAGTTTCGTCATTATTGCCTTTCACTTGCACGATCGAATGATAAGAAAGGTAATAGTAGTGCAAGAGTGATGTGGACTAAGCTGGAATCTGCAAACATTTTATTAAAAAGGAGAAGACGATATAATATGAGCTTTTTATTAGATCGATGGTAATGCAAATGAGAGCCACTCAACATTTCATCGCGGTCTTCTCCTTAGTACAACTCAAAAACTAGAGAAGAAATTCAGAGAAACACACAGAAATATTTTTGGAGTTTTTGGTTTTTCTCAAAGAAGGTAAAAATAAAGAAAGGAAACAAAAACAAGAAAAACTATTTACACGGGAGAGTTCCCAACAGACAAAAGAAGAATCAATAAATCTTTTTGGGTTTTCTTTTAAAGACTACAACTAGCTGGATGTGATAGCCTGGCTTATTAGGGATGATAGACTACTCATATCAATAAGGAATTCCTTCTTTTCCGGGAGCCCATTCGGATAGAACTCCAAAGTTAAGTGTGCTTAGCTTGGAGTAGTTTCAGGATGGGTGACCCACCGGGAAGTTGGTCCCGGGTGCGCACGAGTGAGGACAAAGTGCGGAGAAAAGACTAGTATTGATATGTGGGGCCAGTTTAGATCCCGCCAGGAGTAACGACCACGGTGGGTGTGTCCGGGGCGTTACAAGTTGGTATCAGAGCCGACCCTCGCGGTTACACGGATGTTTGCGGACAGGTGCACGGTCATGTTGTGCATGACGTTTGTGACCCATCGTGGCACACGGCATGGCACATGTGCTGAACTGGAAGCACAGACGTATGTGCCAAGAGGGAACATTCCTGTGGCCCGACAAGGACGTCGATTCCTCTGAGTGGGGGTGTATGTGATAGCCTGGCTTATTAGGGATGATAGACAACTCATGTCAATAAGGAATTCCTTCTTCTTCGGGAGCCCATTCGGATAGAACTCCAAAGTTAAGCGTGCTCAGCTTGGAGTAGTTTCAGGATGGGTGACCAACCGGGATGTTGGTCCCGGGTGCGCACGAGTGAGGACAAAGTGCGCAAAAAAGACTAGTATTGATATGTGGGGCCTGTCTAGGTCCCTCCAGGAGTAACGACCAGGTGTGTCCGGGGCGTTACACTGGACTAGAAAGAAAAACCAAAAAGAAACATGAAATATTTTTGGATTTTCTCAAAGTTTTCCAAACACACAAGAAGAAAGCGAGAAAATAAGTCTAGCATGGAAAATACAATGAAAAAGTGGGAACATGAATGTAATGTCGGTGGAAACACGTACTCCCCCAAGCTTAGGCTTTTGGCCTATCTCGGTAATCACCATTTGTAGTAGCCATCCGGTCCCATGTCGAAGTGCTGTGGCGGCGACACCTGAGCATCCCACTATTGAGGCTTCTCCTCGGTCGTTGCATGGGCATCCCGATAGGCAATAATGTCTGCTGGCATAATCTTGCACCCGCCCCTGGCAATAGGATTAAACAAAGCAGGTGTAGGCAATGGAATAATATCACGAGTAACTTCACTAAAGACTAAGTTATAAGGAACACTCATAGTCGTGTTCTCCCCATCAATAAAGTGATGATGTACCATAGCCTGACGATCTAAGTAAACCTTGGGAAAACGATAATCATGCTGGCATATATGAATGTTAAAACGACTCGCTAAACAAGTAGCATAAATACCACCATGAATTTTACCCTTGGACTTGTTGAGGTGAAGGCAGCGTGCCACAATAGCACCAAGCTTTAAGTGTTGTCTCCCTCAAGTGTGCGACGTAAGATAGCGAAGTCTACGGCACTGAGTGCACCAACCTTCCATCTAGCAAGTAAACACTTCGCAATAAATAGAGTAAAATAATGCATACAAGGAAAATGCAGACTAGCAGCGGTACCACTCAACAACCCTCTCTCATCTCACACTGTAAGAGTGCGGTAAAAACCTTCAAACTCTGTGGGCCTAGGTTCTCTTAAATCCCCATCATAAGGGAGCAAGCATATGTCACAAAATTCAGTGAGTGGCATCTGATGGGGTTCAGCGTATAAATTAAACTGCACCTTAGGGAGATTATTCCTACTTAAGAATTGAAAACTTTGCACAAAGGAATTTGTGAGGAGATGATATTGTTCACACTCAACTACGATGAAGTCCGTGAGGCTAGCATTAGCAGCAAATTGTGCAAACTCTTGACGGATTCCTACTCCATCCATGAATGGGCTGTGCAGCCATTCGCATGGTCGTATCTCCTCCATTCTCCGGAAGTGGAGATCACTGTCAGATGACTCTCCGATAACTCCCTTGGAGTTCTTCTTGGAAGCAAACTTCCTAAAGAAACTCATCTTTTTCCTATAAACAAAATTCTGAAATTTTAGTCCACAAATGTTTTCTCAAGAAAACTTCACAAGATTGATAGCAACTACTCATAAGGATGCATAGAGGCCGTTTGAGCATTCAAACTACTTAGAACTCTAAGAATTTAACATGCAAGCTCATCTACAGCACCACCAAGAGTAGCTAATTATTCAAAATATAAACAACTATAGCAAAAACTAATTGGAGCAATGGGGAGTCACATACCAATTAGAAATCCCCCAAAACAGTTCCAGAAATGGAGCTTCGAGCAAAGAGATCAAAATCCGCAGGTTTGAAAGCAAGAACACGAGGGAGAGAGCAATGGTGACTTTTTCTAGAGGTAGATGATGAAGTGGAATAAGGACATAAGTGAGGGGGGCCACATGGAGACCACGACCCATTAGGGCGCGCCTGGGGCTGCTGGCGCGCCCTGATGGGTTGTGCCCATCTGGTGCACCCCCCCTCTGATGTTATTTGCACTAAAAATTATAAAATAATCAGGAACATATCGTGTTAAATTTTTAGGGCATTCTGAGCACTTTTATTTTTGAGTTATTTTTTTATTTTACGAAAAAACAGTAAACATGCAAAGCATGGCATTTTATTTTTACTAAACTAACAAAACAAGGAATAAAAGGTAGGGACAGAGAGTTGTGCTCACTAGATTCTTCATACTTCTCGAAATGATTAATTAATAAGGTTGATCAAGTCTTATTAACAACCACTTTCAATTAGCATGAGACCGAAGAATTTTCGTAGAACACTAAGTTACCTTAACGGGGATATGCACATCCCGAACAATAAGTATTTCATATTTCTGTTTGGCAGTAGGTAGAGGGATCTGGAAACTCCCAATAGCAAGTGTTGGGGAATTTTTAATAACATTAATAACATTCACTTGGAATTGTTTTTCAGAAATTGCACCGTGTGCTTGTTACCATTGATATGAAAAATGACCTTGCTTTTATTGCAATCAATAACAGCCCCTGCAGTATTTAAAAAGGGTCTACCAAGAATAATAGACATATTGTCGTCCTCGGGCATCTCAAGTATAACAAAGTCAGTGAAAGTAGTTACATTGGCAACAACAACTGGCACATCTTCACAAATACCAATAGATATAGAAGTTGATTTATCAACCATTAGTAAAGATATCTCAGTAGGTGTGATCTTGTTCAAATCAAGTCTTTTATATAGAGAGAAAGGCATAACACTAACACTAGCTCCCAAATCACGCAAAGCCGTTTTCACATAATTTCTCTTTATGGAGCAAGGTATAGTTCATATTCCCGGATCTCCAAGTTTTTTAGGAAGTCCATCCTTAAAAGAGTAATTAGCAAGCATGGTGGAGATTTCAGCTTTCGGTATTTTTATTTTGTTAGTGATGATGTCTTTCATATACTTTGCATAAGGAGCCATCTTTAGGATATCCGTCAAGCGGGTACGCAAAAATACTGGCCTAAGCATTTCAGCAAAGCGTTCGAATTCTTCATCATCTTTCTTCTTAGTTGGTTTAGGTGGAAAGGGCATGGGTTTTTGTACCAATGGTTCTGTTTCCTTTCCATGTTTCCTAGGAACAAAATCGCTTTTATCATATCTTTTATTTTTAGGTTGTGGTTTATCAAGGTCAACAGCATGTTCTATCTCAACCTCATTATCTGGTTGTTTATCATTTTCTGGTTGAGTGTCTTTATGACGTCATCATTATCTTTTTCATTATCACTAGATGAATGTTCATTACCAAATTGAGTTTCAGCAACAGAGATAGAGACATCATTACTAATTTTAGGAGGTTTTTCAGGGTTCACTAGAGGTGTGCAAAGTCCTATTATTTTTCTTCTTCTTTATCTTTCTAGAGGGACTAGGTGCATCAGTGTTAAGTCTTTGAGAATCTTGCTCAATTCTCTTAGGGTGTCACTCAAGATAAAGTGGTTCCTGAGTCATTCTAGCTCCTCTAGTCACTACTCTAATAGCATGATCATTCATATTATTATTCATTTCATCAAGTAATTCTTTCTGGGATTTAGCAACTTATTCTAACTGGGTTTGAACCATAGAAGCATGTTTTCCCACACCCCTAACATCATTAGAGATTCCAAATAACAAGTCACTCAAGCGAGCAATCATACCAGAGTTGTATTTCAATTGTTTCATGACAATGGCATTGAAGTGATCTTGTTTCATAATATAGTTATCCAACTCATAACGGCATTGACTAGGATGGTTATTGTAAGGGATATCACCTTCATCAAACTTTGACAAAGAATTTACCTCAACCACCTTGGGTGGTGGTTTGTTAAGTCCATGTATCTCTTCAATAGGTGGTAAATTCTTAACATCCTCAGCTTTAATACCTTTTTCCTTCATACTTTTCTTTGCCTCCTGCATATCTTCGGGACTAAGATATAAGATTCCTCTCTTCTTCAGAGTTAGTTTAGGTGATGGTTCAGGAAGAGTCCAATCATCATAATGTTTCAATATATTATGCAATAATTCCTTAGCTTGTTCAACAGTCCTTTCCCTGAAAACACAACTACACAACTATCTAGGCAATCCCTAGAAGCATAGGTTAGTCCATTATAGAAGATATCAAGTATTTCATTTTTCTTAAGTGGATGATCAGGCAAAGCATTTAGCAATTGGAGAAGCCTCCCCTAAGCTTGTGGGACAATCTCTTCTTCACTTTGCACAAAGTTAGATATTTCCTACAAGGCAGCTTGTTTCTTATGGGCAGGGAAATGTTTCCCAAAGAAGTAATAAATCATGTCTTGGGGGCTACACACACACCCAGGAGTAAGAGTATTCTACCAACCTTTAGCATCACCCTTTAATGAGAACGGAAATAACTTGAGAAATTAATAGTAGCAAATTTTCTCATCATGAGAAAATAGGGTGTCTATATCATTCAATTTAGTAAGATGTGCCACTACGGTTTCGGTTTCATAGACATGGAAGGGATCAGACTCTACCAAAGTAATTAACTCTGGGTCAACAGAGAACTCATAATCCTTACCATCAACAAAGATAGGTGAGGTATCAAACTTAGGATCACATTTCATTGTAGCATTCAAAGATTTTTCTTTCAGTTTGCATAGTAATTTCTTAAGGTCATCTCTATCATTGCAAGCAACAAAGTCTCTAGTTGTCTCCTCACCCATAACATAACCCTGAGGTACTTTTGACAATTCATATCTAGGATGGCTAGATCTAATACGTGTTTCAAAAAAATAGTTTCAAGCACTTCAACGGTTTCAACAGTCTCATCAATTGCGACATTCTCAATATCATTAAGTCTAGCAAGTTGATCATTAAGTAGTTCACCCAATGGCACAGTCTTATCAAGCAAGGTACTAGCATCATCATAAGTGTCATTCATAGCAGAAGTAGCATCATCAGTAACTTGCGACGTATCAAGATTAATAGCAGAGTGTGGTGTAGCAAGTTTACTTATAACTGAAGGAGAATCAAGTGCAGAGTATGATGGCAATTCCTTACCTCCCCTCGTAGTTGAGGGAAAGATCTTATTTCTATCATCCTTCAGATTCTTCATAGTGATAAATAGATAATAATCCCAAGTGACTCACCAAATATAGCTATGCTCCCCGGCAACGAGGCTAGAGAAAGGTCTTGATAACCCACAAGTGTAGGGTATCGCAACAGTTTTCGAGGGTAGAGTATTCAACCCAAATTTATAGATTCGGCACAATGGGAGCCGAAGAATATTTGCAAGTATTAGCAGCTGAGTTGTCAATTCAACCACACCTGGAGATTAATTATCTACAGCAAAGTGATTAGTAGCACAGTAGTATGATAGTTTTGATAGTAGCGGTAGCAGCAATAGTAACGGTAACAGTGATAGCGGTGATTTTGTAGCAGTAGCAATAGTAACAGTAGCAGTAGTAACTTAGCAAGATCAACGTGTAGGAAATTCATAGGCATTGGATCGGCAATTTGTTGGATGATATTAATCATGTAACAGTCATAACCTAGGGTGATACGTCACTAGCTCCAGTTAATAAATGTAATGTTGGCATGCATTCCGTAAATAGAAATACGTGCTTATGGAAAGAACTTGTATTACATCTTTTGTCCTACCCTCCCGTGGCAGCGGGGTCCATAAGGAAACTAAGGTATATTAAGGCCTCCTTCTAATAAAGTACCAGAACAAAGCATTAGCACATAGTGAATCCATGAACTCCTCAAACTACGATCATCACCGGAAAGTATCCCGCATATTGTCACTACAGGGTTTACGGATCATAACATGTAATAGGTGACTATGACTTCCAAGATCGGATCTAGAACATAGATATAATGGTGATAACATAAATGGTTCTGATCTAAAATCATGGCACCTGGGCCCAAAGTGTCAAGAATTAAGCATAGCAAAGTCATAACAACATTAACTCAGAACATAGTGGATACTAGGGATCAAGCCCTAACAGAACTAACTCGATTACATGATGAATCTCATCCCACTCCTCACTGACCAGCGAGCCTACGAAGGAATTACTCACTCCCGAGAGAGAGCATGATGGAATTGGTGATGGAGGAGGGTTGGTGATGACGAAGATCGAAGATTCCCCTCTCCAGAGCCCCAAACGGACTCCAGATCTGGCCTCCCGGTGAAGAACGGGAGGTGGCGGCGGCTCCGTATCGCGAAACAAGGTAATTCTTCCTCCCTATTTTTTCTCCGAAAATGTGATTTTATAGTGTCAGGGTTGGAGTCTGCTGGGCCACCAGGTGGGGACAACCCACCTAGGCGCGCCAGGAGGGGGGCGCACCCTGGTGGGTTATGCCCACCTAGGTACCCCACCCCCCTCTCATGGTTCTTGGCTCCAGTAATTTTCTTTTATTGAATAACAAATCCTCGCAAAGTTTCGTTCCAATCCGAGAAAAAAAATCTGCACAAAAACAACACCATGGTAGTTCTCTGAAAATAGCGTGAGTCCTGGTTAGTTTCATTCAAATCATGCAAATTAGAGTCCAAAACAAGAGGAAAAACATTAGGAAAAGTAGATACAATGGAGACATATCAGAGGTCACATGATCATGGGTCTCTGCTCATTACCGCGCTAGGTGTGGTCACATTCACCCGCTATAGGAGTTCCATCCTATTCAGCCCAAACACACCAGATCATGTTAGAGCAACCCTAGAAGAAGCGTTGGACATTTCTGTCGAGGCTTTCAATGAGAGACATTTGGGCCTGCCGACTACAGTGGGCCGGATCACTTCAGGAACTTTTGATTTCATTGGCAAACGGGTGAGATCAAGAATGAATGATGGGACTGAGCGTTTGGTTTCATGCGTGGCGGGGGAAATCACTACTGCATGATGCTGCTAATGCGACACTACGATCAGAGGCCCTTCGACAAAACCGTGTGCGATGCAATAATCGCAAACGGTGGTGTAAAAAAACCGTCAAAAAAGGTGCAAAATGTTTGCGATGATGGAGGCATCAAACATGGTTCAGATTTTGGTTGCGTGTGTGATGCAGGGCATACGATTCAGTTCAATGAACTGTCTGCGATGAGGAAGAAGAACGGAAACGGTCAGCCAGATGAAGGCGTGTGCGATATACGGCATACAGTTCACTCGGATTAACTGTTCGTGATGAGGAGGGACAACAGAAATGGGCAGCTAGATAAATGTGTGTGCGATTGAGGGCATACGCTTGAGAAGGACTAATTGTTTATGGTTAGGCAACAGAACAGAAACGGTCAGCTAGATCAAAGTGTCTGTGATTGATCGCCTATACTTCACATGGATGAACTGTTTGCGATTAGCCACAACAAACAGAAATAGCTAGATAGATCAACGTGTGTGCGCTAGACGGGCACACATTCTATTTAAAATAAGCGTGCGCGATTGTAATAACGAGCGCGCACGGTTCTTGGAACAAGACGTGTGCTGACATTGCCTATTGTGGTGCACCCTATGGTGCTAACACCACGTACGCGGCCGAGAAAGCATGCCCACGTTACGTGTTCTGAGAATAGTGCCGCACATAGAAATTATAGAACCATCAATAAATTTTGAGCATGTGTCCCGTCACATTCCAAATTGCAAACATGTTCACACCGATCAAAACCTAAATGGTTTCCCACTTAGGAGCGTATAAGTACTCGTTTATAAATACTACTACTCGAAGATGACTACGCATTCCTCCTCAACTCCTCATCCACAAAAACAAACAAGTCATTCATCATCGTTCCCTTGCGTCTGCCATGGCCAGTGTGAGTCTTGGGTCGAGAGATTGCCACCAAGGAGAGGCGAGCATGGAAGCGGAAGCACGAGAAATGTCTTACCTCGCTGTGAAATAAGCCGACATATCCCGTCGTGCGGTCGTAGTAGCATAGAGGTCCCGCCGCGCCATCGATGCAACAGACTGTTGCGGCCGTGCTGCGGAAGCAACAAAGATATCCTCCCGCGCCGCGGCGGCCTGGCAAAATGTCTCACGGGCAGGCGAGGACTGTTACTGGAGCATGCATGTGTTCGTCCATAGCCAGATGGATCAAATCTCCGGCTAGGCGAGGTTGCAGGATGACATGAAAGCCTCATTTGAACACGCTACCGGCGTCATCTGGAAACTAAGGGAGAGCAATGCGAAGCTCCAGACCGAGCGTGACCTTATGAGGGAGAATATCGTCAGAAGTGCAGAGCAGTAGGAGGAGACCACTTCCTTGTTGAAGAGGACTAGTGTCATTGTCGAGAAACTTATGGACGAGAATGTCGTGATGCGCATGAAGTGCAAAAGGCTTGTGGAGGAATCAATGGATGCTCTCAAGCAGCATATTGAGGACAGGAAAGAGCTCATCGCCGCTCGCCGCGGAGACTAGTTCCCACGGCCTTCAACAACGCATCAAGAAAGTAGAGATCAGCGAGCCAGATTGTTGTCTTCCTTCTTCTTTTGCCCTTGTGTATTTTTGGTGTTGCCGCATGTGGCTATTTTAATTATGTTCCTAAATATGTAAGGCAATTATTATCACAGTCGATCCTATATAGGTCCGTCGGATCTTACATCAAGATCCGTGTAAAACTTTCTTTTCAGATTTTCATTTTTCTCTCTTATATCTCAGTCAAGTGAGACATAGCCACGCCGTGAAACAGGGGCTCGTGTGCCATTAATGGAGACATTGGGAGGGAGGTGCGCGGCGAATAGAGGTCAAATGGCTCTCCTCCCGATGAGCACGCGTAGGGGTCTGATCGCACGCCTCCCATACTCAAATAGCTACCCCGCACGGCACCACCTAGCCCATAAAAAAAGGGGATGCATGGCGGCACGTAATTGGTAAGTAGAACGCCCACGGTTTCAATAATAGTTGTGTTTCTGATTTGTAATGTGACAACACTTGTTCCAAAATGACTTTGTTGATTCTTAATGTGTGCACCTTCGCAAATCAGACAGAAAAATTACCACAGCATGTTGGTGCCATGTCATGACACCATGCCAAGTTTCATGATTTGCAGGTGTGTTTTGGATTTAGAGGAATTAAAAAACCAAGTTTCTCAATCTTTCCGGCTGAGCCACGACGCCCAGATGTTCGAATTTCATTCTCATTTCTTGCATGGGACCTAGAAATTCACCCAAGTACACACATGTGATTTTTCAACCTACTTTGGTGCACTGGAGCATGTGCTTGTAGTTCAAATTTGAATTATGCACATTTAATGCCCATAAATTCAATTAATGTATAAAAAGGCCAAACGAACCCGAAATAATTCCAAATTTAGCACGAAACTTCTATTTGGTCTAATCTGCCTGTGTAAAAAAATTAAGGCGGGAGAAGGCTGTGTACGTATGTCGTTTCGCACACGGAGGTGACACGTTCCCTCTCGGAACCACGAGCCTTCTTGAGAGAAGCTCCGGTTTGCAAGAAGCTTATACCAATGCTTGTCCCAATTCGGCCAAAAAAATTACCGCAACATGTTGGTGCCATGTCATGACACCATGCCAAGTTTCATGATTTTCGGGTGTGTTTTGGATTTACATGAATTAAAAAACCAAGTTTCTTAATCTTTACGGCCGATCTACGACGCCCAAATGTTTGAATTTCATTCACAGTTCTTGCATGGGACCTAGAAATTCACCCAAGGACACACATGTGATTTTTCAACCAACTTTGGTCCACTTGAGCATGTGCTTGTAGTTCAAATTTGAATTATGCACATTAAATGCCCAAAATTCAATTAATGTATAAAAACGGCCAAACGAACTCGGAATAATTCCAAAATTTAATACGATACTTCTATTTGATATATCTGCGTGTGTAAAAAAATTAAGGCGGGAGAAGGCAGTGTATGTATGTCGTTTCGCACACGGTGGTGACACGTTCCCTCTCGGAACCACGAACCTTCTTGAGAGAAGCTCCGGTTAGCAAGAAGCTTATACCAAAGCTTGTCCCAATTCGGCCAAAAAAATACCGTAGCAAGCTGGTGCCATGTCATGATACCATGCCAAGTTTCATGATTTTCAGGTGTGTTTTGGTTTTACATGAATTAAAAAACCCAATTTCTCAATCTTCTCGGCCGAGCCACGACGCCCAAATGTTTGAATTTCATTCCCATTTCTTGCATGGGACCTAGAAATTCACCCAAGAACACACATGTGATTTTCCAACCAACTTGGGTGCATTGGAGCATGTGATTGTAGTTCAAATATGAATTATATTAAATGCTCAGAAATTCAATTAATATATAAAAAGTCCAAACTAACCCAGAATAATTCCAAAATTTAGCAAGATATTTCTATTTGGTCTAATCTACATGCGTAAAAAAATTAAGGTGGGAGAAGGCAGTGTATGTATGTCGTTTCGCACATGGAGGTGACACGTTCCCTCTCGGAACCACGAGCCTTCTTGAGAGAAGCTCTGGTTTGCAAGAAGCTTATACCAAAGCTTGTCCCAATTCGGCCAAAAACTTACCGCAGCATGTTGGTGCCATGTCATGACACCATGCCAAGTTTCATGATTTGCAGGTGTGTTTTGGATTTACAGGAATTAAAAAAATCAAGTTTCTCAATCTTTCCGGCTGAGCCACGATGCCCAGATATTTGAATTTCATTCTCATTTCTTGCATGGGGCCTAGAAATTCACCCAAGGACATACATGTAATTTTTCAACCTACTTTGGTGCACTGGAGCATGTGCTTGTAGTTCAAATTTGAATAATGCATATTAAATGCCCAGAAATTTAATTAATATATAAAATAGGCCAAACGAACCTGAAATAGTTCCAAAATTTAGCACAAAACTTCTAATTGGTCTAATCTGCCTGTGAAAAAAATTAAGGCGGGAAAAGGCAGTGTATGTATATCGTTTCGCACACGGTGGTGACACATTCCCTCTCGGAACTACGAGCCTTCTTGAGAGAAACTCCGGTTTGCAAGAAGCTTATACCAAAGCTTGTCCCAATTCGGCCAAAAAAATTACCGCGGCATGTTGGTGCCATGTCATGACACCATGCCAAGGTTCATGATTTTCAGGTGTGTTTTGGATTTATATGAATTAAAAAACCAAGTTTCTTAATCTTTTCGGCCGAGCCACGACACCCAGATGTTTGAATTTCATTCACATTTCTTGCATGAGACCTAGAAATTCACCCAAGGACACACATGTGATTTTTCAACCAAGTTTGGTGCACTTGAGCATGTGCTTGTAGTTCAAATTTGAATTATGCACATTAAATGTCCAAAATATCAATTAATGTATAAAAAAGGCCAAACGAACTCGGAATAATTCCAAAATTTAGCATGATACTTCTATTTGGCATAATCTGCCTGTGTAAAAAAATTAAGGCGGGAGAAGGCAATGTACGTATGTCGTTTCGCACACGGAGGTGACACGTTCCCTCTCGGAACCATGAGCCTTCTTGAGGGAAGCACCGCTTTGCTAGAAGCTTATACCAAAGCTTAACCCAATTCGGCCAAAAAATACCGCAACATGTTGGTGCCACGTCATGACATCATGCCAAGCTTCATGATTTTCAGGCGTGTTTTTGATTTACATGAATTAAAAAACCTAGTTTCTCAATCTTTCCGGCCGAGCCGGGACGCCCAGATGTTTGAATTTCATTCCCATTTCTTGCATGGGACCTAGAAATTCACCCAAAGACACACATGTGATTTTTCAACCAACTTGGGTGCACTTGCGCATGTGCTTGTGGTTCGAAGTTGAATTATGCACATTAAATGCCCATAAATTCAGTTAATTTATAAAAAGGCCAAATGAACCCGGAATAATTCCAAAATTTAGCACGATACTTATATTTGGTCTAATTTGCCTGTGTGAAAAAATTAAGGCGGAAGAAGGTAGTGTACGTATGTCGTTTCGCACACGGAGGTGACACATTCCCTCTCGGAACCACGAGCCTTCTTGAGAGAACATCCGATTTGCAAAAGCTTATATCAAAGCTTGTCCCAATTCGGCCAAAAAAATTACGGCACCATGTTGGTGCCATGTCATGACACCATGCCAAATTTCATGATTTTCAGGTGTGTTTTGGATTTACATGAATTAAAAAATCAAGTTTCTCAATCTTTCCGGCCAAGCCATGACGCCCAAATGTTTGAATTTCATTCTCATTTCTTGTATGGGACCTAGAAATTCACGCAAGGACACACATGTGATTTTTCAACCAACTTGGGTGCATTGGACCATGTGCTTGTAGTTCAAATTTGAATTATGCACATTAAATGCCCAGAAATTCATTTAATGTATAAAAAGACCAAACGAACCCGGAATAATTACAAATTTTAGCACGATACTTATATCTGGTCTAATCTGACTGTGTAAAAAAATTAAGGCGGGAGAAGGCAGTGTACGTATGTCGTTTCGCACACAGAGGTGACATGTTCCCTCTCAGAACCACGAGCCTTCTTGAGAGAAGCTCCAGTTTGCAAGAAGATAATACCATAGCTTCCCCCAATTCGGCCAAAAAAATACTGCAGCATGTTGGTGCCATGTCATGACACCATGCCAAGTTTCCTGATTTTCAGGCGTGTTTTGGATTTACATGAATTAAAAAACCAAGTTTCTCAATCTTTCCGGCCGAGCCATGACGCCCAGTTGTTTGAATTTCAATCCCATTTCTTGCACGGGACCTAGAAATTCACCCAAGGACACGTGATGACCCACAAGTGTAGGGCATATATTGTAGTCCTTTCGATAAGTAAGAGTGTCGAACCCAACGAGGAGCAGAAGGAAATGATAGGCAGTTTTTAGTAAGGTATTTTCTGCAAGCACTGAAATTATAGGTAACAGATAGTTTCGTGATAAGGTAATTGGTAGTAAGTAACACAAGTTAAAAGTAAATAAGGTGCAGCAAGGTGGCCCAATCCTTTTTGTAGCAAAGGACAAGCCTGGACAAACTCTTATATAAAGGAAAGCGCTCCCGAGGACACATGGGAATTACAATCAAGCTAGTTTTCATCACGATCGTCTGATTCGCGTTCGGTACTTTGATAATTTGGTATGTGGGTGGACCGGTGCTTGGGTGCTGCCCTTACTTGGACAAACCTCCAACTTATGATTAACCTCTAATGCAAGCATCCGCAACTACAAAAGAAGTATTAAGGTAAACCTAACCATAGCCTGAAACATATGGATCCAAATCAACCCCTTACGAAGCAACGCATAAACTAGGGTTTAAGCTTCTGTCACTCTAGCAACCCATCATCTACTTATTACTTCCCAATGCCTTCCTCTAGGCCCAAATAATGGTGAAGTGTCACGTAGTCGACGTTCACATGACACCACTAGAGGAGAGACAACATACATCTCATCAAAATATCGAACGAAGACCAAATTCACATGACTACTAATAGCAAGACTTCTCACATGTCCTCAGGAACAAAAGTAACTACTCACAAGACATAATATTGTTCGTGATCAGAGGGGTATTAATATGCATAATGGATCTAAACATATGATCTTCCACCAAATAAAGCAACTAGCATCAACTACAAGGAGTTATCAACACTACTAGCAACCCACACGTACCAATCTGAGGTTTGGGTACAAAGATTGGATACAAGAGATGAACTAGGGTTTGAGAGGAGATGGTGCTGGTGAAGATGTTGATGAAGATAGCCCTCCCCAAGATGGGAGAGTTGTTGGTGATGACGGTGGGGATGATTTCCCCCTCTCGGAGGGAAGTATCCCCGGCAGAACAGCTCTGTCGGAGCCCTAGATTGGTTTCCGCCTCGAGACAACGGCGTCTGGTCCCGAAAGCCTCCTTATGATTTTTTTTAGGTCAAAACACCTCATATAGGAGAAGATGGTCACTGGGGGCCTGCCGGCTGGCTCACGAGGCAGGGAGGCGCGCCCTGGGAAGGGGGCGCGCCCCCCACCCTCGTGGACAGCCGGTGGCCCCCCTCGTGGGTTTCTTTCGCCACATATTTTTTATATTTTCTGAAACGATGTTCTGTTGAGTTTGAGGGCTTTTGGAGTTGTGCAGAATAGGTTTCCAGAGATTGCTCCTTTTCCAGCCCAGAATTCTAGCTGCCGGCATTCTCCCTCTTCATGTAAACCTTGTAAAATAAGAGAGAAAAGGCATAAGTATTGTGACATAACAAGTAATAACAGCCCATAATGCAATAAATATCAACATATAAGCATGATGCAAAATGGACGTATCAACTCCCCAAGCTTAGACCTCGCTTGTCCTCAAGCGAAAGCCGATATCGAAAAATATGTCCACATGTTTAGAGATAGAGGTGTCTATAAAAACAAAATACGGACATGAGGGCATCATGATCATTATAATAATAGCAACTTATATAAATATAGTGTCGGTGTACTAAGATAGGGGTACCTTAGTACCCCAACTTGTGCACGGGCAGTAGCAGCTTCCCCTGGCTGGGCTTACCACGTGCTCGCCAAGAACCTTTCCTGTCCCTATGAAGCCATTCAAAAACAAAGTATACAAGACAGAAGATCAAGGCCCCGGCAAGAGGAGCTTGCCGGGAAGGCCGCACCAGGCTTAAGGTTACCACTTTAGCACAAGACCCTGGCAAGAGGAGCTTGCCAGGAAGGCCAAGGAATGCATACCTCAAGAGATGCCTCGGCGCATCATGCGCCCCGGCAGGACCCGGAGAGCGACAAGCTTCCGAGCCCGGCAAGGTCACTACCCCGGCAAGGTGCTTGCCAGGGAGACCTACGCTGTGTGCCCGCGCTCCAGCTCATCGGCCCACGCGTCGCCCTGGGGCCCTTCCAGGGGCACGTGGCAGATGGTTGTGCAGCTTGGGGCACACGGTGGCAAGCCACGGTGACGAGGCTACCACCGTGGCGAACGGAGAAGCATGGACGGACGCTTTTGGGGTCGACGGCGACGGGCATTTAAGGCCCTTGTCCCCCACTGTCAAAGTTAGGTGAAGACCACTGTTCATGTACTGTTCATGCACTGTTACAACTACCACCAAATTTACACTTTTACCTTCCTCTACGTTGGCACCTGTCGGTGACCCCTTTGAGCTATAAAAGGAGGCCCATGCACAACGTAGAGGGGGTTCGAAACCAAGACAACTCTCTCGCTCGGTGTAGCTAGTACTGTAGCTCTTCAAGCTCCCGAGCTCAAGAACTCAATACAATCCAAGCAGGAGTAGGGTTTTACGCGTCCGCGCGGCCTGAACCTGGGTAAAACTGCCCGCGTGTGCTCCTCGATCTGCTCTCCGTGCTCCCTCCGCTCCCTTACCGCAACGTAGAAGGGGCTCCGGTCCCATAGGTGTTCGTGGGAGGGCAGTTTTCCACCGACATCTTTGGCGCGCCAGGTAGGGGGCGTCGAGGTTGTGCGAACCTGATCCGGCGCTCACGCGGGCGCATTCTTCATCAACCTATCCAGCTTCATCAACTTCGTCAGCTACAACGACATGCCTCCGAAGAAGAAGGCTTCGGAGGTCGGAGGCCCGTCTGCGTCGATTCCACCACCACCAGAACCAACGGTTGGTGGAGGAGGCACCGGCGGAAGGGTGGTCGCCGGCGAGGAAACTCACGGCGCCACCAAGTCCAAGGACAAGACGGACGACCGGGCGAATTCCAAAGCCTCGGTGTCCGTGGACGCACCACGTCTCTCTCAGGAGGTACAAGACCCGCAGCGGCGTGGTACTGGAGGTACCATACGCTTGCTGGGGCGTGGCCAAGCCGGAGGATCGCGGGATGCTCAAGGCCAGCGTACTGGTACGAGCAAGGCGCGGTCGCCGGGGCGGGAACATGCTCCTTCTAACGCTGTTAGAAGTCCGAGCGTGTCCCGCTCCTCGCACCGCTCGCCGACGTTCCCCTCTTCTCCAGCAAAAGCTCTAGCAAGAGCACAGCTGCTCCTCGATTTCCCTCCAGCGGCAGACAAGGCCGAAGACTGGAGGGCAACGATTCAGAGCCTCATCGCCTTCGCCAACAACGATGCGCCACAGCAGCCGGCAACCTCACGCCCGCGGCAAGTCGACCAAGCGAAGGCCGATGGCGACAAGACCGCCGGGGGTGCAACTACCGTGCACTCCCCGCCGCGGAAGCAGAAATCGCCACCCCGCCGGATCAACGTCGACGAAGACTCCACGGCGTCGTCGGATCCACGGGCTCGCCGCGATCAGCGCCAAGTCCTAGACGACAGGCGGCAAGAAGACGCTCGGACTCGCATCGAGCGTCGACGAGAAGCCCGAAGACAGTCAGATCAGCGCGCTGGGACCGCTGTCGACGCGCACGCACCCGGTGAACCAGGCGACTTGCCGTACGCGGCAGGCTGCCCTGCGTTCACCCGCGAGCTGCGGCAAGTCCAGTGGCCCAGCATGAAGAATTTCAAGCCCGACATACCCGAGAAGTACGACGGCAAGACACACCCCTCGGAGTTCCTCAGCATCTACACCATCGCGGTGCAGGCTGCCGGGGGACGCGATGAGAAGATCCTAGCCAACTACTTCCCGCTAGTGCTTAAGCCAAACGTCCGGTCATGGCTTATGCACTTGCCAGAGAACTCCATCTCTTCGTGGGCGGATCTATGCCACCAATTTGTTGGCGCCTTCACGGGCGGCCACAAACCCCACGGCCAGGAGAGCGATCTCCACATCTTGGCCCAGAAGGAGGGAGAGTCCCTGCACAAGTACATCCAGAGATTCAGCCGCGTCCAGCACAACATTCCAGACGTCCACCCTGCCGCGGTTATCAGCGCGTTCCACCAGAACGTGCGTAACCGCCGGATGAGGGAGGAGATGGCCATGACAAAGATCCGGGATGTCAGCGAGCTTTACGCTCTGGCTGACAAGTGTGCGCGCGCCGAAGAGGGGAGGAGACTCCCCGGAGAGGATGCTGGCGCGGGAGGAAGCGACAGCGAGGATGCCGCCCCAGCAAGGAAAAACCGGCGGCGGAACAATAGAAAGAAGAAGAGCAAGGAGGTGCTGGTTGTCGAGCAGTCCGGCAAGGAGGCTCCCGCCAAGAAGGCACAGGCTGGCGGTTCCGGCAAGGAGCTCGCCCCTGTAGCGGCAGCCGACAAGCAGGACGGCTCTGACAAGCAGTACTGCAAGATCCACTGCACCAAGGGCCACGATCTTCAGAACTGCAAAAGAGTCGAGTACCTCGTAGAACAGCAGAAGGCTGAATACGAGCATCGCGACAAGGAGAAGGCCCAAGGAGGCGGAGGAGAGCCCAGCAAGAAGCGGCCGTTCAATGGCCGGGGAGGACGCCGCGGCAAGGCCAAGCAGCGGCAAGGTGACAGACCTCCCCGGGGCCGCGACAAGGATGAGGATGAAGACGATGATGATGACATGGAAGAAGGAGACAACAGCGAGCAGGAGTTCCAGAAGGCCACAGAGGTTCTGTGTGTTGACGGGGGTGCCTCTCTGCACACTTCCCACCGCCAGCTCAAGCAGTGGGTGCGAGAAGTGAATGCAGCTGAGCCGCCCGTCGAGTCACGCAGGCTGCTGAAGTGGTCCGGCACGCCCATCATCTTTGACCTTGAGGACCACCCTGACCGCACCACTGCGGTCGGGTGCTTGCCGATGTTGTTCTCACCAACTATCCGCAACCTCAAGGTCACCAAGATGTTGGTTGACGGCGGGGCCGGCCTGAACTTGATCTCCTCAGCTGTGATCAAGAAGCTACAGATCCCAGACGACGAGCTCGAAGAAACCGGGTCGTTCCAAGGGATCAACCCGGGAAGGAGCAAGCCGAAGGGGAAGATTACACTGCCAGTGACCTTTGGCGGGGAGCTCAACTTCAGGACGGAGAGGATCACGTTTGATGTTGCCGATATCCCATTACCATACAATGGGATACTTGGACGTCCTGCCCTCGCCAAGTTCATGGCAGCTTCCCACTATGCTTACAATGTACTCAAGATGCCGGGGCCGATAAGCATCATCTCTGTCCCCGGTGACAAGAAGGACGCGCTTATCTGCGCCGACAAGATCTACCGGGATGCAGCAGCCGCAGCAGAGAGCAACACACTTGCCGCTGAAGCTCCCGGGGGGAAGACCAAGACCAAGTCCGGCAAGAGCTCTGGGGCCCACTCCGGCAAACGCACCTCTTCGGAGTGCTGCGCTGCCGTCGAGGACGCACCATCGAGCTCCACCGGCAAGTGCAAGAAAGGAATGGCAGCTCCACCGGCAACCAAGAAGGTGTCCGCCAAGGAGGACGGCACTGGTGGTACCTTCACCATCAGTGCTACACTCGACCACAAATAGGAAAGCGCGCTCGTTGCCTTCCTGCGGGCGAATGTCGATGTGTTTGCATGGCAACCATCTGACATCCCCGGCGTTCCCAGGAAGGTAATTGAGCACAAGCTTGCTGTTTGTCCTCATGCGCGGCCCGTCAAGCAGAAGGTCAGAAAGCAAGCCGTGGAGCGCCAAGAATTCATCGCCGAAGAGATAAAGAAGTTAGAAGCAGCAGGCCTGGTTAGAGGCGTGATCCATCCTACGTGGTTAGCCAATCCAGTTGTCGTGCGCAAGGCCAATGGGAAGTGGAGACTTTGTATAGACTTCACTGATGTGAATAAAGCATGTCCCAAGGATCCATTTCCCTTGCCGCGTATTGACCAGATTGTTGACTCCACAGCCGGATGTGAGTTGCTTTCCTTCCTTGATGCATACTCAGGTTACCACCAGATTTTCATGGCCAAGGAAGACGAAGAGAAGACTGAATTCATTACTCCATGCGGCACATATTGCTTCATACGCATGCCCTTTGGATTGAAGAATGCAGGCTCAACATTTGCAAGGGTGGTGCACACTGATTTTGAGCCACAGATACACAGAAATGTGGAAGCCTACATGGATGATATAGTGGTCAAAAGCAAGACCAAGGATACCCTGATCCAAGACTTAGAGGGAACTTTTGAGAATCTGCGCAAGATCCAACTCAAGCTGAACCCCGAGAAGTGCGTCTTCGGAGTTCCCTCCGGCAAGCTTCTCGGGTTTTTTGTGTCCCAGAGGGGGATTGAAGCCAATCCCGACAAGATAAAAGCCATCGAGCACATCGAAGCCCCGAAGCGCGTCAAGGACGTAAGAAGACTTGCTGGTTGTGTGGCTGCCCTCAGCAGGTTCATTTCAAAGTCTGCAGAACGCGCCCTGCCTTTCTTCAAAATCTTGAAAAAGGCAGGTCCTATGAAATGGACTCCGGAAGCGGAGGCAGCGCTGCAAGACTTGAAAGGATACCTGTCCTCCACTCCGATACTTGTCGCACCTAGGCCACAAGAGAAGTTGCTGATGTACCTAGCGGCGACCAATCAAGTGGTTAGTGCTGCGTTAGTAGCGGAGAGGGAGGCGAATGAGGAACCCACATCCCCGGCATGCGAATCCAGCGACAAGCAGGGGGCTTCCCCGACAAGCTCTGGCCCCGACAAGGACAAGTCTGCGCAGGAACAAGGAGAAGTGCGAAAGAAGATGGTGCAGCGCCCAGTGTACTTTGTAAGTTCCCTCTTGCAGGGGGCTAGATCAAGATACTCTGGGGTGCAGAAGTTGCTGTTCGGCCTACTCATGGCCTCAAGGAAGATGCGCCATTACTTCCAAGCGCACGAGATAACAGTGGTCACTCGCTTTCCGTTGAAGAGGATATTGCAAAATCCAGAGGCAACAGGCAGGATCGTCGAGTGGGCACTGGAGCTGTCAAGCTTTGGTCTCAAGTTTGAGAGTACTTCAACCATACAGAGCAGAGCTTTGGCAGAATTCATAGCGGAATGGACCCCAACGCCAGATGAAGAAGTCCCAGAGACAAGCGTCCCCGTCCAAGAAGCGAGCAGCGAATGGATAATGTAATTTGATGGTGCTTTCTCGCTGCAAGGCGCCGGTGCCGGCGTGGTACTCATAGCGCCCACCGGAGAGCACCTCAAGTATGTTGTCCAGATGCACTTTCCCAAGGAGCAAGAGACAAACAATACTGCAGAGTATGAAGGTTTGCTTGCCGGCCTCAGAATTGCGGCCGAACTTGGGATCAAGAAGTTGATTGTGCGGGGAGATTCACAGTTGGTGGTCCGACAAGTGAATAAGAGTTATCAGAGCCCTTTGATGGAAGCTTATGTCGATGAAGTGAGGAAACTTGAAGAACACTTTGAGGGTCTGCAAATGGAGCACGTCCCAAGAGCTCAGAATGATATTGCGGATGGCCTCTCAAAGTGTGCTGCAATGAAGTTACCTGTGGAACCAGGGACCTTCCTGCTCAAGTTAACTCAGCCATCCGTTACACCATCAGTTGGGCAAAACAAGAAGAGAAAGTTGGTCTCCGGCGACTACTTGCCGGCGGATCTTCCCGAAGCCGCCGCCAAGGTCCCCAAGAACAACAGCCAAGATGCTGAGGAACAGTTTGCTCCTGCGGATCCAAGGATCTGTACAGTTGAAGCAGGCGTTCCCGACAAGCCTTGCCCCGGCAGGCTTGCCGGGGGACCATCAGCTCCGGCAGAGCCGCGGGTTCTTGACGTAGAAGCTGAGGTTCCCGCAGCAGCCCTCATGCCTTTAGTCCTTGTTGTTGAGCCTCGGGCTCCAGCATGGGCACAGCAAATCGTCCGCTTTCTGCAAACTGGAGAACTTCCCGACGAGCCAGAAGAGATAGAGAAAATAACCAGGCAGTCAAGTATGTACCAGTTCGTTGACAATGAACTGTACAGAAGAAGACTCAACGATGTCAGGTTGAAGTGCATTTCGAGGGAAGATGGACAGAAGCTGTTGGCAGAGATACATGGAGGCATATGTGGCCACCACATTGGCGCAAGGGCACTTGCCGGGAAGGCGTTCCGGCAAGGGTTCTTCTGGCCAGAAGCCCTCCAAGATGCGACTGCACAAGTAACCAAGTGTGAAGCGTGCCAGTTCCATGCGAAGCAAATTCACCAGCCAGCTCAAGCTCTCCAGACGATTCCTTTGTCCTGGCCCTTCTTGGTCTGGGGGCTCGATATTCTCGGCCCTTTTCCCCGCGCAGTCGGGGGCTTTGAGTACTTGTACGTAGCAATCGACAAGTTCACAAAGTGGCCAGAAGTGGAGCCAGTGAGAAAGGTGACAGCACAGTCAGCAGTCAGGTTCTTCAGATCGATTATTTGCCATTTCGGAATCCCTAACAGGATCATCACCGACAACGGCACACAGTTTACCAGTCGCACCTTCATGCAGTACGTCCAAGACCTTGGCGCCAAGGTCTGCTTCGCTTCTGTTGCTCACCCGAGGAGCAACGGTCAAGCGGAGAGGGCCAATGCTGAAGTGCTGCGCGGGCTCAAGACAAGAACCTTCGACAAGCTGCGCAAGTGCGGAAGAAACTGGATAGAGGAGTTGCCGGCGGCTCTTTGGTCAATCAGGCCGACACCAAGTCGAGCCACCGGACAGACACCCTTTGCTCTTGTCTACGGAGCAGAGGCACTTCTCCCCACGGAACTCGTATACGGATCTCCTCGAGTGCTCGCTTATGATGAGCTCGAGCAAGAGCAACTGCGACAAGATGACGCATTGCTCCTTGAGGAGGAACGTCTCCAGGCTGTTGTACGAGCTGCTCGATACCAGCAAGCCTTGCGTCGCTATCATAGCCACAAGGTCAGGGCCAGGAGTCTCGAGGAAGGCGACCTTGTTCTTCGGCGTGTTCAGTCCGCCAAGAATTCCAACAAGTTGACGCCGAAGTGGGAAGGCCCTTATCGGGTGAGACAAGTCACAAGGCCCGGCGCTTCCGCCTTGAGACCGAAGAAGGCTTACCGGTGAGCAACTCCTGGAACATAGAGCATCTTCGCAAGTTTCACCCGTAAGGCGCGGTTGCCGTGATCCGCTCCGGCAACCACCTTTTGTACAAGTCTTGCCGCTGTTGCATGTAAACCTTTGTACAAAGCCGGGCGCAGATCCCGTGCATCAGTAAAACTTTTGTGCTTCGCACTATTTGTCATTTTCATGCCTTTCTTTGTTATTTGCATGCATCATCTGACACTATGTGCAACGCACGTCCCCGGTAAGCATTAGCGAGCCATGAGGCCCTATACTTGTTTTTCCTCCTCTTCTTCTTTCCCTCTTAAGCAGAAGGAGTATTCCTCACGCACAAGTTTGCCGGGGGGAAGGGGATGGAGGCATGAACCAAGTGCTGTTCAAGAAAGAGAAGCCTTGTCGGGGAGCAAACAATCTATGAAAGCTAAGTTACCAAAGTTTGAGTAATTCAAAAAATTTAAATTTTAGTTATCTTCCTTGAACAACCACACTTTGTATGGAAAACCTCTGCGCGGAGGAACCTACCCATGGCTAGCCGCACCCTTACTTTGTTTCGAGCACGCTCAACGACTTAAGTGAGTTGCGACCAGTGTCGCGCCCTTACTTCGTTTTCGAGTTCGCTCAGCAATCTAGGTGTGCTGCGACTAGCTGCGGCAAGGTTTCTTGCCGACGAGGGTATTGCCAGCAGGCCTCTAAGAGTCCAGCGCTCGCGGCAAGGGCCCCTTGCCGGCAAGTTCCCTAAAAGCGTAGGGTAAAAAGCATACAAAGTGAAGGACCAAAAAGCAAGGGAGATAACACTGCATTGGTTGCTCAAAATAAGAGTGTATATTACAAAGATAGCTTGCCGCAATACTAACAGATTCTTGTCCATAACACGCTTTGCAGCGGCAAAGGAAGCAGAAAGAAAGGAATCTAATCTACACGGTCGCCTTCACGCCTCGTGATCTTGCCCACCTTGGCGACGATGTGGGCAACCTGCGCCTTCAACGCCTCTTGGTCAGCTTCGGGCGGCAAGGTGCGGAGGACGTTGACGAGGTTGATGCCGGGGTTGCGGTAGACGATCTTCGACAAGGCCCGCTCCAAGGTGCCCATGCAGAGCCGACGCGCCTCGTCGGCCAGCTGCACGGAGATCTTCTCCCGCAGCCGCGCAAGCGCCGGCGCGATTCCCCTGAAGAATAGACTCAACTTGGCGCTGTGGGGGAGGTTCTCGTCCGGGGAGTACACGAGATGCTCCGCCCTCAGCGCCATCATCTCCATGTCAATACTGGCAGCGGAGGTGACCAGCTCATCAGTCCACTGCTCCACTGCCTGGTTGAAGTTGTTCGCCGAGACGGCGGCGCTCTCCACCAAGGCCTTTTCCTTGCGGAGTTCGTCCTTCAGCTTCGTCTCGCGGTCCTGGGCGGCGTCGAGCGAGCCAGTCAGGGTGGAGACCTTCAGCTCTAAGTCAGCAATAGAATCCTTGGCGGCAGTGAGCTCTGTGCCCTTCTCGGAGAGACGTACCTGTAGCTCAGAGTTGGTGTGGGCATCTTTCTCCCGCTGCACATTGAGCGCAGTGACTCTGTCCTCGCTCGCCTTCAGGAACAACTCCAGCTGCTCCACCTTGGCCTCCAGGTCCTTCTTGGCGGTCTCTGCGGCGGCTGCGGCGCTCCTCGCCTCCTTCAGAGCCCCGCCAATGGCCTGCTCCCGGGCGGCAAGGTCGTCCTCGTGGGCATTGAGGTCGACCTTCCGCTGGTTGAGTACTCCTTCTCGCCGGGACAGCTCCTCGGCGGCCAACCGCTGCTGCTCCTCGGCCTCAGCTTTTTCAAGAAGAAAGGCTTGCTGCGCCCCGGCAAGCTCTTCACGCTCCTCCGCCAAGTTGCGGAGGGCCGCCTGGTTGGCGGCGCGGAGCTCCGCGGCGCGCTTCTCCAAGTCAGCTCCAGCCTTGGCGGCGAGAGCCTCCCGAGACTCCAACTTCGCCTGCCTGGCCCGGTACAAGGCCAGGAGCCGACGAAGGAGTCTCTCCTCTTCGGGCTCGTCGCTGCTGCCGGGCGCTTCAACAACCTTCAATCCGGCGGAGGCGAGGACCTCTCCGTCAAAGGTCTCTCCCTCCGTGGGTGCTCGAGACAAGGACGCCCACGGGACTTGTATGAAGACCCCGTTGGCGGCCTCCAGGTAGATGCCCTGCCCAGCCACGGAGGCGGAAGGGTCGGCGGCCGGTGCAGCGTCCGGCACTCCTGCGGCCTCCGGGCCGGCAGTGCGGTCGCCGGTCCCTTCCCCAGCCGCGGCGTCTGCGGTCGGGGCGGTCTCTTCAGCGGCAGGCTCGTCGGCTCCAGCCATTCCCTCGGTAGCAGTGGTGTTGCCGCCGGTGCCGTGCACCTCCTCCTCAGCGGTGGCCTCCGTCGTCATCGGCTCTGGGGCACGAGGATCTAGCAGAAGAAACATAAAAGAAAGAATCAAGCAAATATCCAAAAAAGACGAATCCGGGAAGAAGAAATTACAAGCTTTACCTTCGCGGACTTCTTCAACGACGGGGTCCCTCGCCGGGGAATTCTCCCTTGGCGGCGGAGTAGTGGCCCTTGCTGGCGGAGGGCCGCCTGCGCCCTCCCTTGGCGGGGTGCTCACCCTTGTCGGGCTGCTCACCCTTGGCGGGGTACTCGCCCTTGGCGGAGTGCCCGTCCTTGGCGGAGCGTTCTCCCTCGCCGGGGAGCTCCTCCTTGGCGGGGAGGGCGGAGCAAGTGGCTCGTCGGGGGCGACCTCCTGGCGCTCCTGCGGCTGCGGCTCCACTTCTGCACAAGACAACAAGACATTAGTACAAGCAACAACCTCGAGCACGCTCATCAAGCAGAAAGACGAACACCAGACTTACGCTGGGGGCTGCTCCTCGGAGCAGCAGGCTGATCCGGCAAGCTCGTCGCCGGCGCGTCGCTTGTCGCCACGATGGGCTCGTCGTCCTCAACGTTGACCACAGGGATCTTGGCCCTCTTCGCCATCCGCTGGGTCAGGGTCCTGCGAAGCAAAACAAAAGCAAGATCAGAACCAGCAAGGAAAATCAAGACAAAATCAAAGGAACTAAAAGAATTGCAAGAACTTACTCCTCTTCTTCCTCGTCGGAGCTGAGGGCGGAGAAGTCAAACTCCGCCTGGTGTGCTCCCGTGCGAGGAGCTGGAGGAGAAGGCTCCCTCGGGCGCTTGGCGGTCTCCGAGGCTGTGGGCTGTGAAGACCCGGCCCCCGTTGTCGCTGAGGACCGAGGGGCAGAAGGAGCACCCGTTCCGCTCCGGGAAGATCCCCCTCCGCTTGGCGCTCGGGCACGGGGCGCCTCCTTGGCGACTTCGCTCGTCTTGGTGGCGCGCGTCGCACGGCGTGCCGGCTGCTGTCGAGACGCCTGTGGCTTCGCCGCCTCAGCTGCCTTGCGGAGGCGCTTCTTCGGTTGTTGCGTAGGGCTTGGCGGAGGCGGAGAATTCTCCGAGGACGAGGAGGCATCGTCGTCAAGATTCAGAGATCCACCAGAATCTTCGTCGGATTCTCCAGCCTCGGCGTCTTCCTCCTCCTCGGCAGGCCCGCTGGACTCAGCGCCATGCCCGGCGGCCTCGCTCCCCCCGGCAACCTCGCTCGTCCCAGCAAACTTCACGGAAGGCTCCCCGGCAAACTCCTCGGGCGCAAGCTTCAGCAGCTTGAGGATTTCCGCCTCCTCTACTTGACTCACTGCGTCCGTGGCCTGTGCCTCTTCCACAGTGTATCCAAAGTCACCCGCAGCCGCAGCTGCGGCGGCCTCCTCCATCCTGGAGGCGATGTAAGCTATATCCCGTTCAGTAGTAGCCCGGGTGAGGCCCTTGTTCTCCTCGGCGTTGCGGGGCTTCTCGACCAAGTTGTCGAAGAAGGTCAGCACGGTATCCGGTGGAGGCTCCAGCCAAGTGGGGACGACGCCGTGGGAGTCGCACTCGGGCATCATCGCGCGTAGGGAATCATGGGCAGTGCTGTTGCACAGCGGCACCACTCCCCGGGAAGGTCTGAACCACTCCGGGTGGGCCGGGTCATGCTTGAAGAGCTCCCGGACCATCCCCTTCAACTCCAAGGCGGTGAAGTTGTAGTTCAATCCAGGGCGCAGCCTCATGATGTCTGCCGCATTGCCGAATTCCCAGGCGGGCCTTTTCCTTTCTTGTAAAGGGGCGATGCGGCGGCGGAGGAAATCTGCTCCAACTTCTCCGATAGTCAGATTGGCGATCCGGAGACGAATGATCCTAATGAGGGCGATATTAAGCTTGCTGTCCTCCAGGGCCAATTCACTCCAATCCCTCCCGCGCACTATGGCAGTCTGGCGCGGCGAGGTAAAGGGCTCAGGATTAGCTTCCAACACCCAGCACCAATCGGCTCTCCACTCCTCCCACTTGCCGCGAAGCTCTCCTTTCAGGTACGAGTCTTTCTTGTTCAGCCTAAAGATCCAGGAGATGCCGACGGAGAGGGGGGCACCTGACTCTACTCTAGCCATGAAGAAGTGGCGGAAAAGAGCTACATTTGGATGAACCCCAACAAAGTTTTTGCACAGATGTACGAAAACGGCCATCGTAAGGATGGCGTTGGGGGTGAAATCTAGGAGGTGGAGGCCATATGTGTTCATTACATCACAAAAGAACACCGAGAACGGAGGGCACAGACCACAACGGAAGAATGCAGCAAAGAAGAAGTACCCGCCGGGGAACATATCTTTGGAGACGGCGGGGAAGACTTGGGTGCGGGGATGAGCTTTGGTCTCCCTCGCCCAGAACAAATAGTATTTGTCTCGCAGCTCCCTCGCGCCAAGCCTCGGCGCGAAGACCACGCACTTCTTCCGCAGGGCTGCCAGCTTCGCCGCCTGCTCGGACTTCTCCTTCTTGGCCTTGTCGCTCTTCGCCTTGTCGCTCTTCGGAGCCATGGCAGGGGCGGCGGGGAAAGAGGCGAGGGGGTCGACGGTGCCGCGGATGCGGGAGACGGCGGAGGAAGAAAGGGGCTTGGCTCTCTGTTGACCTTTGGGAGGCGGAGGGCGACGGGGGTTTCTGGAGAATCAAGGCGCAATGAAGACGATGGAGGGGAACTGCCCCTGCTTCCTTTGCTTTTAAGGGGGAAGTGGGGGACGTTCCGCATTTCCCAATAAAGAACAGGCCACGATCTCTCCCACGACGCCGCAATCGACGTGTGCCGTTAGGGAGGGATGTGGCGGATACGGAAGGGGATACGGCTTGCCGTGGGCCGCGCGTGCCCGTGCACTGTCTTGGGCCTGGCCCAACAGCGCTCGGCACCGTGTGTGACCCAGGCCCGGGGGCTCCTGTCGGTGTACTAAGATAGGGGTACCTTAGTACCCCAACTTGTGCACGGGCAGTAGCAGCTTCCCGTGGCTGGGCTTACCACGTGCTCGCCAAGAACCTTTCCTGTCCCTATGAAGCCATTCAAAAACAAAGTATACAAGACAGAAGATCAAGGCCCCGGCAAGAGGAGCTTGCCGGGAAGGCCGCACCAGGCTTAAGGTTATCACTTTAGCACAAGACCCTGGCAAGAGGAGCTTGCCAGGAAGTCCAAGGAATGCATACCTCAAGAGATGCCTCGGCGCATTATGCGCCCCGGCAGGACCCGGAGAGCGACAAGCTTCCGAGCCCGGCAAGGTCACTACCCCGGCAAGGTGCTTGCCGGGGAGACCTATGCTGTGTGCCCGCGCTCCAGCTCATCGGCCCACGCATCGCCCTGGGGCCCTTCCAGGGGCACGTGGCAGATGGCTGTGCAGCTTGGGGCACACGGTGGCAAGCCACGGTGACGAGGCTACCACCGTGGCGAACGGAGAAGCATGGATGGACGCTTTTGGGGTCGACGGCGACGGGCATTTAAGGCCCTTGTCCCCCACTGTTAAAGTTAAGTGAAGACCACTGTTCATGTACTGTTCATGCACTGTTTCAACTACCACCAAATTTACACTTGTACCCTCCTCTACGTTGGCACCTGTCGGTGACCCCTTTGAGCTATAAAAGGAGGCCCATGCACAACATAGAGGGGGTTCGTAACCTAGACAACTCTCTCGCTCGGTGTAGCTAGTACTGTAGCTCTTCAAGCTCCCGAGCTCAAGAACTCAATACAATCCAAGCAGGAGTAGGGTTTTACGCGTCCGCGCGGTCTGAACCTGGGTAAAACTGCCCGCGTGTGCTCCTCGATCTGCTCTCCATGCTCCCTCCGCTCCCTTACCGCAACGTAGAAGGGGCTCCGGTCCCATAGGTGTTCGTGGGAGGACAGTTTTCCCCCGACATATAGTCATATGATTCTTATGCTAAAGTAACAATTCATCCACAATATCAAGTATGCATCATAAACTTCATTGCAAAATAACAAAATTTGATCTCGGTCATTGAAGAAATTGCAATTTATCGTAATATCGGAAAGAGTCAATATAAGAGCTTTTCAGCAAGCCTACATACTCAACTATCATATAGCCTTCACAATTGCTCACACTCACGCAATACTTATGTTTATGGAGTTTTTAATCGGACACAGAGAAAGATAGGGGCTTATGGTGTTGCCTCCCAACCTTTTACCTCAAGGGTGATGTCAACAGTAATAAATCATGAAAACTTACATCCAAGTCGGTATATATGTCAGGATCGCTCCAACACAATGTGCTTGCCAAAGGATAAAATGTAAAAGGAGAGGTGGATTTCACCTTGACACTTATAAGACATGGATAATAGATAGGCCCTTCGCAGGGGGAAGCAGAGGTTGTCATGTGTTTTTATGGTTGGATGCACAAAGTCTTAGCATAGAAGAACTTCGCTTTATATTGCCACTTGTGATAAGGACCTTTATTATGTAGTCCGTCGCTTTTATTACTTCCATATCACAAGATCGTATAAAGCTAATTTCTCCCACACTAATAAATCATACATATTTAGCGGATTTGCAACATGACAACTTACTTGGAAGGATCTTTCTTGATCCATAGGTAGGAATGGTGGACTCCCATGGCAAAACTGGGTTTAAGGATATATGAAACACAAGTAGTATCTCTACTTAGTGCGAGGAGTTTTGGCTAGCATGAGGGGGAAAGGCAAGCTCAACATGTTGGATGACCCATGACAATATACATTATTTCGGATATAAGAAGACATAACCCATTATGTTGTCTTCCATGTCCAACATCAACTCTTTAGCATGTCATACTTTAATGAGTGCTCACAGTCGTAAAAGATGTCCAAGATAGTATATTTGTATGTGAAGCCTCTCTTCTTTTATTACTTCCTATTAATTGCAATGATGACAAAAACTATGTTTGTCACCTCCCAACAACTTTTATTTATCATACTTTTGTATGTGAAGTCATTACTTCCCATAAGATCAATATGATCTCTTTGATACTCTTTATGTTTTCTTTCTTTTTATCATGACCCAAGTGAGGAAATCAAGCCCTTGACTCAACACTAATCTTTATTATATAGCTCATGGACTCGGTTACAAAGGATAAAGCTCACAAAGCAAAAGCTCACAACTAGATCATGCTAACTTTATTCTACTAATTCAAGATACTACCAAAAGGATTGAACTAAGTAAAACGGTAAAGATAGGAGTGATGGTGATATGATACCGGGGTCACTCCCCCAAGCTTGGCAGTTGCCAAGGGGAGTGTCCATACCCATATGATTATGTCTCCTTCTTCGGGGGTGGTGATGATGGAGTTGTTGATGATGTAGGCTGGTTGTCCACCTTCCAAGGCATGGGTTCACCATCGTAGAAGGATGATCGAGTCTCCGGGATAGTCAAATCTGTAGCCAAACTCATCTTCTTGAATCTATATTCATACTCATAGTTTTGGTTTTGCAGGTCATAGATCTGGGTTTGGAGGTGTTCCATCTTCTCTTGAAGATTGGAGATAGCTTCCCCAAAGATCCTTGAGTCCAGCTTGAGGTTGTTGGCGAGCTCCGAGATCATCATGTGGTTGGCTTTGAGTCCTCGTTCCACCATACCTTGGCACTTGAAAGCTTGCTGCTCCATTGCTTAGAGTCTTGTCTCCACGCTCCCGGTCCTCCTCGGTCCCTCAACATCACGGATGTGCAGCACCCCCTCATGCAACTCCATGGTTTTGGGGTGGTGTAGCACCTCCGCAAGGTAGGGTTGATGACCTTCTCGAAGAACTTGTCCTTGGGGGTGTTGGAGGACGCCATGATGATCTGGATCTGTCAAAAACAGCAGCTCGCAACGAAAACAGAGGATTTTTGCGTGATACAGAGGTCAAAACCTTCGGATTTATATATAATGAATTTTCACCGGCCAAAAGGAGTAACCCACAAGAAAACGGAGTCCGGGGGACACACGGAGTGCCCACGAGGCAGGGGCGCGCCGTGGGAAGGGGGGCGCGCCCTCCACCCTTGTGGATGCCTCGTGTCTCTTCCGGACTGCGGTTTATTTTTCTATTTTTCTAAATATTCCAAAACGGACAAAAAATTCCTTTAGAACTGTTTTGGAGTCGGTTTACTTTGTGTATCACGTACCTCTTCCTTTTCGGAGGCTAAATCGTTCTAGAAAGTGTCCCTTATGTATTCCTCTGGGGTTATGGTTTCAATAACATTAGTTTCAACATTTATAGGATTACCTGAGATATAATGTTTGATTCTTTGACCATTCACCACATTCGGATTTGTGCCTTCGAAGTTGTTGATTTTTATGGCACCGGAACGATAGACCTCCTCGACAACGTAAGGTCCTTCCCACTTGGAGAGAAGTTTTCCTGCAAAAAATCTTAAACGGGAGTTGTATAGCAAGACATAATCACCTACGTTAAACTCACGCTTTTGTATTCTTTTGTCATGCCATCTTTTCACTTTTTCTTTAAACAGTTTAGCATTCTCATAGGCCTGGGTTCTCCATTCATCGAGACAGCTAATGTCAAATAACCTCTTCTCACCGGCAAGTTTGAAATTGTAGTTGAGCTCTTTAATAGCCCAATATGCCTTATGTTCTAACTCAAGAGGTAAGTGGCAAGCTTTTCCGTATACCATCTTATATGGAGACATACCCATAGGATTTTTGTATGTAGTTCTATAGGCCCATAATGCATCATCTAGTTTCTTGGACCAATTCTTCCTAGACCTATTAAGTGTCTTTTGCAAGATTAATTTCAACTCCCTATTACTTAATTCTACTTGAACACTAGTCTGTGGGTGATAGGGTGATGCAATTCTATGGTTGACATCATATTTAGCAAGCATCTTACGGAAAGCACCATGAATAAAGTGTGAACCACCATCAGTCATTAGATATCTAGGGACTCCAAACCTTGGAAATATAACTTTTTTAAGCATCTTAATAGAGGTGTTATGATCAGCACTACTAGTTGGAATAGCTTTTACTTACTTAGTAACGTAATCAACAGCAACTAAAATATGTGTGTACCCATTAGAGGCAGGAAAAGGTCCCATATAATCAAAGCCCCAAACATCAAATGGTTCAATAACAAGTGAATAGTTCATAGGCATTTCTTGACGTCTACTAATATTACCTATTCTTTGACATTCATCACAAGATAAGACAAACTTACAGGCATCCTTGAAGAGAGTAGGCCAATAAAAACCGGATTGCAATACCTTGTGTGCAGTTCTATCTCATGCATGGTGTCCTCCATAGGCTTCGGAGTGGCACTTGTGTATGATATGTTCATGTTCATGCTCAGGTACACAACATCTAATAATACCATCTACTCCTTCTTTATAAAGATGTGGGTCATCCCAAAAGTAATGTCTCAAATCATAGAAGAATTTTTTCTTTTGCTGGTATGTGAAGCTAGGAGGTATAAACTTAGCAACAATATAATTAGCATAATCAGCATACCATGGAGCAGTACGAGAAGTACTTATGACAGCTAGTTGTTCATCAGGAAAGCTATCATCAATAGGTTGTGGGTCATCAAGTATATTCTCTAACCTAGACAAGTTATCTGCTACGGGGTTCTCAGCTCCTTTTCTATCAATAATATGCAAGTCAAATTCTTGCAGCAAGAGAACCCATCTAATAAGTCTAGGCTTAGCATCTTTCTTTTACATAAGGTATTTGATAGCAGCATGATCAATGTGAATAGTTACTTTAGAATCAACAATATAGGGTCTAAACTTATCACAAGCAAACACAATTGCTAAAAATTATTTCTCAGTGGTAGCATAATTTCTTTGGGCACTATCTAGAGTTTTACTAACATACTGGATAACATTCAATTTCTTATCGACTCTTTGCCATAAAACAGCTCCTACACCATAATCACTAGCATCGCACATAATCTCAAAGGGTAAATTCCAGTCAGGAGGCTGGACAATAGGTGCAGAGATCAATGCTTTCTTAAGTATTTCAAATGCTTCTAGACAATCATCATCAAAGACAAAAGGAATATCTTTTTGTAAGAGATTAGTCAGAGGCCTGGAGATTTTGCAGAAGTCCTTTATGAGCCTCCTATAAAACCCGGCATGACCAAGGAAACTTCGTATATCTTTGATGTCCTTTGGCCATGGCATATTTTCAATAGCATCAACTTTAGATTTGTCAACTTCAATACCTCTTTCAGAAATTTTATGTCCCAAGACAATGCCTTCATTAACCATAAAGTGGCACTTCTCCCAATTCAAGACCAGATTAGTGTCTTCACATCTCTGCAAAACTCGATCAAGGTTGCTTAAGCAATCATCAAAAGAAGTTCCGTAAACGAAGAAATCATCCATGAAAACCTCGACAATATTTTCACAAAAGTCAGAGAATATAGCCATCATGCATCTTTGAAAGGTAGCAGGTGCATTACATAAACCAAAAGGCATACGTCTATAAGCAAAGGTACCGAAAGGACAAGTAAAAGTGGTCTTCTCTTGATCCCCTTTTGACACGGGTATTTGAGAGAAACCAGAATAGCAAGGGGTAATGATCTTTCTTAGTAGCTTTATTTAACTTACGGAAATCAATTACCATCCTATAACCTGTAACTATTCTTTGTGGGATCAATTCATCTTTATCATTAGGGACAACAGACATACCTCCTTCCTTAGGGATACAATGGACAGGACTTACCCACTGGCTATCAGCAACTGGATAGATAATACATGCCACTAGGAGCTTTAGTATTTCCTTCCTCACCACTTCTTTCATCTTAGGATTTAACCGTCGCTGATGATCAATAACCGGTTTAGAATTTTCTTCCAATTTTATCTTGTGTTGGCATATAGTGGGACTAATGCCCTTAAGATCATCCAGAGTATATCCAATATCAGCATGATGCTTCTACAGAGTTTTCAATATTTTTTCTTCTTCCTGCTCTAAAAGGGTAGCACTAATAATAACAGGATATATTTTCTTTTCATCAAGATAAACATACTTAAGATTATCAGGCAACGGTTTAAGTTCAAACACGGGATCACCCTTGGGTGGAGGAGGATCCCCTAGGATTTCAACAGGCAAGTTGTTCTTCAATACGGGTCCCTGTGTAAGGAATATTTCATCTATCTCCCTTCTCTCATTCATATGCATATCATTTTCGTGATCTAGCAAGTATTGTTCTAAAGGATCATTAGGTGGCACGGCAATAGAAGCAAGACCAATAATTTCATCTTTACTGGGTGGTGCCTTTTCAAGGGGTTGCCTACGAAATTTAGCAAAGTTAAAATCATGAGACATATCCCCTAACCCAACAGTAACAATATCTTTCACGCAATCTATCTTGGCATTAACAGTATTCAGGAAGGGTCTACCAAATATAATTGGATGGAATGCATCTTGTGGGGAACTAAGAACAAGAAAATCAGCAGGGTATTTAACCTTCCCACACAAAACTTCAATATCTCTAACAATCCCAACTGGTGAAATAGTGTCTCTATTAGCAAGCTTAATAGTAACATCAATCGCTTCTAACTCAACAGGTGCAATATCATGCATAATTTCGTTATACAAGTCAAGAGGGATAATACTCGCACTAGCACCTACGTCACATAAACCATCATAGCAATGATCTCCTATCTTGACAGAGATAACAGGCAGGCCTACAACTGGTTTATGTTTATTCCTAGCATTGGGTTTGGCTATTCTAGCAGATTCTTCTTGGAGGTAAATAACATGTCCATCTAAATCTTCTACCAAGAGATCTTTAACCATACCAACACTAGGTTCAACTTTAATTTGCTCAGAGGGTGTAGGTGTCCTAGTATGACTCTTACGAACTACAGTTGAAGCTTGAGCATGATCCTTTATCCTAATGGGGAAAGGTGGTTTCTCAATATAAGCAGTAGGTATAACAGGATCAACATTATAAGTGATAGTATTTTCTTCAACTTTAACAGGTTCGACTACTTTTACTTCAATAGGGGGGTGGTATTTAAGCAAATTCTCCTTGGGGAGATCAACATGAGTAGCAAAAGATTCACAGAAAGAAGCTACTATCTCAGAGTCAACTCCATATTTAGTGCTAAACTCATGGAAAACATAGGTATCCATAAAAGCTTTAACACAATCAAACTTAGGGGTCATACCTGACTCCTTACCTTCATCGAGATCCCAATCTTCAGAGTTGTGTTTAATCCTTTCCAATAAATCCCATTTAAATTCAATAGTCTTCATCATATAAGAGCCAGAACAAGAAGTATCGAGCATGGAGCGATTATTATGAGAAAGCCGAGCATAGAAATTTTGAATGATCATTTCTCGTGAGAGCTCATGATTGGGGCATGAATATAACATTGACTTAAGCCTCCCCCAAGCTTGAGCGATGATTTCTCCTTCGCGAGGCCAAAAATTATAAATATAATTACGATCACGATGAACCTGGTGCATAGGGTAGAACTTCTGATGAAATTCCAACTTCAGACGATTATAGTTCCATGATCCCATATCATCGCATAGCCTAAACCATGTCAATGCATATCCCTTCAAATATAAAGGGAAGACCTTCTTCTTGATAACATCCTCGGGCATACCTGCAAGCTTAAACAATCCATAAACTTCATCCACATAGATTAGGTGTAAGTCGGGATGCAATGTTCCGTCTCCTGTAAAAGGGTTTTCAAGCAGTTTCTCTATCATACCCGAAGGAATCTCAAAGAAAACATTTTCAATAGGTGCAGTAGGTTGAGGAGCAACTCTTTGATCTTCTGCTCGGGGTGAAGATACCCCGAACAAGCCCCCCAAAGGATTTTGAGCCATAGTGACAAGTGACAATAAATTTCAGCACACTATATAAATTTTTCCTTACCAAATTCCACTTACCAAAGGTGCTTCACTCCCCAGCAACGGCGCCAGAAAAGAGTCTTGACGACCCACAAGTGTAGGGGATCTATCGTAATCCTTTCGATAAGTAAGAGTGTCGAACCCAACGAGGAGAAGAAGGAAATGATAGGTAGTTTTCAGTAGGGTATTTTCTGCAAGCACTGAAATTATAGGTAACAGATAGTTTTGTGATAAGGTAATTGGTAGCAAGTGACACAAGGTAAAAGTAAATAAGGTGCAGCAAGGTGGCCCAATCCTTTTTGTAGCAAAGGACAAGCCTGGAAAAACTCTTATATAAAGGAAAGCGCTCCCGAGGACACATGGGAATTATCGTCAAGCTAGTTTTCATCACAATCGTCTGATTCGCGTTCGGTACTTTGATAATTTGGTATGTGGATGGACCGGTGCTTGGGTGCTGCCCTTACTTGGACAAACCTCCCACTTATGATTAACCTCTAATGCAAGTGATACGTCTCGAACGTATCTACTTTTCCAAACACTTTTGATATTGTTTTGGCCTCATTCTTGCATGATTTGGACTAAACTAACCCGGACTGACGCTGTTTTCAGCAGAGCTGCCTGTATGGTTTATTTGTGTGCAGGAAAACGGATTTTTAGGTACCTCAGAAAAATCCACGAAAAATCACAGAAAATCCACGCACCCGAAGGAACCAGGAACCAGAAGTGGGACCAGAGGGGGGCCAGGGGGTGCCCAGGCGCCCTGTGGGCGCCCCCCCCCCCCCCTGGGCCGCGCCGGGGGGGGCGCCTGGGCAGGTCCCACGCCCCCTGGTGCCCTACTTTACCCCGTATTTTTACTCCCGATGCAGAAACCCCAGATCGGAAGTTCTTTCGCAGTTTTTCGTCGCGGAGCCGCCGCCACCCTCTGTTCTTCCTCGGGAGGGCTAATCTGGAGGCTGAATTGGCCTCCGGAGAGGGGAGATCGTCGCCATCGTCATCATCATCACCACTCCATCATCCCTCCATGACTTCTCCCTCCATGTGTGAGTAATTCCCCCGCTGTAGGCGAAGGGGATGGTAGGGATTGGATGAGTTAGATCATGTAATAGTTTATCAGATTGTTGGGGGCATGTTGCCTATCATCTACTATGGTGTTTATCATCTTTGCTACAACTTGTTATTCTTAATGCTTGACACTTAGGGCCCGAGTGCCATGATTTCAGATCTGAACCATATGTGTTTGCATGAATATATTTGTGTTCGTGATCCTATCTATGAGTTGTTTGCACCTGTTACGGTCCGGAACCGGCGATCCCAAAAGTGACAGCTTGGGACACCAAAGGGGATGGTCCGTAGTTTGAAGATTACATGTATCCATTGAGTTCATTGCTTTGTTCCGGTGCTCTTTGACAGGAGCACCTTAATATCCATAAGTTCCTTTTGGCCCCGTTCGTAGCGGGATGGTAGGACAAAAGATGTTGTGCAAGTTCTTACTGCAAGCACGTACAACTACCTACGGGATACATGCCTAATGTTTGATATTTGCCTAGATGATCATTACTTTTCCGTGTGCCGTGCCCCAAGTTTAATCTATCTCATCCATGCAGCGCCCAACCATCCATATCCCTAGCCTACAGTGTTTTAAATCCTGCTTGTCACTAGTCGCTACTTTTGCCATTTACTACTGCTATTTACTTTTGCTGTTTACTTTTACTATTGCTATCATCACTATCATATCACTGTTACCACTTATCTTTTGTTGCAAGTAAGTATATTTCAGGTGTGGTTGAATTGACAACTCAACTGTCAAAGCTTATAAATACTCTTTGGCTCCCCGTGTGTCGAATCAATAAATTGGGTTATTCTTACCCGCGAAGATTATCTCGATCCCTTATGGTTGAGGGTTATCAAGTACCGTTTTCTGGCGCCGTTGCCGGGGAGCATAGGAATATTTACAAGTCTACTTGAGGTATCCTACCTGCTGCACTTTATTCACTATGGGTAAGACAGGAGACCCCAAGGTTCCGATCTTACTATCTACTACAAGAAGAGGTACTGCTCTAAGCACTAGTGCTACACTTGATTCACCTTCTGTTATGAGTAAGTTTGCCTCACCACCACCACATGATGCTCCTACTGAATCTGTTACTATGTCTGATACTCTTGATGATGCTTCTACTACTTTTGATGATGATATTAGTTCGCTTGGTTATGCTCTTGAGAAACAAATTGCTGCTGCTGCTAAAAAGTCTGGAATTGAACTTCCTGTTACACGCTACCCTATTGGTGAAACTTATGATTATCCTGATTTGAGTAAACTTAAAGAGAGGCTCCTTGATGATGATTACTATATACTAGATGAAGAATTATGCAGGGAACTGACAGAGTTTTCTGGCTCTGACCCTGAAGCCATTAAGAAACTGTTTGAAAAACACTCTCTGAAGAACAAAACCGTTCCTAATCCTGAATTTGCTACATCTCCTATATGCATTGATGATCCTGATTATGATTTCTCTGTTGATCTTTCACGTATACCTATGGTTGAAGCTGACCCCTTTTATGGCAGAGAAAATGATGATGCTATTGCACACCTGACTAAACTCGGTGAGTTGGGTAGCCTGTTTACCACAGATGAGAAGATACGATACTTTTATGTGACCAAGCTTCTTCCTTTCTCCTTGAAGGAGGGTGCTAAAGCATGGTATGATTCACTCCCATGCGGTTCCATTAAGAGTCCACAGGACCTAGCTCACTCTTTTGTTGATAAGTACTTTCCTGCTCACATGCAACATGCTGCTTTACAAAGAATTTATAACTTTAAACAGTTGCAGGATGAGTCCCTCCCTAAAGCTTGGGGGAGGTATTGCGGTCTGATTCGGGCTACCAGGACATGAAATCCCTAAGAATGAATTAATCGATATATTCTATGCTGGTCTAACTGATGAATCCAGGTCCTATTTGGACAGTTGTGCTGGTTGTGTTTTCAGGAAAAGAACACCGGACGATGCGGAAGATTTAATGGGCAGGATTGCCAAAAACCATGAAGATTGGTCCGTCCCTGAACCACCTCCACCAACAAAGAAGAGGGGCATGTTTGTTCTGAGCCCCGAGGATATGCGAGAAGCAAAGAAGTCTATTAAAGAGAAAGGTAGTAAAACTGAAGACGTGAAGAATCTACCCCCCATTGAGAAGCTGTGTGAGCCTACCACTCACCCTCCTATGGTAGAGGTACACTCTCTTTTAGATTTCAACGCAAGTGACATCCCTCAGGTAAGCCTCCTGATCAATGTTTAGATGAGTTTGATAATTTTATTATGAAACAAAATCATTTTAATGAGAGGATAGAAAGTCAATTGCATGATAATTCCCTTGCTATCGAAAGACTGCTTGATGTTTTAGATAGAACAGTTAATGATGTTCAATGTCTTGTGAAGCATTTTCATATGGTTCAAACTCAGCTTGATCAAATTTCTAATGTGCAAATAGATTTGCTTGCTAACAATGCCAAACAAGATAATTTGCAGGCTTTCGGGATTAAGACCCGAGGAGGAACTAGCACTCAAGATCCTCTTTATCCAGAAGGGCATCCGAAGAGAATCGAGCAGGATTCTCAAGTGCAGGAAGAATAAATTGTTGGCTCTCCAAAGAAAAAGAAGAAACATAAGGAGACTGACAATTCTAATGATCCTATTGCAGATGAAGAACCAGCTATTGATCCCAACAGTGTATCTATCTCCGATGCTGAGACTGAAGACGGTGCTGAACCTGAAGGTAATAATAATGAGAAGAATGATCCGCCTGAAGTTCGAGAAGAAGAAGCACCTGACAAACGTAAGAGGTACACTAAAGAAGACTTCATCGCAAGAAAACATGGGAAGGAAAGAGAACCATGGGTACAGAAACCCATGCCCTTTACAGGTAAGTCCATCAAATCTAAGGAAGAAGAGCATTATAATAAGTTTTGTGAGTGGATTAAACCTCTTTTTCTTCAGATACCCTTGACTGATGCTATTAAGTTACTTCCTTATTCAAAATATATGAAAGATATCGTCACTAATAAAAGAAAAGTTCCTAATGATGCAATATATACTATGCTTGCTAACTATTCTTTCAGTGGAAAGATTCCTGAGAAGCTCGGTGATCCAGGTATACCCACCATTCCTTGCTCCATAAAGAATAATTATGTCAAAACTGCTTTATGTGATCTTGGAGCAGGAGTGAGTGTTATGCCTCTCTCTCTTTACGAGAGGCTTTGTTTAGAGAAACTAATTCCTACAGATATCTCCCTTCAGATGGCTGACAAGTCAACTGCTGTTCCGATAGGTATTTGTGAGGATGTTCTAGTTGAAGTTGCTAATTGTTTAATTCTTACTGATTTTGTTGTGCTTGACATGCCCGAGGATGGGAGCATGTCCATTATTCTTGGTAGACCTTTCCTTAACACCGCAGGTGCTATTATTGATTGCAATAAAGGGAAGGTTACCTTCCATGTGAATGATAAAGAACACACGGTATATTTTCCGAAGAAGACCGATAGGAGGCATGCCCTCAACTCTATAGAGAATATCGAGACCGTGAAGATTGGAGAATGGGATTGTCCACTACATTTGCCTCACAAATACAAAACTATCATGGTAGGGACAATGTCCATCAAGGTAAAGGTTTAGTGATTACTTCGTGAGAGGTGAGACTTTTTGCTCTATATATCGCCTGTTTGTTGGTAAGACTTGATCAACCTTATTAACAAATATGTTTTATATAGATAAAAATGTTGAGCATGTTATGTTTTCACTTGTTTTTAGTTTTGTCCTACTTGCTGTACCAAGTATTTATGTTTTTGAAGCTTCACAATACTACTAACTACCTCAAGATTTCAGAGAGTTTCGCAGCTTTTTGAACTTCGAAAAAATTTCAACAGTGAAGTTTTCAGAAAAATTCCAGAAAAATTATAATAAAAATTTCCATGACGAGAGAGACCCAGAAAGTCCTAGGGCCAGCCAGGGGGGGCACCAGTGGCCCAGGCGGCCAGCTGGCGCGGCCCATCCCCTAGCCGCGCCCACAGGGCGCCTGGGGCCCATGGGACTCCCCTCCAGGTACTTCTTCTTCCTCCCTCTCTCTCTTTCTCCAAACACACGAGTTTTGCTTTTGTTCTTGTGTTCTTGCTGTTCTTGGAGGCGATTCTTCGATCTCTCTCTACAGCCCATCATTTGAGCTGAAATTTTGAGCAAATACTCCCTGGTATGTGACTCCTCCACCCCTCCAATTAGATTTTTGATTGGTGGCCTCATTTGTGAGTATTTAGTAGTTCTTGGTGCTGTAGAGATGAGCTTGCATGCATGTGTAGAAAGTTATTTTCCAAGTTTTGATGCAAGTTTATGCCTTGGGCAAGTGAGTTGAGTAGTTTGCCTTAGCTCACTTTGTTTTAATCCTCGTTTTTGTAAATTGTAAAAAATTTCAGAAATGAGTTTGTTAGGAAGGGCAAAAGGGTGGCTTGAGAAGAGGAGGCCCGCGCACTCCGATCGAGTTACTAGAGCCGCAGCTTCACCGTCGACTGCTAGGGTGAGCTATAATGAAGATCATGTGCCCCTGGAGTTGTTGGAAGATACAAGTCCAGCACGTGCGATGACGTTTCCATGTGATGAATTCATGGAAGCTGCGGGAATCAAGGATGAGTTTTATAATCTTTGTGCTAATGCAGGTTTGACACGACTCGTTACGAGCCGTGTTACTCAGTATCAAAAACTCACCTCCAATTTCATTAACAGTTTTAGATATAATCCTGATTCAGGTGCTATTGAGTTTAAAATTTATAATGATCTTATCACCATGACTTTGGGAATTTTTTGTGAAATAATAGGTGTGCCGAACGTTGGGAGGACGGCTAGGATGGCCACTCAGCCCTCCGAGCTGAAAACCATCATCAACTCTCTCTGCAGCATGGGTACGAGGGATATTCATCGGTTGAAGATCTCCAGCATCTCATTTCCTCACCTCAGGTATTTTGCATGTTATATTGCCAGAGGGGTGTTAGCTCGTGACAACACGAGCAGCATTTCTGCTCCGGATATTGCTATCCTGGCAGCAGCCCTCTCAGGGAGGTCTGATTATAATCTGGGTACCTTAATTGCTCGACGCCTTGCTATGAACGGTAACAAGGGGGACTTATATGGTGGCGTTTACGCCACACTTATCTTAGAGCATCTTGGAGGCACCCCACACCCTGATGATACTCCTTTTACTTATTTAAGCTTTGATCTTGCTGCTATGAAAAGGCATAAGTTTGTTACCATGGGTTCTGAACTTAATAATCTTATCTATATCTTGCGTTTCGGAACTGCCGCGGAACGCGAGATCCGTCTACCTGCACCTCTTTTGTTTGATTTTTCTCGCAGGAACGGATGGTCCTTTGATGTTGTTCAGTTCGATGAGCTCATGGTCCAGCATCAGTTTCATAACCCCATGGAGGGGGTTGTGCCCGACGAGGAGAGGCACGGTGAGATACCACATTTTCAGGAAGAGACTGCCACCGAGTTTGGTGAAGGGTCTTCCTATGTTTGGCATTCGGAGCCTTCCTCGTGGGAGACTCCGAGGAGTTCGGTCTACGCGCCAGCATCCTTCTACGACCCGTGGACTCACCACCATACCCCTGGAGCAGGAGGCTCCTGGGGGCAGTAGCTGCTACCAACTTAGGCCAAAATCCTAAGCTTGGGGGAGTACGTGCCCTTCTCACTTTTCCATTGTATTATCTGTTTTATTCACTTTGATCTTTTCGAAGTTTTTGCCCGTTCTTCTTTATTTCTCTCTTTGCAAAAACAACAAAAAGATTTTCTCTTTCTTTTGCTTTTTATTCAACCTTTGAAAAAAACCAAAAAGATTTCCTTTCTCTCTTTAGTTTGCTTTGTTTTCAGAGATCAGCTCGAGTCCGTGATGGAATTTGATTATAGTTCCTACGTTCGATCGTGCAAGTGACAAGCAGTAATGACGAAGATTGACTGAAAGGAAGCAACAAGGAAGACTGGTATGAACTCTTATTGTTTCTACTTTTGTACATATGCCTGTACTTATGATCTAGAGACCAGCTTGTAGCGACGTAGTGCTATGTTTACAATGCTCTTTGGTGGTTCATGCTTTCCTTGTGGCTAGTCTCGAATAACTAGAGTATATAATGTGTTATTGAAATGATCTACATGCATTGCACTGTTCATAGTCTGGTATACTAAGGTGGTATTTCCCTTTAGAGAATTTTTGGATTGACTTGGCACATGCTTACACATGTTTAAGACTAAAAAGTCTACTTTGCCTTGATGATCTTTGAGTTTTAGAATAGTTATATCACTTTCATGCCCGATTCAATGTTGCTTTGTCGCTCTGCATGATTATGACCGTTATTGCTCTCTAGTAGGTCGCTTCCCAGTCTTTTGCTAAACCTCCACCTGTACTAAGCGGAATGACTGCTTGTGCATCCAAATCCTTAAACCCAGTTATGCCATATGAGTCCACTATACCTTCCTATACATGGTATTTACCTGCCATTCCTAACGAAGACTTTCATGTACCATCTCGAAAATAATCAAAAGCATTTCCCTTTTGTGCCTATGTTTTAGCTCATGAGGAAGTAGTAGTTAATTCATGATCTTTTTAAGTTGGACAAGTTTCACCCCTGGATTGCATGTATAATGTGCAAACCCCTAATACAAAAAGGAACTGGCATTGAGTGCGCCCGGCTCAAAAAGATAATATAACAAACAAACCCTCCTTCACGCTTTGTTCATGAGAAATCAGAAAACTTTGGCAGTGATAAACAAAGGAGATTAAGAGGATGTGATCGTCCTCATGCGGGAGCCGTTCCTCGAGACTTGTCCACTTAAAAGGTGATTGAGTTATCTGCTAGCATTCGTTGACGAAATATGCACTTCTCAAAACATGTTTACTTCTATTTTTAAAACCAAGAGCTCTGGTACATGTTTAGTTTTTGTTTCCGACCACGGGTTTTCAACCTTGCCATTAAAAGCCACGGTTCGAGAGTCTCACCTTCTTTCTTCAAAGCACCGACTAGGAGAGCATAATTGTCATTCTGAGTGTAATGTGCATTGTCCCAAAGTATTACATTGTCTTCTGCATACCTGTGATATGATTTATTCTGAAATTCTTAGTTCTAGTCTCCTTTAAAACTCTGGAGGAGTCTCTGCATTTATGTTTTGCTTCACTCATGGAGGCTAGCGAGATACCACCCTAATATGCTCAAGCTATGTGCAATGTAATCTTGTCTTGATTTTCAGTAATATATTATTTACCTTAAGTATTTGTGACTGGTCACTTGAAAGAAGGATTGCTCTTTGCATTGTCCTCATAGTATTGTTTCAATACTTGCTAAACTCTTTTCGTAGTACATGCTTATATACATCTAATGAAGCAAAAAAGTTTGTCAAAGTTTTCTTTGTCGCGTCCAGTTCGTTGAACTGAATTGCTTGAGGACAAGCAATATGCTAAGCTTGGGGGTGTTGATACGTCTCAAATGTATCTACTTTTCCAAACACTTTTGATATTGTTTTGGCCTCATTCTTGCATGATTTCGACTAAACTAACTCGGACTGACGATGTTTTCAGCAGAGTTGCCTGTATTGTTTATTTGTGTGCAGGAAAATGGATTTTTAGGTACCTCAGAAAAATCCACGAAAAATCACAGAAAATCCACGCACCCGAAGGAACCAGGAACCAGAAGTGGGACCAGAGGGGGGCCAGGGGGTGCCCAGGCGCCCTATGGGCGCCCCCCCCCCCTGGGCCGCGCCGGGGGGGGCGCCTGGGCAGGTCCCACGCCCCCTGGTGCCCTACTTTACCCCGTATTTTTACTCCCGACGCAGAAACCCCAGATCGGAAGTTCTTTCGCAGTTTTTCGTCGCGGAGCCGCCGCCACCCTCTGTTCTTCCTTGGGAGGGCTAATCTGGAGGCTGAATTGGCCTCCGGAGAGGGGAGATCGTCGCCATCGTCATCATCATCACCACTCCATCATCCCTCCATGACTTCTCCCTCCATGTGTGAGTAATTCCCCCGCTGTAGGCGAAGGGGATGGTAGGGATTGGATGAGTTAGATCATGTAATAGTTTATCAGATTGTTGGGGGCATGTTGCCTATCATCTACTATGGTGTTTATCATCTTTGCTACAACTTGTTATTCTTAATGCTTGACACTTAGGGCCCGAGTGCCATGATTTTAGATCTGAACCATATGTGTTTGCATGAATATATTTGTGTTCGTGATCCTATCTATGAGTTGTTTGCACCTGTTATGGTCCGGAACCGGCGATCCCAAAAGTGACAGCTTGGGACACCAAAGGGGATGGTCCGTAGTTTGAGGATTACATGTATCCATTGAGTTCATTGCTTTGTTCCGGTGCTCTTTGACAGGAGCACCTTAATATCCATAAGTTCCTTTTGGCCCCGTTCGTAGCGGGGTGGTAGGACAAAAGATGTTGTACAAGTTCTTACTGCAAGCACGTACAACTACCTACGGGATACATGCCTAATGTTTGATATTTGCCTAGATGATCATTACTTTTCCGTGTGCCGTGCCCCAAGTTTAATCTATCTCATCCATGCAGCGCCCAACCATCCATCTCCCTAGCCTACAGTGTTTTAAATCCTGCTTGTCACTAGTCGCTACTTTTGCCATTTACTACTGCTATTTACTGTTGCTGTTTACTTTTTCTATTGCTATCATCACTATCATATCACTGTTACCACTTATCTTTTGTTGCAAGTAAGTATATTTCAGGTGCGGTTGAATTGACAACTCAACTGTCAAAGCTTATAAATACTCTTTGGCTCCCCGTGTGTCGAATCAATAAATTGGGTTATTCTTACCCGCGAAGACTATCTCGATCCCTTACGGTTGAGGGTTATCAGCAAGCATCCGCAACTACAAAAGAAGTATTAAGGTAAACCTAACCATAGCCTGAAACATATGGATCCAAATCAGCCCCTTAAGAAGCAACGCATAAACTAGGGTTTAAGCTTCTGTCACTCTAGCAACCCATCATCTACTTAATTACTTCCCAATGCTTTCCTCTAGGCCCAAATAATGGTGAAGTGTCATGTAGTCGACGTTCACATGACACCACTAGAGGAGAGACAACATACATCTCGTCAAAATATCGAACGAAGACCAAATTCACATGACTACTAATAGCAAGACTTCTCCCATGTCCTCCGGAACAAAAGTAACAACTCACAAGACATAATATTTTTCATGATCAGAGGGGTATTAATATGCATAATGGTTCTGAACATATGATCTTCCACCAAATAAACCAACTAGCATCCACTACAAGGAGTAATCAACACTACTAGCAACCCACAGGTACCAATCTGAGGTTTGGGGTATAAAGATTGGATACAAGAGATGAACTAGGGTTTGAGAGGAGATGGTGCTGGTGAAGATGTTGATGAAGATAGCCCTCCCCAAGATGGGAGAGTTGTTGGTGATGACGGTGATGACGATTTCCCCCTCCTGGAGGGAAGTATCCCCGGCAGAACAGCTCTGCCGGAGCCCTAGATTGGTTTTCTCCTCGGTTCCACCTCGAGACGGTGGCGTCTGGTCCCGAAAGCCTCCTTACGATTTTTTCCAGGTCAAAACATCTCATATAGGAGAAGATGGGCACCGGGGGCCTGCCGGCTGGCCCACGAGGCAGGGGGCGCGCCCTGGGAAGGGGGCACGCCCCCCACCCTCGTGGACAGCCGGTGGCCCCCCTCGTGGGTTTCTTTCGCCAGATACTATTTATATTTTCTGAAATGATGTTCTGTTGAGTTTCAGGTCCTTTGGAGTTGTGCAGAATAGGTTTCCAGAATTTGCTCCTTCTCCAACCCAGAATTCCAGTTGCCGGCATTCTCCCTCTTCATGTAAACCTTGTAAAATAAGATAGAAAAGGCATAAGTATTGTGACATAACAAGTAATAAAAGCCCATAATGCAATAAATATCAACATATAAGCATGATGCAAAATGGACGTATCAACACGCATGTGATTTTTCAACCAACTTTCGTGCATTGGAGCATGTGCTTGTAGTTCAAATTTTAATTATGCACACTAAATGACCAAAAATTCAATTAAGGTGTAAGAAAGTCCAAATGAACCGAGGATAATTCCAAATTTTAACACGGCACTCATATAGTTCTATGTTGCCTCTATAAAAAACAAGGGGGCAGCGTATATCTTTTTGAACACAAAGGTGACACGTCCCCCTCGGGAACCACGAGTCTTCTCGAGAGAAGCTCTGGTTGCAAGAAGTTTATACCAAAAACTTGTCAAAATACGGCCAATTTTTTTACCACACCATGTTGGTGCCTTGAAACGACACTATCATGATTTTTAGGCGAGTTTGGAATTTCGAGGAATTTAAAAACCAAGTTTCTCAATGTTCCCAGTCAAGCCACGACGCCCAGATGTTTGAATTTCATTCCCATTTCTTGCATGGGGCCTATAAATTCACCCAAACACACACATGTGATTTTTCAACTAACTTTGGTGCATCTGAGCATGTGCTTGTAGTTCAAATTTGAATTATGCACATTAAATGCCGAGAAACTCAATTAATGCATAAAAATACCAAACAAACCCGGAATTATTCCAAATTTAAAGACGATACTCATGTAGTTGCATGTTCACTGTACATAAATGTTCTAGCAATTCAAACACCATCGTTTCCCTCCATACCACCATTTTGTCTTTCAAAACATAATGAAAAAATTAGGTATACAACAAACATTTTACTAGAAAGAATCGTGTGGGATGCGATATAAAATATCTTGGCGCCCGTCTTGTGTGGCTTACACAGGAAGCTTCGTCGTCTACATTCCATCGCCCCCGCTTGAACCACATTTGCTCGCTAGTTTCTCGCGGTACCGAGTGAAATGTTTTTGCCACCGCGGAAATATATATCTCCCCGCCCCTCCCTCCCACCAAAAGCCACATTTCCAGTGTTCATCCTTGCTTTCCACGTTCAAACCTTCACTGCTACTTACTAGCAGCTCAGCCTGCTCACCGGCAACCCTTCTTTTTACAGCGCCGCCTCCTCGCCGGCTACCCTTCGTCTTGCTGCGCCGCCTCCTCGTCGGCGACCCTTCTTCTTGCAGTGCCGCCTCCTTGCCGGCGAACCTTCTTCTTGTTGCGCAGCCTCCTAGCCGCTGACCCTTCTTCTTGTTGCAAGGCCTCATCGACATGGTCAGGTAACCCACACCCCACACACACCACCCCCCTCCTTTGCCGTCCCACATGCCCCAACCGATGGCGCGACACCTTTCGCCGAAATCACTGTCCCCCTCCTCCAATTAAGCGTCGCCCACAACCATTTTGCACGTAGTATAGTGTGGAGCTCAGTAGCATGCGGCCGCACGCACGCACGAGGTCGCTATGGCTGCCATGCATGTCGACCGCCAGATCTTGGAGGAGCACCTCGTCTTCGAGGCCACCATCGACACCGCCATGCGGTTGTCTACTTTAAAATACAGTTCGGGTTGTTTTCTCGAGGCCACCGCCAGTGACTTCTAGTGATTTGTCCTCTGTAATGTTAATATGCAATATGATGTTCAGTTAACAGTTTGGTCCTCTGAAATGTAATGTTCAGTTAACACTTTGGTCCTCTGAAATGTAATGTTCAATAGTTTGGTCCAATAATTGCTACATTTTGTAGTACTGTTCTCAAGCATTCTTTGTTTTGTTAACTGTCTTATCTTCTAGTACATGTTTCTATTCTGCAATGTCGTGCTCAGTTAACTATTTTGGTTCATTTGGTCTGCTGTCCATTTAACTATTTGGTTCAGTTCTACAATTTGATTTTCATTTGTTGTGGGTACAATTTTGTATTGTTATGCATGTGAAATAAATCGATTTTGGATGTATTCAATATTCTACTAATAGTACGGAAACTCTCAGTTAACCTGATCAAGATCTTCCTTATGTGTGTTGGAGGGAAACAATTGGAGACATTGCCGTTTACCATCAAGGTTTGTTCAAGCATGGTCCTTTGGCTAACAGCACATTATTGTGCAGTTACAGGAATCATTCTAATATTTAGGTTTCTTACAATTTGGTCTTGCACATGTAGGTCCTGCTATCAGAGGTTTAGACCCATTGTTTGACCCATTTTGCATATGGGGAAATGAGATGTCCATGAATATTAGTCAAGTCAAGAAACTTAGGAAGATTGTTAGGATGAAGAAACTTGTGACGAATAACAGGAAGATCTTTGTTTGCACAATGAAGAAGAGATCAGTCAACTATAGGATGGTACTAACTCTTTTGCCTTGTTTTTACCCCTTGCATCATTTCAAAATTTATAATAGCGATTTATGCATATCTTTGTTTTCAATACTTTTCAAAGCAGATCACCGAGATTACCTCTCAAACCACCAGCATGTTCAAGAGGCGAGGAAGGTATTCATTCAACACCCACGGTACAATATTGAAGTCTTGCTGAAGAGGACGAAGGTTGGGCGGGCAATTATCCATAGCCACTGGCCTAAAGTTGCAAGGACATTCAACATCACTGAAGGTTCAATATTTGCCTTTCGCTTCTGCAGTTTCCCAGATGAGATTCATAATTCTATTTACCGTGTATGATGCTACTTTCCAAAGGTTTTTGATGTTGCATGTGAAACTTGGTGCTGTTGTGTAATGGTGTAACTGGGTGCCGAAGCTATCTGATATAATTCGATTATGAAATCCTAATTGTTGTTATACGGATATGAAATATCTGGTGTGTTTTATAAGAAATGTCAATTTGATTAGTACATGGATTATCAATAATAGGCTAATTACCTTGCTTATTGGGGTTTTCTATTGCAGACGGTTACTCAGACAGCACCGTGGGCGATGAACTCAAACAGCCTGCACAGTTTCTAGAAAGTACGAGTGTTCGATCAACTAACAATCACACACGGCTTCCGGCAGAGAACTGTTTGTGTTAGGCCACATTGCACAAACGTTTCCACACACAAAACTGTGTGTGATATACATACGAACGAAAATGTTTTTCTAGAATTCATTGTGTGGGTTTTACATACGAACGGAAACAATTGGGTTTCGATGCCCCGTCAGATCACACACGAACTCATTTTGCCCCAGCATGTGTGCCAGGAGGGCCTATCCCTGACGGTTTCTGGGTCGTGTGGGAAGGACCCCCCTATCGCCCACACTCACTAGGCGACGGTTCCAAACGTCGTCATGGAAAGGGGTTAAAACCGTTTGTATAGCACGTCAATGTACTAGTGAGTACAGAAAGTGCAACTATCCCCGGGTGGTTTTGGTAATTACTAACAACATATAGCCCATTGAACTAATGCTATCTCAAGATGATATCTCGGGAAAGTTCAATGATGGCATGACATGGATTAGGAATGTGGACCCCTCAAAATGCTAAGGACAAAGGATTGGCTCAAGCTCAAGACTCTAAATTTTCCTTTTTAGTGATCCAAGATCACATTGAGTCCATAGGAAAGCCAATACTATTAAAAGGGGATGAGGTGTTGCATAATGGTTTGCTTGCTCAAAATGCTTAGTGATATGCTCCAAAACCCTCAACCACTTTCCCACATCCACATATGTCCCAAACCAAAAGTCAAACTCGGCCCCACCGAAAATATCTATCCGGCTCCATCGAGTGCATTTGACATAGCCACTGCCAGAAACCCTAATCATTTCGGTCTCACTGAAAGGGATCTCGGTCTCACCGAGATGGGATTGCAAACTCTCTGTTGCCTGTTGCAATATTATCGGCGGTCTAACCGAGATGTGCAATCGGTCCCACCGAGTTTGTAAAGCAAACTCTCTGTTGCCTCTTCGTAACATTTCGGTCTCACCGAAGTGAGCGAATCGGTCCCACCGAGTTTGCCTGACCAACTCTCTGCATGCTCGTTACCAAAATCGGTTTCACTGAGTTTTTGTGTAATCGGTCCCACCGAGATTATGTTATGCCCTAACCCTAATGAAATCGGTCCAACCGAGTTGATCATATCGGTCCCACTGAAATACCTAACGGTCACATTATGAACTAAATCAGTCTGACCGAGTTCTCTGAATCGGTCCCACCGAGTTTGGTAAATTGTGTGTAACGGTTAGATTTTGTGTGGAGGCTATATATACCCCTCCACCCACTCTTCACTCATGGAGAGAGCCGTCAGAACATACCTACACTACCATCATTCATGTTCTGAAAGAGAACCACCTACTCAAGTGTTGAGATCAAGATATTCCATTCCTACCATGTGAATCTTGTTCTCTAGCCTTCCCCAAGTTGCTTTCCACTCAAATCCTTCTTCCACCATATCCAAATCTGTGACGAGCTGTTTGAGTGTTGGGGAGACTATCATTTGAAGCATTTGAGCAAGGAGTTCATCATCAACACACCGTCTATTACCTTTTGGAGAGTGGTGTCTCCTAGATTAGTTAGGTGTCACTTGGGAGTCTCCGACAAGATTGTGGAGTTGAACCAAGGAGTTTGTAAGGGCAAGGAGATCGTCTACTTCGTGAAGATCTACCGCTAGTGAGGCAAGTCCTTCGTGGGCGATGGCCATGGTGGGATAGACAAGGATGCTTCTTCATGGACCCTTCGTGGGTGGAGCCCTCCATGGACTCGCGCAGCTATTAACCTTCGTGGGTTGAAGTCTCCATCAACTTGGATGTACGATAGCACCACCTATCGGAACCAAGACAAAAAACATCGTTGTCTTCACTTGCGTTTGCTCCCTCCAAACTCCTCCCTTTACCTCCATATGCAATTGTTTTACATTCCGTTGCTATACTCTTAGAATTGCATGTGTAGCTTGATTGCCTGACTTTTGCTAAGTTGCTAAAATCTGCCAAGAATTAAAATTGGGAAAAGGCTAGATTTTTTATTAAGTCAAGTAGTCTAGTCACCCCCCTCTAGACATACTTTTGATCCTACAAGTGGTATGAGTGCTTTGGTCTCCATTTGCCGTGATTTCCATATCTTTGGTGATCATAGCCTTGGATTCACAACCTATGAGAGTATGGCGTCTAGCGAGGGAAGTTACCACCGTAGAGGTCCTTATTTTGATGGTACTAATTTTGCTAGTTGGAAGCATAAGATGGAAATGCATATTCTTGGACATAACCCCACTGTTTGGGCTATTGTGTGTATTGGTTTGCAAGGTGAATTCTTCGATGGGAAGGAACCAAACCATGAAGCTACCGCGGAAGAGTTGAAGATGATGCAATACAATGCTCGAGCTTGCGATATCCTCTTCAAAGGATTGTGCCCCGAAGAATTCAACAAAATCAGCCGTCTTGAGAATGCAAAGGAAATTTGGGATACTTTGATTGATATGCACAAAGGTACCGACTCCGTCAAGGAATCCAAGTTGCATTTGCTTCAAAGTCAACTTGACAAGTTCAAGATGAAGGATGGTGAAGGTGTCACTGAAATGTACTCTAGGCTTGCTCTCATCACAAATGAGATTTCTGGCTTAGGAAGTGAAGAGATGACCGACAGATTCATCATCAAGAAGATCCTAAGAGTCTTGGATGGAAAATATGATACCGTGTGCACATTGATCCAAATGATGCCCAATTACAAAGATCTCAAGCCAACGGAAGTCATTGAAAGAATTGTTGCTCATGAGATGTCACTCAAAGATAAAAGAAGAGCTTCACAACAAGTCTAGTGGTGCTTACAAAGCCTCATGTGACACTCCTACATCATCAAGTGAGAAACAAGACTTCAATGAAGAATTGAGCTTAATGGTGAAGAACTTCAACAAGTTCTACAATAGTAGAAGCAAAGAGAGAAGTTCCAGGTCAAGGTCCTATAATGACAAGAGATCTTGAAGCCGTGATCGGAATTGCTACAATTGTGGAAGACCCGGACACTACTCCAATGAGTGTACGGCTCCCCACAAGAGAAGACAAGACTCACCTAAAAGGAGAAGTAGAAGAGAAGATTCACCACCAAGAGAGAGAAGGAGTAGAGAGGATCGTTATGAACGAAGAGCTTCTGAAGAAGCAAAGATTCGAATAGGAAGGACAAATCATCAAGGAGCTATACAAGACAAAGACATCAAGCTCATGTTGGTGAATGGGCATCCGGTTCCGACTTCGATAACCACTCCGAGCGAAGCTACTACTCCGACTCCGAAGGTACTCAAGATGAAGGTGTTGCCAGAATTGCTCTTGTGTCAACCAACTCCTACGACATATTTGACTCACCAAATGAAGGAATTGGAAGATGCTTCATGGCTAAAGTCCCTAAGGTATCACACCCCGAATATCTTGATTTCAGTAGTGATGAAGATGACTTGCTAGGAGATGATGATTTACTTGTTGGTAGCAATAGTGATGAAACTTTTGATGAAAACTATGATGAAATTGCTATTAATCATGCTAATCAAGATAAAATGAATGACAATGATAAGGAGAATATTGAGCGTCTAACTAAAGAACTAAACACTCTTAAGTTAGCTCATGAAACTACCTTGGAAGATCATCGAGAACTTTTAAAGACTCATGAGAAGTTACGCTTTGAAAAGCTCAACCTTGAGCAAGATCATGAGTTCTTAAAGGCAATCATTGATGATCTTCGCAAGAAAAGTTCCTCTTACATTGCCAAGCGTTTACTCTTGTCTACCTACATGCCACAAGTAAAATCTAGCAACAAGAACAAGAAAGATTCTTCCTCTAGTAGTAACAATAATCATGCTAAATCCAATGATGTTGCTTCTAGTAGTTCTCTTGATTCTACTAATGACTCTCTTAGCCAAGTTACACTTGAGCAAGAAAATAGCTTATTGAAGGGAATTATAGAGAAATGTGTTTACAAGAGTCTTGCCGGGAGTAAGCAATTTGAGGGGATTGTACGCAAGCAAGGAAGACACCGGAAGAATCAAGGTGTTGGTTTTGAATGAAAGTTCAATGCCAATGGAGTTGAGTGGGAGGAAGATCAATACCCCAAGACGAAGTTTGTTCCTCAACAAGAGAAGTATGATCCTACTTCTTTTCAAGGGACACAAGCACAAGATGATCTTTCACTACAAGACCACAAGCTAAAGGGCAAGGATAAGCTTCAAGAAGAGATTGATGCATTTGAAGAAGCTCCTAAGGCCTTGGTCAAGTGGGTTCCCAAGACTACATCAAGTTCTACTTCATCAAGTACGACTACAACTCCAAGGATTCCCATCAAGATGGTGTATATCCCGAAGAAGAAGAACTAGAAAGTTCTTGAGGGTGACTCCGCCAACACACTTCACTCATATCATTTTGGCAAAGGACAAGTGCCAACAACTCTCATATCTTGCACTAGTTCAAGGAGTCACAAACCCTCTTGTTGGTAAGACAAGGGACAAGGTAACCTAATGCTTTCATGGACATCATCATGTGTGCAATTGACTCTATGTATGTGGATATCCTTTTTGTTCCTTGTGGGACTAACCCGTGTAGTTATTGAAAGTGCAAATCATTCCAATGGATTGCTCCAAATGATCTACATCAACATTGAGCATCTACATCTTCAACACCTACATGAAGTCATCATCGACAAAACCCAAGGTTAGTTCATCCCTCTTAGGGGGAATATCACATCTAGGGGGAGTTTTACTCTAACAATTGAGCTAAAGCAACTCTAATGATGTGAACACAACATTGCTTTATGTAAAAGTGGTAACCCCACTTGTGCTTAAACGATGAGTATGACCTATGATCAAATGTTCTCATTTGGCTCCTAAGTCAATATACTCATATATAGATGACCTAGTCATCGCCAATTGGTTGATAGATGCTAGAATGGTTGTGCAAGCTTTGCCACATGTTTCATTTGCTATCTTATTGTGTGAGCATGTTGAATGCATATTTTTCTCATTCTAGGACATCCATTTGTTGCTTTGATTGTTTGGCTCTTTTTCTTTTGCCAAATGGATGGACAAGAATGCCTAAGAACCCCCTCTAGCTATCTATGCTTTTCTCATCTCAAACTCTGTTCATGCTACATCACAAAGCTTGATCAAGCCAGATTCGAACCACTCTGTGTGAGGAGCACTCGGAGTCCCCGACTCGTCATAGGCTTAAACATCCAAAACCTCTTTGTGCATTTCGGTATGACCGAATCATCCACTTCGGTCACACCGAGTTCACTAAGTTGATCTAGGTTTTCAATCTCGGTGCAACCGATTTGAATTTTTCGGTCCCACCGAGTTGCAGTAACTGCTAGCAATTTTGCATCTCGGTGTCACCGAGTTGTTCCACTCGGTCACACCGACAGTGTCAGGTTATATATACCCACAGACCAAATTTTGGAAAACTTTCCAAACCCTTCAGCCCGCGCGTGATCTGCTCTGTCTTCGGGTCTCCGGATCATCTCCTCGCCGCCAGCGACCTCCTGCTGCTGGACTCCGCCGCCGTCAACAGCAATCTTCGCCGCCGTTGCCGCCGTAGCAAGTCCACCACCGAGTTAGGGTATGGACTTGATTCTTTGTGCTATTCCTTGACTCCGATTCGTAGCACATTGCATTGTCATGATCCCTTCCACGTATGAGATCTTCCTATCCAGCAAAAACTCCGTAGAAAGTAGTTTTGATTCGAAAAATTTAGGATTAGGTCTCCGCCGAACTCATCTCGTACCGACCGAGTTGTAGAAATCGGTCCCACCGATTTGGATTAGGCCAGTGCACTTGCTATTTTCGGTCTGACCGAAAGTTGCAAACCGGTGTGACCGAGTTCAACTCTCTGTGAAACCCTAGCAATATCGGTGCCACCGAACTATGACTCGACCTGACCAAGTTCACTAGTTCAGGCTCCAGAATTGCTTCGGTGTCACCGAGTTTAACAAATCGGTAGCTCCAAAATGCTTTCTATAGAGAACTAAAACTAAGTTTTTCTTGTCATCTGTTTTGCAAAAATTCTGTGCTTTATGATGCTCATCCACTCTACCTCATCTACATCTATTCACGGGGTCAGCTTTCAGTGCGAAGATGTCAGATCAAAGTGATAGCCAGAATGTGTCTGAGGAGCAGGTACACCTGAGTGAGGGCACTAGTCCCTCTAGCATCTTTGATGAGGGTAGAAGGAGCACACCTAGTGATCTTCCAAAGGCTGCTACCAAGCCAAGGAAGAAGAAAACTTCAGATACTGAGGATGATGACTTTGTGGCAGATGAGTCCACTTCTAAGAAGAAAGTGCTCAGGAAGGAGTATGGCATAGCTGAGGCAACTAAGCCTGGTCGGAAAAGGAAGATCCTTGCCAAGAGGATTCCCGTGTCTAAGACCAGAACCTCTACTCAAGAGACTATGATGTTCCCACTTGAATCCTGGGATGATGAGCCTGGAGGCACTAAGAAAAGAGCTAGGGAGACAAAAGCTCGAGTGATTGGCAAGCCATCCATGAGGGATGATGATGAGGATGAAGAGGAAGAAGAAGAGGTAGCTACACTAGCTCCTAAAGCTCAAAAGCTTATGGGAGATGCTATCAAGTCTGGGGCTGCTCCTTCTAAGCCTAAGACTGCTCCCAAAGTTGCTCAAGCCACCAAGTCTGCACCCAAGAGGAGCACAAGAAATATTCCTGCTTCAGAGAAGAACAAGGCCCCAGTGCCTGAAGTTGCTGAGGAAGCTGAGGCCCAAGTGCTCAGAAATTTGAAGCCCAAGATCCCCGATCACAATGATGCTCATTTAGTTGCTGAGGACATGAAGCTGAGAAAGGATGCAGGTCTCAGGTTGTGGAGAAAGTCCGATCCATATGCTGTAAGGAGAAGGACTGATGTGGACTACAGGTTTCACACCAAGGAACAGCAAGACTTCTATGAGACAGTCCTGCTTGATAAGAAGCCCATTGTGTGTGATATGAGAAGGGTGGACTGGGACTTCATTGATGATAATGCAGACTATTTCCCAATGTGCATGAGAGCTTCAAAGCATGTCGAGTTGACAAGTTTGTAGCTCAAAAGTTGACCAAGTGGAATGATGAACTCATCCTGCAATTCTACTCCACAACTCACTTCTATCCTAATGGTAGGATTGTATTGATGTCTGAAGGTACAAGCTACCAGTCAACTATTGCTGAGTGAGCCAAGCTAATAAATGCCCTGGAAGAGCATGAGGATGATCTGGATGTGTATGCCAAGAAGAAGCAAGACCACAACTCCATGGAAAATATGTACAAGGTGATCCCTGATGATGATTTGGAAACACACAAGTTTGGATCTGTACATCACTTGTAGGCTGGTCTAGCCACCATCAACATAATCTTGAGGCATACACTGTTGCCTAAATCTGGAGATGCAAAGATGATCAGAGGACATTCTATCAACATGCTGCATATTTTTGATGTGCCACGGAAATTCAAAGTTATGAGCCTGATTGTAGAGACAATCAAGAGGACTGCTGCAGATCAGAAGAGATCATGTGGGTATGGTCCACACATCCAGATGCTCATTAACTCCAAGATGGGCACAGGCACATATCTATTGACAGAGAATATCTACCCCTGGTGCTTGACTTTGAGGACAACACAATTGTCATGGATGAGAATGAACCATCTTTAGTGCAAGCTCGTGAAAGGAGAGAGAAAGCCAAAGCAGAGAAAGCTGCCAAGATGCCAAGCGCAGACGAAGCATCTCAAATGACTCTCAAGTCCAAGCAAGATCAAATGGCTTATCTGCTTCAAGCAACCATGAGGATTGAGAAGGGCTTGGCCACCCTGACTCAGAATCAGGAGAGCTTGGAGAGGATCATTGAAACTAAGTTCTATGATATTGATCTAAAGGTGACAGAGATCCAGTCAGCAGTTGAGAAGCTTCAGGAGGAAGTAGAGGAGAGAGGAGGACATGCTACCACAGATGCATTTCAGTGAGTGCCTCGAGGTCAGAGATATGTTGCAGTGCTAGTTCCAGATACTAGAGCTACTACATCTGCACCAGCAGCCACAGCTTTAGTTCCACCTCCAGAAGCCACTCCACCAGCTCCAGCTACGTCATCTGAAGCCTTTGTTCTTGGAGTTTTATCTACACTGCCTCCCGAACACCAAGCCCGAGAGACGCATAGCACTATGCATCTTCGAACTTTTTGGTAACTTGTTGCCAAAGGGGGAGAAATATGTATAGATCATAGGCTTTGAGAGAGAGTGTTTTGCCTCGTTGGTCTCTTTTCCTTTTGGTTGAACTTTCTTGTGTGTTTGCTTCATACTCTATGTCTGTGTGTGAGATACTTGTGTGATCATGTGTTTGATCATATGCTACCTTAATGTTTGCTTGGATGGTATTATCTCTATATTTCCATATAATCATTCACTTTGCTTGGTGATGAGTGCATGCTTTAATGTATATCATTTTGAGCGCTCCACCAAGATGTATGTGACATGGAAGAGTAACCCATGATCCTAATCGATTATGCATTTGCATTCAAACGCAAATTTTAAATAATGCATAAATTTAGGGGGAGCTCTTGTTTATCACATACTTCTCAAAGTGACGATGTATTTAAATCTTATTATCATTTGTCGAAGCTTCGATCTATATGTTGTCATCAATTACCAAAAAGGGGGAGATTGAAAGTGCAACTATCCTCGGGTGGTTTTGGTAATTACTAACAACATATAGCTCATTGAACTAATGCTATCTCAAGATGATATCTCAGGAAAGTTCAATGATTGGCATGGCATGGATTAGGAATGTGGACCCCTCAAAATGCTAAGGACAAAGGATTGGCTCAAGCTCAAGACTCTACATTTTCCTTTTTAGTGATCCAAGATCACATTGAGTCCATAGGAAAGCCAATACTATTAAAAGGGGATGAGGTGTTGCATAATGGTTTGCTTGCTCAAAATGCTTAGTGATATGCTCCAAAACCCTCAACCACTTTCCCACATTCACATATGTTCCAAACCAAAAGTCAAACTCGGCCCCACCGAAAATATCTATCCGGCGCCACCGAGTTCATTTGACATAGCCACTACCAGAAACCCTAATCATTTCGGTCTCACCGAAAGGGATCTCGGTCTTTGTGAGAACCCGGAATTAGCTTCCAGACCCTCCTGTGTATATTTGTCAACCCCAGGATCATTGTTGACAACACAGCAAAATGATATCATTGCACAATACATAAAAGTATTACAAGTAGTATATTTGTCACAAGATATACCTAGCGAATTGTCTCATGACATTTACAATCAGAAAACAGCGGAAAGTACAATGCATAGCGACTCCATCTCAGCCACAGGCAGTCGATGTAGTCCACGTGACCTCACTCCTACGGATCGCCATGGTTGTGGTAGTCATCACCTTCGTCTTCATGGAACTCTGTTGTTCAACAAAATTATTGCCATGGTTACATTACGTACTCAACATGCCTCCCACGGGGAAGGACCTGATAGCTACATGTGGCTTCAAAGGAAGGTTGTAAGGCTCATTTGCATAAAAGCTAATTTTGTTTGAAAAACATATAGCAGTTGGATAAAAGCAGTTTTTGACGAAAACATGTTTATCTCCAGAATAACTTTCATCAAAGTGAGGATCCTCGATCAACTCACACTCTTCATAGGTTCCAAGAATAGGGGAAAAGAGGGAATAAGAAAGACAGGTCCCGTATGTCAAGGAAGATTCATGTGTCGTCCATGACCGTGGACATGGCTATTCGAATAGTTTTACACTCTGCAGAGGTTGTACACTTTACCCACACGACACAATCCCGACTTGTTACCACCAGTGGCCGCTGGTATAGTACCCCATTTGGTGTACGATAGGGGGATTGCGACGAGGTCTTTCATTAGACCAAACTTACTGTGCCAAGACCACTAGGTTTCAACACGGAAGTAACCACAGTTCACAGTCCGAGCCCCCTTTTGTGCCGAGGACACTCCTCGCAAGGCAGCTATCCCATCTGCGGTACGGCGATGACGACAATAAGAGTGAGCTAACTAATTGACCAAGCGAGTGCCCATATAGCATGTGGCTATACTGTTATCACAATCTTCCAATCCAAGACCTATTAGGCCTCATGCGGCACGGACGACTGATTGCCCCCTTCAACTCGTGAAGGGCGGCCAATCGCTCCTTCAATCCTTGATTCAGCTGTCGCCCGCGCCAGTATTCAGATGGTAAGTTTCACCAAGAGTAGAAGAGGATAGAGAAGGCAACAAGGGCCAATCGGCCTAGCTCGGCAGTAAGTTTCAAGTGTCAATGACTCAAAGGTCATTCAATAAAGGACCTACGGGGTGATAAGCATGGCTAAGCATTTCTACTCTACCAGAATAATATAGTTCTACTCAGGTGTCAAATGAATAGGCGACAAGAGAATCGAGGTAATGTGTCAATGGACACGCTAGCTACGAGATTGAAAAGCATGCATGTAGTAACCATAAAACACAATGCAATTTTGTAAACCATAGGATAAGTATGATCAAAGAAGGAGGCATGCCTTCGTTGTTGAGTCCTTCTTCGGTAACCTGATTCTGTCCATATCCAACATCGTCGTCACTCCCTACTCGTTGTAATGATAGCAAATGAAAATGAAGTAAATACCAAAGTAAAAGTAAATCCAAATAACATCCAAAACAAATTAAGAGTGGATGGATAACAAGATATTGATCAAGATGGAGGCTCCCAAATGTGGTAGCATGACAGGAAGGTAAGAGAGATGATTCAACAAAGTGACATGGATTAAGTTGACACGGCTTAGGAAGGTTTAGCGATCAAGACTAATGTTCTAATATGAATTATTCTATTGACCAGAAGAAGTACCCACTACACAACACAACTAACTAAATACGAACTACTATATAGCTAATACAATGGCAACAACATACATGGAATGGAACTAACGTATGCATTTTAACTACACAATCACAACAGGACATGATAAAGGTAAAAGTTAACCACAAATAAATATTTAGATATATTCCAAATATTTATAATGGTCAATAGCAGTCAAACATATACATCAACTATATAATAATACAAAGACAAGTACTCTACAAGCTACCAAACCAAGATTTCAAACCATACTAGTTAAGAAATGAAAGATCATACAACACACATAATTTGAGTTGAATCAAGATCTAGCCCTAAAACAATAATAAACAACACATCGAATAAATGAATAATAATTGTCCTATACATGACATGGTAATACAACCCATTGTAACATCATCATACCACAAGCAAGAACATGGCATGAATAAGAGTAACAATTAACCATAAATAAATATTGAGATACTTCTAAATATTTATAATGGTTAACATCAAGAAAAATCAAACATCAATCACATTAAGTATTAAAAGCATTTATATAACAAAATACAAACCAAGACCATGGCAGAATTAATTAAGAAATAAGACACAACTCAACCAACATGAATGGTAAACCAATTTAAGCATGCGATGAGCTAGTGCATCACTCATAATACTAACATGACTTATGATACGCATCTATAAGCAACAACTAAACTAGGCAACTAAAATACATAGAGCATAATAAGACATGAAAGATAACTTGCATCAATGATAGTTAGACATACAACAATGCATCAATAGATACACAAGTATAACACTAAGCATGATGATCATCATATGAGATGGCAAAGTATGATACTAATAGAATACAACTCACAATAATAAAATAACATAGTTGATATCAACTAACATGACTATCAAGTATGGCAATAGCACACCACCGTACATTCTAGTTGTGACATTTAACGACACCGAGAAAGCGTACTAAGCATGTTGGAAAGTAAACAACTAACCAAATCAAGCAATGAAATATCATAGCATGAATAAGAGAGACAACAAGCATTCGTATCAAGTACAACTTACACTCTTAAAAACATAATAAGATACATAAACTAAATGATCTATAACATGAATTCATACACGCACCATCATCTAGTTACCTAGTCACAACCTCATGGAATGGTATTGATCAAGCAAGATGGAATCATACAGCACTAGCATGTATCTCTACCAAGCAAAGTCTAACAATATACACCATCATATCATAGAATCCTAGCAATGTTATAACACACCGAAATCATACAATAAAACATGCATTCAACCTTTGAACAAGTTCTAGTATGGAAAGGTAATAGACTAAGGTAAACGATCACACATGATAACCAGAATGTAATAAACTAACTTCTATGTCACAAGAATGAATTATATATAGCAGTAACATACGACCATAGCATAAAGAAACAAACCATGTGGTCTATCATGACCACATCTGCACAATAAGTTAAACAACTAGGAAATTATATTCTACACAACGAACTATAATGCACCCACTTCCAAACAACATGACATTTCATTTGACCTCTAGCATAAAGAAACTATGCAACAATACATACTAAACAAAATATAAACGTCCATTGTAGGACTGAGATGATTCCAAACCAATAAAATAAACATACGACACGAATGAACATGAATGTGTAAACTATATCTAAGATATCTCCATGCTAAACAAATATGAAAATAATCATAACATGTAATATTCCACCACTCGATAAAGAAACCAAAGCTTAAAATAATTCTACGGAATTATAAGCTTGATGACCAGTCACCAAATTTTGTACGCGTGCATAAAAGAGAACTACATGGTCTATAAATAAAAATAACAACATGAGACACCATACCAAACTATAAGAAATAAATAAAATAAATCCTTACAATAAATCTAATCAATCATATCTAACTCCTAGAATAATAGAATGATTTAGAGTGACTCCTTGGCATGTCATGACCATATAAAAATATCAAACCAACACAAAGGTTCACCGATCAACTACTACACACGATAAAAAATCACAAGAAGTAATATGAAACAAAAGAATAACACACAATTACAATTAGGCATTAATTGAAATCATATAAACTATATTTAAGTCTATAGACATGTCTAAGACAATAACAATACAAAAAAATATTATCAACTTGCGACAACAAAAACTATAATCGATAAACAAGTAAATCTAATAAGTCAATAGTCACACACAAACATTGTGAGACTAATAGGATGCACTCCTTGACATACTGCAATCATATGAACAATAACATATTAATACAAAATTAACCGATGAACAAACCCTATTCCATCTTGGGCAAGAACGACTATAACCAAATGTATACTAAATCATATTGATAAAACTAGCGATCTAACTCCACCATTGTGTTACTATGGTCATGAGAAACAAATCATATGTGAACACAAAATCATCCAAGTAACTAAAAAAATACGTGGACATGTCGATGAATCCGTTCATTCATCGGCGCGAGCAACGACATAGATGAGTCGAATGATGATGTCTACGAGATAGAGTAGATGATGATGAGTACACATGCAAAAGGAATTTGATAGAGGCTCACCGAGTTTGACGGAGCGGTGAGATGAACTTGACGAACAGTATAGACATACATGCAGAATTCTTAGCATACAGTGGACGGAACAAACTTCTTCTTCCCTGAATGGATTCAGGGCATGGTGGAGAAGAACGTGGCGCAAGGGTTTGGATGGAGATGGTCCGAGTCATCCAGTTTGAGACCTCGCGTCCATGGAGCTTCGTTTCTTTTGGGAGAGTTTCTGGAGAGAAGATGAAGAGAGAGGGAAGAGGTGCTACATGAATGGAAGAGAAGATGGAGGCGCTGAATATGGTGGGTTCAGTCTTGGTAATTCATGGGATTGATGGGAATTAAGAGGAGAGGAGGGATCGTGATGTTGACCTTTCCTCTTGTGTGACTTGTGAACGTACACAGAGAAGGAGGAGAAGAGGTGTTCGGCGTGGAGGACTTGGGCCAGGTGGAAAGTAATTGGTAAAGGCCCATGTGGGAGAGAATTAGTAGTAGAGAGAAAAACAAATTGGGCTAGGCCATTCAGTTGGAGAAAGAAAAAATAGAATGAGGTGGTTACACCTAGGAAAAGAGATAGAGAAAATAAAAATGACAGCGAGAGATGAAATTGGACTATTTGGTGGACAAACAAAAATAATATACACACCGAAAATAGAGAGATGGACTAGGACATGAAAATTTTGTCCAAAATTTGATAGGTGGAAAACAAATTGTTTTCCTCTAAAAAATATCTAGAAAACGAATAGAAGCTCGAATAAAAAATCAAACGAATTTTAGAAGACCAAAGAAAATTCAAAGACACATACTTTAATAAGCTGAAGAACAGAAAATAAAATTTGATTAAAAGAAAAGAACTAAACACAAATTTTAATTTAGTTTCACATTAGTTCAAACTAAATCCTCTGAATTTATAAAAAGTCAATTTAAGCTTTGCTAATAAATAAAACAAAATGAAATTTTCTCGCCCTGATTTTTGAAAAACTTTTTCTTAGACATTCCTAGAATCGGGATGTTACAGCCTCACCGAGGTGGGATTGCGAACTCTATGTTGCCTGTTGCAATATTATCGGTCTAACCGAGATGTGCAATCGGTTTGTTGCCTCTTCGTAACATTTCGGTCTCACCGAAGTGAGCGAATCGGTCCCACCGAGTTTTCCTGACCAACTCTCTGTGTGCTCATTACGAAAATTTGTCTCACCGAGTTTGTGTAATCGATCCCATCGAGAGTACATTATGCCCTAACCCTAATGAAATCGGTCCCACCGAGTTGATTATATCGGTCCCACCGAAATACCTAACGGTCACATTATGAACTAAATCAGTCTGACCGAGTTCTCTGAATCGGTCCCACCGAGGTTGGTAAATTGTGTGTAACGGTTAGATTTTGTGTGGAGGCTATATATACCCCTCCACCCACTCTTCACTCGTGGAGAGAGACGTCAGAACATACCTACACTTCCATCATTCATGTTCTGAGAGAGAACCACCTACTTAAGTGTTGAGATCAAGATATTCCATTCCTACCATGTGAATCTTGTTCTCTAGCCTTCCCCAAGTTGCTTTCCACTCAAATCCTTCTTCCACCATATCCAAATCTGTGAGGGGTTGTTTGAGTGTTGGGGAGACTATCATTTTAAGCATTTGAGCAAGGAGTTCATCATCAACACACCGTCTATTACCTTTTGGAGAGTGGTGTCTCCTAGATTGGTTAGGTGTCACTTGGGAGCCTCCGACAAGATTGTGGAGTTGAACCAAGGAGTTTGTAAGGGCAAGGAGATCGCCTACTTCGTGAAGATCTACCGCTAGTGAGGCAAGTCCTTCGTGGGCGATGGCCATGGTGGTATTCACAAGGTTGCTTCTTCATGGACCCTTCATGGGTGGAGCCCTCCATAGACTCACGCAGTCATTACCCTTCGTGGGTTGAAGTCTCCATCAACTTTGATGTATGATAGCACCACCTATCGGAACCAAGACAAAAAACATCGTTGTCTTCACTTGCGTTTGCTCCCTCCAAACTCCTCCCTTTACCTTCATATGCAATTGTTTTACATTCCGTTGCTATACTCTTAGAATTGCATGTGTAGTTTGATTGCTTGACTTGTGCTAAGTTGCTAAAATCTTCCAAGAATTAAAATTGGGAAAAGGCTAGATTTTTATTAAGTCAAGTAGTCTAATCACCCCCCCCCCCTCTAGACATACTTTCCATCCTACAAGTACTGCTTAAGTGGGTGGCCCGGTCTACCCCGACATTCACTATGAGTTGTTTCAAGTTAACCAAGAAAGTCTAAAAAACCATATCCTTGCTGATGGAAAAGTACTGGTGGAGCAGCTCCATCGATTGTAAATCCTTACACTGGATAGACTAGAAGTCTCTGTCACTTCCAAAAATTAGAGGAGGAATGGGTTTCTGAGACTTGTAATGTTTCAATATCGTGTTGTTGGGTAAACACGACTGGAGGTTGATCACAAAACTGGATGTCCTATGTTCCAGGGTTCTAAAAGGCCGTTACTTCCCAACCTCTGACTTTATGAGTGCTACGGTGCCACGGAGCACCTCTGTGACCTGGAAAAGGATCATGGCTGGGAGGAAGGCACTAGAAGCTGGATATTGAAGAGAATTTATGATGGCACTTTTGTGAACATTTGGATTGATCGGTGGCTCCCTGGAAAGCAATCCCTATGGCCATCAGTTCACATTGGGTGTGCCACTCTCCACATAATTTTAGACCTAATTGATTTTGAGAATTGGTGCTGGAAAGTTGATCTCATAAGGAGTAATTTCACGCCGCCAGATGTTGATACAATTTTAAATATACCGCTCAGGCAAGGTGGCGGTGATGACTTCTGGGTGTGGGCTCATGAGAGGTCGGGGTCCTATACTGTAAAATCTGTGTATAGTGCTCTAATGACTTGCAATGAGCATTTAGCTCTAGAGGAAAGGCGATTACTGAAACTTCAGAGAATGACAAACAGTTATGGACTCAACTATGGAAGCTCAAAGTGCTACCCAAGGTTCGTGTCTTCTGGTGGCGAGTCCTCCATGGCATTCTGCCTATGGAACCAATATTGAGGCATAGATACATTGCGATTATGGCTCGATGCAAGGTTTGCAAGGGTGCATACGAAGAACGGTGCATGCATTTATCAAGTGCTCCCATGCCCAAAGCTTCTGGACAGAAGCTAGGAAGTGGCTCAATATCAAACTGCCACAACTACATCCGAGTACCTGGTGCAAGGATATTTTGTGCGACACACTCAGGTTGTCAGAATCGCGATGGTGAGCATCATAGAATTGGTGATGGAGGATGGTTGATGATGACGATAGCGTCAAACCCCCCACATCGGAGCCAAGAATGGACTCTAGATCTGGCCTCCCGATGAAGAACATGAGGTGGCAACGGCTCCGTATCGTAAAATGCGATGATTCCTTCTCTCTATTTTTTTCTGGACGAATGGGTACTTATGGAGTTGGAGATAGGATTGCGGGAGCTGCTAGGGGCCCACAAGCTCGTCAGGTGCGCCCTGGAGGGGGCATGGGGTGGGGTGGCGCGCGCCCTAAGCTTGTGGTGCCCTAGTGCCCCCCTCTGGTAATTTCCTTCACCAATGTTTTTACATATTCTAAAACAATTCTCCGTAAATTTTCAACTCAATTCAAGAACTTTTATTTCTGCACAAAATCAACACCATGACAATTCTACTCACAAAGAGTTTGTCCGGGTTATTTCCATTCAAATCATGCAAATTAGAGTCCAAACACAAGAGCATAAGTGTTTGGGAAAGTAGATGCATTTGGAACGTATTAATGGGAAAATGGACATGCAAGCACAACGAAGAGGGGCGCATGGCCGAGGCCGCTCACGACACGTGCTTGGATGCTCTCAAGGGATGCGCAAAACTTATTGCACTCTTGTTGTATCACCCTCCATCGCTTCGAGAGAGACACCCACCCACGCTTGCTCTCCATTTGGTACGACATGAAATTCTTGCGTTCATGGTACTCAAGATGTACACGAATCCAAAAGCTTGATTCCTTGTACTCGGCGCCAACCTTGGGGTCTTGTCTAATGTCCCTCCAACACTCACAAAGGAGTTTGTCCTCCTGCTGCATGTATGCCTTTGTCCGGTTGCTTTTGGGCTTTTTGTTTGCTTCGGCTTGGTTGGCGAGCTCGTTCTCGAACAAAGGCTCCATGTCGATGTCCACTTCATCTTATTCCTCAAGGTTGTAGTCATCCGCGAATTCGTGGTCGAGAGGGAAGGTGCTGCCCATGCCGACCTGGTCTTGCATGAAGGGGTCGTCCATGCCAGTTTGATCAAAGGTGGCGGGCATGAAGGGCGCTTAGCCGTCTTGGTTTTGGGTCTCATCGAGATCAAAGTCAGCCACGTCCACACCGCGTGTGGAGGAAGCAACTCTCACACCCACTTCGAAGATGATGTTCCCGATGATGAAACGGTTGGCCATCTCGTCTTCATCAGCGACCGACATTCTCTTGAACAAGTTGCGGGCGTCAGGATGCATATCAGCTGGTATCTTCTATGAGTGTTTCTTCGCCCCTCCGGAGGATGATCCACCGTCCGCTAGTATGGCGTTGAGGTCGATGGCCATGGGCGCGAGCATGGACAACACCACCACGCTCACTTCCGACGAGCATTCCCTACAGAAGCGGGAGGCTTACGGATAGTTATGTGTTGGGAAATGTTGCATGGAAAACAAAAAAAAATCTACGCACACACAATGGTCTATCTATGGAGATGCATAGCAATGAGGGGGAGAGTGTTTCTACGTACCCTTGTAGACCATAAGCGGAAGCGTTTCACAACGCGGTTGATGTAGTCGAACTTCTTCGCGCCTCAACCAATCAAGTACCGAACGCACGACACCTCCGCGTTCTGCACACGTTTAGCTCGATGACGTCCCTCGCCGTCTCGATCCAACAAGAAGTCGAGGTAGCAGATGAGTTCCGTCCGCACGACGGCGTGGTGATAGTGATGGTGAAGTGAACTGCGTAGGGCTTCGCCGAAGCACTACGAAAATATGACCGGGGTTGTAAACAGTGGAGGGGGCGCCGCACATGGCTAACAATTGATGTTGTGTATTCTAGGCGCCCCTCTCCCTCATATATATATATAGGTGGGAGGGGGAGGGGTGAGGCCAGGGCGTGCCCTAGGGCTGGCCGCCGGCCCCCTAGGGGCTGCCTTACCCTGCGCCCCCCCTTGCCATGTATGTGTCAGAGAGAAGGAAAGAGGGGGTTCAGGGAAGGAAGTGTGAATCCTATTCCTCACCTTCCTTCCCCTTCTCCCCTTTCCTTATCCTCCTTAGGCCGGCCCATATGGGGGACGCACCAGCCCCATGTGGATGGTGTGTTCCCCCTCTTGGCCCATAAGGCCCATATCTTTTCTCGGGGGTGCCCGGAACTCCTTTCGGTTACCCGATGAGTACCTGATGTCCTCCGGAACACTTCATGTGTCCTCATACAATCGTCCTATATATCCATCTTTACCTCTCGACCATTTCGAGACTCATCATCATGTCCGTGATCTCATCTGGGACTCCGAACAACATTTGGTCACCAAATCACATAACTCATATAATATTATATCATCAATTAACGTTAAGCGTGCGGACCCTATGGGCTCGAGAACTATGTAGACATGACCGAGACACCTCTTCGGTCAATAACCAATAGCAGAACCTGGGTGCCCATATTGGCTCCTACATATTCTACGAAGATCTTTATCGATCGAACCGTTATTACAACATACACAATTCCCTTTGTATGTCGGTATGTTACTTGCCCGAGATTCGATCATCGGTATCACTATACCTAGTTCAATCTCGTTATCGGCAAGTCTCTTTACTCGTTCCATAATATGTCATCCCATGACTAACTCATTAGTAATTTTCTTGTAAGGCTTATTATAATGTGCATTACCGAGAGGGCCCAGAGATACCTCTCCGATACTCAGAGTGACAAATCCTAATCTCAATTCACGCCAACCCAACAAAACACCTTACGAGATACCTGTAGAGCATCTTTATAATCACCTAGTTACGTTGTGACATTTTATAGCACACAAGGTATTCCTCCGGTATCCGAGAGTTGCATGATCTCATAGTTAAAGGAATATGTATTCGACGTACATGGAAGCAATAGCAATAAATTGTACGATCAAATACTAAGCTAACGGATGGGTCTTGTCCATCACATCATTCTCATAATGATGTGATCTCGTCATCAAATGACAACTCATGTTCATGGTTATGAAACCTTAACCATCTTTGATTAACGAGCTAGTCAAGTAGAGGTTTACTAGGGACACAATATTCGTTTATGTATTCACACATGTATTTAGGTTTCCGGTCAATAGAATTCTAGCATGAATAATAAGCCTTTATCATGAATAAGGAAATATAAAATAATAACAACTTTATTGTTGCCTCTAGGGCATATTTCCATCAGTCTCCCACTTGCACTAGAGTCAATAATCTAGATTACATTGTAATGAATCTAACACCCATGGAGTCTTGGTGATGATCATGTTTTGCCCGTGGAAGAGGCTTAGTCAACGGGTCTACAACATTCAGATCCGTGTGTACTTTGCAAATTTCTATGTCTCCATCCTTGACCTTTTCACGAATGGAGTTGAAGCGTCTCTTGATGTGTTTTGTTCTCTTGTGAAACTTGGATTCCTTTGCCAAGGTAATTGCTCCAGTGTTGTCACAAAATATTGTCATTGGACCCGATGCACTAGGTATTACACCTTGATTGAATATGAACTCCTTCATCCATACTCCTTCATGTGCTGCTTCTGAAGCAGCTATGTACTCCGCTTCACACAAAGATCCCACCACGACACTCTGCTTAGAACTGCACCAACTGACAGCTCCACCATTTAAAATAAATACATATCCGATTTGTGACTTAGAGTCATCCGGATCTGTGTCGAAGCTAGCATCGAGGTAACCCTTTACGATGAGCTCTTTGGCACCTCCATAAATGAGAAATATATCCTTTGTCCTTTTCAGATACTTTAGGATGTTCTTGACTGATGTCCAGTGATCCACTCCTAGATTACTTTGGTACCTCCCTACCAAACTTATAGCAAGGCACACATCAGGTCGGGTACACAGCATAGCATACATGATAGAGCCTATGGTTGAGGCTCAATTTCTACAGTGGTCGGGCATTGAGTCTGACTCAATTTTACACCTTGTAATACAGGCAAGAACCCTTTCTTTGACTGATCCATTTTGAACTTCTTCAAAACTTTGTCAAGGTATGTGCTTTGTGAAAGTCCAATTAAGTGTGTTGATCTATCTCTATAGATCTTGAAGCAGCTTCACCAAGGTCTTTCATTGAAAAATTCTTATTCAAGTATCCTTTTATGCTAACCAAAAATTCTACATCATTTCCAATCAATAATATGTCATCCACATATAATACTAGAAATGCTACAAAGCTCCCACTCACTTTCTTGTAAATACAGGCTTCATCGTAAGTGTGTATGAAACCATATGCTTTGATCACCTCATCAAAGAATATATTCCAACTCTGAGATGCTTGCACCAGTCCATAGATGGATCGCTGGAGCTTGCACACTTTGTTAGCACCTTCAGGATCAACAAAACCTTCTGGTTGCATCATATATAACTCTTCTTTCAGAAATCCATTAAGAAATGCAGTTTTGACATCCACTTGCCAAATTTCATAATCATAAAATGCGGCAATTGCTAACATGATTCGGACAGACTTAAGCATTGCTACGGGTGAGAAAGTCTCATCGTAGTCAACTCCTTGAACTTGTCGAAAACCTTTTGCGACAAGTTGAGCTTTGTAGACAGTGATATTTCCATCAGCGTCTGTCTTCCTCTTGAAGATCCATTTATTCTCAATGGCTTCCCGATCATCGGGCAAGTCCACCAAAGTCTATACTTTGTTCTCATACATGGATCCTATCTCAGATTTCATGGCCTCAAGACATTTCTCGGAATCTGGGCCCACCATAGCTTCTTCATAGTTTGAAGGTTCACCATTGTCTAACAACATGACTTCCAGGACAAGGTTACCGTACCACTCTTGTGCGGTACATGTTCTGGTCGAGGTTCGATAGTAACTTGATCTGAAGTTTCATGATCGTTATCATTAGCTTCTTCTCTAGTTGGTGTAGGCATCATGGAAACGGTTTTATATGATGATCTACTTTCCAATTCGAGTGAAGGTACAATTACCTCATTAAGTTTTACCTTCCTCCCACTGACTTCTTTCGAGAGAAACTCCTTCTCTAGAAATAATCCATTCTTAGCAACAAAGATCTTGCCTTCAGATCTGTGGTCGAGGGTGTACCCAGCATTTTCTTTTGGGTATCCTATGAAGACACACTTCTTCGATTTGGGTTCGAGCTTATCAGGCTGAAGCTTTTTCACATAAGCATCGCAACCCCAAACTTTAAGAAACGACAGCTTTGGTTTCTTGCAAAACCATAGTTTATACGATGTCGTCTCAATGGATTTAGATGGTGCCCTATTTAACGTGAATGCAGATGTCTCTAATGCATAACCCCAAAACAATAAAGGCAAATCAGTAAGAGACATCATAGAACATACCATACCCAATAGAGTACGGTTACGACGTTCGGACACACCATTACGTTGTGGTGTTCCAGGTGGCGTGAGCTGTGAAACTATTCCACATTGTTTCAAATGAAGACCAAACTCGTAACCCAAATATTCGCCTTTGTCATGAGATTGTAGAAACTTTATTTTCTTGTTACGATGATTCTCTAATTCACTCTTAAATTCTTTGAACTTTTAAAATATTTCAGACTTGTGTTTCATCAAGTAGATATACCCATAGCTACTCAAATCATCTGTGAAGGTGAGAAAATAATGATACACGCCGCGTGCTTCAACACTCATCGGACCGCATACATCGGTATGTATAATTTCCAATAAGTTGAAAGCACAAGTGCTCCCCGGGTGATTTTCGTAATTAATGTCAACATAACCCTGTTGGACTAATATCTTTACCTAGTGTATTTCGGATAAGTTCAACATTGGAGTGGCAAGGACAAGAGGATGTGGAACCCTTTCAAGCTGTCAAGGACAAGAGGATGTGGAACCTCTTCAAAGTCCTACGGACAATGATTAGCAAAAGCTCAAGACTCTACATTTCCATTTTAGTGATCCAAGATCACATTGAGTCTATAGGAAAGCCAATACTATTAAAAGAGGATGAGGTGTTGCTTAATGATATGGTTGCTCAAGTTCTTAGTGATATTGCTCCAAAAATCCTCAACCACTTTCTCAAATTCCACATATGTCCAAAACCAAAGTCAAACTCTGCCCCACAGATTTGATCCATCCGGCACCACCGAGTTCATTTGACATAGCCACTGCCAGAAACCCTAGACAATTTGGTCACACCGGTATGGATCTCGGTCTCACTAAGATGGACTTGTAAACTCTCTGTGATCATGTTGTAATTATTTCGGTCTCACCGAAATATGCAATCGGTCCCATCGAGTTTGCTTGACCAATTCTCTGTTTGATCCTTTGCTGAAATCGGTCCCACCGAGTTCATGTGATCAGTCTCAATGACATGTGGTTTTGCCCTAGCCCTAGCACATCAATCCCACCGAGTTGATCATGTCGGTCCCATCGATATTCCTAACGTTCACATTTTCAACTGCTTCGGTCTCACCGAGTTCTCCAATTCGGTCTGGCCCAGTTGGGTCAAATGTGGGTAACGGTTGGATTTTGTATGGAGGCTATATATACCCCTCTACCCCCATCTCCATTTGAGAGAGACATCAGAATGTGCCTACACTTCCACTACTCATTTTCTGAGAGAGAACCACCTGCTCATGTGTTGAGACCAAGATATACCAATCCTACCACAAGAATCTTGATCTCTAGCCTTCCTCAAGTTGCTTTCCACTCAAATCATCTTTTAACCATATCCAAATTTGTGAGAGAGAGTTGAGTGTTGGGGAGACTATCACTTGAAGCACAAGAGCAAGGAGTTCAGCATCAACACACCATTTATTACCTTTTGGAGAGTGGTGTCTCCTAGATTGGTTAGGTGTCACTAGGGAGCCTCCGACAAGATTGTGGAGTTGAACCAAGGAGTTTGTAAGGGCAAGGAGATCGCCTACTTCGTGAAGATCTACCCGAGTGAGGCAAGTACTTCGTGGGTGATGGCCATGGTGGGATAGACAAGATTGCTTCTTCGTGGACCCTTCGTGGGTGGAGCCCTCCATGGACTCGTGCAATCGTTACCCTTCGTGGATTAGTTTCCATCAACGTGGATGTACGGTAGCCCCACCTATCGGAACCACGCCAAAAATCTCCGTGTCTCCATTGCGTTTGCACTCTCCAATCCCATCCCTTTACTTTCTTGCAACTAGCATGTTTTACTCTTTCCGCTGCTTATACTCGTGCTATGCTTTCTTGAATGTATCATGGATGCTTAATCTTGGGCTAAGACTCCACCTCAACTTAAAGAATTTAAAAACTGCTACCTTTCTTGTTGAGGGTCTAATTACCCCCCTCTAGACACCTCTTCTTCGATCCTTTCAATTGGTATCAGAGCTTTGGTCTCCATTGCTTTGGTTTAATCGCCATTGAAGGAAGATGGATGTGTCTACGATTGGGAGTATGAGACGTAGAGTGCCTATCCTTGAAGGGGAGTTTTATAGGGAATGGAAAAATGACATGCTTGAGATCTTTAATGAATATCATTTTAACAAGTATATTCTTAGCCCCTATGTGCCTCCTATTAATCCTATGCATTTTACCACCGATGAGTATCTTGACATGGTTCGGAACACTAGAACTGTCAATCTTATTGTTAGAGCTTTACCGAACTAGTTTCTTAGAGAATTGCCTAACTTAGAATGTGCTTACATTATATGGAAATTTCTTGAAGAACGCTTTTCTAACTATTCCTTGAAAAGTCTAGATAATATTTCTTCAAAATTCCATTGCTTTTCAAAACATGAAGCCTAGCGGTCCCAAGTTTGATGAATGCTTATTTGACCTACATGATCTTATGCGTGCTAAGGGTGACGTTGGAATAATTAGTCACATTATCGCGGAAGCTATTCTAACTAACAAACTTGAACATTGTCATTATCGAAATTCTAATGAATCACTTGTCCTAGGTGATGATCACACGGAGGATGATGATGTTCAGCATGGATATTATGACGAAAGTGAAGATAGTGATCTCGATCTTAGTGAGTCAATGAGACACTTTGGTCTTATGGCCAATCTTCATGGTTACACAGCCGGAGGAAAGGAATGGGTTCTTGATAGCGCATGCACGGATCATATGACCGGAGATAAGGACATGTTTGATGAGCTTGCAAGAAACGATGGTCTACAAAAGTATGTTACCTTTGGTGACAACTCTAAGGGTAAAGTTGTTGGCCTTGGTAAGGTGGCCATATCTAACGATAGCTCAATCAAAAATGTTATGCTTGTTGAATCTCTTGATTACAATCTTCTTTCCGTATCTAGATTAGCTGATTTTGGCTTGAATGTGCTATTTACTCATGTTGATTGCCAAGTATTTCATAGAGATAATCATAACATGGTATTTACCGATATTCATAGAGGTGACCTATACATTGTTGATTTCACTAAGAAAGCCCAACCTCATACTTGCTTAATTGCTAAATCATCTAGAGGTTGGTTATGGCATAGAAGATTAGGTCATGTTGGCATGAGAAATCTTCATAAGCTTATTAAAGGTGATCATATCCTTGGTGTTAAAGATGTTATATTTGATAAGGACAGACTTTGTAGTGCTTGCCAAGCAGGAAAACAAGTTGGAGGAAGTCATCCTGTAAAGAATATCATGAACATAAGAAGACCACTTGAGCTACTTCACATGGATCTCTTTGGTCTCAACGCTTACAAGAGTCTTGGTGGTAACTCCTTCAGATTGGTCATTGTTGATGATTTTTCCAGATTTACGTGGGTGTTCTTTCTTGATGATAAATCGCAGGTCCAAAAGATCTTCAAGAACTTCGCTAGAAAGGCTCAAAATCAATTTGAAGTGAAGATCAAGAAGGTTTGGAGCGACAATGGAACGGAGTTCAAGAACACCAATGTGGATACCTTTCTTGATGAGGAAGGGATTTCACATGAGTTCTCTGCTATGTACAAACCTCAACAAAACGGAGTTGTTGAGAGGAAGAACCGGACGCTAATTGAGATGGTGAGAATGATGCTTGATGAATACAAGGCGCCAAGACACTTTTGGGCAGAAGCGGTTGAGACAGCTTGTCATGCTACAAACCGACTATATCTTCACAAGCTTCTTGGCAAG
>LR738709.1:310648439-310701577 GCA_902687465.1 Secale cereale | reverse complement strand
ACGAGATCCTCACCGGTAACAAACCCCAAGTTGGATACTTTCGAGTATTTGGCTCAAAATGTTACATCCTTGACAAGCATCGTCGTTCAAAATTTACCCCTAAATCTCATGAAGGTTTTCTACTCGGATATGGCTCAAACTCTCACACTTACCGCGTCTACAATAATTTCACCCGAAAGGTTGAAGAGACGGTAGATGCGAAGTTTGATGAATCTAACGGCTCGCAAGTAGAGCAATTGCCAATCGATATAGGATACAAAGATTCTTCGGAAGCTATCCAAGACTTGTCTATTGGCAAGATTCATGCAACAAAGGTGAAGGAGAGAACTTCGTCCATTCAAGTGGAAGCCTCAACTTCACACCAAGGTGAACCACAAGTTGACTTGGAGGCATCCACAAGTGGAACACATCAAGACGAAGGAAACGAGGAAGTACAACCAGATGAACCATCTCGACCTCCTTCTCCACCTCCACAAGACACTAGCACCAACGACAATGAAGAAGGACAAGAATAAGAATAAGACAATGAAGATGATGTTCTACCCCGACCCAAACAAAATCTCTCACGAGTTAGAGCAAGAATTGCAACAGATCATCCCGTTCAACAAATCTACAATGACATTCAAACCGGAGAATCACTCCCTCTAAATCTCGTTTAGCTAACTTCTGCGAGCATTACTCTTTCATATTTAACCTTGGACCCATGAAGCTTGAAGATGCTCTTGATGATCCAGATTGGGTGAATTCTATGCATGAGGAACTACATAACTTTGAGAGAACCAAGTTTGGATATTGGTTGAGAAGCCCGATGACAATCACAATGTCATTGGAACCAAATGGGTGTTTTAGAATAAGCAAGATGGCGCTGGACAAGTTGTACGCAACAAGGCCCGTCTCGTCGCCCAAGGCTACACTCAAGTCGAAGGTATGGATTACGGTGAGACATATGCCCCCTTTGCTAGACTTGAGTCCATACACATCTTACTTGCTTATGCCAATCACCATGACATCACTTTGTATCAAATGGATATTAAAAGTGCTTTTCTTAACTGTGAAATTGAGGAGGAAGTTTATGTTAAACAACCTCCTGGCTTTGTTAGTCCCAAGAAACCTAATCATGTTTACAAAGTTAACAAAGCTCTTTATGGTCCTAAACAAGCTCCTAGAGCATGGTATAAATGCTTGACCAAATTTCTTATTAAAAAGGCTTTGAAATTGGGAAAATTGATTCCACGCTTTTTACTAAAAGGGTTAGTGGTGAATTATTTGTGTGCCAAATTTATGTTGATGATATCATATTTGGTTCTACTAACCCCCATTTTAGTGAAATGGAAGGCTAATGTTGGAGAAGTTTGAGATGTCTATGATGAGTGAACTCAAAAAATTTCTTGGTTTGCAAATCAAGCAAACTAAGGAAGGTACCTTTGTTTCTCAAACAAAGTATACCAAAGATCTTTTCAAGAAGTTCAACATGAAAGAAACCAAAGGTATGAAAACACCCTTGCCTACTAGTGGACATCTTGACTTGACTAAGGATGGCAAACCAGTTGACCAAAAGGTTTACCGCTCTATGATTGGTTCATTGTTATGTCTATGTGCCTCCCGTCCTGATATTATGCTAAGTGTGTGCATGTGTGCACGATATCAAGCAGCCCCTAAAGAATGTCGTGTTAAGGTTGTGAAAAGGATGGTTAGATACTTAATTCATACACCAAACTTTGGCATTTGGTATCCTAAGAGGTCTTCTTTTGATCTTGTTGGCTACTCTATTTCGGACTACGCCGGTGACAAGGTTGATGGAAAACCACTTTGGGTACTTGTCAATTTCTTGGTAGATCTCTTGTGTCTTGGTCCCCCAAGAAACAAAACTCGGTATCCTTATCCACCGCCGAAGCGGAGTAAATTGCCGCCGGATCATGTTGTGCTCAATTACTTTGGATGACTCAAACTCTTAAGGATTATGGGATATATGTGAAACATGTTCCATTGCTTTATGATAATGAAAGTGCTATTAAGATTGCTCACAATCCCGTGCAACATTCTCAAACTAAGCATATTGAAGTTCGTCATCGTTTCATTCGAGATCATGTTGCTAAAGGAGATATCAATCTTAAGCATGTTCGTACAGATAATCAGTTGGCGGATATATTTACCAAACCGCTTGATGAGAAAGTTTTTTGTCGTTTGAGAGGTGAATTGATGCCTCAAACTTGGAGTAGAAGCTCCTTTGGATACATGCAAGGCATGAGCCTTTATGACTAATCCTTGATATTTCTCTTATGATGATGATCTTATGTCTTGGATCCACATTTGCACCTTTGCATGTTATCTAACCCCTTGTAGATACTTAGATGATCTCAAATCTAGGAGGTTGCCAGCTACTCACATCTTGAGAAATCTATACATCACCAAGTATCTACTTCATGGATGCTGATACAAGGAAGCATGAACTCACTCAATATATCCTTTGACAACTTCTTTTGATATCAAGTTTCATGATTGTCATTTTGGATGCACAAGTGCTTTTCCTTGCAAAACTGACCCATGTAGGAAGATCAACTGAAACTACAAGTGGTTCTCACAACCCTTGCTGGACTACATCAACTTTGAGCATCCAACACAAGTTTGACTACATGATCAAGATCAACATCATCCAAGGTATGTTTTTCCATCTTAGAGAAGCTTTACTCAAAGTCATGAGTCAAAGCAACTCAACAAGATGTGAACATATCAAAATGCTTAAACGAAAAATGGTAACCCCATTTTGAGCTTAAACGATGAGTATGACCTATGATCAAGTGACCTCACTTGACTCCTAAGTCAATATACTCTAACATAGGTGACTTTGTCGCCGCCCCACCTCTAGATGAAGTTCTCTAGTGTTTCTTACTTATACTCTGTGTGTTTAAAAAAAACCTTCATCTAGATTCTCTTTCTTTTGGTATCTCTCTTTTTACAAATTCCTTGCAAATCTTTGAGAAATTTTATCTGCCAAGTGAGCTGAGTTGCCAAAATTTTCTCTCTGCATTGAACTCGGACAGACCGATTACAGCCCATCGGCTAGACCGAAGCACAAGGACTCCTTGTGTGTAGTTCATTGGTTCAACCGGAAAGGACTAACCTGGTCTAACCGATATGCATCATCCATGATACTGCTTACTCGATGTCACCAATGAAAATAGATCGGCGTTACCGATTTCACTACTGAGAAAATATTTTGCCATTGCATATTTGATTTCTTCTCCAGCTCCACTCAATGATTCGTATCCTCTGCCAGCATCTCGAGCTATATGTTGCTTTATAATATCTCTCAAGGACCAAACCTATTTGACTCAAATTCATGAAGAAAACCTTCTTGGAAATTGATGTCAAAGGGGGGAGAGAGAACATCATAGCTCAATCAAAGCCTATGAGAAAGAGAACATCAACGTCTCTTTCACAAGGGTGCACACTTATCAAGAGGAGAGAAGTCACATGTCTTTAAGAAGGGAAAGACATGTTTATATGGTTGTCTGAGTATCGTCTTATACTCTGATTCATTTCTTGCTCTGATAACCTATGCCTATGCTCTGATTCATTTATTTGCTCTAATATGCTTATCTTTTCTCTGATTTTATGTTTCCCTATCTTCTCCCATTATGCAATATTAGATTCAGGGGGAGAAAGAGCTCATTTCGAGGGAAGAAAATCGTTGGAATTCATTGCATATCTTTACAATCTTTGGGGACATGTCTATATCCAAATTAAGTACTAAATACTCACCCATTACATCTCATCCCAGTATTTGTACTCTTGTGGTTCCCTGAAATTGCTTTGCATTAGAGTGTTCTTGTATTATCTAACCTTGTTTTCTCAAGTGCACTCCTTCTGAAGCCAATTCAAGATCACAAGGTAAGTATATGCATCACAATCATGTACGTGATGATCCCTTGCTAATGTACATACTGTTTGTAAGAAGGATTCATGAACATGAAGGTACGCATTTCTTCATCTAATTCATTTGCTCTGATGCATATAGCCAAGATACATGTAACTCATTACTTGCTTGTCATGCTTATGCACTCACATGCTCTTATATTAAAATCCTTGCATGAATGCATACATGTAGGGGCAGCCTATGCAAGTTACATGTCTTTCCAAAGCTTTACTTAATACTCTTCTTATCCCTTACCTAGAGCTTTGATGTATGTTGTCATAAATTAACAAAAAGGGGGAGATTGAAAGCACAAGTGCTCCCTGGGTGACTTTGGTAATTAATGTCAACATATCCCCTGTTGGACTAATATCTTTACCTAGTGTATTTTAGGTAAGTTCAACATTGTAGTGGCAAGGACAAGAGGATGTGGAACTCTTTCAAGCTGTCAAGGACAAGAGGATGTGGAACCCCTTCAAAGTGCTAAGGACAAAGATTGGCAAAAGCTCAAGACTCTACATTTCCATTTTAGTGATCCAAGATCACATTGAGTCTATAGGAAAATCCAATACTATTATAATGGGATGAGGTGTTGCTTAATGATCTGGTTGCTCAAGTGCTTAGTGATATTGCTCCAAAAATCCTCAGCCACTTTCTCAAATTCCACATATGTCTGAAATCCAAAGTCAAACTCGGCCCCACCGATTTGATCCATCCGGCGCCACCAAGTTCATTTGACATAGCCACTGCCAGAAACCCTAGATAATTTGGTCACCCTCATACGGACCTCGGTCTCACCGAGATGGCATTGCAAACTCTCTGTGATCCTGTTGTAATTATTTCGGTCTAACCTGAATATGCAATCATTCCCAATGAGTTTTCTTGACCAATTCTCTATTTGATCCTTTGCTGAAATCGGTCCCACCGAGTTCATGCGGTCGGTCTCACCGAGATGAGGTTTTGCCCTAGCCCTAGCACATCAGTCCCACCAAGTTGATCATGTCAGTCCCACCGAAATTCCTAACATTCACATTTTGAACTGCTTCGGTCTCACTGAGTTCTCCTATTCGATCTGACCGAGTTGGGTCAAATGTGTGTAACGGTTGGATTTTGTGTGGAGGCTATATATACCCCTCCACCCCATCTCCATTTGAGAGAGATCCATCAGAACGTGCCTACACTTCCACTACTCATTTTCTGATAGATAACCACCTGCTCATGTGTTGAGACCAAGATATACCAATCCTACCACAAGAATCTTGATCTCTAGCCTTCCCCAAGTTGTTTTCCACTCAAATCATCTTTCCACCATATCAAAATCTGTGAGAGAGCGTTGAGTGTTGGGGAGTCTATCACTTGAAGAACAAGAGCAAGGAGTTAGTCATCAACACACCATTTATTACCTTATGGAGAGTGGTGTCTCCTAGATTGGTTAGGTGTCACTTGGGAGCCCCCGACAAGATTTTGGAGTTGAACCAAGGAGTTTGTAAGGGTAAGGAGATCACCTACTTCATGAAGATCTACCCGAGTGAGGCAAGTCCTTCATGGGCGATGGCCATGGTGGGATAGACAAGGTTGCTTCTTCGTGGACCCTTCGTGGGTGGAACCCTCCCGTGGATTCACGCAGTCGTTACCCTTCGTGGGTTGAAGTCTCCATCAATGCGGATGTACGATAGCACCACCTATCGGAACCACGCCAAAAATCTCCATGTCTCCATTGCGTTTGCACTCTCCAATCCCATCCCTTTGCTTTCTTGCAACTAGCATGTTTTACTCTTTTTGCTGCTTATACTCTTGCTATGCTTGCTACAAATGTACTTTGAATGTTTAATCTTATGCTAAGACTCAACGTCAACTTAAAGAATTTAAAAACTACCACCTTTCTTGTTGAGGGTCTAATCACCCCCCCCCCCCTAGACACCTCTTCTTCGATCCTTTCATAAGTCATTAGCTCGCCCCATTGTTTCGGAGAACGGAGTTTTAATCATCTTGCCCATGAGGCATGGTTCGCAAGTATCAAATTATTCATAATCAAGTGATTCCAAAAGTCCATCAGCATGGAGTTTCTTCATGCGCTTTACACCAATATGACCTAAACGGCAGTGCCACAAGTATGTTGCACTATCATTATCAACTCTGCATCTTTTGGCATCAATACAATGAATATGTGCATCACTATAGTCAAGATTCAACAAGAATAGACCATTCATCAAGGGTGCATGACCATAAAAGATATTACTCGTATAAATAGAACAACCATTATTCTCTGAATGAAATGAATAACCGTTTCGCATCGAACAAGATCTAGATATAATGTTCATGCTCAACGCAGGCACCAAATAACAATTGTTTAGGTCTAAAACTAATCCCGAAGGTAGATGTAGAGGTAGAATTCCGACGGCGATCACATCAACCTTGGAACCATTCCCGACGCGCATCATCACCTCGTCCTTAGCCAGTCTTTGTTTAATCCGCAACTCCTGTTTCAAGTTACAAATATGAGCAACCAAAACAGTATCAAATACCCAGGCAATGCTACGGGCATTAGTAAGGAGCACATCAATAACATGTATATCAAATATACCTTTGTTCACTTTGCCATCCTTCTTATCCGCCAAATACTTGGGGCAGTTCCGCTTCTAGTGACCACTCCCTTTGAAGTAGAAGCACTCAGTTTCAGGATTAGGACCAGATTTGGGTCTCTTCATGGGAGCGGAAACATGTTTGCCATTCTTCTTGAAGTTCCCCTTCTTTCCCTTGCCCTTTTTCTTGAAACCAGTGGTCTTCTTAATCATCAACACTTGATGCTCCTTCTTGATTTCTACCTCCGCCGATTTCAGCATCGCGAAGAGCTCGGGAATAGTCTTATCCATCTCTTGCATATTATAGTTCATCACGAAGCCTTTGTAGCTTGGTGGTAGTGATTGAAGAACTCTGTCAATAATACTCTCAAGTGGAAGATCAATTCCCAGCTAATTCAAGTGATTATGATATCCATACATTTTTAGTATGTGTTCACTGACAGAATTATTCTCCTCCATCTTGTAGTTGTAGAACTTGTTGGAGACTTCATATCTCTCAACCCGGGAATTATATTGAAAAATCATTTTTAGCTGTTGGAACATCTCATATGCTCCATGACATTCAAAACATCTTTGAAGTCCCGGTTCTAAGCCGTAAAGCATGGCGCACTAAACTATAGAGTAGTCATCAGATTGAGCTTGCCAAACGTTCATAACATCTGCTTCAGCTCCTGCAGCAGGTGCGTCACCTAGCGGTGCATCAAGGACATAATTCTTCTGTGCAGCAATGAGGATAATCCTCAAGTTACGGACCGAGTCCGTGTAGTTGCTACCATCATCTTTCAACTTAGCTTTCTCTAGGAACACATTAAAATTCAAGGAAACGGTAGCACATGCCATTGATCTACAACATAGATATGCAAATACTACCACGACTAAGTTCATGATAAATTAAGTTCAGTTAATACAATTACTAATGAACTCCCACTTAAAGTAACATCCCTTTGGTTAACTAAGTAATACATGATCCAAATCAACTAAACCATGTCTGATCATCACGTGAGATGGCGTAGTCATCAATGGTGAACATCTCTATGTTGATCATATCTACTATATGACTCATGTTCGACCTTTCAGTCTCCAGTGTTCCGAGGCCATGTCTGTACATGCTAGGCTCGTCAAGTTTAACCCAAGTATTCCATGTGTGTAAAACTGTCTTACACCCTTTGTATGTGAACGCAGAGTCTATCACACCCGATCATCACGTGGTGTCTCGAAGCGATGAAATGTAGCAACAGTGCATACTCGGGGAGAACACTACTATCTTGAAATTTAGTGAACGGGTCATCTTATAATGCTACCGTCGATCTAAGCAAAATAAGATGCATAAAAGATAAACATCACATGGAATCAAAATATGTGACATGATATGGCCATCATCATCTTGTACTTTTGATCTCCATCTTCAAATCATTGTCATGTTCTCCATCGTCACCGTCTTGACACCTTGATCTCCATCGTACTGTCGTGGTCGTCTCGCCAACTATTGCTTCTACGTCTATTGCTAACTCATAGCGATAAAGTAAAGCAATTACACGGTGCTTGCAATTCATACAATAAAGATACAACCATAAGGCTCCTGTCGGTTGCCGATAATTTACAAAATATGATCATATCATACAATAACGTATAACTCGTCACGTCTTGACCATATCACATCACAACATGCCCTGAAAAAACAAGTTAGACGTCCTCTACTTTGTTGTTGCAACTTTTACGTGGCTGCTACGGGCTTCTAGCAAGAACCATTCTTACCTACGGCACAAAACCACAACGGTGATTTATCAAGTTTGATATTTTAACCATCAACAAGGACCGGCCATAGTCAAATTTGATTCAACTAAAGTAGAAGAAATAGACACCAGTCATCCATCTTTATGCAAAATAAGTTTCACGTGACGTCGGAACCGGTCTCATGTACGTGGACATGTAATGTTTGTCCGGGCCGCTTCATCTTACAATGCCGCCGAATCAAAATAAGATGTTGGTGGTAAGCAGTATGATGATCACTGCCCACAACTCTTTGTGTTCTACCCGTGCATATTATCTACGCATAGACCTAGCTCATGATGCCACTGTTGGGAAACATTGCATGGAAAACAAAAGAAAAATCTTTGCACACGCAATGATCTATCACGCCCAAGATGCGATTCTATCCCGATCACGTGATGAACTCGTGATTGGGGCACAACCGCATTTCAGGCGCTTAGCAAGATGGATATCATTACATCGTACCATTACATAAGTAGATGGGGATACATACAAGTCCTACAATTTCCACATGAATACAACACATTATACACATGACATCTGACTGCGGATGAAAACATGAAAAGCACAACGACATCCATCCTGCTATCCCAGGCTGCTGACCAGGAACCTATCCCAAGACTGATGAAGAAGAAGAAGAAGAAAGAACTCCACACAAGGAAACATCGCTCTCACGTCAAGTCATCAGAAACATGGACCTGCAACTGTTGTTGTAGTATCTGTGAGCCACGAGGACTCAAGAAATCCCATAACCATCTTATCAAGACTAGCAAAGCTTAATGGGTATGGAAAGGTTAAGTGGTGAGGTTACAGCAGTGGCTAAGCCTTGTATGGTGGCTAACTTACTAGTACAAGAATAAGATGAGCATCTACGCAAACGGTTTGAAACTAGTAATGATCGCTAAGAGATCCTGAACTATCTACTAGTCAAACATAACCCCACCGTGTTCTCTTCTCAAAGTGAAAAGAGACGGTCACAGTTACTCACGCGGTTCGTGTATTTTATTTCGGATCCTCTGTCAAGTTTTCTACAAGTGGACATTAACAAATTACTATCTAGCACATAACCGCGGGCACGGCTTTCGAAAGATCTTAACCCTGCAAGGTTGTCCCATGTTAGCCCATCACAAGCTCTCACGATCAGCAGAGGTAAAAACCCCTGATCTTAGGGACAACCCGACCAGACTCGGAATCCTGGTGCACAAGACATTTCGACAATGGTAAAACAACTCCAACAAGACCTCCCGGCGTGCCGACACCTTGATAGTAGCTGCCCGCATCTCGTCCCAGGCCACGTCCGGATGGGACATCCTACAGGTAAAACCAAACCTCGAGTTTCCCTGTGGTGGCCCCGCAGTCTACCCGTTTGGGACCAACACCATCAGCACTGGCCCCTCCCTGTAATGTAGAATTAAGAACCCGGGGCACGACCCCCTATGTAGTTTAATTAATTAATTAATTTGTTATTATGTTGCAAATTGAAACCAATGGTGGGCCTTGCTGGAGGAGTTTTATTCAAAGATGAACTATCAACGGGTCCTCATACACCCAACCGCGTTAGGAATGCAAAATCAAGGAACATAACACCGATTTATCCGTTCTGAAGGCGGCATGAGTGGAACAAAACACCGAGCAAAAGGCCAAGCCTTCCACCCATTGCCAAGCATATATGTGCATCAATTATAGTAATAGATATTGTGATATTCCAACAATCCAAGTTTCGACATGGAGCAATCTTCATCTTCACCTGCAACTAACAACGCTATAAGAGGGGCTGAGCAAGCGGTAACTGTAACACCCCATATGTAATACTTCCTTTTGGCAATATATATAATTACCATTTGGTCCTTATCCTTTACCTTGGGGGTTCTTTTCAATTATGCCTTGTCATTGCATTGGCATGTTTCTTTCTTTTTGCATTCATGCATTGCTTCATCATCATCATTGCATCATGGTTGTGCTTTCTCATCCTTGTTAGACCTAATGAGTTTGTCTAGCTCATGCTTTGGTGGTTTGATGCAAGGCCATGCCCAATCCTTAAACCCTTCCAACTTGAACCACTTCCCCTCCTTTCTATTTCCCTTTCTTTAAATTTTTGCAAGTGGCATTTACCCTCTTCTTTAAATGTTCATCTCCTCCCAACTTCTATGGTACCTTGTCCTAAGCCACTGTGCAAAACCTCACCCTATTTGGAAATGTTTTGGTCAGGTTCAAAAATGACAGAAGTTTGAACCATATTCAAACTTGTATTATTTTTCTACCTCTAAAAATGTCCAACTCATTTTTATAAAATAGGGCATAATTCCAGGAGCTAGGAAATATTTTTTTATTCCCTCCTAATTCCTTTTCTTTTGACCTGGGCTTTTCTTTTTGTTTTCTGCCTAAAGAAAATGGAAGAGGAAAAGCAGCAACAAAACAGCAGTGCACCAGCCGCAGCCCACATAGTAGCCTAGGCCTCGGCGACCAGGCCGGCCAAGCTAACCACCGCAGCCAGCCCGCGCCCGCCAGCCTGCAACATCCCTCACTCCCTTTTGCACCCACGCACACACTCGCCCCCTCTGCGTCGCCTCGACATGGACAAGTCGGGCCCGCATGTCAGCGACCGCGAGTGCACCCGCACCCACCTTTCTTCCTCCTCGAGTTCGCGCCATGGGGACCACGAGCCGAGCGAGCCGTCGTGCGTCTCCGTTGTTCTGGCCCCTTTTAACCCCTCTCTCCTTTCCCTTTAGATGCCTAGGGTTCCCCTCTTCCTCCTCCCGCCGCCAGGTGAGTTATAGGCCTCCAAATCCATCGCTCCACCACCGTCTCGAACGCATCTGAGAGCGAGTCCTCGTCGTCGGCGTGTTCCTCGACCTCCTCCGCCTCGCCAACAATGTCCGTCCTCTTCCTCGACGTCGTCTACGTCCACTACGTCCACTACACGGAGCCGAACGCCTCTCCTGCGACGTCTTCTTCCTCATCTTCAACTCTGGCCGCCGCGGGTGTTCGATCGAGCTCATCGTCGACTCTGACCTCCTCCCGGCCAGCCGAGCACACCACCGTATTCGTGGTGAGCCTCTGGTCCTTCCCATGCCTTTTTCCCCTTCTTTTGCGCATTCTAGCTGCTAGTTCACCGAGCGCCCGAGCTTGTTGCCGTCGGACCTCGTTGCCGACAAGTGCTCCGACCTCCTCTCGCCCCGTTTAGGTGTCCGTTAGCTTCGCAATGTTCATCTTAGGCGAATACCCATGCGTAGTTGCTAGTAGAGCCCTTGGCCTCGCCGCGTTCATCTCCGTCGTGCCGCTTCTGTCGTAGCTCGCCGGCGTCGACTCCGTCGTCGTCTGGCTCATCTAGTGGCACCCAAAGGTGCGGGATTCCTCAGCGAATCCATCGAGTGCATCTGTTGTTCCATTTGGTCGCCAGAGCAGCCGCAGCCCCTCGCCGTCGCCTCTGCTTCGCCGGAGTGCGGTGGTGTAACCTCTGCTCTGAATATATTTCAGGTGCAGCTTCCCCTACTCTGTCAGTCGCACACAGCGTAGCCCAGTGGCTTGAGCCTCTCGCTTGCAACCCGCAGACTTGGGTTCGAGTCCCAGCAAGGCCAGTTGTTTTCGGCCCCTTTTTGCATTATTCTGTCTCGCTGACAGATGGGCCCCACCTAGCAGCCTCTGAGCGCTCACACCCACTTCTCCACACCCCACGCGGCCACTTCAGCACGCCCTGGCCCACTTGTCATTGACAGTGGCTGGCGTCAGCCGTGTGCCTTTTATTCTGCAGCATTAGTAGTAGTTTTCCTGTTTTTGATTTAAATTTCAGTTTTGCATTTTCTTTTGCATATTTCATATCTTTTAATATATGCATCTGTTCAAAATACTTTATATATGAAAACTGCTTAGTTTTTAGTGTAGATTAATTATATGAAATTTGTTGCCATGTTAAAAACTTTTAAATGTTGTTTGAATATATTTTCTATTTAAAAAATGTTCAAACTTGTTTAAATCATAACTAAATATCCATAGCTCCAAATTTGACAAACTTTATATGTATTTGGGGCGGAAAAATGTGTAGATTAAGATGGTGTTGTCACTTTGCTTGTTTAACAACTTTAAAATATGGTTGCATCAAATATGTCCTATATTTGTTTATATGCACATGGGAGTTTCCGGAGTTGTTGTTTGTTCTTTCCGGCCCAGCTAAAATGCTTGATTGATGTTGTTGTTCTTAGTTGCACCCCTTGCCATGCTAAACAACTTTTATAACTTGTTGGGTACTTGGATAGTTCAACTACATGCTACATATGTGACTATGCTTGTTCTTGCTTTCTTTTGCATGATGTGCCCTGAAACGTCCATTTTGCATCATGCTTATATGATGATATTTATTGCATTATGGGATGTTATTACTTGTTATGTCACAATATGTATGCCTTTTCTCTCTTATTTTACAAGGTTTACATGAAGAGGGAGAATGCTGGCAGCTGGAATTCTGGGCTGGAAAAGGAGCAAACTCTGGAAACCTATTCTGCACAACTCCAAAAGCCCTGAAACTCAACAAAACATCGTTTCTGAAAATATAAAAATTATCTGGCAAAAGAAGTCCATGGGGGGGCATCGGCTGCCCACGAGGGTGGGGGGCGCGCCCCCCTTCCCAGGGCGCGCCCCCCTGCCTCGTGGGCCAGCCGGAAGGCCCCCGATGCCCATCTTCTCCTATATGAGGTGTTTTGACCTGGAAAAAATCATAAGGAGGCTTTTGGGACCAGACATCGCCGTCTCGAGGCAGAAACCAATGTAGGGCTCCGGCAGAGCTGTTCTGCTGGGGATACTTCCCTCCGGGAGGGGGAAATCGTCACCGCCGTCATCACCAACAACTCTCCCATCTTGGGGAGGGCTATCTTCATCAACATCTTCACCAGCGCCATCTCCTCTCAAACCCTAGTTCATCTCTTGTATCCAATCTTTGTACCCAAACCTTAGATTGGTACCTATGGGTTGCTAGTAGTGTTGATTACTCCTTGTAGTTGATGCTAGTTGGTTTATTAGGTGGAATATTATATGTTCAGATCCATTATGCATATTAATACCCCTCTGATCATGAAAAATATTATGTCTTGTGAGTAGTTACTTTTGTTCCTGAGGACATGGGAAAAGTCTTGCTATTAGTAGTCATGTGAGTTTGGTCTTCGTTCGATATTTTGATGAGATGTATGTTGTCTCTCCTCTAGTGGTGTCATGTGAACGTCGACTACATGACACTTCACCATTATTTGGGCCTAGAGGAAGGCATTGGGAAGTAATAAGTAGATGATGGGTTGCTAAAGTGACAGAAGCTTAAACCCTAGTTTATGCGTTGCTTCGTAAGGGGCTGATTTGGATCCATATGTTTCAGGCTATGGTTAGGTTTACCTTAATACTTCTTTTGTAGTTGCGGATGCTTGCATTAGAGGTTAATCATAAGTGGGAGGTTTGTCCAAGTAAGGGCGGCACCCAAGAACCGGTCCACCCACATACCAAATTATCAAAGTACCGAACGTGAATCAGACGATCGTGATGAAAACTAGCTTGACGATAATTCCCATGTGTCCTCGGGAGCGTTTTCCTTTATATAAGAGTTTGTCCAGGCTTGTCCTTTGCTACAAAAAGGATTGGGCCACCTTGCTGCACCTTATTTACTTTTACCTTTTGTCACTTGCTACCAATTACCTTATCACAAAACTATCTATTACCTATAATATCAGTGCTTGCAAAAAATACCTTACTGAAAACTGCCTATCATTTCCTTCTGCTCCTCGTTGGGTTCGACACTCTTACTTATCGAAAGGACTATGATAGATCCCCTACACTTGTGGGTCATCATGCCCCTACATGTTTTGTGTTCTTGCATATTGTCATGTCACGTGTGCACTCATCATGTTCCTTGGAGATGCATCACATCTTGCATCATGTGTTTGATCATTGCATGGTGATTGATTGTTGTTTTGGTGTTTGTATTGTTGTGTTTGTTAGAGCCCGGTGATGATTCGGAGTTTGAGGTTCCTATCGATACTGAGTTTGAGGAGCAAGGTTACGATCCCTCTTTGGATTAACAGGCAAGATGACCATTCCCCGATATCATCTCTATCTTTGCCTATGCTAGTTGTCCCGCTCTTTAGCTATGCCTCGATGCCTATTCCTGTTTGTCAGCCTCCTATTGTTGCCATGAAACACTCTAACCACATTCCTAGCAAACCGTTGATTGGCTAAGTACGCTTTTGCTCAGCCCCTCTTATAGCATTGTTAGTTGCAGGTGAAGATTCGAAGATTTTGCTCCGTGTTGGACTTGCTTATTGGGATAACACAATATATATCTTACTTAAATTAATGCACATATATATTGGTAATGGGTGGAAGGCTTGGCCTTCTGCTTGGTGTTTTGTTCCATTCATGCCACCTTAGGACCCGATAAAGCGGTGTCATGTTCCTTGATTTTTGCGTTCCTAACTCGGTTGGGGTTTATGGGCCCACCTTGATAATTCGCTCTGCTTAAAGCTTTTCCAGCAAGACCCAACATTGGTTTTACATTTGCCTAACAACTAAAACTTGCATAGGGCGTTGCAAACCCGAGTTCTTAAACAACAACCCGGGCCAGTGCTCCTCATGAGTGTTGGTCCAAACTGGGCAGCCTGCGGGGCCAACTTGAGGCAACTCAAGGTTCTGGTTCTACCGTAGCTTTTCCCATCCGGTCGTGGCCTGAGACGAGATACGCATGGCTACTATCAGGGTGTCGGCACGCCGGGAGGTCTTGCTAGATTAGTTTTACCTTTGTCGAAATATCTTGAGCATGGGATTCCGAGAATACTCGGGTCTTCCCACCTTGGAATTGCGACTCCACAGATCGTGAGCTTGTGATGGGCTAAGTTGGGACACCCCTGCAGGGTTTTGAACTTTCGAAAGCCGTGCCCGCGGTTACGTGGCAGATGGGAATTTGTTAATATCCGGTTGTAGATAACTTGACACCATATCTTTAAGAATTCACTACTTGTGTGAGTAACCGTGATGGTCTCTTTTCGAAGGGCTTCGGGAAGTGAACACGGTGGGGTTATGTATGAACGTGAGTAGCTAGGATCACTTCTTGATCAACTTGGCGATCGTTGGCACATATTCTCATCTCGCTCTAAACTCGTAATCTAGTTGCTTAGTGCTTGCTGAAAACACTTTATTACCCTTCCACACCTAAGGCTTTGTTAGTTTTGATACCTGGGAATGGGATTGCTGAGTCCTTGTGGCTCACAATTTACAACACACACCAGATGCAGGTACAGCCGAGAACAATGCAGGAGATGGTTCAGAACTTCACTGGGAGTTCGATGAAGAGCGTGGTCGTTTCTATGTTACGTATCCCGATGATCAGTAGTGGTTCCTACTAGGAGTGATCCGGACTTGTGTTCGTGGTATCTTTTCTCGTTTGGATTTTGTCCGTAGTCGGACCCTGTGTTATTTGGATGAATGTATGTTAGTGTATTCATTGTGTGACGTGGCGAGTGTAAGCCAACTATTTTACTCTTTCATCCTGAACTTTTACATGAGTTGTGCAAAGATACCATGCTTGCGATCATTCCAGAAAGCGCTTATGTCTCTAAGTCATGCATCAACACGTAGGAGATATAGTCGCATCCTGGGCATTACAAGTTGGTATTCAGAGCCTTCTCCAACCTAGGAGCCCCCTGATTCATTGAACCGCTGACGGTTGAGTCTTGCCACACACAACAAAATGTTTTGAGTCCTATATATATATATATATATATATATATATATATATATATATATATATATATATATCACTGTTCAAGAAATCTTCCGATTCAACGATTTATCGTCCGATTTATCGCCACTCTTGGGGTGACCGATAGGATTATGGCTTATCTTCATCATTTATCGTTTGGGCCGATTTATCGCTATGACAAGCGATTTATCGGGAATCTACCGATAAATCGGGCCTATTCGTAGGACTATGTTTGCAAGAACTAAGTTTATTTGTGTTTTGTGGACCTTGTTACGCAATATGTAATGTTTTTCTATTTTGTTTGTCATTATATCAGGATTCAAAGGCTAGGATTCAAGGTAACACTTCTGTCCAATATTGTTTGGGTGTTGAATATAGCATATTTTAGTGTTGGGAACCTAGGATTTGAAAAAAATGGCCGATTAATAGTAGACCGATAAAATCGATTAATCGGCCAATTTTCGATTAATCTCTAATCCCCAGCTGACCGAGACGATAACGATAAGCGATATCCTCAACATTGATATATATATATATATATATATATATATATATATATATATATATATATATATAGGGTGGGTCTATTCTCATAACACCCCTTAAGACCTTATTCTCCTAACAAAAAGCTTATTCTCCTAACAACCCTCCCCCACCCCTACAGAGCTTCTAGCGCGGGAGCGCCTCCCGACGCCGGCGTCCTCCCCGACCCCTCCCCGCCTTATAGCGCGGGAGCGCCCCCGACGCCAGCGTCCTCCCCGACCGCTCCCTGCCTCCTAGCGCGGGAGCGCCCCGGCGGCGGGCCTCCTCCCCCACCCCTCCGCGCCTCCTAGCGCGCTAACTGCCCGGCGGCCGGCGGCGACACCCACCCTTCCCCGCCTTCTTCCACGCCACCGCCCCCGGCGGCCGGCAGCCACCCCCCACCCCTCCCCGCCTTCTTCCGTGCCAAGCACCACGGAGAGCGAGCCAAACGGCCGGCAATGCAGTCCGGCGGCGACGATATTTCCGCGGCGGCGTTTAGGAAGCGACGGCGCACATCACCTTCGCCCCCAAGACCACCTGGGGGATCCGCCGCTGAAGCATCCTGCCTCAGTCATGCATGACAGGGGGAAGCGAACTGCAAAGATGACTACTCCATCGCATTGGTCGTGGATGCGAACTGCAGTGCACAATCTGAGAAGAAGCACCAGGAAAAGGACGTAGATCAACACATATGCAGTTTTACATTTTAAAAAACATATTAACTTGTAATATGTTTGATAAAATGCAGTTCTCTTCTATACGAAAAAGAAAATAAGATCTCAGAATGCGGTTCTCTTCTGTATAAGAACTCTGAGATCGGAATGTCATTTGGAGAATGCAGTTCTCTTCGTCGTATAGAACCTGACATGACCATGAATAAATATAGAATGCAGTTAGAAGACAAAAAATGTAGAGTCAGACTAGGATTCGCGTACACTGCAGTGCGTGCGTCGCGTTTAAAATCTTGCACTGCAGTACGCTTTGAGTACACAGTGCAGTGCGCTTAGTGCAAAAAAATGTGAAAAACAAAAACTTGGCTGCAGTGCGGATGAATTTTGAAACTCGACGACAAACACGTTGAATTCGTCTTTGCAGTCCCATGTGATAAGATGAGATGCAGTGCGGATGCATATATTTAAAAAAACTTGGCTGCTAATCATATGAGATAACGCAGTGCGCTGCGAACATGTTACAACTCACAAGGAGGAGTTGGCTGAAAGCTCCATTATGCACATATTTGACATTGTCACCATCTGCCACAAAAAAAACACACAAAAACTAACTAGACCAATATATACAAAAGCACACAGCATGGTGTTTACAGCTTTGCACATCAAGAACTACACACAGCGACCATACATTATTGTTTACATAAAGTTCTGGAGCACCCGCGAAAAAGACATCAACACACGTAGAAAAAGATCTGCTATCATTTATGCCTCATCCTGCTCCTGCGAATGCAGTCTTGGAGAGAAGCCAAGAGAAATGCAGAGATTTCTTAGATCCTCCGGGAACTCGGTGACAACGACCATGTTTTCTGGGTGGAACAGAATCTGGAACAAAAACTCAGCCTTCCAATCCTGAATAATAGCTTCCTGCGAAGAAGAAAAAAATAAAATAAACAAATATACAACATCATCTACGAAAAAAGAAACTGACGAAAAAAATATCAAGGAATGAGGAGATATTGCTGAGTTAAAAAGAAGATACTTACACTACGCTTTCCGAATTTCACAACAAAGGTTTTGCCGTCATAATACTGAGCCATCTTCAGAACATAAAAGCCGCACTCGTTGGGGCCCTGCTCAGGGGTGCCCAAATAGCTAACTTTTTTTCAAACATCCACCCAGTCTACCGACTCCTTTCTCTTGTACTCTTTTTCTCCATAAACCCTCTTCAACAATGCAGTCATCCTGATCATCTGGTGGAAAAAAAAATACACATCACAACAAAAATTGTTCAACACGCCCACGCATGAAAAAAAACAAGGTGAAAAAAAAGAAACTTTTTACCATTTCAGTGCGGTCGCTGTGGTACTTAGACTTATGCCACCGCGTCGTTTGATCAACCGGTCCGCTGTACCTCCTAGTGTCATGAATGTCAAGGGTCGCGCGGTGCCTATTCATCGTGTATAGCGAATAATGCTCGTCTTTCAACCATCGTAACAGAATCTGATTTTGTTTCATCAAATTTGTTATGGGATCGATCAGTGAAAAGGGATTACTGGAAAAAATTGGGAGAGAAAATAAATACAAAAAGGCTGAACAAAAGCAAATCTGATAACTTACTAATTTGCAATCAAGAAGGTTCTCGTCATCACGGACATAAAGTTCGAACTGATGTGCTGCATCTTCGACGTTAAACTTGCCGTGGACAAAAGGCAACACAACATTTCCATCTGCATCTCTATCCGCGTGATCATTCATTTGAAGCACATACTGCGTGTGGGTAATTCACAAAAGAAAGTTAATGCAGTTCACCTTAAAAAGATGTTCGCTTCGACGCTTAATAAAAAAACGGATCACGCTTCTCTAAAAAACAGTATGCAGTTCACAAATTCTCACCATAATTTGTTTCGTTTTAAGATGCATCGGTTAAGACACACACAAAAAATGTATGCAGTTCAGTACATTCTAAAAATATATTATTATACACTATTTACTGCAGTTCACTAGAGCAGAAAAAAATAAGAAAAAAAGAGAAATACCGTGATAAACAAAGGGGACAGCAGAACGCGTTCGCCAGATCGATAAACCACATTCATACTCTCGTCATTCTTCCAGAACCTGATGATATGATCCATCAATTCCGAGTCCATAAAACCACCTTTGGTGAAAGTTAAGAACATGTAGTCCACAGTCACGGTGTAGAGTTCGATTGGATTCCTGTGCAGGAAAAGCGCGGACCTGCACAAAATAAACGGCAAAAGGTGGGGGGGGTTAGTAGCACAAAAGCAAAAACACAGAAAAGAACATTACACACATTAAAAATCAAAAAAATATAAAAAACTAACGAAAAAAGAACTGACTCGCTGTATTTCTACCTGAATTGTGTGCTCGTGATGAGTTGCAAGACTTTCCTCATCTTCACAAGATGGCTGAATCTCGCAGGATTCAACTTCCCTACAGGAGATCGAAACTTTGATGGCTTCTGCACAGGCCTCCTATTTGATAGAATTAGTGCCTTGCTGTCCGTCAGGCGTTCCACAGCTGAGCTCTTGGTCCTCCTAGGCAGTGGTGGTGGCCTCTCAAAATCATCATCGCTATCTTCAGCATTCGGAGGGCTCCAGCTTTCTTTCCATGCTTGTAATTGACAGGAGATTTCTCAAGAGCTTTTTCATTCGAAGTGCCGGCGTCACTCCTCAACATCTTACACACAGGTTCTTTCACAACCTTAACGGGAGGTTCATCAAGGACAACTTTCTGAATAGTTGGAGTATGAACCTGAGTTTCAAACCAGGAAATACCACCTTGGTGTGCGCCTTCATCAAAGCCTGCACAAAAAAATGGATAATGAGCAAAAGTAGTGAAAAAGAATCATCAAGTTCCCTAAGGAAAAGTCATTTTAAACACACAAATGGGGTTCTACTAAAAAATCTTAACAAAAGTAGTCGACCTCCCCTCTCTGTACCAATGAAGTTCACTTAATAAAAAAGGTGTGTGACTCAAAAAAAATGTAATAACCTTCTTTAAAAATTAAAAGTGATGTCAGGTCCAGACAGCATTCCGACGAGGTCAGCCAACTATAGAGCATAGCCTTCCTGATGTAGTCAATGTGCTCGTTCCCAAACTTGGCAATCGTTTCACCATCCCAGGTCTGCATGAACTGGAACATGTAAAATCCACAATCATGCCTGCAAAGAAAAACCAACACAAAACACATTAACAATGCAGTTCACTCAGTAATAAAAGTGCTACTGATGTTAGTAAAACAATGCAGCTCCATACACACAAAGATTACCGAGGGAGAACAACAAATAACACATTAGTAATGCAGTTCGCTCAGGGGAAAAGGTGCTTCTAATTTAGTAAAAACAATGCAGCTCACTTACACAAGAAAAAATGAAGGAGGAAAAAGAAAAAAGGAGAACAGGTACAAACCCGTTTCCCTGTTGCGGGACGTTAATATGAGTCAGCGCATAGCCGTCCAGGGTGGGAGGGTTCAACGGCTCGTCGCAGCTTGCGCTGCCATCTTTCCAGACTTTTTTGATGTTCCTGACCATTTTCCTGAAGACAACACTTGCAGCAGCGCTGTCTCCTTCGTTCAATGAGTCGAGAAGCTCAAAACGCTTCTCTCGTAGGTTCAAAGTGACCAAGCAGTAGTGGTCTATCGCGTCCTACACTGTTGTGGGAGGAGGGTCAAATGTTGCAAACATAATCTGAAATAAAAAAAGAATAAAACAAAACAGATGAGAAAAAATAGAAAAAACAGAAAACTTATTTTCAAGATGACGAAAAATCGTCAAGATGCGTTACCAAGTTTTTCTTGTCCACACGTTCCTCTGCGCTTGAAGAAAACATCTTTTTCAAAGCCCTATTTATGGCACCGCCGTTCCAAATGGAATTCTGCAAAAAAGACAAAACCAGAGAGTTAATGAAAAATGGTTATAGCACAAATAAAAATTGGACGAGGGGGATAAAATATAAATTAATGAAAATGCTTACGCATAGGTTGTACGGACAATCATAGTTTGAGATCCTTTGAACCTTTCAGCTAGCATAGACACACCAATGTTTGCGAGGCGCGTGCTCAGCGTTCCATACGACCAAAAAGACTAGCCGACGTGGCTGATAGTAATATCACCAAACTCTCCCTTGAACGCAACTAGATGCCTTCAGACAAGAAGAAAAAAGCACAGCAAAAATTGATAAGATGGGAGCGTCCCTGAAAAAATAACATATTAATTAACCGGGGCGTAAGACAGAAAATGTCATACTGCTTCTTCTTGTCCCTCCTAGCCCTCGTAACAGCATCATACAACTCGTTGTATCTCCTCATAAGAGCTGGATCAATCCTTGAAGGAGTAACAACAGGTAATTCCTCATCTGCATACAGGGTGGGGACGATATCAGATTATAAACACACACACGGTCCATTTCGCCCCCGGGAAAAAGAACAAAAAATAATGCAGTTCGCTTACCTTCGGTTTCAGAATAAACTTCCTGCGGCTGCTCGTATACATCTTCGCTGAGCGTCAAGTGCCCCAGCCCGGTAATATCATCGTCAAGCGGCGCTTGATTACTCATGTCCTGAGAAAGTCTTGGTTGTTCCTCTTCGAAATCAATCGAAACTGTCTCCGCTGGGACTTTGGTTGTATCGGCTGGGAAAGCCAGATTGCCGACAGATTGCTCGGGGGCGCGAGGGACCACACAAAATTTCTCAGGCACCTCGTCGCCAACCAACAAAACAGTAGGCCCAACAACACCATCGATGCCAGCGGATGTCCCGGCTTCATCAAATCCGACTCTACGAGTTCCTTCTGTCTCTTCTGCAACTTCAACTGTAACACCAGGAGCTCCTTCTTTCTCTTCATCCTTATCACAATCCACTATGTCCTCCCTTCCTTCTCTCTCTTGTGCCTTATCAGCCTCAACAGGACACTCCCCTCCTTCTCTACCTTCTGCCTTATCAACCTCCGCATCAGGCTCCTGCCCTCCTCTCCCTTCCATGTTATCATCCCCAATGTTGCGCTCCGCTTGGATTTCAACATTTAATCCACAGTTCTGATGAGTTAAAAAAATAAAACACATTACACAAAAAAGCTACAATGCAGTTCACTAATAAAAACGGGCCATGAAGCTACCATGAAAAATAAAAAATAAAACACAAAAATGCAAAAATTCTCTATACTCACCAGGGGATCGTCGTCGCATTCCATCTCTTTACACTTGTCAGCCTCCTCATCCTTGCCAGCGTCGTCACCATCTGCCTCCTTCCCATGTATCTCCACATTTGATTCGGCAACCTAAAAAACATTAAAACATAAATAAAACTATTATCCAAATCTGCAGTTCTACAACTAAAAAACCAACACCAGATCATGCAATTCACTGCTAAAAAAAAGATGATGCTTCTTCTCTAAACAACAACTGCAGTGCACTACCACTTCTGGTGCACAAAAATACAAAGAAAAAGTTAAAAAATGCAATTCGCTGCCACTGCTGATGCAAAAAAAATATGATTGTTTGTTTTGGACACTACAAAAAAATCAAACAATGATGTTCACTATAACAAAAAAAAATAGGAAGAAATCAAACCTTGTCGATAACCACTTCGTCAATAGGATTGTCTTTGGCAGCTTCGTCAACGGGCGATAATGGCCTGTCAAACAAGTAATCGGAATCAACACCGTCGTGGTCCTAGTGCTCATCAACACGACCAGTGTTAGCCTTGGAAGATTCTCCGACACACTGGGAAAAGAACAAAAACGATAGAAAAAACAAATAGTCAATGCAACAAACGCACAGAAAAAATAGATAACAAAATATGGGTAAAAAAAATTGTTCACATATGGAAAAAAGACATACATCCACATCTGCGGGGTCGGGCAGAGAAGGTCGGACAACATCTTCATGCCTGTTTATTTCCTTCACGATTGCATCCGCTTCCTGCTCATACGTAGCACACCTGTCATCATGAGACTGCTTAAACTGAACGAATGAAGATCTGATATTCGTTACAGCCTGCTTAAGGAATTCAAGCTGCCCACGGTCAAAGTTATGAGCGGCCTCGATTTCTGCTTCAGAAGGGCCTTTGCCTTCAGGAAACAAACCGGCAATATTCCTCATCCTGGAACCGGATGTTGGGAAATCACTAGTTATATTGATGACCCTATCGAGAAGCACATCGACCTGCACAAATCTATTGCGATCACCAGAAGCCTGTCCAGAAAAACCTCCAGCAGCCGCCCTAGCAAAACCACGACCCCGTCGAATTGGAGCCGCCCTAGCAAGAGGCTCACAAAACATTTCAGGGGCTTCCGCAACTGCAGTCCGCTTATACACAATGTCCGCTTCCGCCTTCCACTGAAAAAATTAACAAAAAAAGAGATGCAGTTCACAAAGAAAAGTACATAAGAGGTTCACATTTTAGCATGCGCGAAAAAAAAGGAATAAAAACAAAAACAAAGGATGGCTATGCACTCACCGGCAGCTTGCCAAACTTGTAAGAGTCCAGGTGTATCTTTCCCCTGACAACGATGTCGGCGTTGTGAATCTTCTTCAACTGCACATGGGACAGTATTGCGGCGCGCGAAGTGCGTTTATCCATCACCGATACTTTTCGAAGGTTCAAGGAATCCAGGTACATGAACAGGGGAACGATGGTGCAACCCTCAGCGCAGTTCTACTTGCTCCCTGTAGAATTCCACTTGTACACAGCGGCCTACAGCTCGTCGACAACAAGCTGACAAAAATCCATTCTAGCCATAGTTGCAATATCCAAGTTTTCAACCATAGCAACTACCCTGGACAACCGAGTTGCGGGGCTAGGACAAAGCAAGCACTGAAAGACAATGAGAAAAAAAACCTTCACCATCTTATCAACCTTCGCAGGGTCCGCAGCCAGCGTGCGAAGTAAGGTAAGTAGGTCCTTCGCATCTATGCTCCGCGAACGGTTGAACCCGAGTTCATCCTTCAGGTTAGTCAGCAAATCATCATGGCCGCTGGCAGCAGGCCTGGGAGCAGTGTGAGAACCCATAGGGAAGTCGAAAATGTGATGGACAGCCTCGCGATTGATTTCCAGAACCTTGTTTGGCCCACAGTCCAGTCTCATCGTGTCGGGGTCGATCTTTCCCATCAGCTTGCACATCAAAACACGAGAAACATTCTTCTCTAATTTCAGGTCAAAGACAATGCCAAAACCTGCTTGTCGCACCAAAGTTCTGTGCACCTCACCCAGCAAAGCGACAGCTTTGATTACATTTGGAATGGACAGCCGAACAGTCTTGTTGAAACGCCATTCGTGCGCAGCATCGTCTTCAGACCTCTTCCTCTTCGTACTCTTAGCATCCTACAAAAAAAACAAAAGAATAAAAAATGCAGTTCACATCAGCAAAACTCATGCAGAAACAACTTAAAAAAACAGAAGAAAAAGTAAATAAACAGCGTATACCTTACTGACATCAACATCCTCCTCATCAGAATCACTGTCCAGAGCTTCTTCAGCTGCAGTTTCCCGCGCAAGCTTAGATCAACGCTCACAATCAACACCAGAGTGATCGTCCGCGCGTCTCCGCTTTCCATGAATCCCACCCACATCAACCTCGGCGTAATTAGGTCTCTTTGAGTAATCAACACGCGGGCTCCGGCGTGGAGAACTTAAACCTTGCTCTGCGACAGTGTTGAGTTTCCTCTTCACAGGATTCTTTGCGGGGGCAAATTTAGCAGACTTCTTTGAATCTGCAATCCTCCTTCCTATCTCCTTACCCTCCCCTAACTTTACTTGCTTCGCCCTATGAGCCTTCACAAAAGTATTACCGAGCGCAATAGCTTTCTGCCTTCTCCTCTCAACATCGGCTGCAATCTGATCAGGGACCATCCAATCCTGTGTAACTGGCTCTGTTCCATCAACAGATTGCGACTGGGTTTCACTCAACTCGGGTGGAATGTTGACCTGATCAGACGTACCGCCACCGACAACATCGGCTGTGAAATAACGTGTAATCAAATAGTTAACGCCACCACCCCCTGACCCACCAGGAGATAAAACTGTGGGTGAGAAAAAACATAAAAAAAGATGTGTGTGTGAGATGAAGACCTAAACTTAATGCAGCTCATATCAACTTGGAAAAAACAAAAAAAAATGTAGAAATGCAGTGCACTTTTCCAGTAGTTTATGTTTAACAATTAAAAAACATAACAGTAAACCTAAAAAATGCAGTTCATGTCGCTTGAATATCATATTCACGCGTGTCTGAAAAGTGCACATTGGCACAGGTTTATATGATGCAGTGCACTAATTCGTTCAAGTGACCAATTGACCGCATATAAAAAAAGAAGTGCGCTTAGATATGAAAAACAAAACAAATTCATGCAGTTCTGTGAGAGGCAAAAACTAAAACTTAATGCAGCTCATATCGATTTCGCAAAACCTCATAGTGGATAGCCAAAAAAAATACAAAGCAGTGTCCAAAATGCAGTGCTCTTTTAGCAGTTTATGTTTAACAAAAAAACATAACAACTAACTTAATGTCCTTCCAAAAAAGTAAAAAACAATTAACTTGACGCAGTTCATATCAGTTTGCCACGCGTGTCTTAAAAGAAGGCCTTACTAAAAAGGGATCTAAGATGCAGTGCACTATTTTGTTCGACAAAAAAGAAGTAAATTGACCCTGAATGAAAACTGCAGTTCAGTTTAATGTAGTTACCAGATGGAGAAGCCGTTCTAACCGGTGACGCATCAATTGGTGAGGAAGAAGCCATACTGTGCCTCCAATCAGCAAGGGATGCTAATTAAAACCTAAACCTAGACAGCAAACACCAAATTCAGGCAGAGAAAAACTTTTAGTCCATAGGGAGTTGCAATTTCAAGCATACAAAAACAACCTTAAGAAGAGAATGCTGGCACGAAAAATAACCCTAGCACAAGATCTGGACAGGATTAGGGGCGATTTGGGGCTCACCGTGGGACGAAGTGACGGCAGGACGAGGCGGGTGCGGACGGCAATGGCGGAGGAAGCGCCCTAAGGACGGCGGCGGCTGCGGGCGTCGTCGCCCTCCACCACGAGTGAGCCCCTACGGACGGCGGCGGCTGCGAGCGTCGTCGCTCTCCACCACGGGAGCACGAGGGCGGGGGGGATTTCTGTGTGGGCACGGGGGAGAGGGAAGTGGAGGCGGGCAAGGGGGCTGCAAGAGAGACTTAATGAATAAAAGCCCGTCCGACAGGCCCACAGGTCATAGAAAAAAAATAAAAAAAACGTCTCGGTGTTGTAACACGATGCAGTTCGCTTACGGAAAACCGCCTCGGCTTCTGAAGCGTTGCAGTTCGCTTACGGCGGACGATTCCGCTTCTGAAGCGATGTAGTTCGCTTACGGCTGACGGTTCGGTTCGCCTGCCCTAAAATAAATGCGCCCACTATCGCCCGAAGCGCCCGCGCCCCCCACCCCTCCTCTATCCCGGCGGTTGCACGCCGCATGAACTGCAACGATCATCACGAACCCACGATCGCCAACACGGTTGGGAGACGAGATCGTGGCCTCGGCAGAAGTTGCTGCCGCTCCCATTTAAATCCCGCGCTCCATCGAACAGACCGTCCGCACAAAACACACGACGCTGCCCCTTCATCCTCCTCTTCCTCCTCTTTGCAGCAATTGGGTTCAGCAGGACCTACGACGTCGTGCATGCGCACGGGAACACGAAGCTGAAGGTGATTTACACCACCGACGTCGCCGCCATGGCGACGTACATCGAAGAGTTCAAGACAGTTCTCCAGCGGCGCCGCCAGAAGATCGTCGGCATCGACGTGGAGTACACACCCGACCACGAGAGGGCGGCCCTGGTTCAAGTATCCATCGGCAAGTACCATCCAGTGCTTCTTTTCCAGGTATGTGGTACATTGGGCCAGAGATGCATCCCCTTCGACAGGTTCCTCGGCGACCCAAGGTAAGCAATTCTCTTTGCCGAGTACGCGTTGCAGTTCTATATGCCCATGTATGCAGTTCCGAAAGGTATAACATGCGGTTCACTTTCCTTAGGTTCGAGTTCGCTGGCTTCGCCATCGAGCAGGACAAGCAGAAGCTCGCAGCCTGCAACCTCCACATCACCAACTTCGTCGACATCCAGACGAACTGGAGGGTGCCTGATGGAACGAAGCCACTGGACTCGCTTGGCGATGTAGCTACTGCGATCATCGACGACGAGTACGCAGACATGAAGATGAAGATGACAGACCATGACCACAGCCTGTAGACTTCCATTCTCAGCACCAAGCACGTCGAGTATGCTGCCAAGGACGCCTACACTGCATTCAAGATATGGAACAGAATCAGCACCATGAAGAAAGGCCTCGCGCACGCTGAAACAGAGAAGACCAGGAAGCGCCCGAGGTCATCCTGGAAGCCGTGGGGCAAGGGGGCATCAACTTCCACCTCCAACTCCAACGGCTGCAACTAGTGAAGCAGGACAGATGCTGAAAAGCCAAGGAATCCTGTCGGAAGTGCTCGATTAGTTTCCTTCTGCATATGTAGATTAGTTTGCTTTCGTTCTAGTTTGCTTTGGGACAATGTTTGCTTATGTTGCGTTAGTTTGCTTGATGATGTACTATGTTAATTATGACCGCAGAACCGTAGTTTCTATCTATCAAATATATGCAGTTCTCAGTAGTCTATTTTCAGTATGTATATTGCTTCAAAACTGCTGCTGTAGCTAGGATACACATAAAAAACAAAACTACCAGAGCAGTTCGCATAGACAATTCTTTCACAAAACTGCTCCTGTTAAGAAGGTTGATGCAGTGCTCTTTTATTAAAAAAAACTCTAGTTCCGTATGTAGGTTAAAAAAAAGGAAAAGCTCGGTGGGGGTTTCCAGAATGCATGTTCTTCAACTGCTGCTGCACATGAAAAACTATATATAAAAGAGCAGTTCACTTATACTCAGAATTCTCATAAAGAAAATACACTAGAAGCAACGCAAAAAAGCAGTCCGCCGCGCTTGACCAATCAAAAAAACTTATCAAACTAGTCCCCCCACACAACCGTGGCTGTAATGCAGTTCATACAGGCTCGCATTGCATATTAATGCAGTTCGCCGCACTACAAAAATTCAACGCGCATTGCATATTACTGCAGTCCACCCCTCTTGACCACGATTCTCAAAAAACATCTTTGAGAAACGACCAGAGCCAGTCGCGCCGCAAAAAAACATGGACAAAAAACTTAAAATTCTTCCAAATTAACAACTTAATCCGCTCCAATTCATACGGATAGATCAAAAGCAGCCCGTAATTGCCGAAAACAACAGAATATTACATACAAAAATGCAACAATTTCGATCCGCACGGGGAAGAACAGAAAACAGAGAACAGAGAAAAGCGGAAGAACGGACGCAGATCCGCCAAATCCAAGGATTTCCGTCGTTTTCTCGCAGAATTCAGTGCTTAACCACATACTAAATCAGCGCACGCACGAATAAACCAGTAGTAATCAGTCAAACTAGCCAGAAACGCTGCTAAATGAATGTTTCCTGCTGCACCTCTATGTGGTTCGCAGCAGAAGAAGGAAGCAGTGCGCATAGCTTTCCAATGCAATTTTGCAATGCAGTTCGGAAGTGTTATGAGAATATTATTCTCATAATGTTATGAGAATAGACCGGCTGTATATATATATATATATATATATATATATATCTCGAAGAGGTAGGATTTCTTTTTACTCCTCATCCCCTTCATCGCTCTGGTGAGGACTCCTGACGTTGTTTTACCTTCACTACTCTCAAAATTTCACCAAATTTTTTTAGGATTACGCGGGTATTGTTTGGATTGTTCTGATATCTTTGTGACGAGAACATTGTTCTTGGTGCCTCCTATCATTTAGGGGTTGTGGCAGTGTCCCGGGGAGTTGAGCTCCGAGGTGTTTTCGTCACAAATGTATCGTAGTGGTTCTAGAATACCAGAGGCGACCGACATCAAAAACTCTTCTATGCATGTCTGGTGGTGAGATAACCCCGACGTCACCCAGTACTGGGGAGATAGTTCGGGAGTATTGCCACAGCTAGTATAGCGGATGCGTTTCGAAGGTCCGAGGTAAACAGTTTCCAAAGATGACTAGTTATGTGTTGACGGATGGATACAGCTGGATGTAGGTTTAGAGTTGAGTGCATGGTGCTTCCCCTGTATCCCCAACACCAGATTGCATAAGCGGAAAGCTTCGGGAATTAATAGGTGGGTTTCAAGTAGCTCGTAGGTAATCTTCCAATAGGTGCATGGTATGAGGTTTGGGGTTCAACATCTAGTGAAGAGGTTTCATGGGCGCTGTTCCAATTGGGAGTTGCATCTTATAAGATCCTTGGCTATGCTGATCCGGGGATTGCAAGGCCCTTTGTAACACGTGCCATGGGGCATTCAACACGAACATGTGGGACGAAACCTCTATTATGTATTTGTTCCATCTCCACCTTGTTGTTTTATTTTATCATTTTATTCTCCCAAGTGGCTTCTCGACAAGTTGTTGTACCATTAAGCTATGGAATTCATTCGTTCAATTTTGTTCGAATGTTCATTGTGAAGACTATATGTTGCAAATATCTAGCCGTTGATTCAGCTTATCTATTTTTGCTTCAATGGCTAACGGTTGTCATCATCTTCAGGATGGCACCTAAGAAAGTTCCCAACCCGAACCAAGAGGGTGAAGAAGACCGTCCTCCTTCCCCTCCTCCTCCGTATGAGGCGTGGAGAGCGATTATGCAGGCAACCAATCAAAACACCCAGATGCTCGTGAAAATGATGCAGAATTTCCAAGCCAATCAAGCAAATCAAGGCAATCAAGGGAACCAAGGCCAAGGAAATCTGTTCAATCAACCTCACTTTGCGACTCTGAACCAATTCTTGGCAAATCAGCCCAAGTCTTTCAGTTATTGTGTGGACCCGCTAGATGCTGAAGATTGGATCACAGACATCAAGAAGCATTTTGAATGCAGTAACGTCAGACCTAAGGATTATGTCAAGTTTGCCGCTTTCCAACTCAAAAATCAACCTGCAGATTGGTGGCAACAGTACAAAGACTCCAGAGCGGGTCGTGAGATCTCGTGGACTGACTTCTGCCGCAATTTCCGTTCTCATCACATTCCAACAAGTGTCATTGAAGGCATGCATGAGCAATTCCACAACCTGAAGCAAGGCACCATGTCCGTCTATCAATACAATGTCAAGTTCCAAAATCTTGCCTGTTATGCGAAGCAAGACATCCCCGATGCCAAGAGCAAAATCTACCAGTTCCGAGGTGGTCTGAAAGATGAACTCCAAGACCAAGTGGTCCTTATCATCGGCCACTTTCAGAAGTTACTTGCAACAAGTGTTCTCAGAAGGGTCACTATGCCAACAAGTGTCCCAACCAAAGGCGCCTTCCGCCTCTGCCACCTGTCAGCAATGCTATTGTCAAGCACAATCCCAAGGCTGCAAGAGTGAACCTGATGAATGCAGCTCAAGCAGAGAATTCTTCTGATGTGATAATTGGTAATCTTCTAGTTAACTCTATTCCTGCAAAAGTCTTGTTTGATTCGGGTGCATCATGGTCTTTCATATCTCACCCATTTGCATCGAAGCACAATGTTGACACCGAAGCCTTGCCAAGGCCATTGCATGTTGTTTCTCCGGGCAAGAGGTTGTGTTCCAATACGTTTGCTCCGGATATATCTATTCATATGGGTGATTACAGTTTTCTGGTTTCCCCGGTTGTTCTCGGAAACTCGGACATAGATCTTATTCTTGGGATGGATTGGCTCTCCAAGCATGATGCAAATATTGATTGTGCAAACAAGGAGGTCAATCAAACTCATCCTTCCGAAGAAGTGATTATCTTTGCAGCTCGAGATAACATAATCAGGCTATTCTCTCTCGATGAAAAGTGCGAGATTAATGCCATATCCCAGATTCCGGTGGTTTGTGAATATGAGGATGTATTCCCTGAAGAGCTTCCAGGCATGCCTCCTAACCGTCCAGTTGAATTCGTCATTGAACTTGAACCTGGTACCGAGCTAGCCTATCGGCGTCCGTACAAGCTTTCTCCTGATGAATTGAAGGAATTGAAGAAACAACTCGATGAGCAAGAACGAATGGGTCTGATCAGACCAAGTACTTCTCCTTGGGGCTGTGGTCTTCTTTTTGTCAAGAAGAAGGATGGCACGAAACGTCTTTGCGTTGATTACCGACCATTGAACAAGAAGACAATTAAGAATAAGTACCCGCTTGATACGTCTCCAACGCATCTATAATTTTTTATTGTTACATGCTATTATTTATGATGTTTTGGATGTTTAATGGGCTTTGTTATACACTTTTATATTATTTTTGGGACTAACCTGTTAAACCGAAGGCCCAGTCCAGATTGCTGTTTTTGCCTATTTCAGGGTTTTACAGAAAAGGAGTATCAAACGGAGTCTAAACAGAATGAAACTTTGGGAGAGATATTTTTAGAGCAAAATACGCACAGGAGACTTGAGAACCACGGAGTAGGGCACACGTGGCGTCCACGAGGGTGGGGCGCGCCCCCCTACAGGGCGCGCCCCCTGCCTCGTGGGCCCCACGTTTGGCCCCTAGTGCCCTCCTTCCTCCTATATACATACGTACCCCAAAACCATCAGACGGACAGAGAAAACCCTAGTTCCATCGCCACAACCTTCTGTTCCCGTGAGATCCCATCTAGGGGCCTATTTCTGAGCTCCGCCGGAGGGGGGATCTACCACGGAGTGCTTCTACATCATCATCATCGCCTCACCATGAGTTGTGAGAAGTTTACCACAGACCTTCGGGTCCATAGCTAGTATCTAGATGGCTTCTTCTCTCTCTCTTTGGATCTCAATACCAAGTTCTCCTCGGTCTTCGAGGAGATCTATTTGATGTAATCTCTTTTTGAGGTATGATTGTCGAGATCCGATGAATTGTGGGTTTATGATCAAGACTATCTATGAGAAGTATTTGCTTCTTTTCTGAACTCTTTATGTATGATTATAATATCATTGCAAGTCTCTTCGAATTATTGGTTTGGTTTGGCCTACTAGATCTATAGTTCTTGCAATGGAAGAAGTGCTTGGCTTTGGGTTCAATCTTGTGGTGTCCTTTCCCAGTGACAGTAGGGGCAGCAAGGAACGTATTGTATTGTTGCCATCGAGGATAAAAAGATGGGGTTTATATCAAATTGCTTGAGTTTATCCCTCTACATCATGTCATCTTGCTTAAGGCATTACTCTGTTCTTATCAACTTAATACTCTAGATGCGTACTGGATAGCGGTCGATGTGTGGACTAATAGTAGTAGATGCAGAATTGTTTGAGTCTACTTGTTTCGGACGTGATGCCTATATATAATGATCATGCCTAGATAGTCTCATAAGTATTCGCTTTTCTATCAATTGCTCAACAGTAATTTGTTCACCCACCGTAGAATTATGCTATCATGAGAGAAACCACTAGAGAAACCTATGGCCCCCGGGTCTATTCACAACATATCAATCTACAATCTACTTTACTTTTCCGCTTTTACTTTCTGTTCTTATATCCAAAAATACCAAAAATATCAAACTATCATCTCTATCAGATCTCACTTTCGTAAGTGACCGTAAAGGGATTGACAACCCCTTCGCGTTGGCCACGAAGTTCTTATTTGTTTGTGCAGGTGCGAGGGACTCGCGCGTTGTCCCCTACTGGATTGATACCTTGGTTGTCAAAAACTGAGGGAAATACTCACACTACTGTGCTGCATCACCCTTTCCTCTTCGAGGGAATACAACGCAAGCTCGAGAAGTAGCAAGAAGAATTTTGTTCCGTTGCCGGGGAGGCTTACGCAAAAGTCATATACCAAGTACCTATCACAAACCCTTATCCTTCGCATTGCACTTATTTGCCTCTCGTTTTCCTCTCCCCCACTTCACCCTTGCCGTTTTATTTGCCCTTCTTTTTGCCATGTGTTTATCATTCGCTTGCTTCTTGTTTGCTTGTGTGTTGGATTGCTTGTTTGTCAGTATGGCTCAGAACAATACCAAATTGTGTGACTTCTCCAATACCAACAATAATGATTTTATTAGCACTCCGATTGCTCCTATTACTGATGCTCAATCTTGTGAGACCAATGCTGCTCCGTTGAATCTTGTCATGAAAGATCAATTTTCCAGCCTTCCTAGTGAAGATGCCACTACCCATCTAAACAACTTTGTTGATTTGTGTGATATGCAAAAGAAAAGGGATACGGATAACGATATTGTTAAATTGAAGTTATTTCCGTTTTCACTTCGAGATCGTGCTAAAACTTGGTTTTCCTCTTTGCCTAGAAATAGTATTGATTCGTGGAATAAGTGCAAAGATGCTTTTATCTCTAAGTATTTTCCTCCTACTAAGATCATCTCTCTTAGAAACGATATTATGAATTTTAAGCAACTAGATCATGAGCATGTTGCACACGCTTGGGGGAGAATGAAATAAATGATACGTAATTGCCCTACACATGGTTTGAACTTATGGATGATTATTCGAAACTTTTATGTTGGCTTGAATTTTGCTTCCAGAAATCTTTTAGATATATCCCACCTAATCATGATATCAATGAGTCTCTCAAAGCCATGAGAATTTCCATTGATGAATGCAAAGAAAGGACCGCTAGGATGCATGCTAAAAGAGAGAATTATATAAAAGCATGTTCTTCTAGTTATCATGAAAATAAAGATGAAGATCTGAAAGTTATTGATGTGTCTCCTATTAGATCCTTGTTTTCTAGTATGAATCTTGATAAAGATGGGATTGGATATGAGTCTACTTTAATTAAAAGGCGTCCCAATGATTCGGAGTTTTTAGATCTTGATGCTAAAATTGTTAAAGGTGAGATTGAAGAGATTAAAACTTTGCATATTGATGAACCCACCACTTTGGATCTCAAGGGATTCAATTATGATAATTGCTCCTTGATTGATTGTATTTCCTTGTTGCAATCCGTACTAAACTCTCCGTATGCTTATAGTCAAAATATAGCTTTTACCAAACACATAGTGGATGCTTTGATGCAATCTTATGAAGAAAAACATGAATTAGAAGTTTCTATCCCTAGAAAGCTTTATGATGAGTGGGAACCTACTATAAAAATAAAAATTAAAGATCATGAATGCTTTGCTTTGTGTGATTTGGGTGCAAGTGTCTCCACTATCCCAAAAACTTTGTGTAATTTGTTAGGTTTCCATGCGCTTGATGATTGTTCTTTAAATTTGCATCTTGCGGATTCTACTATTAAGAAACCTATGGGAAGGATTAATGATGTTATTATTGTTGCCAATAGGAATTATGTGCCCATAGATTTCATTGTTCTTGATATAGATTGCAATCCTTCATGTCCTATTATTCTTGGTAGACCTTTCCTTAGAACGATTGGAGCAATTATTGATATGAAGGAAGGAAATATTAAATTCCAATTTCCGTTAAGGAAAGTCATGGAGCACTTTCCTAGAAAGAAAATCAAATTTCCATATGAGTCTATTATGAGAGCCACTTATGGATTGCCTTCCAAAGATGGCAATCCCTAGATCTATCCATGTACCGTGCCTAGCTAGGGGCGTAAAACGATAGCGCTTGTTGGCAGGCAACCCAATTTTATATTTTTTGTTTTTGCTTCTGTTTAGGAATAAATATTACATCTAGCTTCTGTTTAGATGTGGTTTTGTGTTTTAATTAGTGTTTGTGCCAAGTAGAACCTTTGGGAAGACTTGTGTGAAGTTTATATGATCTTGCTGTGAAAAACAGAATCGTTAGCGCTCGCTAGAATGGTCACCAGATTTTACTGGAGTGTGATATTTAGTTGATTCTTTTCAAAGATTATTAGTAGACAAATTCCTCACGTTTACCAATTTATTTCAATTTTTTGGGAGTTACAGAAGTATGCGAAAGTTACAGATTACTACAGACTATTCTGTTTTTGACTGATTCTGTTTTTCGTGTGTTGTTTGCTTATTTTGATGAATCTATGAGTAGTATTGGAGGATATGAATCATAGAGAAGTTGGAATACAGTAGGTTTAATACCAATATAAACAAAGAATAAGTTCATTACAGTACCTTTGAGTACTGGTTTCTTTTCTTATACTAACGGAGCTCACGAGATTTTTGGCTAAGTTTTGTGTTGTGAAGTTTTCAAGTTTTGAGTATTGCTTTGATGGACTATGGAACAAAGAGTGGCAAGAGCCTAAGCTTGGGGATGCCCAAGGCATCCCAAGGTAAAATTCAAGGACAACCAAAAGCTTAAGCTTGGGGATGCCCCGGGAAGGCATCCCCTCTTTCATCTTCATCTATCGGTAACTATACTCGGAGCTATATTTTTATTCACCACATGATATGTATTTTACTTGGAGCGTCATGTATCATTTCAGTCTTTGCTTGTTAGTTTGCCACAATTATCCTTGCTGGACACACCTTTTTGAGAGAGATAAATATGGCCTAGGAATTGTTAGAACACTCTATGTGCGTCACTTATATCTTTTGAGTTGAATAGTTCTTGCTCTAGTGCTTCACTTATATCTTTTAGAGCACGGTGGTAATTATATTTTGTAGAAATTGTTGATCTCTCATGCTTCACTTATATCCTTTTGATAGTCTATTAAAACAGCATGGTAATGTGCTTTGTCTATAAAACTAGCCTTAACATGATAGGCATCCAAGATGAATGTAGTAAAAACTTTCATACTAAGTGCATTGAATATGAAGAGAAGTTGGATGCTTGATAATTGTTTTGAGATATGAGGATAGTGATATTAGAGTCATGCTAGTGGAGTTATTATGAAATTGAGAAATACTTGTGTTAAACTTAGTGATTCCCGTAGCATGCACATATGGTGAACCGCTATGTGACAAAGTTAGAGCATAAGGTATTTGTAGAGTGTCATCCTTTGTGTGGAGGTCGGGGGTGCGCGATGGTTAACTCCTACCAACCTCCCCCCTAGGAGCATGCGTTGATTGCTTTGTTTTGATGACTCGTAAATTTTTGTAATAAGTATATGAGTTCTTATGACTAATGTTGAGTCCATGGATTATACGCACTCTCACCCTTCCACCATTGCTAGCCTCTCTCGTACCGCGCAACTTTCGCCGGTACCATACACCCACTATATACCTTCCTCAAAACAGCCACCGTATATCTTCCTCAAAACATCCACCATACCTACCTATCATGGCATTTCCATAGCCATTCCGTGATATATTGCCATGCAACTTTCCACTGTTCCGTTCATATGACACGCTTCATATTGTCATATAGCCATGCATGATCATGTAGTTGACATCATATTTGTGGCAAAGCCACCATGCATAATTTTTCATACATGTCACTCTTGATTCATTGCACATCCCGGTACACCGCCGGAGGCATTCATATAGAGTCATACTTTGTTCTAGTATCGAGTTGTAAATCAATATAAGTGTGATGATCATCATTATTAGAGCATCGTCCCATGTGAGGAAAGGCCGAACAAAGAAAAGGCCCCTCCAAAAAAAAAGAAAAAAGGGACAATTGCTACTATCTTTTTCCACACTTGTGCTTCAAAGTAGCACCATGTTCTTCATGATAGAGAGTCTCATGTTTAGTCACTTTCATATACTGGTGGGAATTTTCATTATAGAACTTGGCTTGTATATTCCAACGATGGGCTTCCTCAAATGCCCTAGGTCTTCATGAGCAAGCAAGTTGGATGCACACCCACTTAGTTTCTTTTGTTGAGCTTTCATACATATTTAGCTCTAGTGCATCCGTTGCATGGCAATCCCTACTGACTCACATTGATATCTATTGATGGGAATCTCCATAGCCCTTTGATACGCCTAGTCGGTGTGACACTATCTCCCTCCTTTTTTTCTTCTCCACAACCACCACTCTATTCCACATAGTGCTATATCCATGGCTCACGCTCATGTATTGCGTGAAAGTTGAAAGGTTTGAAAGAATAGAGTATGAAAACAAGTGCTTGGCTGAAACCGGGGTTGTGCATGATATGAATATTTTGTGTGATGAAGAGGGAGCATAGCCAGACTATATGATTTTGTAGGGATAACTTTCTTTAGCCATAGTATTTTGATAAGACATGATTGCTTTGTTAGTATGCTTGAAGTATTATTATTTCTTATGTCAATATAGACTTTTGTCTTGAATCTTTTAGATGTGAACATTCATGCCACAATTAAGAGAATTACATTGAAAACTATGTTGGTTAGCATTCCACATCAAAAATTCTGGTTTTATCATTTACCTACTCGAGGACGAGCGGGAATTAAGCTTGTGGATGCTTGATACGTCTCCAACGTATCTATAATTTTTTATTGTTCCATCCTATTATTTATGATGTTTTGGATGTTTAATGGGCTTTGTTATACACTTTTATATTATTTTTGGGACTAACCTATTAACCCAAAGGTCCAGTCCAGATTGCTATTTTTTGCCTATTTCAGGGTTTTACAGAAAAGGACTATCAAACGGAGTCCAAACAGAATGAAACTTCGGGAGAGATATTTTTGGAGCAAAATACGCACAGGAGACTTGAGAACCACGGAGTAGGGCACACGTGGCGTCCACGAGGGTGCCCCCCTACAGGGCGCGCCCCCTGCCTCGTGGGCCCCACATTTGGCCCCCGGTGCCCTCCTTCCTCCTATATATACCTACGTACCCCGAAACCATCACACGAACAGAGAAAACCCTAGTTCCACCGCCGCAACCTTCTGTTCCCGTGAGATCCCATCTTGGGACATGTTCCGGAGCTCCGCCGGAGGGGGGGTCTACCATGGAGTGCTTCTACATCATCATCATTGCCTCACCATGAGTTGTGAGTAGTTTACCACAGACCTTCTGGTCCATAGCTAGTATCTAGATGGCTTCTTCTCTCTCTTTGGATCTCAATACCAAGTTCTCCTCGGTCTTCGGGGAGATCTATTCGATGTAATCTCTTCTTGCGGTGTGTTTGTCGAGATCCGATGAATTGTGGGTTTATGATCAAGATTATCTATGAGAAGTATTTGGTTCTTTTTTGAACTCTTTATGTATGATTATAATATCCTTGCAAGTCTCTTCGAATTATTGGTTTGGTTTGGCCTACTAGATCTATAGTTCTTGCAATGGGAGAAGTGCTTGGCTTTGGGTTCAATCTTGCGGTGTCCTTTCCCAGTGACAGTAGGGGCAGCAAGGCACGTATTGTATTGTTGCCATCGAGGATAAAAAAGATGGGGTTTATATCATATTGCTTGAGTTTATCCCTCTACATCATGTCATCTTGCTTAAGGCGCTACTCTGTTCTTATGAACTTAATACTCTAGATGCATGCTGGATAGCGGCCGATGTGTGGAGTAATAGTAGTAGATGCAAAATCGTTTCGGTCTATTTGTTTCGAACGTGATGCCTATATATAATGATCATGCCTAGATAGTCTCATAAGTATTCGCGTTTCTATCAATTGCTCGACAGTAATTTGTTCACCCACCGTAGAATTATGCTATCATGAGAGAAGCCACTAGAGAAACATGTGTCCCCTGGGTCTATTCACAACATATCAATCTAAAATCTACTTTACTTTTCCGCTTTTACTTTCTGTTCTTATATCCAAAAATACCAAAAATATAAAACTATCATCTCTATCTGATCTCACTTTCGTAAGTGACCGCAAAGGGATTGACAACCCCTTATCGCGTTGGCTGCGAAGTTCTTATTTGTTTGTGCAGGTGCGAGGGACTCGCGCGTGGTCTCCTACTAGATTGATACCTTGGTTCTCAAAAACTGAGGGAAATACTTACGCTACTGTGCTGCATCACCCTTTCCACGTCGAGGGAATACAACGCAAGCTCGAGAAGTAGCACTGCTCCCCAACATCAATGAATTGTTCGAGCAGCTCAAAGGAGCCAATGTTTTCTCGAAGCTTGATCTCCGGATGGGCTACCATCAGATTCGTATTTTTGAAAAGGATATTCCCAAGACCGCATTCAGAACGAGTTATGGATCCTATGAATACATGGTCATGCTTTTGGGCTTGCAAATTCTCCACCCACTTTCTCTCGGATGATGCACTTCATATTCAACCCTTACACTAATGAATTTGTTATCGTCTACCTCGATGATATCTTGGTATTCTCCAAGAATGAAGAAGACCATGCCAAGCACCTCCGTTTGGTCCTTGACAGGCTCCGTGAGCACCGTTTCTATGCGAAGTTCTCCAAATGTGAATTCTGGCTTGATAAAGTCCTCTATCTTGGCCATATTATCTCTGCCGAGGGCATTTTTGTTAACCCCGAGAAGGTTGAAGCTATTGTCAACTGGGAACCTCCTCAGAATGTCAAGCAACTCTGAAGTTTCCTCGGTCTCGCTAGCTATTGCAGAAGGTTCGTTGAGAACTTCTCCAAGATTGCCAAGCCTGTTTCCAACCTGTTGCAGAAGAATGTCAAGTACTGGTGGACTCCTAATTGTGATGTGGCATTCAAGACACTCAAAGAGAAGCTCATTTCTGCTCCGATTCTTACTCCTCTGGATGAGTCCAAGCCTTATGAAGTCTTTTGTGATGCTTCATTGCAAGGTCTCGGCGGTGTTCTCATGCAAGACAAGAAGATCGTTGCATAAACTTCGCGTCAGCTTAAACCAAATGAGAAGAATTATCCCACACATGATCTTGAGCTAGCAACAGTTGTTCATGCCTTCATCACGTGGGGACACCTTTTGTTGGGTAGAAAAGTGGACATCTCCACCGATCACAAGTGCCTGAAGTACATCTTCACCCAGCCAAACCTTAACCTCCGCCAGACTCGTTGGGTTGAAATGATTCAAGAGTACGATCCAAGCATTGAGTATACTCCTGGCAAGGCCAATGTCATTACAGATGCCTTGAGCAGAAGGCTTATTGCAACAGTCTCCTCCTCAAACCGTTCCAACCTGAACTTTGTGAGTCATTCAGGAAGCTCAACCTCCAAGTTGTTCTGCAAGGATTTCTTGCCAACCTTCAAGTTGCTCCTACCTTGGAAGATCAAATCCGTGAGGCCCAACTCAGTGATGCTATGGTGCAGAAAGTGAAACATGGTATTGCTAAGGGTACTCCCAAGTACAAGTGCTATCGCATTGATGACAGAGACACTTTGTTCTTTGAGGACAGAATTGTGGTTCCCAAAGGTGATCTCAGGAAGCTCATAATGAACGAAGCACATGACTCACTCCTCTCGATACATCCAGGAAGCTCCAAGATGTACCATGACCTCAAGCAATCCTATTGGTGGACTCGCATGAAAAGAGAAATTGCTCAATTCGTAAATGAATGTGATGTCTGTAGAAGAGTGAAGGCAGAGCATCAACGTCCAGCCAGACTCCTTCAACCTCTACCTATTCCCTAGTGGAAATTCGGTCACATTGAGATGGATTTCGTCACCGGCTTTCCCAAGTCCAAGCGAGGAAATGATGCTATCTTTGTGGTGATTGACAAGCTCACTAAAGTGGCTCATTTTCTTCCAGTCAAAGAATCCATCAACGCAGCTCAACTGGCAGAGTTGTACACCTCCAGAATTGTCTCTTTGCATGTAATCCCTTAAGTAATCTCCTCATATCGTGGAAGCTTGTTCACTTCCAAGTTCTGGGATTCCTTTCAGTCAGCTATGGGAACCAAGATTCGCTTTAGCACAGCTTTTCACCCTCAGACTAGTGGTCAAGTCGAAAGAGTGAACCAAATTCTCGAGGATATGCTCAGAGCTTGTGTAATATCCTTCGGTATGATGGGGGAAGATTGCCTTCCATTTGCCGAATTCTCCTACAACAATAGCTTCCAAGCAAGTGCAGGCAAAGCACCGTTTGAAATTCTCTATGGCAGGAAGTGACGTACCCCTCTCGATTGGTCCGAGACTGGTGAACGTCAACTCCTTGGAAATGATTTGATATCAGAGGCCGAAGAAATGTGCAAAGTCATACGTGAGAATCTCAAGGCCGCGCAATCGCGCCAAAAGAGCTACTATGATGGCAAGCATCGTGACTTGGCTTTCGACATTGGAGATGATGTCTATCTCCGTGTTTCTCCTATGAAGGGCACTCAGAGGTTCGGTATAAAGGGTAATCTTGCTCCAAGATATGTGGGCCCTTTCAAGATACTTGGCAAGAGAGGCGATCTAGCCTACCAACTCGAGCTTCCCTCCAACTTTGCAAATGTGCATGATGTGTTTCACGTGTCACAACTCCGCAAGTGCTTCAAGACGCCTGAACGCACCATTCCTTTCGAAGAGATTGATCTTCAGTAAGACTTGTCTTATCGTGAACACCCCATTGCTATTCTTGAAGAAACTGAGCGCAAGACCCGCAACAAGTCCATCAAATTCTTGAAAGTGAAGTGGTCATACCATACCGACCAAGAAGCTACATGGGAACGATAAGATCATCTCTGTTCTGAGTATCCCGCTTTCTTTCAGTCCTAGATCTCGGGACGAGATCTTTTCGTAGTGGAGGAGAGGTTGTAACACCCCATATGTAATACTTCCTTTTGGCAATATATATAATTACCATTTGGTCCTTATCCTTTTCCTTGGGGGTTCTTTTCAATTATGCCTTGTCATTGCATTGTCATGTTTCTTTCTTTTTGCATTCATGCATTGCTTCATCATCATCATTGCATCATGGTCATCATATGGCATTTCATATTTTCATTGTGCTTTCTCATCCTTGTTAGACCTAATGAGTTTGTCTAGCTCATGCTTTGGTGCTTTGATGCAAGGCCATGCCCAATCCTTAAACCCTTCCAACTTGCACCACTTCCCCTCCTTTCTTTTTCCCTTTCTTTAAATTTTGCAAGTGGCATTTACCCTCTTCTTTAAATATTCATCTCCTCCCAACTTCTTTGGTACCTTGTCCTAAGCCAGTATGCAAAACCTCACCCTATTTGGAAATGTTTTGGTCAGGTTCAAAAATGACAGAAGTTTGAACCATATTCCAACTTGTTTTATTTTTCTACCTCTAAAAATGTCCAACTCATTTTTATAAAATAGGGCATAATTCCAGGAGCTAGGAAATATTTGTATTCCCTCCTAATTCCTTTTCTTTTGACCTGGGCTTTTCTTTTGGTTTTCTGCCTAAAGAAAATGGAAAAAGAAAAGCAGCAGCGCACCAGCCGCAGCCCACACAGCAGCCTGGGCCTCGGCCACATGGCCGGCCCAGCTAACCAGCGCAGCCAGCCCGCAATGTCCCTCACTCCCTTTTGCACCGACGCACACACTCGCCCCCTCTGCGTCGCCTCCACGTGGACGAGACGGGCCCGCATGTCAGCGACTGCGAGTGCACCCGCACCCACCTTTCTTCCTCCTCGCATTCGCGTCATGGGGACCGCGAGCCGAGCATGCCGTCGTCCGTCTCCGTCGTTCTGGCCCCTTCTAACCCCTCTCTCCTTGCCCTTTAGATGCCTAGGGTTCCCCTCTTCCTCCTCCCGCCGCTTGGTGAGCTATAGGCCACTAGATCCGTCGCTCCACCGCCGTCCCGAACGCATCCGAGAGCGAGTCCTCGTCGCCGGCGTGTTCCTCGACCTCCTCCGCCTCGCCAACGGTGTCCGTCGTCTTCCTCGACGTCGTCTACGTCCACTACACGGAGCCGAACGCCTCTCCTGTGGCGTCTTCTTCCTCGTCTTTGACTCCGGCCGCCGCGGGTGTTCGATCGAGCTCGTCGTCGACTCCGACCTCCTCCCAGCCAGCCGAGCACACCACCGTGTTCGTGGTGAGCCTCTGGTCCTTCCCATGCCTTTTTCCCCTTCTTTTGCGCATTCTAGTTGCTAGTTCACCGAGCGCCCAAGCTCATCGCCGTCGGACCTCGTCGCCGACGAGTGCTCCGACCTCCTCCCGCCCCGTTTAGGTGTTCGTTAGCTTCGCAATGTTCATCCGAATCCCCATGCATAGTTGCTAGTAGAGCCCTTGGCCTCGCCGCGTTCATCTCCGCCGTGCCGCTTCTGTCGTAGCTCGCCGGCGTCGACTCCATCATCGTCTGGCTCATCTAGTGGCACCCAGAGGTGCGAGATTCCTCAACGAATCCATCGAGTGCATCTGCCGTTCCATTTGGTCGCCGGAGCAGCCACAGCCCCTCGCCGTCGCCTCTGCTTCGCCGGAGTGCGGTGGTGTAACCTCTGCTCTAAATATATTTCAGGTGCAGCTTCCCCTACTCTATCAGTCACAGACACTGTAGCCTAGTGGCTTGAGCCTCTCACTTGAACCCGCAGACCTGGGTTCAAGTCCCCGCAAGGCCAGTTGTTTTCGGCCCCTTTTTGCATTATTCTGTCTCGCTGACAGATGGGCCCCACCTGGCAGCCTCTGAGTGCTCGCACCCACTTCTCCACACCCCACGCTGCCACTTCAGCACGCCCTAGCCCACTTGTCATATGACGCCCCCGATTTGTCCGTACACTAATCATGCACGCAAATGTGTACGGCCAAGATCAGGGACTCACTGGTAGATATCACAACACAACTCTAAAAGAAAAATAAGTCATACAAGCTTCATATTACAAGCCAGGGGCCTCGAGGGCTCGAATACAAGTGCTCGATCATAGACAAGTCAGCGGAAGCAAAAAATATCTGAGTACAGACATAAAGTTAAACAAGGTGCCATAAGATGGCTAGCACAAACTGGGATACAGATCGAAAGAGGAGCAGGCCTCCTTCCTGGGATCCTCCTAACTACTCCTGGTCGTCGTCGGCAGACTGCACGTAGTAGTAGGCGCCTCCGGTGTCGTACGAGTCGTCGTAGGTGGCGTCTGGCTCCTGGGCTCGACCATCTGGTTGCATCATCCGAGAAGAAGGGGCAGAAGGGGGAAAAGGGGGAGCAAAGCAACCGTGAGTACTCATCCAAAGTACTCGCAAGCAAGGACCTAAACTACATATGCAATGGTAACAATGATAAGGGTAGTATCGGTGGACTGAACTGCAGCAAGCCAGAATAAGAGGGGGATAGCTAATCCAAACGAAGACTACGCTTCTGGCAGCCTCCATCTTGCAGCAGTGGGAGAGAAATGATGGTAAGTTCACCAAGTATCAACGAATAGCACAATCCTACTCGGCGATCCTCCCGCACATCACCCTGTGAGAGAGCAACCACCGAGTTATATCTGGAACTCATCTGGGTGTGTTTTATCAAGTGTCCGGTTCTAGTTCTCATGAGGTCGGAATACAACTCGGGGTCGTCCTTTTACCGAGGGACACGGCTATTCGAATAGATTAACTTCCCTGCAGGGGTGCACCACGTAACCCAGCACGCTTGATCCTATTTGGTCGGACACACTTTCCAGGGTCATGTCCGGCCTCGGAAGATCAACATGTCGCAGCCCTACCTAAGCACAACAGAGAGGTCAGCACGCCGGTCTAAGTCCTAGGCGCGCAGGGGTCCGGGCCCATCGCCCAACGCACACTTGCACGTTGCGTACGCGGCCGGTGAGCAGACCTAGCAACCTCCATTACTAAGGAAGTTGCGTTACGCGGTCCAACCCGGTGCGCGCCGCTCAGTCGCTGACGTCAAGAAGGCTTCGGCTGATACCACGACGTCGAGAGCCCATAACTATTCCCACGCAGCTGGTTAGTGCGTATAGGCCAACGGCCAGACTCAGATCAAATATCCAAACTCGTTAAGCGTGTTATTATGGAATAACCGCGGACAACGACCAGGGCCAGGCCACCTCTCCACTGGGTGTCTCTGTTGGAGATATGCCCTAGAGGCAATAATAAAAGCATTAATATTATATCTCCTTGTTCATGATAATTGTCTGTTATTCATGCTTGAATTGTATTGTACGAAAACAGCGATACATGTGTGAATACACAGACCACAATGAGTCTCTGGTAGGCCTCTAGTTACCAGCTCATTGATCAACAGATGGTCACGGTTTCCTGACCATGGACATGAGATGTCAGTGATAACGGGATCACATCATTAGGAGAATGATTTGATGGACAAGACCCAAACTTGAGCATAACACGAGATCGTATAGTTCGTAATGCATAAGCTTTTCGGTGTCAAGTATTTATTCCTTAGACCATGAGGTTGTACAACTCCCGGATACCGTAGGAGTACTTTGGGTGTGCCAACCGTCACAACGTAACTAGGTGGCTATAAAGGTACGCATCGGGTATCTCCGAAAGTGTCTATTGAGTTGGTACGAACCGAGACTGGGATGTTGTCACTCCGTATGACGGAGAGGTACCTCTGGGCCCACTCGGTAAGACATCATCATAATGAGCTCAATGTGACTAAGTAGTTAGTCACGGGATGATGGATTACGGATCGAGTAAAGAGACTTGCCATGACGAGATTGAACAAGGTATCGGGAATACCGACGATCGAATCTCGGGCAAGTACCGTACCGATGGACAAAGGGAATAACATACGGGATTGAGTGAATCCTTGACACGGTGGTTCATCCGATGAAGATCATCGAGGAACACGTGGGAACCAACATGGGTATCCAGATCCCGCTGTTGGTTATTGACCGGAGAGTGGTCTCGGTCATGTCTACGTGTCTCCCGAACCCGTAGGGTCTACACACTTAAGGTTCGGTAACGCTAGGGTCGTAGAGATAAATGCACATGGAAACCCGAAAGTTGTTCGGAGTCCCGGATGAGATCCCGGACGTCACGAGGAGTTCCGGAATGGTCCGGAGGTAAAGATTGATATATAGGAAGTCCAGTTTCGGCCAACGGGTGATCTCCGGGGGTCACCGGGAGCGTCCCAGGACCACCGGAGGGGCCCCGGGGGTCCACCGGGTGGGGCCACCCATCCCGGTGGGGCCCCTAGGCCGCAAGGGGAAGTGTCCCTGCCCTCAGGGCTGGCGCACCACTAGGGGGCCCACCTCCCCATGCGCCTAGGGTTAAAACCCTAAGGGGGAGGGGGGCTCCACTTGCCTTGGGGGGCAAGGAACCCCCCGTGGCCGCCGCCCCCTTGCAGATTGGATCTGCAGGGGGCCCAGGCGCACCCCCCTGGCCCCTATATATATGTGGGGAGGGAGAGGGCAGCCGCACCCAAGACCTGGCGCCTCTCCCCCTCCCGTCACACCTCCATACTCCCAACGCAGGGCGCCCGGCGAAGCCCTGCTGCGATCTCCACTGCATCCGTCATCACGCCGTCGTGCTGCCGGATCTCTGACGACTTCTCCTCCGCCCTTGATGGATCAAGAAGGAGGTGACGTTGCTGCACCGTACGTGTGTTGAACGCGGAGGTGCCGTCCGTTCGGCGCTAGATCATCGGTGACGAAGAACGTGAAGAGTACGACTACTTCATCCACACTTCTTTGAAAGCTTCCGCACACGATCTACATAACGGTATGTAGATGCACTCTTACTTGCTCGTTGCTAGATGTCTCTATAGTTGGATCTTGGTGAAGGCGTAGAAATTTTTTGAATTATGCTACGTTCCCCAACAGTGGCATCTGAGCCTAGGTTTTATGCGTAGCATCTTGCACGAGTAGAACACAAACAGTTGTGGGCGTTTGGTTTTGTTCAACTCTCTTACCGTTACTAGTCAATCTTGATTCAGCGGTATTGTGGGATGAAGCGGCCCGGACCGACTTTACACATACGCTTACGTGAGACTGGTTCCACCGACAGACATGCACTAGATGCATAAGGTGGCTGGCGGGTGTCTGTCTCTCCTACTTTAGTCGGATCGGATTCGATGAAAAGGGTCCTTATGAAGGGTAAATAGAAGCTGACAAATCACGTTGTGGTTTTGGCGTAGGTAAGAAACGTTCTTGCTATAAATCCTATAGAAGCCACGTCAAACTTGCAACAACAATTAGAGGACGTCTAACTTGTTTTTGCAGCATGTGCTATGTGACGTGGTATGGCCAAAACGAAGATGTGATGAATGATATATGTGATGTATGAGATTGATCATGTTTTTGTAATAGGGAATCACGACTTGCATGTCGATGAACTTGACAACCGGCAGGAGCCATAGGAGTTGTCTTAATTATTGTATGACCTGCGTGTCACTGAATAACGCTATGTAATTACTTTACCTCATTGCTAAACATTAGCTATAGTAGTAGAAGTAATAGTTGGCGTGACAACTTCTTCGAGACACGTTGATGAAGATCATGATGATGAAGATCATGGTGTCGAGCCGGTGACAAGATGATCATGGTGCCCCGAAGATGGAGATCCAAGGAGCAAGATGATATTGGCCATATCATGTCACTTTAATTGATTGCATGTGATGTTTATCATGTTTATGCATCTTGTTTACTTAGAACGACGGTAGTAAATAAGATGATCTCTCACTAAAATTTCAAGTATTGTGTTTCCCCTAACTGTGCACCGTTGCTAAAGCTCGTTGCTCCGAAGCACCACGTGATGATCGGGTGTGATAGGTTCTAACGTTCGCATACAACGGGTGTAAGACAGATTTACACACGCGATACACTTAGGGTTCACTTGACGAGCCTAGCATGTACAGACATGGCCTCGAAACACGGAAGACCGAAAGGTCGAACACGAGTCGTATAGAAGATACGATCAACATGAAGATGTTCACCGTTGATGACTAGTCCGTCTCACGTGATGATCGGACACGGACTACTCGATTCGGATCGTGTATCACTTGGATGACTAGAGAGATGTCATTCTGAGTGGGAGTTCATTAAAATTTGATTGAGATGAACTTAATTATCATGAACTTAGTCTAAATTCTTTACAATATCTCTTGTAGATCAAATGGCCCACGCTCCAGTTTCCCTCAACTTCAATGCGTTCCTAGAGAAAACCAAGCTGAAAGACGATGGTAGCAACTATACGGATTGGGTCCGTAACCTGAGGATTATCCTCATAGCTGCCAAGAGATCATATGTCCTAGAAGCACCGCTAGGTGACGCTCCCGCCCCGGCAAACCAAGACGTTATGAACGCTTGGCAGTCGCGTTGTGATGATTACTCCCTGGTTCAGTGCGGCATGCTTTACAGTTTAGAATCGGGGCTCCAAAAACGTTTTGAGCACCACGGAGCATATGAGATGTTTGAAGAGCTGAAAATGGTTTTCCAAGCTCATGCCCGAGTCGAGAGATATGATGTCTCCGACGCATTCTACAGCTGTAAGATGGAGGAGAACAGTTCTGTCAGTGAGCACATCCTCAAGATTTCAGGATTGCACAACCGCTTGTCTCAGCTGGGAATGAATCTCCTAGATGAAGCGGTCGTTGACAGAATCCTCCAGTCGCTCCCACCAAGCTTCAAAAGATTCGTGTTGAACTTCAATATGCAGGGGATGGAGAAGTCCATTCCCGAGGTGTATTCGATGCTGATATCAGCGGAGGTGGATATCAAGAAAGAACATCAAGTGTTGATGGTCAATAAAACCACTAAGTTCAAGAAAGGCAAGGGTAAGAAGAACTTCAAGAAGGACGGCAAGGGAGTTGCCGCGCCTGGCAAGCCTATTGCCGGGAAGAAGCCAAAGTATGGACCCAAGCGTGAGACAGGGTGTTTTTATTGCAAGGGAACGGGTCACTGGAAGCGGAACTGCCCCAAATACTTAGCAGACAAGAAGGCCGGCAACGTCAAAGGTATATATGATATACATGTTATTGATGTGTACCTTACCAGCACTTGTAGTAGCTCCTGGGTATTCGATACCGGTGCAGTTGCTCACATTTGTAACTCAAAACAGGAGCTGCGGAATAAACGGAGACTGGCGAAGGATGAGGTGACGATGCGCGTCGGGAATGGTTCCAAGGTCGATGTGATCGCCGTCGGCACGCTACCTCTACATCTACCCTCGGGATTAGTTTTAAACCTCAATAATTGTTATTTAGTACCAGCTTTGAGCATGAACATTGTTTCCGGATCTCGTCTTATGCGAGATGGCTACTCTTTCAAATCAGAGAATAATGGTTGTTCTATTTATTTGAGAGATATGTTTTATGGTCATGCCCTGCTGGTCAATGGTTTATTTTTGATGAATCTCGAACGTAGTGATACACATATTCATAGTGTAGATGCCAAAAGATGTAAAGTTGATAATGATAGTCCCACATACTTGTGGCATTGCCGCCTTGGTCATATTGGTGTCAAACGTATGAAGAAGCTCCATTCAGATGGACTTCTAGAGTCTCTTGATTATGCATCATTTGACACGTGCGAACCGTGCCTCTTGGGCAAGATGACCAAGACTCCGTTCTCCGGAACAATGGAACGAGCAACCAACTTGTTGGAAATCATACATACCGATGTGTGCGGTCCAATGAGTGTTGAGGCTCGCGGAGGCTACCGTTATGTTCTCACCCTCACGGATGACTTGAGTAGATACGGGTATATCTATTTGATGAAACACAAGTCAGAGACCTTTGAAAAGTTCAAGGAATTTCAGAATGAGGTTGAGAATCAACGTGACAGAAAAATAAAATTCTTGCGATCGGATCGTGGGGGTGAATATTTAAGTCATGAATTTGGCACACACCTTAGAAGCTGTGGAATTGTTTCACAATTGACACCGCCCGGAACACCTCAACGTAACGGTGTGTTCGAACGTCGAAATCGTACTCTGTTGGACATGGTGCGATCTATGATGTCCCTTACCGATTTACCGCTATCTTTTTGGGGTTATGCTTTAGAGACTGTCGCATTCACTTTAAATAGGGCTCCGTCGAAATCCGTTGAGACGACTCCGTATGAACTTTGGTTTGGCAAGAAACCGAAGCTGTCGTTTCAGAAAGTTTGGGGTTGCGATGCTTATGTCAAGAAACTTCAACCTGAAAAGCTCGAAGCCAAATCGGAAAATGCGTCTTCATAGGATACCCAAAGGAAACGATTGGGTACACCTTCTACCACAGATCCGAAGGCAAAGTCTTTGTTGCCAAGAATGGATGCTTTCTGGAGAAAGAGTTTCTCTCGAAAGAAGTGAGTGGGAGGAAAGTAGAACTTGATGAGGTGACAGTCACCCCTCCTGCACCGGAAAGTAGCGCAGCGCAGGAAACTGTTCCTGAGGTGCCTGCACCGACAAGGGAGGAAGTTGATGATAATGATCATGAAGAAACAGATCAAGTTACTACTGAACTTCGTAGGTCCACAAGGGCACGTTCCGCACCAGAGTGGTACGGCAACCCTGTACTGGAAATCATGTTGTTAGACAACGGTGAACCTTCGAACTATGAAGAAGCGATGGCGGGCCCAGATTCCAATAAATGGCTTGGAGCCATGAAATCCGAGATAGAATCCATGTATGAAAACAAAGTATGGACTTTGGTGGACTTGCCTGATGATGGGCACGCCATAGAAAACAAATGGATATTTAAGAAGAAGACAGACGCGGATGGTAATGTGACCATCTATAAGGCTCGGCTTGTCGCTAAGGGTTATCGACAAGTTCAAGGGATTGACTACGACGAGACTTTCTCTCCCGTAGCGATGCTGAAGTCAGTCAGAATCATGTTAGCTGTTGCCGCATTCTATGATTATGAGATGTGGCAAATGGACGTCAAAACAGCATTCCTTAACGGCTTCCTCAAGGAAGAGTTGTATATGATGCAACCAGAAGGTTTTGTCGATCCAGAGAACGCTAACAAGGTATGCAAGCTCCAGCGCTCAATTTACGGGCTGGTGCAAGCATCTCGGAGTTGGAATATTCGCTTTGATGAAGTGATCAAAGCGTTTGGATTTATACAGACTTATGGAGAAGCCTGTATTTACAAGAAAGTGAGTGGGAGCTCTGTAGCATTTCTCATATTATATGTGGATGACATATTGCTGATGGGAAATGATATAGAATTCTTAGAAAATGTAAAGGCCTACTTGAATAAAAGTTTTTCAATGAAGGACCTTGGAGAAGCTGCTTACATATTAGGCATCAAAATCTATAGAGATAGATCGAGACGCCTCATTGGTCTTTCACAAAGTACATACCTTGACAAAATATTGAAGAAGTTCAATATGGATCAGTCAAAGAAAGGATTCTTGCCTGTTTTGCAAGGTATGAGATTGAGCAAAGCTCAGTCGCCGACCACGGCAGAAGATAGAGCAAAGATGAGTGTCATTCCCTATGCCTCGGCCATAGGTTCTATCATGTATGCCATGCTGTGTACCAGACCTGATGTGAACCTTGCCATAAGTTTGGTAGGGAGGTACCAAAGTGATCCCGGTACGGAACACTAGACAGCGGTCAAGAACATCCTAAAGTACCTGAAAAGGACTAAGGATATGTTTCTCGTTTATGGAGGTGACGAAGAGCTCGTCGTAAAGGGTTACGTCGATGCTAGCTTCGACACAGATCTGGATGACTCTAAGTCTCAAACCAGATACGTGTATATTTTGAATGGAGGGGCAGTCAGCTGGTGCAGTTGCAAGCAAAGCGTGGTGGCAGCATCTCTATGTGAAGCGGAGTACATAGCTGCTTCTGAAGCAGCGCAGGAAGGAGTCTGGATGAAGGAGTTCATCACCGACCTAGGAGTCATTCCAAGCGCGTCAAGCCCGATGACTCTCTTCTGTGACAACACTGGTGCTATTGCTATTACCAAGGAGCCCAGGTTTCACAAGAAGACCAAGCACATCAAGCGCCGTTTCAACTCCATCCGGAATTATGTTCAGGATGGAGACATAGATATTTGTAAAGTGCATACGGATCTGAATGTAGCAGACCCGTTGACTAAACCTCTTTCACGAGCAAAACATGATCAACACCAGAACTCTATGGGTGTTCGATTCATCACAATGTAACTAGATTATTGACTCTAGTGCAAGTGGGAGACTGTTGGAGATATGCCCTAGAGGCAATAATAAAAGCATTATTATTATATCTCCTTGTTCATGATAATTGTCTGTTATTCATGCTTGAATTGTATTGTACGGAAACAGCGATACATGTGTGAATACACAGACCACAATGAGTCCCTGGTAGGCCTCTAGTTACCAGCTCGTTGATCAACAAATGGTCACGGTTTCCTGACTATGGACATGAGATGTCAGTGATAAAGGGATCACATCATTAGGAGAATGATGTGATGGACAAGACCCAAACTTGAGCATAACACGAGATCGTATAGTTCGTAATGCATAAGCTTTTCGGTGTCAAGTATTTATTCCTTAGACCATGAGGTTGTACAACTCCCGGATACCGTAGGAGTACTTTGGATGTGCCAACCGTCACAACGTAACTGGGTGGCTATAAAGGTACGCATCGGGTATCTCCGAAAGTGTCTGTTGAGTTGGTACGAACCGAGACTGGGATGTTGTCACTCCGTATGACGGAGAGGTACCTCTGGGCCCACTCGGTAAGACATCATCATAATGAGCTCAATGTGACTAAGTAGTTAGTCACGGGATGATGGATTATGGATTGAGTAAAGAGACTTGCCATGACGAGATTGAACAAGGTATCGGGAATACCGACGATCGAATCTCGGGCAAGTACCGTACCGATGGACAAAGGGAATAACATACGGGATTGAGTGAATCCTTGACACGATGGTTCATCCGATGAAGATCATCGAGGAACACGTGGGAACCAACATGGGTATCCAGATCCCGCTGTTGGTTATTGACCGGAGAGTGGTCTCGGTCATGTCTACGTGTCTCCCGAACCCGTAGGGTCTACACACTTAAGGTTCGGTAACGCTAGGGTCGTAGAGATAAATGCACATGGAAACCCGAAAGTTGTTCGGAGTCCCGGATGAGATCCCGGACGTCACGAGGAGTTCCGGAATGGTCCGGAGGTAAAGATTGATATATAGGAAGTCCAGTTTCGGCCAACGGGTGATCTCCGGGGGTCACCGGGAGCGTCCCGGGACCACCGGAGGGGCTCCGGGGGTCCACCGGGTGGGGCCACCCATCCCGGTGGGGCCCCTAGGCCGCAAGGGGAAGTGTCCAGCCCTCAGGGCTGGCGCACCACTAGGGGGCCCACCTCCCCATGCGCCTAGGGTTAAAACCCTAAGGGGGAGGGGGGCTCCACTTGCCTTGGGGGGCAAGGAACCCCCCCTGGCTGCCGCCCCCTT
>LR738709.1:310548147-310648429 GCA_902687465.1 Secale cereale | reverse complement strand
GCCTAGGGTTAAAACCCTAAGGGGGAGGGGGGCTCCACTTGCCTTGGGGGGCAAGGAACCCCCCCTGGCCGCCGCCCCCTTGCAGATTGGATCTGCAGGGGGGCCAGGCGCACCCCCCTGGCCCCTATATATATGTGGGGAGGGAGAGGGCAGCCGCACCCAAGCCCTGGCGCCTCTCCCCCTCCCGTCACACCTCCATACTCCCAACGCAGGGCGCCCGGCGAAGCCCTGCTGCGATCTCCACTGCATCCGTCATCACGCCGTCGTGTTGCCGGATCTCTGACGACTTCTCCTCCCCCCTTGCTGGATCAAGAAGGAGGTGACGTTGCTGCACCGTACGTGTGTTGAACGCGGAGGTGCCGTCCGTTCGGCGCTAGATCATCGGTGACGAAGAACGTGAAGAGTACGACTACTTCATCCACACTTCGTTGAAAGCTTCCGCACGCGATCTACATAACGGTATGTAGATGCACTCTTACTTGCTCGTTGCTAGATGTCTCCATAGTTGGATCTTGGTGAAGGCGTAGAAAATTTTTGAATTATGCTACGTTCCCCAACAGTCTCAACCTGCCATGTCGCTCCGCCACAAAGATCCACACAGAGGGCCGTCGGGAAAGTATGTCCTTTCAGCCCCCAATCCGTGAATCAACCGCGGGTACTCAACGAGCCGACCCGACTTTAGTCACAACATGTATCATGTATAAGTGTATGTAATATATACCCGTGATCACCCCCAAGTGATCACGGCCCAATAGAATAGCAGGGCAGACGGACAAGGGTGTAGGGCCACTGATGGAATACTAGCATCCTATACTAAGCATTTAGGATTGCAGGTAAAGTATCAACAGTGGTAGCAACAATGACAGGCTATGCAGCAGAATAGGAGTATCGAAAGCAGTAACATGCTACACTACTCTAATGCAAGCAGTAGAGAGAAGAATAGGCGATATCAGGTTGATCAGGGGGGGCTTGCCTGGAAGCTCGGCAGCCAAAGTGGGGTCGTCAACACCGTAGTCGATCGGGGCAGCAGCAGCGTCGGTCTCGTAGTCTACCGGAGAGAAGAGGGGGAAGAAACAGTGAATACAATGCAAACAGATGCTTGACGATGCATGACATGACATGTAACGGTGCTAGGTGTGCCCTAACGCAGTATCGGGTGATACTGACGAAGGGGGGAAACATCCGGGAAAGTATTCCCGGTGTTTCGCGTTTTTGGGCGGATGAAACGGAGGGGGAAAGTTGCGGGTTCGGTATGCTATGGATGTGTGGTGGACGAACGGTCTGCGTATTCGGATGCGTCTCGAAATTCTGAGCAACTTTCATGTACAAAGTATTTTCATCCGAGTTACGGTTTATTTTATATTATTTTTTAAAGTTTTAAATCATTTTCTAATTTATTAATTATTAAATAAATCAACATTATCCAGAATAGTACATGCTGACGTCAGCATGACGTCAGCAGTCAGCCAGTCAGTTGACTGAGTCAAACTGACGTGTGGGGCCCGCATGTCATTGACAGATTAGTTAATTAACAGTTAATTACGTTAATTAGTGATTAGGTTATTCTAACAGAATTAATTAAGTTAATTATGTAATTAATTAATTAATTAATTAATTAATTAATTAAAACTTTTATTATTTTTATTTATTTTATTTATTATGATTTTAGATCTTTTTTTTAACTGCTCTGGGCGCGGGGCCCCCCTGTCATAGGCCCTTGGGGCCTAGCGGGTTTGGGCGTCGGGCACAGCCCGAACAGGCGCTGGCCCGTGGGTGCGCACCCGACGAGGTGCCGCGGGGCGGCTGGCGGGAGCGGACGCTGGCGCGCCGGCGAGTGCGACCGGCGGCAGGTCGGCGGAGGCGAGGCCAAGGGTGGCCAGGGCGCAGGGCGCCGGGCGCCCATCAAGGCGGAGGGAGAGGCCATGGCCACGGCGGGGCACGACGGCCACGGCGGCTGAGCCGATAGTGCCGGCCAACGGGATGGGCGACAGGGCGGTGGCTGGCCGCGAGCGGAGCAGCTCCACTAGCAGCACACAGCTGCGGGGCATGCGGGTTGCAGGAGGGGTGACGGCGGCGCGTGATGCGGGGTGGGGGCGGCGGCCAGTGCGGCGACGGGGTGGCTGGAGCTAGGCCAGGACGGCAGCGAGACGTGGCCGGCGAGTGCGGTGAGCAGAGGCGGGAGGCAAGCTGCGACGGGGGCGGGCGCGGCCTGCAGCGGGAGCAAGGGCGCGGCTGTGAGGTAGCTGCTGCAGCCGCTGCAGTAGCGGGGAGGCGCGGGGCATGGTGGTCGGTGCGGCATAGGAAAGCAAGAAGGGGGGAAAGGAGGCTACGGGCCTCACCAACGATGGAGAGAAGAGGGGGCTGCGTGGCTCGGTGGAGCCGGCGGGGAGGGGATGATGGAGGGGCAGTCCGGTGTGGTGGCAGCGCCGGTGGGGTCCGAGCGGCGACGAGCTCCGAGCAGCGGCCTCCTCCTCCGATCCCGATCCAATCGGGGGAGAGAGGGGAGATATTTTGGGAGGAGAGTGGGGTGTCGGTGGGGTTCAGGGCCTGGGGGGAGTTATAGGCCAGGGAGGAGTGGGCTGGCCTAGCAGGCCACTGGCTGGGCCGAGGCCCGGTTGGCCTGGAGTTTTATTTATTTCGTTTCGTTTTTGTTTAGTTTGTTTTTCTTTTTCTTTTATTTATTTCTCCTTTTATGTTTTATTTTATTTAAAATACTTAGGCATTTTTAGAAATTGTAATAACTACACCATAATTGATCTTGCAATATTTAGCACCGGCCGAACATTTTTATTTAACATTTTGAAAACTTATATTGTTTATTTCTTTTTCGGGTTCTTATTTCGAACGGGGTTTTCGATTAGCGTGATGTTATCAACAGTAACATGATGACGTGGCATCATTGGCAGGGAATTACTGTAGCGTGATTACCCGGGCGTTACATGTCATTGACAGTGGCTGGCGTCAGCCGTGTCCCTTTTATTCTGTAGCATTAGTAGTAGTTTTATGTTTTTGATTTAAATTTCAGTTTTGCATTTTCTTTTGCATATTTCATATCTTTTAATATATGCATTTGTTCAAAATACTTTATATATGAAAACTGCTTAGTTTTTAGTGTAGATTAATTATATGCAGTTTGTTGCCATGTTAAAAACTTTTAAATGTTGTTTGAATATATTTTGTGTTTAAAAAATATTCAAACTTGTTTGAATCATAACTAAATATCCATAGCTCCAAATTTGACAAACTTTATATGTACTTGGGGTGGAAAAATGTGTAGATTAAGATGGTGTTGTCCCTTTGCATGTTTAACAACTTTAATATATGGTTGCATCAAATCTGTCCAATATTTGTTTATATGCACATGGGAGTTTCCGGAGTTGTTGTTTGTTCTTTTCGGCCCAGTTAAAATGCTTGCATCATGTTGTTGTTATTAGTTGCACCCCTTGCCATGCTAAACAACTTGTATAACTTGTTGGGTGCTTGGATAGTTCAACTACATGCTACATATGTGACTATGCTTGTTCTTGCTTTCTTTTGCATGATGTGCCCCTACATGTTTTGTGTTCTTGCATATTGTCATGTCACATGTGCACTCATCATGTTCCTTGGAGATGCATCACATCTTGCATCATGTGTTTGAGCATTGCATGGTGATTGATTGTTGTTCTGGTGTTTGTATTGTTGTGTTTGTTAGAGCCTAGTGACGATTCGGAGTTCGAGGTTCCTATCGAGACTGAGTTTGAGGAGCCATGTTACAATCCCTCTGTGGACTTAACAGGCAAGATGACCATTCCTCGATATCATTTCTATCTTTTCCTATGCTAGTTGTCTCGCCCATTAGCTATGCCAAGATGCCTATTCCTGTTTGTGAGCCTCTTATTGTTGCCATCAAACCCTCTAACCGCCTTCCTAGCAAACCGTTGATTGGCTAAGTACGCTTTTGCTCAGCCCCTCTTATAGCATTGTTAGTTGCAGGTGAAGATTCGAAGATTTTGCTCCGTATTGGACTTGCTTATTGGGATAACACAATATATATATATCTTACTTAAATTAATGCACATATATATTGTTAATGGGTGGAAGGCTTGGCCTTCTTCTTGGTGTTTTGTTCCACTCATGCCACCTTAGGACCCGATAAACTGGTGTTATGTTCCTTGATTTTTGCGTTCCTAACACGGTTGGGGTTTATGGGCCCCCCTTGATAATTCGCTCTGCTTAAAGCTTTTCCAGCAAGACCCAACATTGGTTTTACATTTGCCTAACAACTAAAACTTTCATAGGGTGTTGCAAACCCGAGTTCTTAATCAACAACCCAGGGCAGTGCTCCTCATGAGTGTTGGTCCAAACTGGGCAGCTTGCGGGGCCAACTTGAGGCAACTCAAGGTTCTGGTTCTACTGTAGCTTTTCCCATCCGGTCATGGCCTGAGACGAGATACGCGCGGCTACTATCAGGGTGTCGGCACGCCGGGAGGTCTTGCTGGATTAGTTTTACCTTTGTCGAAATATCTTGAGCACGAGATTCCGAGAATACTCGGGTCTTCCCACCTTGGAGTTGCGACTCCGCGAATCGTGAGCTTGTGATGGGCTAAGTTGGGACACCCCTGCAGGGTTTTGAACTTTCGAAAGCCTTGCCCGCGGTTATGTGGCAGATGGGAATTTTTTAATATCCGGTTGTAGATAACTTGACACCATATCCTTAAGAATACACTACCTGTGTGAGTAACCATGATGGTCTCTTTTCGAAGGGCTTCAGAAGTGAACAAGGTGGGGTTATGTATGAACGTGAGTAGCTAGGATCACTTCTTGATCAACTTGGCGATCGTTGGCACATATTCTCATCTCGCTCTAAAATCGTAAGCTAGTTGCTTAGTGCTTGATGCAAACACTGTATTACCCTTACACACCTAAGGCTTTGTTAGTTTTGATACCCAGAAATGGGATTGCTGAGTCCTTGTGGCTCACGGTTTACAACACACACCAGATGCAGGTACAGCCGAGAACAATGCAGGAGATGGTTCAGAACTTCACTAGGAGTTCGATGAAGAGCGTGGTCGTTTCTATGTTACGTATCCCGACAATCAGTAGTGGTTCCTACTAGTAGTGATCAAGACTTGTGTTCGTGGTATCTTTTCTCGTTTGGATTTCGTCCGTCATCGGACCCTGTGTTATTTGGATGAATATATGTTAGTGTATTCATTGTGTGACGGGGCGAGTGTAAGCCAACTATTTTACTCTTTCATCCCTGAACTTTTACATGAGTTGTGCAAAGATACCACGCTTGTGATCATTCCAGAATGCGCTTATGTCTCTAAGTCGTGCCTCGACACGTAGGAGATATAGTCGCATCCTGGGCATTACAGTAACATAGCCAAACAACGATTTGCTGGGATGGTGTCAAAGGTTAGAGGGTGTTTCAGGGCAACAAGGAGAGGCTGACAACAAATAGATAGATAGCGCGACATGTAGAGATAGCATCGAGACAACTAGCATAGAAATGATAGTAATGAGATCCAAGGTGGCGGTCATCTTGCTTGAGATCCCGCAACGAAGAAGATCAAGTCCATGAAGAAGACGAAGAAGAAGCCACGGAGACGAACCAAGCGTAGTCGAACGAATCCTCACATCGCAACATTACCGGAACTAAGAAGAAACACCGAAAAGAAAGAAACAACATGGTAAACACACATATCATAACCATGGCATGATGCACAAACAAGTATGATGCATGTCCGATTTAAATATGCATGGCATGGCAAAGTGCACAAACAACACTGCAAAATAAATGGAGCTCAATATGCAACGAGTTGCATATTGACGAAACACCACGTTCAAATATTTAGTTCACCCTCGTTTATGTACACAACAAGTTTAAATGTTGGTTAACATGGCAAGAGGTGCAATTAAATTAAACTACATTATCTAAGCAATTTAAATGGGGCCGGAAACAACAAACAACAATTCCGAAAAATCCCCATGTGTAATTATTGGATTTGGTGCTATTCTTCCTAAAACATATTTTATTGTTGTTAAACAGGGAAATAAAGTGCACCAAGTTAATATACACATTTTTTCACCCCATTTACACATAAAGTTTATTAAATTTGAGCTACGGTTATTTAGTTATGAATTAAACCATTTTAGCATGTTATTTTACACAAATTAAAGCAAACATCAAGTTTCAACATTTTAAACATGCATGAAAGATGGTTATTATGAATCTATACAGATTTCTAAGCAACTTACATATTTAAAACATTTCCATCCGATGCATGGTTGTGGAGTTATTAAATGCATGAACTTAAGGGTCTATTCTGCAAAACTGGCAACTCTGGATAATAGAAAAACGCCAGACGAAAAAGAAAAGAAAAACAACGTGGGCTGAAACTGGATCTGGCTCAACAGGATCACGGGCAGCTCACCCATGGGCCTGAGGAGGCGCTGGGCAGCTGGGCTTCACGCGAAGCAGCCCAGGAAGCAGAGGCATCGCCCCACTGCCTGAACTGAAGCTGCTCGATGCAGCGAAGCAGACCGGCAGCTGGAGAGCGGGGCTTGGCCCGGCGGGATTTGAAGGGGAGCGGCAGCGGGCTGCAGGGAAGGCCGGCGACATGGAGACGGGGCGGATCCGGCTGGCCGACGCCGGATCAAGGCAACGACGAGCGCGGGTGGAGCTCAGGGGCGGCGTCGGCTCCTGTGGAAGAAAGACAGGGAGGGAGCATTCAGAGAGAGAGAGAGATAGAGCAGAGAAGGAGAAGGAAGCAACGCAAGGAGCTGCTGCTCCGGCAGGTCAACGGGGTTCTCACCGGAGACGTGGGGAACGACGGGCGGAGCGGCTCCGGTGGTGCTCGAACAAGGAGGAAGAAGCGGGGCGAGGTGAGGAGGAGGAGCTCGGACGCGAGCGAGCTGCTGTTGCTTGTTTCTGAAGAACAAAAACATCAGCACATCAGCAATGCAGAAGACTATGGCTGGGATCCTGGCGCCGGGGAAGACGGGGATGGGCACCGGTGATGAAGGGGACCTGGACGACGCGCTCACGGGACGACAACGGCGGGGCATGGCGAGCAGGCATGGCTGCAGATTGCTCTCTCGGAGGTGGAGCTCCATGGATGGGCGGCCATGGCTGCATTCGAAAGAGGGAGAGAGAGAAACATGGTGAGCGGAGAGAGACAGAGGAAGGAAGGGAAGGAGCGGCGGCGCGGACCTCACCGGCGCGCACGGAAGGAGAGGTGGGGGTGCGACGAGGTTGGCATTGTTGTTGCCGGCGGCAACCAGCTTCAGCCATGCGGGAGGTTGTGGGAGCAGGACCTCCTGCTTGATGCACGACGGGATCCAGGGAAGCTCTGGGTGAGCTACGCCTGGATCGGATGGATGGGTGGCTGCAACGATTGGGCAGCATTGAAAATTAGGAAGGAGGGACTGGCTGTCTGGATCGAGAGGGGATGCATTGGTTGGGTGGCGGCGGAAATCAAGGGAGATGGTCGGGGCTGCTGGTTGGCGCGGATGGATCCCGAGGAAGATGCGGCTGGCGGCGGCGCTCGGGAGTGGATGGATGGGACACATCTTATGCCTAGGGTTTTACTAATATATATATATAGAAGAGGAATTAGGATAGGGCTATCTCGTCCCTATGATTATAATCGAACGGCCGAGAAAATAAAGGCTAGGAGAGTCCAAAGAAAAACCGAAGATATTTTAGGGATGTTTGGGGATGATCCGAACCCAACGGTCACGACTGCCCGGGTCGGGTTCGGGACAACTTTCGGACGCACGTGAGGGATCTGTGTACTGTGCAAAGAGGCTCAAGCGGCTAGGCGAGAGGGAATCAAGAGAACCAATTGGACAGAGAAAGGTCAACGACAAGAACAAGGAAGAAGCGGCAACTACGATCATATGCAAGTTTTGAAAACGATGCAGGTGAAATGCACATGATGACATGGCAAAATGCAACACGCAAGAAAAATGGCATGGCAACGACAGCAAATAACTGGAAGACACCTGGCGCATCGGTTTCGGGGCGCCACATCTATCTCCGAATATGCATAGCAACAAGGGGGAGAGGGTGTCTACGTACCCTCGTAGACCGTAAGTGGAAGCATTTCACAACCCGGTTGATGTAGTCGAACTTCTTCGCGCCTCAACCGATAGTACCGAACGCACATCACCTCCGCGTTCCGCACACGTTCAGCTCGATGATGTCCCTCGCCTTCTTGATCCAGCAAGACTTCAAGGTAGTAGATGATTTTCATCGGCACGATGGCGTGGTGACGGTGATGGTGAAGTGATCTCCGCAGGGCTTTGCCAAAGCACTACGAAAATATGACCGGGGTTGTAAACTATGGAGGGAGGCGCCACACACGGCTAACAATTGATGTTGTGTCTTCTAGGCGCCCCTCTCCCTCATATATATATAGATGGTAGGGGGAGGGGAGAGGCCAAGGCACGCCCTAGGGCTGGCCGCCACCCCCCTAGGGGCCACCTTGCCCTGCGCCCTGCTACTTCTTGAGCTTGCGTTGTATTCCCTCGAAGAGGAAAGGAAGATGCAACACAGTAGCGTAAGTATTTCCCTCAGTTTTTTAGAATCAAGGTATCAATCCAGTAGGAGACCACGCGCGAGTCCCTCGCACCTGCACAAACAAATAAGAACTTCGCAGCCAACGTGATAAGGGGTTGTCAATCCCTTTACGGTCACTTACGAAAGTGAGATCTGATAGAGATGATAGTTTATATTTTTGGTATTTTTAGTTTATAAGAACAGCAAATAAAAGCAATAAAAGTAAAGTATAAGTAGATTGATATGTTGAGAATAGACCCGGGGGCCATAGTTTTCTCTAGTGGCTTCTCTCATGATAGCGATATTCTATGGCGGCTAAACAAATTACTGCCAAGGCATGATCATTGTATATAGGCATCACGTCCGAGACAAGTAGACCGAAACGATTCTGCATCTACTACTATTACTCCACACATCGACCGCTATCCAGCATGCATCTACTGTATTGACTTCATAAGAACAGAGTAACACCTTAAGCAAGATGACATGACGTAGAGGGATAAACTCAAGCAATATGATATAAGCTCCATCTTTTTATCCTCGATGGCAACAATACAATACGTGCCTTGTTGCCCCTACTGTCACTGGGAAAGGACATCGCAAGATTGAACCCAAAGCCAAGCACTTCTCCCATTGCAAGAACTATAGATCTAGTAGGCCAAACCAAACCAATAATTCAAAGAGACTTGCAAGGATATTATGAGCACACATAAAAAGTTCAGAGAAGAACCAAATATCTTTCATAGATAACCTTGATCATAAACTCACAATTCATCGGATCTCGACAAACACACCGCAAAAAGAGATTACATCAAATAGATCTCCTCGAAGACCGAGGAGAACTTTGTATTGAGATCCAGAGAGAGAGAAGAAGCCATCTAGATACTAGCTATGGACCCGAAGGTCTGTGGTAAACTACTCACAACTCATGGTGAGGGCGATGATGATGATGAAGAAGAACTCTGTGATGGATCCCCCTCCGTTGGAGCTCCAAAACAGGCTCCAAGATGGGATCTTCACGGGAACAGAAGGTACGGCTGTGGAATTAGGGTTTTCTCTTTGTTCACGGAGTTTCTGGGGTACGTAGACTTATATAGGAAGAAAGAGGGCACCGGGGGACGCTCGAGGGGGCCACGAGGTAGGGGGTGCGCCCTGGGAAGGTGGGCACGCCCCCCACCCTCGTGGGCCACCTCTTGATCCCCTGACGTGGTTCTCAAGCTCCGCGTGCGTGATTTTCTCCAAAAAATATCTCTCGCGAAGGTTTCATTCCGTTTGGACTCCATTTGATATTCTTTTTCTACAAAACCCTGAAACAGGCAAAAAAACAACAATCTGGACTAGGCCTTTGGGTTAGTAGGTTAGTCCCAAAAATGATATAAAAGTGAATGGTAAAGCCCATTAAACATCCAAGACTTCAGAAATAATAGCATGGAACAATCAAAAATTATAGATATGTTGGAGGCGTATCAAGCATCCCCAAGCTTAATTCATGCTCGTCCTCGAGTAGGTAAATGATAAAGAAAGAATTTTTGATGTTGAATGCTAACCAATATAGTTTTTCAATGTAATTCTCTTAATTGTGCCATGAATGTTCATATCTGAAAGATTCAAGATAAAAGTCTATATTGACATAAGAAATAACAATACTTCAAGCATACTAACAAAGCAATCATGTCTTCTCAAAATACTATAGCTAAAGAAAGTTATCCCTACAAAATCATATAGTCTGGCTATGCTCCCTCTTCATCACACAAAATATTCATATCATGCACAGCCCTGATTTCAGCCAAGCACTTGTTTTCATACTCTATCTTTTCAAACCTTTCAATTTTCACGCAATACATGAGCGTGAGCCATGGATATAGCACTATGGGTGGAATAGAGGTGGTTGGGGAGAAGACAAAAAGAGAGGAAGATAGTATCACATTGACTAGGCGTATCAACATGCTATGGAGATGCCCATCAATAGATATCAATGTGAGTGAGTAGGGATTGCCATGCAACGGATGCACTAGAGCTAAGTATGAATGAAAGTTCATCAAAAGAAACTAGTGGGTGTGCATCCAACTTGCTTGCTCACGAAGACCTAGGGCATTTGAGGAAGCCCATCATTGGAATATACAAGCCAAGTTCTATAATGAAAATTCCCACTAGTATATGAAAGTGACTAAGCATAAGACTCTCTACAATGAAGAACATGATGCTACTTTGAAGCACAAGTGTGGAAAAAAGATAGTATCAATTGTCCCTTCTCTCTTTTCTCTCATTTTTTTGTTGGGGCTTTCTCTCTTTTAGTATTATTATTATTAGCCCCTCTCTATTTTTTTGGGGCCATCTCTTTTTTTATTGGCCTTTTCTCACATGGGACAATGCTCTAATAATGATGATCCTCACACTTTTTATTACAACTCAAAATTACAACTCGATACTACAACAAATATGACTCTACATGAATGCCTCCGGCGGTGTACCGAGATATGCAATGAATCAAGAGTGACATATATGAAAAATTATGCATGGTGGCTTTGCCAAAACTACGATGTGAACTACATGATCATGCATGGCAATATGACAATATGATGCGTGTCATGTGAACGGAATGGTGGAAAGTTGCATGGCAATATATCTCGGAATGGCTATGGAAATGCCAGGATAGGTAGGTATGGTGGCTGTTTTGAGGAACAATATGGTGGCTGTTTTGAGGAAGGATATATAGTGGGTTTATGGCACTGGCGAAAGTTGCGCGGTACAAAAGAGGCTAGCAATGGTGGAAGGGTGAGAGTGTGTATAATCCATGGGCTCAACATTAGTCATAAGAACTCATATACTTATTGAAAAATCTACGAGTCATAAAAATAAAGCAATCAACGCATGCTCCTATGGGGGAGGTTGGTAGGAGTTAACCATCGCACGCCCCCAACCTCCACACCAAGGTTGGCACTCTACAAATACCTCATGCTCTAAGTTCGTCACATAGCGGTTCACCATACGTGCATGATACGGGAATCACTAACCTTAACACAAGTATTTCTTAATTTCATAATAACTCCACTAGCATGACTCTAATATCACTATCCTCATATCTCAAAACAATTATCAAGCATCCAACATCTCATCATATTCAATGCACTTAATGTGATTTTTTTACTACATTGATATTGGATGTTTATCATGTGAAGACTAGTTTCTTTAGCCTAAACACATTACCATGCTGTTTTAATAGACTCTCAAAAGGATATAAGTGAAGCATGAGAGTTCAACAATTTCTACAAAATATTACCACCACCGTGCTCTAAAAGATATAAGTGAAGCACTAGAGCAAAGACTATTCAACTCAAAAGATATAAGTGAAGCACATAGAGTGTTCTAATAATTTCTAGGCCATATTTAACTCTCTCAAATAGGTGTGTACAGCAAGGATGATTGTGGAAAACTAACAAGCAAAGACTCAAATTATACAAGACGCTCCAAGCAAAACACATATCATGTTGCGAATAAAAATATAGCTCCAAGTATAGTTACCGATGGATGAAGACGAAAGAGGGGATGCCTTCGGGGCTTCCCCAAGCTTAGGCTTTTGATTATCTTGAATTTAATTGGGGTGCCATGGGCATCCCCAAGCTTAGGCCTTTGCTACTCCTTGTTCCATAGTCCATCAAAGCAATACTCAAAACTTGAAAACTTCACAACACAAAACTTAGACAAAAATTCTCGTGAGCTTCGTTAGTATAAGAAGACAAACCACTACTCAAAAGTGCAGCAATGAATTCATTCTTTGTTTATATTGGTGTTAAACCTACTGTATTCCAACTTCTCTATGGTTCATATCCTCCAATACTACTCATAGATGCATCGGAATAAGCAAACAACACACGAAAAACAGAATCTGTCAAAAACAGAACACTCTGTAGTATTCTGCAGGTTTCGCCTACTTCTGGAACTCCAAAAAATTCAAACTAAATTGGTAAATTTGCGTAATTTGTCTACCAATCATATGCAAAAATAATCAACTAAAAACCAAGCTCCAGTAAAATCTGAAGACTACTTTTAGGAAGCACTAACGATTCTGTTTTTCACAGCAAGATCACATAAACTTCACACAAGTCTTCCCAAATGTTCTACTTGGCACAAACACAAAACAAAACATGAAACTACATCTAATCAGAGGCTATATGCAATATTTATTCCCTAACAGCAGAAAAAACAAAAAATATAAAGTTGGTTGCCTCCCAACAAGCGCTATCGTTTTACGCCCCTAGCTAGGCACGATACAAGATAAATCTAGGTATTGCCATCTTTGGAAGGGAGTCCATAAGTGGCTCTCATTATAGATTCATATGGTAATTTGATTTTCTTTCTAGGAAAGTGTTCCATGCCTTTCCTTAACGGGAATTGGAATCTAATATTTCCTTCCTTCATATCAATAATTGCATCAATCGTTCTAAGGAAAGGCCTGCCAAGAATAATAGGACATGAAGGATTGCAATCTATATCAAGAACAATGAAATCTACGGGCACATAATTCCTATTGGCAACAATAAGAACATCACTATTATTCCCATAGGTTTCTTAATAGTGGAATCCGCAAGATGCAAATTTAAAGAACAATCATCAAGCTCATGGAACCCTGGCAAATCGCACAAAGTTTTTGGGATAGTGGAGACACTAGCACCCAAATCACACAAAGCATAGAATTTGTGATCTTTTATTTTTATTTTGATAGTAGGTTCCCATTCATCATAAAGCTTTCTAGGGATAGAAACTTCTAACTCAAGTTTTTCTTCATAAGATTGCATCAAAGCATCAACTATGTGTTTGGTGAAAGCTTTATTTTTACTATAAGCATGCAGAGAATTTAGCACGGATTGCAACAAGGAAATACAATCAATCAAAGAGCAATTATCATAATTGAATCCCTTGAAATCCAAAATAGTGGGTTCATCACTAAGAAAAGTATTAATCTCTTCACTCCCACCTTTAGCAATTTTAGCATCAAGATCTAAAAACTCTGAATCATTGGGACACCTTAAAGCAGAATCATCTGCAATCCTATCTTCATCAAGATTTATACTAGAAAATAAGGATCTAATAGGAGACACATCAATAACTGTCAGATCTTCATCTTTATTTTCATACTCTTCCGGTTTAGCAGCCATCTTATTAATCAAGGTGGACTGTTTATCTGAAATTTGGGCAATTAAGTTCTCAAGATGAGCAAACTGAGATTTCAAGCCATAAAATTCCTTAGACATATCATCAAGGTCTTCATTCACATACTCCATAAACTTTTTCTGTTCTTTAAGCTCACTTCTGAAAAAGTCATTATGCTCAAATTGTATAGTCATAAAATGTCTAACTTTGTTTTCGATCTCCTCCAGCCTCTTGAGGTGAGGGTCAACAATAACAGGGAGAGCCATAGCGACAAGCACGCAAGCAACACACACAAGCAAACAAGAAGCAAGCGAACGATAAACACACGGCGGAAGAAGGGCAAATAAAATAGCAAGGGTGAAGTGGGGGAGAGGAAAATGAGAGACAAATAAATGTAATGCTAAGGATAAGGGTTTGTGATAGGTACTTGGTATATGACTTTTGTGTAAGCCTCCCCGGCAACGGCGCCAGAAATTCTTCTTGCTAGTTCTTGAGCTTGCGTTGTATTCCCTCGAAGAGGAAAGGGAGATGCAGCACCGTAGCGTAAGTATTTCCCTCAGTTTTTGAGAACCAAGGTATCAATCCAATAGGAGACCATGCGCGAGTCCCTCGCACCTGCACAAACAAATAAGAACTTCGCAGCCAACGCGATAAGGGGTTGTCAATCCCTTTACGGTCACTTACGAAAGTGAGATCTGATAGAGATGATAGTTTATATTTTTGGTATTTTTAGTTTATAAGAACAGCAAATAAAAGCAATAGAAGTAAAGTAGAAGTAGATTGATATGTTGAGAATAGACCCGGGGGCCATAGTTTTCTCTAGTGGCTTCTCTCATGATAGCGATATTCTACGGCGGGTAAACAAATTACTGTCGAGCAATTGATAGAAAAGAGAATAATTATGAGACTATCTAGGCATGATCATTGTATATAGGCATCACGTCCGAGACAAGTAGACCGAAACGATTGTGCATCTACTACTATTACTCCACACATCGACCACTATCCAGCATGCATCTAGTGTATTGAGTTCATAAGAACAGAGTAACGCCTTAAGCAAGATGACATGATGTAGAGGGATAAACTCAAGCAATATGATATAAACCCCATCTTTTTATCCTTGATGGCAACAATACAATAGGTTCCTTGCTGCCCCTACTGTCACTGGGAAAGGACACCGCAAGATTGAACCCAAAGCCAAGCACTTCTCCCATTGCAAGAACTATAGATCTAGTAGGCCAAACCAAACCAATAATTCGAAGAGACTTGCAATGATATTATGAGCACACATAGAAAGTTCAAAGAAGAACCAAATATCTTTCATAGATAACCTTGATCATAAACTTACAATTCATCGGATCTCGACAAACACACCGCAAAAAGAGATTACATCAAATAGATCTCCTCAAAGACAGAGGAGAACTTTGTATTGAGATCCAGAGAGAGAAGAAGCCATCTAGATACTAGCTATGGACCCGAAGGTCTGTGGTAAACTACTCACAACTCATGGTGAGGGCGATGATGATGATGATGAAGAACTCCGTGATGGATCCCCCTCTGGTGGAGCTCCGGAACAGGCTCCAAGATGGGATCTTCATGGGAACAGAAGGTACAGCGGTGGAATTAGGGTTTTCTCTCTGTTCACGGAGTTTCTGGGGTACGTAGACTTATATAGGAAGAAGGAGGGCACGGGGGGACGCTTGAGTGGGCAACAAGGCAGGGGGGCGCACCCCCACCCTCGTGGGCCACCTCTTGATCCCCTGACGTGGTTCTCAAGCTCCGCGTGCGTGATTTCCTCCAAAAATATCTCTCGCGAAGGTTTCATTCCATTTGGACTCCGTTTGATATTCTTTTTCTGCAAAACCCTGAAACAGGCAAAAAAACAGCAATCTGGACTGGGCCTTTGGGTTAGTAGGTTAGTCCCAAAAATGATATAAAAGTGAATGATAAAGCCCATTAAACATCCAAGACTTCATAAATAATAGCATGGAACAATAAAAAATTATAGATACGTTGGAGACGTATCACGCCCCCCTTGCCATGTACGTGTGAGAGAGAAGGAAAGAGGGGGTTGAGGGAAGGAAATGTGATTCCTATTTCTCACCTTCCTTTCCCTTATCCAGTTTCCTTTTCCTCGTTAGGACGGCCCATATGGCGGGTGCTCCAGCTCCATGCGGCTGGTGCGTTTCCCCTCCTGGCCCATAAGGCCCATATCTTTTGTCGGGGGTGCGCGGAACTCCTTCCGGTAACCCGATGTGTACCCTATGTCCTCTGGAACACTTTCGGTGTCCGAATACCATCGTCCTATATATCAATCTTTATCTCTCGACCATTTCGAGACTCCTCGTCATGTCCGTGATCTCATCCGGGACTCAGAACAACATTCGGTCACCAAATCACATAACTCATATAATATTATATCGTCAACGAACGTTAAGCGTGCGGACCCTACGAGTTCGAGAACTATGTAGACATGACCGAGACACCTCTCTGGTCAATAACCAATAGCGGAACCTGGATGCCCATATTGGCTCCTACATATTCTTCGAAGATCTTCATCGGTCAAACCATTATGACAACATACACAATTCCCTTTCTCTGTTGGTATGTTACTTGCCCGAGATTCGATCGTTGGTATCTCTATACCTAGTTCAATCTCGTTACCGGCAAGTCTCTTTACTCATTCTGTAATACATCATCCTGTGACTAATTCATTAGTCAGTTGCTTGCAAGGCTTATTATGATGTGCATTACTGAGAGGGCCCAGAGATACCTCTCCGATACTCGAAGTGACAAATCCTAATCTCGATTCATGCCAACCCAACAAAACACCTTCAGAGATACCTATAGAGCATCTTTATAATCACCCAGTTACGTTGTGACGTTTGATAGCACACAACGTATTCCTCCGGTATCCGAGAGTTGCATGATCTCATAGTCAAAGGAATATGTATTTGACATACATGGAAGCAATAGCAATAAACTGTACAATCAAATGCTAAGCTAATGGATGGGTCTTGTCCATCACATCATTCTCATAATGATTTGAACAAATCATCTTCATGGTTATGAAACCTTAACCATCTTTGATTAACGAGCTAGTCAAGTAGAGGTTTATTAGGGACACGGTATTTGTTTATGTATTCACACATATAATTAGGTTTTTGGTCAATACAATTCTAGCATGAATAATAAACCTTTATATTGAAGAAGGAAATATAAAATAATAACAAATTTATTATTGCCTCTAGGGCATATTTCCATCAGGATGGAAGCCGGGAATCGGCTGCGTAGCAGACGCGTGCAACGACTCTGGTAGTACCACCCGAGGAAATGCCGACGAGCCCATGCTGGCTGCGGCCATGGCGGCGCGCGACAAGCCCGTGGTGGCTTGGGTTTAACTTAGGTAGAGCAGGGCCTCCCTCGTTGCCACAGTGACTCAAGCATTGCTTTCATCCTGGTGTGCGACGGCGGGGAGGGTGGCGACATCCGCGGCTTCGAGCTTGCGGTCCTGCGCGTGCTTCCGACCCTTCCTCTTGGCCGACTGCACGACATGTTGCTCGGGCATCAACTGCTTCTTCTTGGGCAGCGCCACAGTCTTCCGGGGTGCACGTGACTTGCTTTTGGCGGAGGTGACGGAGGTGAGGCCGGGGGAGGCGAGGCCGGTGGCAGCGTCGAGGGTCGCCACGTCATCCATGGCGAGCGGCCGGGAGTTTTTTGGGAAAGTGGGGGGAATGGTGGTGGCTGCGCCTCCGATTAGTGGGCCAGGGAAGGAGTAGGCGAGTGTCGTGCATGTTCGTTTCGTGTCCGCTCCGATGTAAATGAGGCCCAAATTAGGACCGTGAATGGGTTTGCAGATGGACCAAAAGCAGAGACACGTCCGTTTGGATCGATGCGTGTTAGACCAACTTTTGTGTTTGTTTTGATTCAAGTGGAGATGCGGAAACGAAATGGGTCCGGAGTTGCTCTTATGGCTGGACACACACGATTCACATACCCATCCACTCATCACAAGTTACGAACAGGACTCCTCAAAAAAGGAAAAGAAATACGTAACTATGAACAAAACAGTGGCAAATTGAGAAAATGCCACATCTTTTTTGGGACTTTGCTTCTATGCCACACGTTTCTTTCTACTCCCTCTGTTATTATTTACTCCGCATAGTAGTTATGGTCAAAGTCAAGCTTTACAAACTTTGACAAAGTTTATAGACAAAACTATTGGCATATACAATAACAAATCAATACCATTAGATTCGTTGTTGAATGTACTTCCACATCATATATATTTGTTATGCTAAATATTTATATGCATCTCTATAAATTTGGTCAAACTTTAGAAAGTTTGACTTCAGTCAACTCTAATATGCGGAGTAAATAAAAACGGAGGGAGTATTAGATTATATAGCACACCTTTGACTAAGAGCTGGACTAAATGCCACAAATTGACTTTTTCCTTTCTTTTCCACATCCAGACCCACAACTCATTTTTGTTTGGACAAAATTGCCCCCACGTCGTTTCCTGGTCATACGAAACGATGACAGAATTGTCAGGCCCAAGATGCGATTCTATCCCGATCACGTGACAAACTCGTGATTGTGGCACAACCGCATTTCGAGCGCTTAGCAAGATGGATATCATTACATCGTACCATTACATACATACATGGGGGATACAACAATTCATACAAGTCACATGAATACAACAACATCAATACAAGACATCTGACTACGGATGCAAAACATGAAAAGCACAACGACATCCATCTTGCTATCCCAGGCTGCCGACCAGGAACCTAGCCCAAGACTGAGGAAGAAGAAGAAGAAGAAAGAACTCCAACAAAAGGTAACATCGCTCTCACGTCAAGTCATCAGAAACATGCACCTACAACTGTTGTTGTAGTATCCGTGAGCCACGAGGACTCAGCAATCACATAACCATGGGTACCAAGACTAGCAAAGCTTAATGGGTATGGAAAGGTTAAGTTGTGAGGTTGCAGTAGCGGCTAAGCATAAATATGGTGGCTAACTTACAAGCACAAGAATAAGATGAGCATCTACGCAAACGGTCGGAAACTAGTAGCGATCGCTAAAGATCCTGAACTACCTATGAGTCAAACATAACCCCACCGTGTTCTCTTCTCAACATGAAAAGAGACGGTCACGGTTACTCACGCGGTTGTGTGTTTTATCTTGGATCCTCTGTCAATTTTTCTACAACCGGACATTAACAAATTCCCATCTGCCACATAACCGCAGGCACGGCTTTCAGAAGATCAAACCCTACAGGGGTGTCCCAACTTAGCCCATCACAAGCTCACGATCTGCGGAGTCGCAACTCCAAAGTGGGAAGACCTGAGTATTCTTGGAATCCCGTGCTCAAGATATTTCGACAAAGGTAAAACTAATCCAGCAGGACCTCCCGGCGTGCCGACACCCTGATAGCAACCGCGTGTATCTCGTCTCAGGCCACGACCGGATGGGCGATGTGATACGTCTCCAACGTATCTATAATTTTTTATTGTTCCATGCTATTATTTATGATGTTTTGGATGCTTAATGGGCTTTTTCATACACTTTTATATTATTTTTGGGACTAACCTACTAACCCAAAGGCCCAGTCCAGATTGCTGTTTTTTTGCCTGTTTCAGGGTTTTGCAGAAAAGGAATATCAAACGGAGTCCTAACGGAATGAAACCTTCGGGAGAGATATTTTTGGAGAAAATCACGCACGGGAGACTTCAGAACCACGGAGTAGGGGCCATGAGGTGCCCACGAGGGTGGGGGACGCCCCCCCTAGGGCGCGCCCCTGCCTCACGGGCCCCATGTAAGGCCTCCGGTGCCCTCCATCCTCCTATATAAGCCCATGTACCCCGAAACCATCAGACGAACAGAGAAAACTCCAGTTCCACCGTCGTAACCTTCTGTTCCTGTGAGATCCCATCATGGGGCCTATTCCGGAGCTCCGCCGGAGGGGGGATCTACCATGGAGTTCTTCTACATCATCATCATCGCCTCACCATGAGTTGTGAGTAGTTTACCACAGACCTTCGGGTCCATAGCTAGTATCTATATGGCTTCTTCTCTCTCTTTGGACTCAATACAAAGTTCTCCTCGGTCTTCGAGGAGATCTATTCGATGTAATCTCCATTTGCGGTGTGTTTGTCGAGATCCGATGAATTATGGGTTTACGATCAAGATTATCTATGAGAAATATTTGGTTCTTCTCTGAACTCTTTATGTATGATTATAATATCCTTGCAAGTCTCTTCAAATTATTGGTTTGGTTTGGCCTACTAGATCTATAGTTCTTGTAATGGGAGAAGTGCTTGGCTTTGGGTTCAATCTTGCGGTGTCCTTTCCCAGTGACAGTAGGGGCAGCAAGGCACCTATTGTATTGTTGCCATCGAGGATAAAAAGATGGGGGTTATATCATATTGCTTGAGTTTATCCCTCTACATCATGCCATCTTGCTTAAGGCGTTACTCTGTTCTTATGAACTCAATACACTAGATGCATGCTGGATAGCGGTCGATGTGTGGAGTAATAGTAGTAGATGTAGAATCGTTTCGGTCTACTTGTCTCGGATGTGATGCCTATATACAATGATCATGCCTAAATAGTCTCGTAATTATTCGCTTTTCTATCAATTGCTCGATAGTAATTTGTTTACCCGCCGTAGAATATCGCTATCATGAGAGAAGCCACTAGAGAAAACTATGGCCCCCGGGTCTATTCTCAACATATAAATCTACTTCTACTTTACTTTTATTGCTTTTATTTGCTATTCTTATAAACTAAAAATACCAAAAATATAAACTATCATCTCTATCAGATCTCACTTTCGTAAGTGACTGTAAAGGGATTGACAACCCCTTATCGCGTTGGCTGCGAAGTTCTTATTTGTTTGTGCAGGTGCGAGGGACTCGTGCATGGTCTCCTACTGGATTGATACCTTGGTTCTTAAAAACTGAGGGAAATACTTACGCCACTGTGCTGCATCTCCCTTTCCTCTTCGAGGGAATACAACGCAAGCTCGAGAGGTAGCATGATGCTACAGGTAAAACCAAACCTCAAGTTTCCTCGTGGTGTCCCTGCAGGACCCCCGTTTGGGACCAACACCATCAGCACTGGCCCCCCTGTTATGTAGAATTAAGAACCTGGGGATGCGACCCCCTATGCAATTTAATCAATTAATTAAGTTTTATTATGAGGCAAATTAAAACCAATGTTGGGCCTTGCTGGAAAAGCTTTAAGAAGTGTGAATTATCAAGGGGGCCCATAAACCCCAACCGTTTTAGGAACGCAAAATTAAGGAACATAACGCCGGTTTATCGGTTCTTAAGACGGCATGAGTGGAACAAAATGCCAAGCAAAAGGCCAAGCCTTCCACCCATTGCCAAGTATATAGGTGTTAATATATATAAGATGTATTGTGATATTCCAACAAGTTCCAACATGGAGCAATCTTCATCTTCACCTTCAACTAACAACGCTATAAGAGGGGCTGAGCGAGCGGGTAACATAGCCAAAGAACGGTTTGCTGGGAAGGTGTTAAAGGTTAGAGGTTTCATGGAAACAAGGAGAGAGGCTGACGATAGACAGGTAACGTGACATATAGCGACAGCATCGAGACAACTAGCATGACAATGATAGTAAAGGTATCCAAGGTGATGGTCATCTTGCCTGAGATCCCGCAAGGAAGAAGAACGAATCCATGAAGAAGATGAAGAAGAAGCCATGAAGACGAACAAGCGTAGCCGAAAAAATCCTCACGATCGCAACGAAACAAGCACTAAAGAGAAGAAACAAGCAACTTGGTAAACACACCACACAAGAACATGACATAATACCCAACCAAGTATGATGCAAAACATGGCAAGGGACGATGCACACCAGAACATCACAACAAGGCAAGTTTAAATGAGGCCGGAGACAACATATAACAATTCCGGTAAGTCCTCATATGCAATTTTTGAAAATGGTCCAGATCTGAACAAGCCTTAAGTTAAAGTTGTTAAACAGCAAGTTAACATGCACCAAGATGATCTACTCGAAATTCTAGTCAAGTTACATATCAAGTTCATTTAATTCGGAGCTACGGCCTAGAAGATATGAGCAAAACAAGACAAGCATGGCAATTATGCAAGATGCATCCAAACAACAAGCAAACACACTCCAAGCATGTTGAGAACATGTTATTATGCATCTACATGCAAAAACACACAAGTTTCATATAGGACACGCTCAAAACGGAGGAACGGTTCAACACATACACATGAAACAAGATATAACAACAAGCTGTCCAAAAACAACAACATGGCACATAGTTGACATCAAAACAACATGATACAATAACACTTCATGGCAACAAAGGGCATGGCAAGCATGTACAAGTCCAGCACTACAAGCATGACCTCTGAGCTACTACCAAACACCACAAGAACATGCTCAAAACATCATGGCAAGATTGCAAAAGATAACAGTTTCACAGACTTAGTGAAATAAACTAAACATGGCAGCAACAACGACAAGTCTCGGAAAATAACAACAGCGAGTAGGCCACTTTACAAGCTTGTTGCAAACACCACAAGGCATATCATGAAAAGTGGATTGCACCACAGCAAAGATGACATGAGTGTGCTTCTAAAACATATTAACATGTAGCTCAAACAAAAACCACATGTAAAGATACGAAAATGACAAAACAACATCTCATAACAAGTTTCAGCACTTAACAGCCACATGCACTTTTGCAACAGAGATAAACATGGCAATATGGCACCTAACATGAATGCTACAACAACCATCATGTAGAGCACTTCACAATGAACAATTTGACATATCATACACTCCATTTGGACCAACATGCACAAACTTATCACATCACAAACATGCTAACATATTGTAGACAAACAACAAGACTTGGCACTAATCATCACATAACAGTTTTGCAACAATGCTTAGGGCATCAAGATGAACTCAAACAAGCATGCCACAGTACAACAATATGAAGAGCATATCACAACGAACATTTTGACATATTATATGGTCCAATTGGATCACCACACAAAAAGATACATCACCACAAAGTATGCATCATGATGATAAAAACAGAAAAAGGACTTAGTGGAAAAAACAACCTCCGAGGGGTCTTGGGCGGACGTGTCCGGGTCCGGACGGACATGTCCGTCGGTGGGTGTGCGCGGGCCCACCTGGTGGCGACACGAGCGAGAGGAGGATTCGGACATGTCCGAGCTCCTCCGGACATGTCCGGCTCGGCGAGCCTCAGCCCAATCCGAGGACGAACGGCGGCGGCCAAGACGACGGCGGCCGGCGGTGAGGTCAGGGCGGCGGGGTGGTTTGGCGCTGATTTCGAGGGGGGTGCGAGAGGAGGAGGCGGCTGGTGAGTGGGGGTTGCGAAAAACGAGGCTGGAGGTTGAAGGAGGTCAAAATTGGCAAGGGTAGGTGTATATATAGGAAAGGGGTATAGGGATTAGGGTTTGGGGGCTTTCGGAGCCCTCGGATGCCAATCGGACGGCTTCGGTCGCGAGGGGAGTTTAGGTTGGCCTAGGTGGGCTAATTGTGGTTGTGAAGAGGAGGTGGGCTGTGGGGAGAGAAGAGATAGAGAGGCCCGCGGGGGTTTTCGGAGACCGAAAACGTCCGACGAATTAACCGGCGATAGTGCCGCTATAGTTAACGGTTGGGCTATCAAACGAACTCCGAATGCGACGAAATTTTACAAGCGGTCTACCTATGCTATAATAAGACCACACGCCAAGTTTCATCCCATTCCGAGAACATTTTCCGGCCACTTCTAAAATAAATACTCGGAGATGCCGCGGGCGCGTGTGAGTGTGTCTGGGCTCAGAACAGACAACAGAGAGGATGAGGGGAACCCGAACGGATGTAAGTTTTGAAAACATGCTGATGCAATGGACATGATGACAAGGCAAAGATGCAACACGCAAGCAGATGACATGGAAACGGCAACGAATAACTGGCTGACACCTGGCGCATCGATCTCGGGGCGTCACAACACTCCCCTACTAACAAGAGATCTCGTCCCGAGATCTTGGAAACGAGACGGAAGAGAAAAAAAGGAAGAACAAAGTTCTTCGAGGACAAAAGAGTGAAACCAAGGAACCTTGAGAGGTTGAGCCACTTCAAAAGAAAGAATATAATGGAGATGAACAAGAAAGAGAAGCTCCATTACAAAAGAGGAACAAGGAACACACGAGAACCAAGTAGGTTGAATGATAAGAAACAAGAATTGACGGAATACAATGGATTCGAAACCACTCCGGTTAATAAGAGAAAGAAAGGAATTTGAACGAATGAATTTGGGCAACACTCTGGCTGAAAATAGAAGGAATAGGACACCGGTTGAAGATGAATTGAAAGAAGAATAACTTGAGAGATGGAATATTATTTGACTAGAGGAACAACACGATGCCTCGGGAAAGAATTGAAAGAATGGAATGAAAAGAACGGACAAGAGAACAACAAGTTCTACCATGAATGAATTCAAAGCATCCTTGCGAAGAAAGGATGAACGGAGTTGTTGAAAATCAACAACGAAAAGAATTAACTTGTTGTGGACTTATGGAAATCATCCCAAAACTTGAGGTGATATTATGCCGCAACCAAAGTATTGATGAGCTGAGAAGAGCGAAGAATGCAAAACTCCACTTCAAAAGAATACGGAGAATTGTTTGCATCTCGAGGGCAAGAAGAAGAATGCTTGAGTTTCTCCAACCAGAATTTGAAGAACACTTGACGAATGAATTAACTCATGAAGAACTCCGGTAACGAAAAGGATGATGAGATAGAGTTGAATGATCAAAAGATTATGAATATGGCCTTGCGGTGATTTAGATGGAGGTTCCCGACGAGATTAGCCGAGAAACTAAGAAATCCGAAAAGAAAAGGCGAAGACACTTGGGATTGGAATTTATTCCTCAAGAATAAACTCTGAAGGACGGAATTGTTCAACTTGATGAAAAGAATAAGAATTATGATATGCTTATCCTCCACCAATTAAATTGTTGAAAGCAATGGATCTGCATAACACTTATTCGCGTTGAAATTGAATAAAGAGGGATATAGCACAAAACTCGAGAAAGTCTTCATGAACCACCAGTAGGATTGGAAAGAACGAGTGAATTGATATGAGAACAGAGGAAAAGACCTCTTGAGCGAACCACCGTAAGAATTGAAATCGAGTGAAGAAAAGGAACGAACCACCGTGAAGACTTGAAATTGGACGAAGAAAAGAGAATGAATCGCCGAAAGAATAAAGCACTTGGGGAACTTAGATACAAGAGAACGAAGAGATCACGAACTGATTAAAGAATGCTTGAACGAAGCACCGGAAGAATGTGAAGACGAACGAAGAGGCATCAACGAAGAATATCTGGAGGATGAAGTTGAAAACTGAGAACGAAGAAATCTTATGAAATGATGGCCTTTGGAGGAACACAAAGAAAATAATTCATGAATACTCCGGAAGAATGAAAAAAGTAAGGTTGAACCAATGATGAAAAGAATTAAAAGCGATCTTGGAGAAGGCATATGACTGATGGAATCCATACTTACGTCACACTTTGAAAAGAATTTGGGAATACTCCGGGAAATTAAAAGAGTCAGGTAAGATCCTGGGTATAAACCTGTGGATTATGAGCCCACTCAAGAAAGCACCGTTGAAAAGGATTATTCGAGCGAGAAACGATGCACCGGAACGTTTGAAAGACTCGAATGAGGTGACAACCTCGAATAGATTGGAAGACAGACGAATCTCACGAGATATCTTCGGAACTCCGGAATGATTAAATGGCGAGAGGCGAGCGAGCAATTGGAATCATTTGAGCCGAGGGAAGAAATATGAACAACAACGAATACTTGAATTGAATCCGTCGGAGAAGAAAAGAGACGAAGGATGACGAACTAGCCGAGAATTCACCAGTTGAAATAATTAAGGAAAGAAAGCAAAGGCTTAGCATGAGTAGGATGGATACTCGATTAAGGACTCCAGCTCCGAGAAGAAAAAGGGGTGGGCGGGTGGGAAAAAAGAAAAACCACATCGAACGGGGAAAACAACACCGGTTGGAAAGAACTGAGGATTGGAGCAAAAGACGAGGAGGGTCAAATCGACTTGACGAGAGATGCACCAGATGAAAAGAACTGACAACACAATGAACGAAAACTAACCGTGTGTCGTGGTTTTGTCATGGCAGATGTCCTAGCAAAAGGACTTAGTCGTGAGGCCATTGCTACGGGTTAGCTTAAAGGGGTTAAAGCGGACAAGGACACATGGATTTTATACTAGTTCGGGCCCCTTCAATGAAGGTAAAAGCCTACGTCTAGTTTGGTGTAGTATTGCTAGGGTTTCGATGACCAGGGAGCGAATCTGCTTTGCCTGTGTCTGGAGCTGTTGTTCTCTCCCCTGAACCGTCGCCGGGCCATCCCTTTATATAAAAGGTGACGCCTGGACCGGTTTGCAGAGTCCCGAGGCCGGCTCATAAACATGTCCGCCTCGGTCTCTATTCTTTCTATCTTACATCACAAGTTACATAGTATGGCGGTTTACAAATCATGGGCCCTAACACTTGGGCTCTAACCTCTTGGGCTAAAATCTCTTGCTTCATGCTCCGCTGGGCTTTAATAAAATAATCTTGATAACATAAACCAGCCCCTCCTGGGCAGTTTATACCTGGTAGTAATATCCCTGACACCGTGTGATCCTAAAAAAAATTGAAGGGGAAGAGGAGTAGTTCAAAACACCTATGTCAAGATTCCTCACCAGAGCGATGAAGGGGTTGAGGAGTAAAAGAGTTCCTACTCTCTGATATAACTAGACTCCGAAAATAGTTTTTGCTAGACTCGACAATGACCAGACTACGGTTAATCAAGGGGGCTCCTATGGTCGGTCGAGGCTCTGATACCAACTTGTCAGGCCCAAGATGCGATTCTATCCTGATCACGTGGCAAACTCGTGATTGGGGCACAACCGCATTTCGGGCGCTTAGCGAGATGGATATCATTACATCGTACCATTACATACATACATGGGGGATATAACAATTCATACAAGTCACATGAATACAACAACATCAATACAAGACATTCGACTACGGATGCAAACATGAAAAGCACAACGACATCCATCTTGCTATCCCAGGTTGCCGACCAGGAACCTAGCCCAAGACTGACGAAGAAGAAGAAGAAAGAACTCCAACAAAAGGTAACACCGCTCTCACGTCAAGTCATCGGAAACCTGCAACTGCAACTGTTGTTGTAGTATCTAAGAGCCACGAGGACTCAACAATCCCATAAACATGGGTACCAAGACTAGCAAAGCTTAATGGGTATGGAAAGGTTAAGTGGTGAGGTTGCAACAGCGGCTAAGCATAAATATGGTGGCTAACTTACGAGTACAAGAATAAGATGAGCATCTACGCAAACGGTCACAAACTAGTAGCGATCGCTAAAGATCCTGAACTACCTACGAGTCAAACATAACCCCACCGTGTTCTCTTCTCAACATGAAAAGAGACGGTCACGGTTACTCACGCGGTTGTGTGTTTTATTTTGGATCCTTTGTCAAGTTTTCTACAACCGGACATTAACAAATTCCCATCTGCCACATAACCGTGGGCACGGCTTTCGAAAGATCAAACCCTGCAGGGGTGTCCCAACTTAGCCCATCACAAGCTCACGATCTGCGGAGTCACAACTCCAAAGTGGGAAGACCCGGGTATTCTCGGAATCCCGTGCTCAAGATATTTTGACAAAGGTAAAAGTAATCCAGCAAGACCTCCCGGCGTGCCGACACCCTAATAGTAGCCGCGCGTATCTCGTATCAGGCCACGACCGGATGGATGATGCTATAGGTAAAACCAAACCTCGAGTTTCCTCGGAGTGGCCCTACAGGACCCCCGTTTGGGACCAACGCCATCAGTACTGGCCCCTTGTTATGTAGAATTAAGAACCCGAGGACGCGACCCCCTATGCAATTTAATTAAGTAATTAAGTTTTATTATGAGGCAAATTTAAACCAATGTTGGGCCTTGCTGGAAAAGCTTTAAGAAGTGCGAATTATCAAGGGGGGCCCATAAACCCCAACCTTGTTAGGAACGCAAAATCAAGGAACATAACGCCGGTTTATCGGTTCTTAAGGTGGCATGAGTGCAACAAAACGTCGAGCAAAAGGCCAAGCCTTCCATCCATTGCCAAGTATATAGGTGTTAATATATATACGATATATTGTGATATTCCAACAACAAGTTCCAACATGGAGCAATCTTCATCTTCGCCTGCAACTAACAACGCTATAAGAGGGGCTCAGCGAGCGGGTAACATAGCCAAACAACGGTTTGCTGGGAATGTGTCAAAGGTTAGAGGTTTCATGGCAACAAGGAAAGAGGCTGACGATAGATAGGTAACGTGACATATAGCAACAGCATCGAGACAACTAGCATGGCAATGATAGTAAAGATATCCAAGGTGATGGTCATCTTGCTTGAGATCCCGCAGGGAAGAAGAATGAATCCATGAAGAAGATGAAGAAGAAGCCATGAAGACAAACAAGCATAGCCGAACGAATCCTCACGATCGCAACGAAACAAGCACTAACGAGAAGAAACAAGCAAGACGGTAAACACACCACACGTGAACATGACATAATGCCCAACCAAGTATTATGCAAGACAAGTCTATATGATGCAAAACATGGCAAGGGACGATGCACACCAGAACATCACAACAAGGAAAGTTTAAATGAGGCCGGAGACAACATATAACAATTCCGGTGTCGGTGTACAAAAAGGAGGGTACACTTTTTGTACCCCTATGACTGTGCACGGGCAGTCTGAGCCACGGGCACCGCCGCACCAAGCAAGGCCAGGGAGGTAAGCCAAGGTAAGACTGAAGCTCAAAGCCAAGACCACAAAGAGCAAAGGGACGAAGCGGATTCCCCCGGCAAGATCCTTGTCGGGAGCCAGTTTTAGCAGCCCCGGCAAGATCCTTGCCCGGGCCGGCTTTAGCAGCCCCGGCAAGACCCTTGCCGCGGCAACTCGCCCCGCGCCTACGGAGCAAATCACCCTTGAATCCACTGCCCCCATGGGGCAAGGATTCGAGAGACATCCCCGTAGTGGCATGCAGATCTTTGTGAAGACATTGAAGATCAGATACACACTAAGAAGATGGCGACCCTTGGCGGGATCCTAGCCAAGGAAGACCACAAGACCTCCAGCAAGCACCTTGCCGGGGATGGCAGCAGGCGCCACGGCAAGACCCTTGTCGGGGCCCCGGCAAGGCCCTTGCCGAGGGCATCCGCAGGGCCACCATCAGGCCCACACCAGCTAAATGTCCACCGCCTTATGCAGCTGCCGACCCAACTAGCTGGGCAGGCACCTACGTGGCGGCATGCAGATCTTCGTGAAGACCCACCATTGTGCCACCTCAGCTGCCTGCCTACCTACCTGGCATCTCAGGCATTGCTGGCCAGGGCGCGTGTCGACAGAAGAAGGAGCGGCGACGGACGAGACAGATCCCTCCCCCGTCCCTGATAAAGCAAGGACACCTAAGCAAGATGCATTAAATGCGCCTTGTCATGTAGTGCGAGGGATAACCTCGCATCACTGTACCCTTTCCACCTCCTGTGTGCCACTGTGGCGACCCCTTTTTCTATAAAGGGAGGCCTGATGCGACCAGGAGGAGGATTCGGTTTTTTGGAACTCCTCACGCCCCATAGCTAGCCGAAGAACACAGATATACAATCCACCAAAGCAGGAGTAGGGTTTTACGCATCCTCGCGGCCCGAACCTGGATAAACGAACCGTGTGCTATCTGTTGGATCCGCTCTTCTCTCAACCCCGCGCCCCGCTAACCGTAGTAGGGATTCTTGTGATCCCATAGGTGTCGTTCCCACCGACATCTTTGGCGCGCCAGGTAGGGGGTTCTCAGTTGTGAGAATTGGCTCTAGCGGTTGGCCCAGCACTCCTTCGTCTTCGTGGCTCTTTGAGAAGGAAGGAGGGCGGAAGATCAGCACTCGAGCGGCTACAAACAGGAGCCCCCGGACCGACATCTTTAGCAGTTAGTTTGACGCTCCTTCATCGTCATGGCACCCAAGAAGAAGACGACGGTGGCGGTTGGCCAGTCGGAGGCCGGACAGCCTGTCCCGACGCGGGCGAGCAGCGGACCGGTCGCAGAAAGGACTCGGGGCGCTGCTCGCGAAAACCAACACCGTCCCATCAGCCGGAGTTTGGGAGGTGGCGATGTTTGTGCGCCTGGTAACGGGCCACACACCGCCAAATCCAAAGACGGAGCCAGGCCCTCCGTGGGTGGCGCGGGGCCCTCCAGGATCGTTGCCGCATCACCCGAAGGCGACGCAAGGGCCTCCAGGACTCCCACACCGGCGCCAACAGCACGCTCCTCCCAAGCAGCACGCGACGAACGGCGTCATCACGCCGAAGATCCCGGGCGTCGCCGTGGGAAGAGCCCCGAGCGCCACTCCCGAGACGTAGAAGACCTGCCCGCCCGCCGAAGCGCTGGTAGAAACGGCATGCGACTGCAGGATCGTGATGGAGCTCCTCTTGACATGGTCAGGAGTCGAAGCGCGTCGTGGTCCGTGCAGGTTTCGCTACCACTAACCCCAGCGGAAGCCCTGGCGCGCGCGCAGTTGCTCATCGACTTTCATCCAGTTACGGGGAAACTCGATGAATGGAGAGCCACCATTCGAAGCCTTGTCGCAATCGCCAACAAGGATGAACCAAGTCCAGCGAAGCCCCCGGGTCGACGCTCCGATGGGGTCCCACGCACCGGTGGCGGGAGGACCGGCAGCACCGTGGCCACGGTGCATTCGCCTCCTCCTCGCCCGGTACCGCGTGTGTCGACTCATCGAGACGTCGCGGGTGACGCCGTCTCCATAGCGTCGTCTGACCCACGGACCCACGGCGACCAGCGTCAAGTTCTTCAGGAGCGAGCTCATGAAGACGCTCGGACCACCATCGAGTGCCGGCGCGGAGCGCGCCACCAGTCAGATAGGCGAGCAGGGCCTGCTGTGAACCGCCCAGCACCGGAGAGCCCTGGAGGTCTACCTTACGAGGTAGGCTGTCCGGCTTTTACCCGTGAGCTGCGGCAGTTCTAGTGGCCCACTCACCGCACCTTCAAGCCTGACGTTGGCGAGAAGTACAATGGCAAGACCCACCCGTCGGAGTTCCTCAGCATCTACACCATCGCAATGCAAGCTGCCGGAGCCCGCGACGATAAGGTGCTTGTGAATTACTTTCCATTGGCTCTTAAACCCAACGCCATGTCGTGGTTGATGCACTTGCCGGTAGACTCTATTTCCTCCTGGTCGGATTTGTGCCATGATTTTGTTGGCGCCTTTGCTGGAGGCCACCAAGCCCATGGCCAAGCAAGTAACCTGCACGTCATTCCCCAGAAGGAAGGCGAGAGTCCACGCAAGTATATGCAGAGGTTCAGCCGGGTACAGTACAATATCCCTGATGTTCACCCTGCCGCCATCATCAGCGCGTTTCATCAGAACGTGCATAACCGCAAGATGCGTGAAGAGCTGGCAATGACCAAGGTGAAAGACGTGGCAGAACTCTATGTTCTTGCTGCCAGATGTGCCCGGGCTGAAGAGGGAAGGAAGTACCCCGGCGAAGATGCCAGCGTGGAAACCGACTCTTCAGATGAGGATACTGCCGCCCCGGCGAAGAAAGGTCGGCGCCGCAATAGGAAGCGCAAGGGTAAAGCCGTGCTTGCCGTCGAGGGATCTGATGACGCCGGCTCCGCCAAGAAAACCAAGGCAGATGACCCCGGCAAGGAAATTGCCGGGTGTGTCGCCTGCCGGGCCTTGGCGGCTGCCGAGAAGCCAGGAAACTCCGACAAGCAATACTGCAAGATCCATCACACCAAAGGCCATGATCTCCAGAACAGTCGACAGGTTGAGCTCCTTGCTGAGAAGCAGAGGGCTGAATATGAGAGGCGGGACAAGGAGAAGGGCCAGGACGGTGCTGGGGGTCCGGCAAGAAGCGTGATGGCCAAGCAGGCCGCCGCGGCAAGGATAAGCAGCAGGAGAGGCCCGCCCGGGGCCGTGACAGAAAGCCAGAAGACGACGATCACGAAGAGGACGACGAGTCCGGCGACCAAGAGTTTCAGAAAGCTACGGAGGCCATGTGCGTCGATGGCGGCGCCTCGCTGCATACTTATCACCGCTAGCTTAAACAGTGGGCGCGTGAGATTACAGCGGCGGAGCCGTCGTCTGGTGCCCAAAAGCCGCTGAAATGGTCTAGCACACCTATCATTTTTGACACTGAGGATCACCCTGATTGCACTACTACGGTCGGGTGCTTGCCGTTGTTGGTTTCACCGACAATACGCATCCTCAAGGTGACAAAGATGCTAGTCGATGGCGGGGCCGATATGAACTTAATCTCGCCTACCGTGATCGAGAAGCTGCAGATTCCTGACGGAGACCTCGGAGAGACGGGCACGTTTCAGGGGGGGTCAACCCGGGGAGAAGTCAACCAAAGGGGAAGGTCACGCTACCCGTGACTTTTGGAAGTGATCCGAACTACAGGACAGAAAGGATCGTGTTCGATGTTGCCAAGATCCCCTTACCTTACAATGGGATCCTTGGCCGACCAGCGCTGGCCAAGTTCATGGCAGCGTCACACTACGCCAACAACACCCTGAAGATGCCAGGACCTGTGACGATCATCACCATCCCCTCCGATAAGAAAGATGCGCTGATTTGCGCTGACCAACTATACCAGCAAGCAGTTGCAGCAGCTGCCGCCACTAGGGCACTTGCTCCTGCCACTGGAGCCCCGAGGGGAAGAAGAAGAAGAAGAAGAAGACCGGTGAGACCTCGGACACCCACTCCGGCAAGCGCACCTCTTCGGAGTGTAGTGCTCCCATCGAGGACGTGCCAGACAACTCCACCGGCAGAAACAAGAAGTCCAGGGCCACACCGCTGGGAACCAAGAGGGTTTCTCCCAAGGAGGACGGCGTAGGAGGGGCTTTCACCATAAGCTCCACCCTTGACGACAAATAGGAAGACGCGCTTGTCACCTTCCTGTGGGAAAATGTCGATGTGTTTGCATGGCAAGCATCCGACATCCCCGGCGTTCCCAGGGAGGTGATTGAGCACCACCTTCCTGTCTGTCCTCATGCGCGGCCCGTCAAGCAGAAGGTCAGGAAGCAAGCTTTGGAACGACAAGAGTTCATCACAGAGGAGATCCGGAAGCTGGAAGCAGCGGGTTTGGTAAGAGGAGTGCTCCATCCAACGTGGTTGGCCAATCCAGTGGTAGTGCGCAAGGCAAATGGGAAGTGGAGGCTGTGTATTGATTACACAGATATCAATAAGGCTTGTCCTAAAGACCCCTTCCCGTTGCCGCGCATCGACCAGATTGTTGACTCCACGGCTGGATGTGACCTGCTATCATTCCTCGATGCCTACTCCGGCTACCATCAGATCTTCTTGACAAGAGAAGACGAAGAGAAGACAACATTCATCACCCCATGTGGTACGTATTGTTTCGTACGGATGCCTTTCTGGTTGAAGAGTGCTGGCTCAACGTTCGGAAGGGCAGTCCAGGTTGGTTTTGAACCCTAGCTCCATAGAAATATGGAGGCTTATATGGATGATATAGTGGTCAAAACCAAGAACAGGGCAACCCTTATACCAGATTGACAAGAAACATTTGCAAACCTACTCAAGATCAATCTCAAGCTGAACCCTGAGAAGTGCGTCTTTGGCGTCCCGTCCGGCAAGCTTCTCGGGTTCTTTGTGTCACAGCGTGGGACAGAGGCCAATCCGGACAAGATCAAAGCTATAGAACAGATTGAAGCACCCAAACAGGTCAAGGATGTGCGTCGGCTTGCTGGCTGCGTTGCCTCCATGAGCAGATTCATTTCCAAGTCTGCCAAGCGTGCCCTTCCCTTTTTCAAGATTTTGAAAAAGGCGGGCCCAATGGAGTGGACGCCAGAAGCCGAAGCAGCATTGCAAGATTTGAAGAGGTATCTTTCCTCCATGCCAGTACTAGTTGCGCCTAGGCCACAAGAACCGTTGCTGCTATACCTAGCGGCAACGAACCAGGTGGTCAGGGCCGCACTAGTGGCACAGAGAGAAATCGATGACGAGGTAATAGCAGCGACAGAGCCTGATGCCGTTGGTGCAGAGATGACACGGCCGGTTGGAGTACCGCCGAGGAAGAAAATGATGCAGCACCCAGTCTACTTTGTTAGCTCCCTCTTGCAGGGGGGTAGATCAAGGTACTCCGGTGTGCAGAAATTGCTCTTCGGCCTTCTTATGGCCTCGAGGAAGCTGCGTCTCTACTTCCAGGCACACGAGATCACTGTCGTCGCTCGCCTCCCTCTACAACGGATATTGCACAATCCAGATGCAACGGGAAGAATTGTAGAATGGGCACTGGAGCTGTCCAGCTTTGGCCTCAAGTTTGAAAGTACCTCGACGATTCAAAGCCGAGTCCTAGCGGAGTTCGTTGCAGAGTGGACCGCGACGCCTGATGAAGAAGCCCGGGAAACTGCTCTCCCCGGCAAAGAGGCGAGTTGCGATTGGATCATGTACTTTGTGAAGGAAATATGCCCTAGAGGCAATAATAAAGATGTTATTTGTATTTCCTTATATCATGATAAATGTCTTTTATTCATGCTAGAATTGTATTAACCGGAAACTTAGTACATGTGTGGATACATAGACAAAACAGTATGTCCCTAGTATGCCTCTACTAGACTAGCTCATTGATCAAAGATGGTTATGTTTCCTAACCATAGACATGAGTTGTCATTTGATCAACGGGATCACATCATTAGGAGAATGATGTGATGGACAAGACCCATCCGTTAGCATAGCACTATGATCGTTTAGTTTTACTGTTATTGCTTTCTTCATGACTTATACATGTTCCTATGACTATGAGATTATGCAACTCCCAAATACCGTAGGAACACCTTGTGTGCTATCAAACTTCACAACGTAACTGGGTGATCATAAAGATGCTCTACAGGTGTCTCCGAAAGTATTCGTGGTGTTGGCATAGATCAAGATTAGGATTTGTCACTCCGAGTGTCGGAGAGGTATCTCTGGGCCCTCTCGGTAACACACATCACAATAAGCCTTGCAAGCAAAAGACTAATGAGTTAGTCACGAGATGATGTGTTACGGAACGAGTAAAGAGACTTGCCGGTAACGAGATTGAACTAGGTATAGAGATACCGACGATCGAATCTCGGGCAAGTAACATACCGTTTGACAAAAGGAACAACGTATGTTGTTATGCGGTTCTGACCGATAAAAGATCTTCGTAGAATATGTAGGAGCCAATATGAACATCCAGGTTCCGCTATTGGTTATTGACCGGAGATGAGTCTCGGTCATGTCTACATAGTTCTCATACCCGTAGGGTCCGCACGCTTAACGTTTGATGACGATCGGTATTATGAGTTTATGAGTATTGATGTACCAAAGGTAGTTCGGAGTCCCGGATGAGATCACGGACATGACGAGGAGTCTCGGAATGTCCGAGACATAAAGATTAATATATTGGTCGGCTATATTCGGACACCGGAAGTATACCGGAAAAGTTTCGGATTTATCGGGAATGCCGGAGGGGGTTACCGGAACCCCCTACGAGAGGGGATGGTCCATAGTGGGCCTAAAGGGAAAGAGAGAGGCAGCCCATAGGGCTGGCCGGCGCCCCCACCTAGGGTTCCTAGTTGGACTAGGATTGGGGGGGCGCCACCTCTCCTATTCCTTTCCCCCTTCTTCCTTTTGGTGAATCCTACTAGGAATAGGATTGCAATCCTATTCCTAGTAGGACTCCTTCCCTAGCCGCACCAGGAAGGGCCGGCCGGCCTCCCTCCCTTGCTCCTTTATATACGGGGGCAGGGGGGCACCCAAAGACACACAAGTTGAATTGTTTTAGCCGTGTGCGGTGCCCCCCTCCACAGAATCACACTTCGGTCATACCGTCGCGGAGCTTAGGCGAAGCCCTGCGCCGGTGAACACATCATATCCGTCACCACGCCGTCGTGCTGACGAAACTCTCCCGTGAAGCTCAACTGGATCAAGAGCTCGTGGGACGTCATCAAGCTGAACGTGTGCTGAACGCGGAGGTGCCGTACGTTCGGTGCTTGATCGGTTGGATCGCGAAGAAGTTCGACAACATCAACCGCGTCACTTGACGCTTCCGCTCCCGGTCTACGAGGGTACGTAGACACACTCTTCCCTCTCATTGTTATGCATCTGGTAGATAGATCTTGCGTGATCGTAGGAAAATTTTAAAATACTACGTTCCCCAACAGTGGCATCATGAGCCAGGTCTATGCATAGATGATATGCACGAGTAGAACACAATGAGATTGTGGACGATACTAGTCATACTGCTTACCAGCATGTCATACTTTGCTTCGGCGGTATTGTGAGATGAAGCGGCCCGGACCGACATTACGCGTACGCTTACGCGAGACTGGTTTCACCGTTACGAGCACTCGTTGCTTAAAGGTGACTGGCGGGTGTCTGTCTCTCTCACTTTAGCTGAATCAAGTGTGGCTACGCCCGGTCCTTGTGAAGGTTAAAACAGCACATACTTGACGAAACATCGTTGTGGTTTTGTATGCGTAGGTAAGAACGGTTCTTGCTAAAGCTCGTAGCAGCCACGTAAAACTTGCAACAAACAAAGTAGAGGACGTCTAACTTGTTTTTGCAGGGCATGTTGTGATGTGATATGGTCAAGACATGATGAGTTATACGGTTTTGTATGAGATGATCATGTTTTGTAAAGTTATCGGCAACTGGCAGGAGCCATATGGTTGTCGCTTTATTGTATGAAATGCAATCGCCATGTAATTGCTTTACTTTATCACTAAACGGTAGCGATAGTCGTAGAAGCAATAGTTGGCGAGACGACAACGATGCTACGATGGAGATCAAGGTGTCGCGCCGGTGACGAAGGTGATCATGACGGTGCTTTGGAGATGGAGATCAAAAGCACAAGATGATGATGGCCATATCATGTCACATATTTTGATTGCATGTGATGTTTATCTTATTATGCTTCTTATTTTGCTTAGAACGACGGTAGCATTATAAGATGATCCCTTACTAAATTTCAAGGTATAAGTGTTCTCCCTGAGTATGCACCGTTGCGAAAGTTCGTCGTGCCGAGACACCACGTGATGATCGGGTGTGATATGCTCTACGTTCAAATACAACGGGTGTAAGCCAGTTTTGCACACGCAGAATACTCGGGTTAAACTTGACGAGCCTAGCATATACAGATATGGCCTCGGAACACTGGAGACCGAAAGGTCGAGCGTGAATCATATAGTAGATATGATCAACATAAGATGTTCACCATTGAGACTACTCCATCTCACGTGATGATCGGACATGGTTTAGTTGATTTGGATCACGTGATCATTTAGATGACCAGAGGGATGTCTATCTAAGTGGGAGTTCTTTAAATTAATATGATTAAATTGAACTTTAATTTATCATGAACTTAGTCCTGATAGTTTTGCATATCTATGTCGTTGTAGATCAATGGCCCGTGCTACCGTTCCTTTGAATTTTAATGCATTCCTAGAGAAAGCTAAGTTGAAAGATGATGGTAGCAATTACACGGACTGGGTCCGTAACCCGAGGATTATCCTCATTGCTGCACAGAAGAATTATGTCCTTGAAGCACCGCTAGGTGACAAGCCCCCTCCCACTAATGTAGACGCTTTGAACGTCTGGCAGTCGCGGTCTGATGACTACACGATAGTTCAGTGTGCCATGCTTTACGGCTTAGAACCGGGACTTCAACGACGTTTTGAACGTCATGGAGCATATGAGATGTTCCAGGAGTTGAAGTTAATATTTCAAGCAAATGCCCGAATTGAGAAATATGAGATTTCCAATAAGTTCTACAGCTGCAAAATGGAGGAGAATAGTTCTATCAGTGAACACTTGCTCAGAATGTCTGGGTACTACAATCATATGACTCAACTTGGTTGCAAAGTTGACGAGGATAGTGTTATTGATAGAGTTCTTCAATCACTGCCACCAAGCTATAAAGGCTTCGTGATGAACTATAACATGCAAGGGATGCAAAAGACAATTCTCGAGCTCTTCGCTATGCTCAAAGCTGCGGAGGTAGAAATCAAAAAGGAGCATCAAGTGTTGATGGTTAACAAGACCACTAGTTTCAAGAAAAAGGGCAAGGGAAAGAAAGGGAACTTCAAAAAGAATAGCAAGTCAGTTGCTACTTCCACGAAGAAACCCAAATCTGGAGCCAAGCCTGAAACTGAGTGCTTCTACTGCAAGGGGACTGGACACTGGAAGCGGAACTGCCCCAAGTATTTGGCGGATAAGAAGGATGGCAAGATGAACAAAGGTATATGTGATATACATGTTATTGATGTGTACCTTACTAATGCTCGTAGTAGTACCTGGGTATTTGATACCGGTTCGGTTGCTAATATTTGTAACTCGAAACAGGGACTACGGATTAAACGAAGATTAGCTAAGGATGAGGTGACGATGCGCGTGGGAAATGGTTCCAAAGTCGATGTGATCGCCGTCGGCATGCTACCTCTACATCTACCTTCGGGATTAGTTTTAGACCTAAATAATTGTTATTTGGTGCCAGCGTTGAGCATGAACATTATATCTGGATCTTGTTTATTGCGAGACGGTTATTCATTTAAATCAGAGAATAATGGTTGTTCCATTTTAATGAATAATATCTTTTATGGTCATGCACCCTTGAAGAGTGGTCTATTCTTATTGGATCTCGATTGTAGTGATACACATATTCATAATATTGAAACCAAAAGATGCAAGGTTAATAATGATAGTGCAACTTATTCGTGGCACTGCCGTTTAGGTCATATTGGTGTAAAACGCATGAAGAAACTCCATAATGATGGACTTTTGGAATCACTTGATTATGAATCACTTGGTGCTTGCGAACCATGCCTCATGGGCAAGATGACTAAAACTCCGTTCTCCGGAACTATGGAGCGAGCAACAGATTTGTTGGAAATCATACATACTGATGTATGTGGACCAATGAGTGTTGATGCTCGCGGCAGGTATCGTTATTTTCTGACCTTCACTGATGATTTGAGCAGATATGGGTATATCTACTTAATGAAGCACAAGTCTGAAACATTTGAAAAGTTCAAAGAATTTCAGAGTGAAGTAGAGAATCATCGTAACAAGAAAATAAAGTTCCTACGATCTGATCGTGGAGGAGAATATTTGTGTTACGAGTTTGGTCTTCATTTGAAACAATGTGGAATAGTTTCACAACTCACGCCACCTGGAACACCACAGCGTAATGGTGTGTCCGAACGTCGTAACCGTACTTTATTGGATATGGTGCGATCTATGATGTCTCTTACCGATTTACCACTATCGTTTTGGGGTTATGCTTTAGAGACAGCTGCATTCACGTTAAATAGGGCACCATCTAAATCCGTTGATACGACACCTTATGAACTATGGTTTGGCAAGAAACCAAAGTTGTCGTTTCTTAAAATTTGGGGCTGCGATGCTTATGTGAAAACACTTCAACCTGATAAGCTGGATCCCAAGTCGGAAAAATGTGTCTTCATAGGATACCCAAAAGAGACTGTTGGGTACACCTTCTATCACAGATCCGAAGGCAAAATATTCGTTGCTAAGAACGGATCCTTTCTAGAAAAAGAGTTTCTCTCGAAAGAAGTGAGTGGGAGGAAAGTAGAACTTGATGAGGTAATTGTACCTTCTTCCGGATTGGAAAATAGTACATCATAGGAAATTGTTCCAGTGATTCCTACACCAATTAGTGAGGAAGTTAATGATAATGATCATGAAACTTCGGATCAAGTTTCTACTGAACGTCGTAGATCAACCAGAGTACGTTCCGCACCAGAGTGGTACGGCAACCCAGTTCTGGAAATCATGTTACTAGACCATGATGAACCTACGAACTATGAGAAAGCGATGATGAGCCCAGATTCCGCAAAATGGCTTGAAGCCATGAAATCTGAGATGGGATCCATGTATGAGAACAAAGTGTGGACTTTGGTTGACTTGCCCGATGATCGGCAGGCCATCGAAAATAAATGGATCTTCAAGAGGAAGACCGACGCAGACGGTAATATTACTGTTTACAAAGCTCGACTTGTTGCGAAAGGTTTTCGACAAGTTCAAGGAGTTGACTACGATGAGACTTTCTCACCTGTAGCGATGCTTAAGTCTGTCCGAATCATGTTAGCAATTGCCGCATTTTATGATTATGAAATCTGGCAAATGGATGTCAAAACTGCATTCCTAAATGGATATCTCAAAGAAGAGTTGTATATGATGCAACCAGAAGGTTTTTTCGATCCAAAAGGTGCTAACAAAGTATGCAAGCTCCAGCGATCCATCTATGGACTGGTGCAAGCATCTCGGAGTTGGAATATACGCTTTGATGAGGTGATCAAAGCATATGGTTTTATACAGACTTTTGGAGAAGCCTGTATTTACAAGAAAGTGAGTGGGAGCTCTGTAGCATTTCTAATATTATATGTAGATGACATATTGTTGATTGGAAATGATATAGAATTTCTGGATAACATAAAAGGATACTTGAATAAAAGTTTTTCAATGAAAGACCTCGGTGAAGCTGCTTATATATTAGGTATCAAGATCTATAGAGATAGATCAAGACGCTTAATTGGACTTTCACAAAGCACATACCTTGATAAGATTTTGAAGAAGTTCAAAATGGATCAGTCAAAGAAAGGGTTCTTGCCTGTTTTACAAGGTATGAAGTTGAGTAAGACTCAATGCCCGACCACTGCAGAAGATAGAGAGAAAATGAAAGTCATTCCCTATGCCTCAGCCATAGGATCTATCATGTATGCAATGCTGTGTACCAGACCTGATGTGTGCCTTGCTATAAGTCTAGCAGGGAGGTACCAAAGTAATCCAGGAGTGGATCACTGGACAGCGGTCAAAAACATCCTAAAGTATCTGAAAAGAACAAAGGATATGTTTCTCGTATATGGAGGTGACAAAGAGCTCGTCGTAAACGGTTACGTCGATTCTAGCTTTGACACTGATCCGGATGACTCAAAGTCACAAACCGGATATGTATTTTTATTGAACGGTGGAGCTGTCAGTTGTTGCAGTTCCAAGCAGAGCGTCGTGGCGGGATCTACGTGTGAAGCGGAATACAAAGCTGCTTCGGAAGCAGCAAATGAAGGAGTCTGGATGAAGGAGTTCATATCCGATCTAGGTGTAATACCTAGTGCATCGGGTCCAATGAAAATCTTTTGTGACAACACTGGAGCCATAGCCTTGGCGAAGGAATCCAGGTTTCACAAGAGAACAAAGCACATCAAAAGACGCTTCAATTCCATCCGCGATCTAGTCAAGGAGGGAGACATAGAGATTTGCAAAATACATACGGATCTGAATGTTGCAGACCCGTTGACTAAGCCTCTTCCACGGGCAAAACATGATCAGCACCAGGACTCCATGGGTGTGAGGATCATCACTTTGTAATCTAGATTATTGACTCTAGTTCAAGTGGGAGACTGAAGGAAATATGCCCTAGAGACAATAATAAAGATGTTATTTGTATTTCCTTATATCATGATAAATGTCTTTTATTCATGCTAGAATTGTATTAACCGGAAACTTAGTACATGTGTGGATACATAGACAAAACAGTATGTCCCTAGTATGCCTCTACTAGACTAGCTCATTGATAGAAGATGGTTATGTTTCCTAACCATAGACATGAGTTGTCATTTGATCAACGGGATCACATCATTAGGAGAATGATGTGATGGACAAGACCCATCCGTTAGTATAGCACTATGATCGTTTAGTTTTACTGCTATTGCTTTCTTCATGACTTATACATGTTCCTATGACTATGAGATTATGCAACTCCCGAATACCGTAGGAACACCTTGTGTGCTATCAAACGTCACAACGTAACTGGGTGATCATAAAGATGCTCTACATGTGTCTCCGAAAGTATTCGTGGTGTTGGCATAGATCAAGATTAGGATTTGTCACTCCGAGTGTCGGAGAGGTATCTCTGGGCCCTCTCGGTAACACACATCACAATAAGCCTTGCAAGCAAAAGACTAATGATTTAGTCACGAGATGATGTGTTACGGAACGAGTAAAGAGACTTGCCGGTAACGAGATTGAACTAGGTATAGAGATACCGACGATCGAATCTCGGGCAAGTAACATACCGTTTGACAAAAGGAACAATGTATGTTGTTATGCGGTTCTGACCGATAAAAGATCTTCGTAGAATATGTAGGAGCCAATATGAACATCCAGGTTCCGCTATTGGTTATTGACCGGAGATGAGTCTCGGTCATGTCTACATAGTTCTCGAACCCGTAGGGTCCGCACGCTTAACGTTTGATGACGATCGGTATTATGAGTTTATGAGTATTGATGTACCGAAGGTAGTTCGGAGTCCCGGATGAGATCACGGACATGACGAGGAGTCTCGGAATGTCCGAGACATAAAGATTAATATATTGGTCGGCTATATTCGGACACCGGAAGTATACCGGAAAAGTTTCGGATTTATCGGGAATGCCGGAGGGGGTTACCGGAACCCCCTACGAGAGGGGATGGTCCATAGTGGGCCTAAAGGGAAAGAGAGAGGCAGCCCATAGGGCTGGCCGGCGCCCCCACCTAGGGTTCCTAGTTGGACTAGGATTGGGAGGGGGGGCGCCACCTCTCCTATTCCTTTCCCCCTTCTTCCTTTTGGTGAATCCTACTAGGAATAGGATTGCAATCCTATTCCTAGTAGGACTCCTTCCCTAGCCGCACCAGGAAGGGCCGGCCGGCCTCCCTCCCTTGCTCCTTTATATACGGGGGCAAGGGGGCACCCAAAGACACACAAGTTGAATTGTTTTAGCCGTGTGCGGTGCCCCCCTCCACAGAATCACACTTCGGTCATACCGTCGCGGAGCTTAGGCGAAGCCCTGCGCCGGTGAACACATCATATCTGTCACCACGCCGTCGTGCTGACGAAACTCTCCCGTGAAGCTCAACTGGATCAAGAGCTCGTGGGACGTCATCAAGCTGAACGTGTGCTGAACGCGGAGGTGCCGTACGTTCGGTGCTTGATCGGTTGGATCGCGAAGAAGTTCGACAACATCAACCGCGTCACTTGACGCTTCCGCTCCCGGTCTACGAGGGTACGTAGATACACTCTTCCCTCTCGTTGCTATGCATCTGGTAGATAGATCTTGCGTGATCGTAGGAAAATTTTAAAATACTACGTTCCCCAACACTTTGATCGAGCTTTCTCCTTACAGGGCGCCGGGGCTGGCGTACTGCTTGTCGCGCCCACCGGAGAGCACCTCAAGTACGTGGTCCAGATGCACTTCCCCAGGGAGGTATCAACGAACAATACTGCCGAATATGAGGGGCTGCTTGCTGGTCTTAGGATCGCGGCGGACCTCGGAATCAAGAAACTCATTGTCAGGGGCGATTCGCAGCTTGTCGTCAAACAAGTCAACAAAGATTACCAGAGCCCGTTGATGAAGGCCTACGTCGATGAAGTGAGAAAGCTGGAAGAGCGTTTTGATGGTATACAGGCGGAGCACTTTCCCCGAGCAGAGAACGACATCGCCGATTACCTGTCAAAGCGCGCTGCCCTCAAGTTACCTGTGGAACCAGGTACCTTTGTGCTTCAGCTTTCTCAGCCATATGTTGATCCATCAACAGAGCAAAACAAGAGGAGGAAATCAGGGCCCGGCAAGTACTTTCCCGCCGAGCTCCCCGGAGCCGCCGGCAAGGATGTTGTCGGGGACACTGAGCCCGCCACGGGACGGCTAGCTCCGGCGGAGCGTCAAGCTCTTGCCGTCGAGACAGCCGCTCCTATAGCGGAGGAAATGCCTTTAGTCCTCGTCGTCGAGCCCCAGGCTCCAGCGTGGACACAGCATACCGTCCGATTCCTCCAAACTAGGGAACTTCCTGAGGAGCAGGAAGAAGCGGAAAAAGTAGCCCATCGATGTGCTATGTACCAGTTCGTTGATGACATCCTGTACAGAAAGAGACCGAATGGTGTGAAATTGAAGTGTATCCCTCGGGAGGAAGGACTGGGACTGTTGGTAGAGATACATGGAGGCATATGTGGATCCCACATAGGGTCAAGATCCCTTGTCGGCATAGCATTTCGGCAAGGCTTCTTCTGGCCCACTGTCCTCCAGGATGCGACGACACTGGTCACCAGGTGTGAAGCGTGTCAGTTCCATTAAAAGAAACTTCATTAACCAGCTCAAGCCCTTCAAACCATTCCTCTCTCCTGGCCCTTCTTGGTCTGGGGGATCGACATACTAGGCCCTTTCCCCCGCGCTGTCGGGGGCTTTGAGTACTTGTACGTCGCAATCGACAAGTTCACAAAGTGGCCAGAGGTGGAGGCAGTGAGGAAGGTCACAGCTCAGTCAGCCGTCAAATTCTTCAAGGGACTAGTGTGTCGTTTTGGTGAACCCAACAGGGTCATCACCGACAACGGCACACAGTTCATAAGCCGCACCTTCATGCAATATACCCAAGAACTCGGCAGCAAAGTCTGTTTCGCTTCCATTGCTCACCCACGAAGCAATGGTCAAGCTGAGAGGGCAAACGCTGAAGTACTGCGAGGCTTAAGGACAAAGACCTTTGACAGGCTGCACAAGAGTGGAAGGCGCTGGATTGATGAGTTGCCGACGGTTCTTTGGTCGATCAGAACGACGCCAAATCGAGCCACCGGCCAGACACCCTTTGCCCTAGTATACGGGGCAGAAGCAGTTCTCCCCACTGAACTCATATACGGGTCACCTCGAGTGCTCGCTTATGATGAGCTTGAGCAAGAGCAACTGCGGCAAGACGACGCAACGCTCCTTGAGGAAGATCGTCTTCGGGCATCTGTGAGAGCAGCATGCTACCAGCAAGCCTTGGGCCGCTACCTTAGCCGCAAGGTCCGTGCCCGAAGCTTTGAGGAAGGCAACCTTGTTCTCCGGCGCGTTCAATCGGCCAAGAATACCAACAGGTTGACGCCGAAGTGGGAAGGCCCTTATTGGGTAATACGAGTCACCAGGCCTAGCGCAGTCCGCCTGGAGACCTAAAATGCCATTCCGGTGAGCAATTCCTGGAACATTGAGCATCTTCGCAAGTTTTACCCATAAGGCGTGGCTTGTCGGGCCCCCCCGGCAAGCCACCTTTTGTACAAGCCTTGCCGGCGAGGCATGTAACCCTTTGTACAAAGCCAGGCACAGACCCTGAGCATAAATAAATGAAGCGCTGGCGCCCTAAGTTATAGCATGCATGCTAGGTCGAGTCTCGTCCTTGGTTAGGGTTGATAGTGCTTAGCGGCGGCTAACCCCTAGCTTAGAGGTCGAGTTTGTATCTCTTTGTCTTCTTTTATCTCCTTTGGTTCACAGGACACACAGGTATCCTTGCCGAAACCACTTGGGGAGAAAAAAAAGGAACAGACCAGCATCTGGGCCCCGGCAAGCTAGTATTGCCGGGGGCTGCAAGAGCAAAGATTCACCCACGGCAAACCAAGGTTGCCAGGGGCTGCAGCTTTAGATAAGTTCTTCATCCCTTATCATACATCCCATTATGGACTGAGGTATGTGAAACCTCGTTTTTTCCTTAAAACTACCGTGCTCCCCTAACTCTAGGACCTGGGGCTCGTTCCTGGGACCAAGTTGGGTCGTAGTCGCGGCAGCGAAGGGGTAAAACGAGGAGCCTAAACCCACTTCATCCCTGCCTCCGCCAAAGGCGTGAGAAAGGTTGAGCGAAGTGGGGAGACGGCAAGGCCTGTTGTCGGCCGAGAAAATGTTTATCTTAGTGATATCAAGGATTTATTCCTTGTCGTGGGTTTCACCCACAAAACAAATGACCCGGCAAACATCCCTTTTTCATTAAAAACATTCCACTCAGGTACAGTCCATAGGGAATGAAAAACATGAACAAGGGGATTACAAGTTTTAAATTTAACAGATGCCCGAAGGCTTACAAACCAAAAAGAGATAAGATGTCCGTAATCCCTTTCTTGTCCCTCTCCTCAGGAGGCAGGTCAAGGAGGCGAGAAGGGCAAAAGGAGCGCCTAGGCGAGCTACGGGTGGCAGAAGACACCGAGAGAACATCTCAGTGGCCGCCCAAAGGCTGAATGGTGATGGCGGCGCCGGAAGTAGAGCTCGAAGACGAGGTGGCAGGACGATAGTACGCGTCGAAGGCATTGGTGCCCGTGTACTCCGATATGACGGCCTTGCCATCCGCCCTTTTCCTCTTCCGCAGCCCCCCCCCCAACGCCAGCCGCCCAAGGGGACGGCCCCGAGAAGTTCAAGGAGCCGGCGACACGGATGATGGGGTCGCTGGTGCCACCAGGAGCGGCGCCCGACACCTAGTCGGACCCGTCATCCTGCCGCCTACCGCCCTCGTCGTCGCTGCCGCTGTCCTCCTCGTCACTCTCGCTCGAGGAGGAATCTTCGTCATCAGAAGGGCTCTCCATGCAGCACCTTGCACGAGTCCCGAAGTGCCCAAAGACCTTGACGGAAAGAAGGCCACCCTCCATCAACTTAAAATGGAGAGTGAGCCCATCCGTCAAGCTGTGGATACGAGCAAACGTCTTCCATCCCCGATGAAGATACATCACATGAGGAGCAGGGAAGTCGACACGGACCCGCGTGCCACTGATCCTGCAGCCCCTCATGTGCAGCCGCAATGACTCCGGCGGATCTAGCTCCATCTCCCGCGCAAATGGAGTCGGGAGACGAAGGCAACAGCGCGGCGGCCGGCGCAACCTGACGAAGAACTTGCAAGGGTCATCCCCAACATGGCCCTCCGTTGGAGGAGGAGCTGCTGGCGGGGACGAGGCCGGCGGGCCACCCCGTCCTCCTCTTCCCCGAGAGCCCCAGCCTCGCCCACGGCCTCGCCCCCTCCCCCTTCCCCTCACGGCCGGCTCGGCCACCGCAAGCGCAGGAGAAGGAGGGACGCGTTGTCGAGCGGCGACCCTCGCCGCCACCGTTGAAGGGCCGGGATTTCCTATCTCCATGACGAATGGAAGAGAGGAGCAGAAGCTCAAGGAGGAAGAAGATGGAAGAATGCGGGGCGCCGTCCCTCCCCTCCCGCTCTTTATAAAGGAACGGGGCTGGGGCTCGGCCGCCCCGCTCGGCCAATCAAGATACGGAAGGCGCAGGGAGCCAGGACCGACCCGCCGCCCCAACCAGCGATGGCCTGGTTTCCCGCCTCCACTGTTTGCCACCCCAAGCAAATGGGAGACATGTGGCAGACATGCAGAACCGAGGGGACAGGTGAGGCGACCTCTCCCCACCCCATGATCGTGGGGAGTGGATGCCTTGAGGACCGCGCCTCGTCCCCATTCAGTAAATGGGCCGCGCCTCCACGCCTCCCCCCATTTATGGGGAAGGCGCGAAGCCGCCTCTTTACTACGATGTGACGCATGCCTGCGAGAAGCGCCCCACGCATGCCACCCATGTCACGCACACCCCTCCACACCGTGCCACGCGCGCGGATCGTGGGAGGCGCAGCGCGCGGAAAATCTTACCGCGGTAAAAACCGTCCCACCTGCCCGCGCACCGTTCTGGGCCTAGCCCAACAACGCGTCGCGCTTATGTGTGGCCTAGGCCCGGGGGCTCCTGTCGGTGTACAAAAAGGGGGTACACTTTTTGTACCCCTATGACTATGCACGGGCAGTATGATCCACGGGCACCGCCGCACCAAGCAAGGCCAGGGAGGTAAGCCAGGGTAAGACTGAAGCTCAAAGCCAAGACCACAAAGAGCAAAGGGACGAAGCGGGTTCCCCCGGCAAGATCCTTGCCGGGAGCCAGTTTTAGTAGCCCTGGCAAGATCCTTGCCGGGGCCGGCTTTAGCAGCCGCGGCAACTCGCCCCGCGCCTACGGAGCAAATCACCCTTGAGTCCACTGCCCCCATGGGGAAAGGATTCGGGAGACATCCTCGTAGTGGCATGCAGATCTTTGTGAAGACATTCAAGATCAGATACACACTAAGAAGACGGCGACCCTTGGCGGGATCCTAGCCAAGGAAGACCATAAGACCTCCGGCAAGCACCTTGCCGAGGATGGCAGCAGGCACCACGGCAAGACCCTTGTCGGGGCCCTGGCAAGGCCCTTGCCGAGGGCATCAGCAGGGCCACCATCAGGCCCACACCAGCTAAACTTCCACTGCCTTATGCAGCTGCCGACCCAACCATCTGGGCAGGCACCTACGTGGTGGCATGAAGATCTTCGTGAAGACCCACCATTGCGCCACCTCAGCTGCCTGCCTACCTACATGTCATCTCAGGCATCGCTGGCCAGGGTGCGTGTCGACACAAGAAGGACCGGCGACGGACGAGACAAATCCATCCCCCATCCCCGATAAAGCAAGGACACCTAAGCAAGATGCATTAAATGCGCCTTGTCATGTAATGCGAGGGATAACCTCGCATCATTGTACCCTTTCCACCTCATGTGTGCCACTGTGGCGACCCCTTTTTCTATAAAAGGAGGCCCGAGGCGACCAGGAGGAGGATTCGGCTTTTTGGAACTCCAAACGCCCCATAGCTAGCCGAAGAACACAGATATACAATCCACCAAAGTAGGAGTAGGGTTTTACGCATCCTCGTGGCCTGAACCTGGATAAACGAATCGTGTGCTATCTGTTGGATCCGCTCTTCTCTCAACCCCGCGCCCCGCTAACCGTAGTAGGGATTCTTTTGATCCCATATGTGTCGTTCCCACCGACATCCGGTAAGTCCTCATATGCAATTTTTGAAAATGGTCCAGATCTGAACAAGCCTTAAGTTAAAGTTGTTAAACAGCAAGTTAACATGCACCATGATGATCTACTCGAAATTATAGTCAAGTTACATATCAAGTTCATTTAATTCGGAGCTACGGCCTAGAAGATATGAGCAAAACAAGACAAGCATGGCAATTATGCAAGATGCATCCAAACAACAAGCAAACACACTCCAAGCATGTTGAGAACATGTTATTATGCATCTACATGCAAAAACACACAAGTTTCATATAGGACACGCTCAAAACGGAGCAACGGTTCAACACATACACATGAAACAAGATATAACAACAAGCTGCCCAAAAACAGCAACATGGCACATAGTTGACATCAAAACAACATGATACAATAACACTTCATGGAAACAAAGGGCATGGTAAGCATGTACATGTCTAGCACTACAAGCATGACCTCTGAGCTACTACCAAACACCACAAGAACATGCTCAAAACATCATGGCAAGATTGCAAAAGATAACAGTTTCACAGACTTAGTGAAATAAACTAAACATGGCATCAACAACGACAAGTAGGCATGTTTGCAAGCTTGTGCAACTCATCTCAGAGCATATCATGGCATGTGAAGATAACTAACAGCAAGAAGGCATGTTTATGAAGCTACTCATGGCAAGAACATGGTCATAGGATGCATAGATCACTAGCAATTCACATGACGAAACTGAACTTGCTGATAACATGCTGGTAGAAACATTTTATAGCAACTTGAGAGCAAGAAATAAACAAGCTACAGCAGGCTATAATGGCAAACAAGGACATGGATGGATAGATCATAACATGGACATCAAGACATGATCATTGGACAAACCAAAGCATGCATGGATTTGAGTAGGGAATCAAGCAAACATGGCATCAGGTTATAACGGTTTCAGACTTAGCAGTTTTTTAACAAGTCTCGGAAAATAACAACAGCGAGTAGGCCACTTTACAAGCTTGTTGCAAACACCACAAGGCATATCATGAAAAGTGGATTGCACCACAGCAAAGATGACATAATTGTGCTTCTAAAACATATTGACATGTAGCTCAAACAAAAATCACATGTAAAGATACAAAAATGACGAAACAACATCTCATAACAAGTTTCAGCACTTCAGAGCCACATGCACTTTTGCAACAGAGATAAACATGGCAATATGGCACCTGACATGAATGCTACAGCAACCATCATGTAGAGCACTTCACAATGAACAATTTGACATATCATACACTCCATTTGGAGCAACATGCACAAACTCATCACATCACAAACATGCTAACATATTGTAGACAAACAACTAGACTTGACACTAATCATCACATAGCAGTTTTGCAACAATGATTAGGGCATCAAGATGAACTCAAACAAGCATGCCACAGTACAACAATATGAAGAGCATATCACAACGAACATTTTGACATATTATATGCTCCAATTGGATCACCACACAAAAAGATACATCACCACAAAGTATGCATCATGATGATAAAAACAGAAAAAGGACTTAGTGGAAAAAACAACCTCCGAGGGGTCTTGGGCGGACGTGTCCGGGTCCGGACGGACATGTATGTCGGTGGGTGTGCGCGGGCCCACCTGGCAGCGACACGAGCGAGAGGAGGATTCGGACATATCCGGCTCGGCGAGCCTTGGCCCGATCCGAGGACGAACGGCGGCGGCAAAGACGACGTCGGCCGGCGGTGAGGTCGGGGCGGCGGGGTGGTTTGGCGCTGATTTCGAGGGGGATGCGAGAGGAGGCGGCTGCTGGTGAGTGGGGGTGCAGAAAACGAGGCTGGAGGTTGAAGGAGGTCAAAATTGGCAAGGGTAGGTGTATATATAGGAAAGGGGTATAGGGATTAGGGTTTGGGGGCTTTCGGAGCCCTCGGATGCCGATCGGACGGCTCCGGTCGCGAGGGGAGTTTAGGTTGGCCTAGGTGGGCTAATTGTGGTTGTGAAGAGGAGGTTGGATGTGGGGAGAGAAGAGAGAGAGAGGCCCGCGGGGGTTTTCGGAGACCGAAAACGTCCGACGAATTAACCGACGGTAGGTGCCGCTATAGTTTAACGGTTGGGCTATCAAACGAACTCCGAATGCGACGAAATTTGACAGGCGGTCTACCTATGATATAATAAGACCACACGCCAAGTTTCATCCCATTCCGAGAATATTTTTTGGCCACTTCTAAAATAAATATTCGGAGATGCCGCGAGCGCGTGTGAGTGTGTCTGGGCTCAGAACGGACAATGGAGAGGACAAGGGGAACCCAAACGGATGTAAGTTTTGAAAACATGCTGATGCAATGCACATGATGGCAAGGCAAAGATGCAACACGCAAGCAGATGACATCGCAATGGCAACGAATAACTAGCTGACACCTGGCGCATCGGTCTCGCGGCATCACAAGATTGAAGCACCAGGTCGCTCGTCGTGCCTCCTCCCGACACCACTGCCTCGCCGTGCCAGCTCCCCGATGAGTCGCTGTCTCATTGTGCCTCCTTTCCCACACCACCACCTTGTCGCTCCTCCTCCCTCACTTGCCGCCCGTACCTATGCAGTGTGTTCATGTCCAGATGTAGCTGCTCGTTGTTGTGCTAGCTGTAGAAGTGCTCGTTGTACATGCTAGCTGCTCCATCGGTTAGTTGTAGCTGCTGGTTGCTTTGGTTGCTAGCTTTGTTAGCACATGGCTCAAATACTAGCGACACAAACTACAGATTTGTTACGTGTTGATGCCTCTAGCAACTCTTGTAAGAAGATATGGATGCTTGTCTGTATGTATATAATCAAAATTCAGATTGGGATCTAAGATGTACTGACATATAATTTTGTTGGTATGAATATAATCAAAATTTCGACAACATTTTAACGTGAAATTTTGACATGACCTCTCTATATTTATGTACCATTTTTGACATATCACCAGAATATATATGACAATCCAGAATTAATAGATATGAATTTATATTTGAAGCATAAGGTGAGTCTGTTGGGGAACGTAGCAGAAATCAAAAAAATTCTACACTTCACCAAGGTCAATCTATGGAGGCATCTAGCAACGAGGGAGAGGGGAGTGCATCTACATACCCTTGTAGATTGCAAGCGGAAGCATTCAAGAGAACGTGGATGATGGAGTCGTACTCGTCGTGATCCAAATCACCGATGATCCTAACGCCGAACGGACGGCACCTCCGCGTTCAACACACGTACGGAGCAGCGACGTCTCCTCCTTCTTGATCCAGCAAGGGGGAGGAGAGGTTGATGGAGATCCAGCAGCACGACGGCGTGGTGGTGGATGTAGCGGTATTCCAGCAGGGCTTCGCCAAGCAGCACTGGAGGAGGAAAGGGTGTCACGGGAAGGAGAGGGAGGCGCCATGGCATAGGTGCGGCTGCCCTCCCTCCCCCCACTATATATAGGGGTCCTGGGGGGCGCCGGCCCTAGGAGATCCAATCTCCTAGGGGGGCGGCGGCCAAAAGGGGGGGCTTGCCCCCCAAGCAGGTGGGGCGCCCACCACCCCTAGGGTTTCCAACCCTAGGGGCAGGGGGAGGCCCAAGGGGGGCGCACCAGCCCACTATGGGCTGGTTCCCTTCCCCTTTCAGTCCATGGGGCCCTCCGGGATAGGTGGCCCCACCCGGTGGACCCCCGGGACCATTCCGGTGGTCCCGGTACAATACCGGTGACCCCCAAAACTCTCCCGGTGGCCGAAACTGGACTTCCTATATATAAATCTTTACCTCTGGAACATTCCGGAACTCCTCGTGATGTCCGGGATCTCATCCGGGACTCCGAACAACATTCGGGTTACCGCATGCTAATATCTCTACAACCTAGCATCACCGAACCTTAAGTGTGTAGACCCTGCGGGTTCGGGAGACACGTAGACATGGCCGAGACGACTCTCCGGTCAATAACCAATAGCGGGATTTGGATACCCATGTTGACTCCCACATGTTCCTCGATGATCTCATCGTATGAACCACGATGTCAAGGATTGAATCAATCCCGTATGCAATTCCCTTTGTCTATCAGTATAGTACTTGCCCGAGATTCGATCGTCGGTATACCGATACCTTGTTCAATCTCGTCATGGCAAGTCTGTTTACTCATTCCGTAATACATCATCCCATGACCAACTCCTTATTCACATTGAGCTCATTATGATGATGTCTTATCGAGTGGACCCAGAGATACCTCTCTGTCATACGGAGTGACAAATCCCAGTCTCGGTTCGTGCCAACCCAACAGATACTTTCGGAGATACCCGTAGTGTACCTTTATAGCCACCCAGTTACGTTGTGACGTTTGGTACACCCAAAGTATTCCTACGGTATCCGGGAGTTGCACAACCGCATGGTCTAAGGAAAGGATACTTGACATTGGAAAAGCTTTAGCATTACGAACTACACGATCTTGTGCTAGGCTTAGGATTGGGTCTTGTCCATCACATCATTCTCCTTATGATGTGATCCCGTTATCAATGACATCTAATGTCCATGGTTAGGAAACCGTAACCATTTGTTGATCAACGAGCTAGTAACTAGAGGTTTACCAGGGACACGTTGTGGTCTATGTATTCACACATGTGTCACTATTTCCGGATAATACAATTCAAGCATGAATAACAGACAATTATCATGAACAAGGAAATATAATAATAACCATTTTATTATTGCCTCTAGGGCATATTTCCAACAGTCTCCTACTTGCACTAGAGTTAATAATCTAGTTACATTGTGATGAATCGAACACCCATAGAGTTCTGGTGTTGATCATGTTTTGCTCGTGGAAGAGGTTTAGTCAACGGATCTGCGACATTCAGATCCGTATGCACTTTACAAATATCTATGTCTCCATCTTGAATATAATTCCGGATGGAGTTAAAATGGTGCTTGATGTGCTTGGTCTTCTTGTGAAACCTGGGCTCCTTGGCAACGACAATAGCTCCAGTGTTGTCACAGAAGAGACTCATCGGGCCCGACGCGCTTGGAATAACTCCTAGGTCGGTGATGAACTCCTTCATCCAGACACCTTCCTGCGCTGCTTCGCAAGCAGCTATGTACTCCACTTCACATGTAGATTGTGCCACGATGCTTTGCTTGCAACTGCACCAGCTGACTGCCCCACCATTCAAAATATACACGTATCCGGTTTGTGACTTGGAGTCATCCAGATCTGTGTCGAAGCTAGCATCGACGTAACCCTTTACGACGACCTCTTCATCACCTCCATAAACGAGAAACATATCCTTAGTCCTTTTTAGGTACTTCAGGATGTTCTTGACCGCTGTCCAGTGTTCCATACCAGGATCACTTTGGTACCTCCCTACCAAACTTATGGCAAGGTTCACATCAGGTCTGGTACACAGCATGACATACATAATAGAACCTATGGCTGAGGCATAGGGGATGGCACTCATCTTTTCTCTATCTTCTGCCGTGGTTGGGCATTGAGCCGTGCTCAATCTCATACCTTGCAGTACAGGCAAGAACCCTTTCTTGGACTGATCCATATTGAACTTCTTCAAGATCTTGTCAAGGTATGTGCTTTGTGAAAGACCAATGAGGCATCTTGGTCTATCTCTATAGATCTTGATGCCTAATATGTAAGGAACTTCTCCAAGGTCCTTCATTGAAAAACTATTATTCAAGTAGGCCTTTATTCTTTCCAAGAATTCTACATCATTTCCCATCAGCAATATATCATCCACATATAATATGAGAAATGCTACAGAGCTCCCACTCACTTTCTTGTAAATACAGGCTTGTCCATAAGTCTGTATGAACCCAAACGCTTTGATCACCTCATCAAAGCGAATGTTCTAACTCCGAGATGCTTGCACCAGCCCATAGATTGAGCGCTGGATTTTGCATACCTTGTTAGCATTCTCAGGATCGACAAAACCTTCCGGCTGCATCATATACAGTTCTTCCTTGAGGAAGCCATTAAGGAATGTTGTTTTGACGTCCATTTGCCATATCTCATAATCATAGTATGCGGCAATTGCTAACATGATTCGGACGGACTTCAGCATCGCTACGGGAGAGAAAGTCTCGTCGTAGTCAATCCCTTGAACTTGTCGATAACGTTTAGCGACAAGCCGAGCCTTATAAATGGTCACATTACCATCCGCGTCAGTCTTCTTCTTAAAAATCCATTTATTTTCTATGGCGTGCCGATCATCGGGCAAGTCCACCAAAGTCCATACTTTGTTTTCATACATGGATCCTATCTCGGATTTCATGGCTTCAAGCCATTTGTTGGAATCCGGGCCCGCCATCGCTTCTTCATAGTTCGAAGGTTCACCATTGTCTAACAACATGATTTCCAGGACAGGGTTGTCGTACCACTCTGGTGCGGAACGTGTCCTTCTGGACCTACGAAGTTCAATAGTAACTTGATCTGAAGTTTCATGATCATCATCATTAACTTCCTCCCTAGTCGGTGCAGTCACCACAGGAACATCTTCCTGCGTTGCGCTACTTTCCGGTTTGGAAGGGGTGGCTGTCACCTCATCAAGTTCCACTTTCCTCCCACTCACTTCTTTCGAGAGAAACTCCTTCTCCAGAAAGGATCCATTCTTGGCAACAAAGACCTTGCCTTCAGATCTGAGGTAGAAGGTGTACCCAATAGTTTCCTTTGGGTATCCTATGAAGACGCATTTTTCCGATTTGGGTTCGAGCTTTTCAGGTCGAAGTTTCTTGACATAAGCATCGCAACCCAAACTTTCAGAAACGACAACTTAGGTTTCTTGCCAAACCAAAGTTCATACGGTGTCGTCTCAACGGATTTAGACGGAGCCCTATTTAAAGTGAATGTGGCAGTCTCTAAAGCATAACCCGATAGTGGTAAGTCGGTAAGAGACATCATAGATCGCACCATGTCCAACAAAGTACGATTACGACGTTCGGACACACCATTACACTGAGGTGTTCCCGGCGGTGTCAATTGTGAAACAATTCCACAGTTCCTTAGGTGCGTGCCAGATTCGTGACTTAAATATTCTCCTCCACGATCCGACCGTAAGAATTTTATTTTTCTGTCACGTTGATTCTCAACCTCATTCTGAAATTCCTTGAACTCTTCAAAGGTCTCAGACTTGTGTTTCATCAAGTATACATACCCATATCTACTTAAGACATCTGTGAGGGTGAGAACATAACGATAGCCTCCGCGACCTTCAACACTCATTGGACCACACACATCGGTATGTATGATTTCCAATAAGTTGGTTGCTCGCTCCATTGTTCCGGAGAACGAAGTCTTGATCATCTTGCCCAAGAGGCATGGTTCGCACGTGTCAAATGATTCATAATCAAGAGACTCCAAAAGTCCATCTGCATGGAGCTTCTTCATACGTTTGACACCAATATGACCAAGGCGGCAATGCCACAAGTATGTGGGACTATCATTATCAACCTTACATCTTTTGGCATTCACACTATGAATATGTGTAACATCACGTTCGAGATTCATCAAGAATAAACCATTGACCAGCGGGGCATGACCATAAAACATATCTCTCATATAAATAGAACAACCATTATTCTTGGATTTAAATGAGTAGCCATCTCGCATTAAACGAGATCCAGATACAATGTTCATGCTCAAAGCTGGTACTAAATAACAATTATTGAGGTTTAAAACTAATCCCGAAGGTAGATGCAGAGGTAGCATGCTGAAGTCGATCACATCGACCTTGGAACCATTCCCGACGCACATTGTCACCTCGTCCTTCGCCAATCTCCGCTTATTCCGCAGCTCCTGCTTTGAGTTACAAATATGAGCAACTGCACCGGTATCAAATACCCAGGAACTACTATGAGCGCTGGTAAGGTACACATCAATATCATGTATATCATATATACCTTTGACGTTGTCGACCTTCTTATCCGCTAAGTACTTGGGGCAGTTCCTCTTCCAGTGACCCATTCCCTTGCAATAAAAGCACTAAGTCTCGGGCTTGGGTCCATTCTTTGGCTTCTTCCCGGCAACTGGCTTACCGGGCGCGGCAGCTCCTTTGCTGTCCTTCTTGAAGTTCTTCTTACCCTTGCCTTTCTTAAACTTAGTGGTTTTATTCACCATCAACACTTGATGTTCTTTCTTGATCTCCACCTCCACTGATTTCAGCATTGAATACACCTCGGGAATGGATTTCTCCATCCCTTGCATATTGAAGTTCATCACGAAGCTCTTGTAGCTAGGTGGGAGCGACTGAAGGATTCTGTCAACGACCGCTTCGTCTGGGAGATTAATTCCCAACTGAGACAAGCGATTGTGCAACCCAGATAATTTGAGTATGTGCTCGCTGACAGAACTATTCTCCTCCATCTTACAACTGTAGAATGTGTCGGAGACGTCATATCTCTCGACTCGGGCATGAGCTTGGAAAACCATTTTCAGCTCTTGGAACATCTCATATGCTCAGTGGTGCTCAAAACGCTTTTGGAGCCCCGATTCTAAGCTGTAAAGCATGCTGCACTGAACCAGGGAGTAATCATCACAACGCGACTGCCAGGCATTCATAACGTCTTGGTTTGCTGGGGCGGGAGCATCACCTAGCGGTGCTTCAAGGACATATGTTTTCTTGGCAGCTATGAGGATGATCCTCAAGTTACGGACCCAATCCGTATAGTTGCTACCATCGTCTTTCAGCTTGGTTTTCTCTAGGAACGCGTTGAAGTTGAGGGTAACATGAGCATGGGCCATTGGATCTACAAGACATATTGTAAAGATTTTAGACTAAGTTCATGACAATTAAGTTCATCTAAACAATTTAATGAACTCCCACTCAGATAGACATCTCTCTAGTCATCTAAGTGATACATGATCCGAATCGACTAGGCCGTGTCCGATCATCACGTGAGACGGACTAGTCATCAATGGTGAACATCTTCATGTTGATCGTATCTTCTATATGACTCATGTTTGACCTTTCGGTCTTCCGTGTTCCGAGGCCATATCTGTACATGCTAGGCTCGTCAAGTGAACCCTAAGTGTATTGCGTGTGTAAATCTGGCTTACACCCGTTGTATGCGAACATTAGAGCCTATCACACCCGATCATCACGTGGTGCTTCGGAACAACGAACCTTAGCAACGGTGCACAGTTAGGGGGAACACAATTCTTGAAATTTTAGTGAGAGATCATCTTATTTACTACCGTCATTCTAAGCAAATAAGATGTAAAAACATGATAAACATCACATGCAATCAAATAGTGACATGATATGGCCAATATCATTTTGCTCCTTTGATCTTCATCTTCGGGGCTCCATGATCATCATCGTCACCGGCATGACACCATGATCTCCATCATCGTGTCTTCATGAAGTCATCTCGCCAAACATTACTTCTACTACTATGGCTAACGGTTAGCAATAAAGTAAAGTAATTACATGGCGTTTATTCAGTGACACGCAGGTCATACAATAAAATAAGATACCTCCTATGGCTCCTGCCGGTTGTCATACTCATCGACATGCAAGTCGTGATTCCTATTACATGAACATGATCAATCTCATACATCACATATATCATTCATCACGTCCTTTTGGTCATATCACATCACACGGCACATGCTGCAAGAACAAGTTAGACGTCCTCTAATTGTTGTTGCAAGTTTTTACGTGGCTTCTATAGGTTTCTAGCAAGAACATTTCTTACCTACTCCAAAACCACAACGTGATATGCCAATTTCTATTTACCCTTCATAAGGACCCTTTTCACCGAATCCGATCCGACTAAAGTGGGAGAGACTGTCCCTTGCTAGCCACCTTATGCAACTAGTGCATGTCAGTCGGTGGAACCTGTCTCACGTAAGCGTACGTGTAAGGTCGGTCCGGGCCGCTTCATCCCACGATGCCGCCGAATCAAGATAAGACTAGTAGCGGCAAGAGAATTGAACAAATCTACGCCCACAACTGCTTTGTGTTCTACTCATGCAAGATACTACGCATAGACCTGGCTCTAATACCACTATTGGGGAACGTAGCAGAAATCAAAAAAATTCTACACTTCACCAAGATCAATCTATGGAGTCATCTAGCAACGAGGGAGAGGGGGTGCATCTACATACCCTTGTAGATCGCGAGTGGAAGCGTTCAAGAGAACGTGGATGATGGAGTCGTACTCGTCGTGATCCAAATCATCGATGATCCTAGCGCCGAACGGACGGCACCTCCGTGTTGATGCGAAGCATCCCGAGGTCATCCCCATGGACCCTCCTTCACCTCGTCAAGTGCCTCAAGGACCAATGACACGTGCTCGTGCTAGAGCTCTCGAGACCGAGGTGACGTCGCTCCTAGCCCTACTTCCATACGAATCTTGCGAGACATGGTTGCTACCTCAGACGGATGTGCTTTGTGTGCTCAGGTGTGAAGAAGACCACATTAGAGATGGGCGTGAAGATGGACAAGTCCCCAAGTTCACGGACAAGGTTTTGCATCGAGAAGGGCAAAAGAAGGCTCCAGACCCCGGACATCCGGCCCCCTGGCCCGGACATCCGGCCCCTGGACAATCATCTACAGAAGGCCACCAGCGGTCGAAGCTATAGGGCACGGACATCCGGCCAGGCCCCGAACATCCGGCCAGGCAAGGCCCGGACATCCGGTCTCGGGCCCGGAAATCCGGCACCACCCTACAGAAGACACCCGAGACTCAACCCCTCCAGCCCGGACATCCGGCGCCCCGTGAAGCCCCGGACATCCGGCCCGTCGCCCGAACGTCCGGCCCCTGAATGCCTGCGCGCATCCGTTTGGGCTGAGGCCCGTGTATCCCTTCCCTCCGTACACTATATATACTCCTTTCCCCACATCGTTTAGGGTTAGCTTGTGGATAGCTCATCATAGACCTCTGTGGATTCTCTCCTACGAGACCGCGGCCTCTTCGGAGAAGATCCACCTCGGATTCAAGACCTCCACATCGGGGAAGATCCCAAGGGATATCCAAGACCTCCTCCGGGAGAAGACTACCTTTGTACCATCGTGATTTGACTATGGATCGTGTATCTCGATGTGTATCGTGGATCTAGCGCTTGTGTGATCATATTTGTGTTGATTTGAGTGTTCCCCCTCGTGTTTTCCTCCGTTTCCTCCTTGTGTTCTCCGTGTTCGTCGTGGGATATTCTCCAATCGTGAAAGATCTGCTGATTAGGGTTCCACCCTACATCATCTATGGTATCATGAGCATAGGTTGATCACGAATTTGGAGCCCCACACCCTGTTTTCTAGCTTGTTTTTGTTGTGTTCTTCCCAATTTCGAAAATTCCCCACAAAAAGAGCCCCAAATTTTTTTTGTGATCTGTTGATTTGGCAAGGTTTTGTTGAATTTGTTCCATGGATTTGCTGTGCCACGAGTGGATCTAGCTTTTCCTCCACTTTTCCCCAATTTTTCTCCGTAAAATCCGACGAATTTTGGCCCCAAAGTCACCGCGTGCAAGGAGTTCTCCATGGCCTCGGGCACCCCGGACATCCAGCCCGTGCCCCGGACATCCGGCCAGGCCCGGACATCCGGCCCCTGACCCGGACATCCAGTCTCCCGCAGCCACAATCCCCCCACTCCACCCACCTTGCATTTTCCACCGCCATTTTCGTTCGGTACCCCACCAAACCTTTCGCATACCACCACCACTTCCGCAACCACCATCGCTTAACCGCTCCGAGTTTGAAAAGTTTGTCTCCCTTTGCCTTGGATACTTGAGTTGTGGTTTCACCGTTTCCTTGGATGTTTAGGCTACCTTGGAACGGAAAGACTTCGACAACACCATCGCTCAACTTCGGCAAGGACGGTAACATCGACGACACCTTGTTCATTCTACCTTGCAATTGCATTGTCACCCTATGAACCATCTTTGCGTAGCTTTCCCATTGAGACTAGCCATTTGAGTATTGCCGGGCCACGACACTTGTGCACATTAGTGATAGTCATAGATACTTCATACCATATCATCATATCTCCGTGTGACACAAGAGTGTCCCGCATACACAATAGCTACCTTGATCCGAGAAGCATGCATAAGTATCCAAAGAAAGAGCTCACGAGCTTTTAAGCAAAAGAGCCAATCAAAGCAAAAGACAATAGCATCATACGCCTTGCATCAAAAGAGATCATATGAGATAGCCATACATCATCTTGTGCTCAAGCATCGGCACATCATACACTCATAGCATACTTGTGATAGATAGTCGTTACGTTTTGCCTCTTATAGGTCATGCACAAGTGTGTATCCGCCTATTAAGCAATCGGTTAGCGTCTCTCTAGTGTTGTGCAACACAAGCATTTTCCGTGGATTCCACATTTTTCGCTCACCCTTGGTTGCACAACCACATTTATCTATCCGTGCGTGTGTTCCGTGTGCTACTTTGCTAGTGATCTACTTGTTGCATGAGCAATTTGTGAACCATTTTCAACATTCTTGAGTCACTTTGACGATTGCATTGAATTTGTGCCACATCCTAACCAAGCTCCTCTCAAAGCTTTACTTGTGTAGGTGTGAGAATCGACACGAAGTGGTACCAATAGTGCTATTTCCGGGTTACATTATCGAGTGATCATTGATCCATTTTCAACTTCGGTTAAGGTACATTTGGTATTGTCTTCTCCTTTCTCCCACTCACATACTTGTTTGTGATGATGGATAGGCCAAGTACATCTTCCAACCCGATCTTCGACGATCCTCAAGAAGCGAACAACTACGTCACCAAACTACATCTCTTCGGTGTCCAACGAGCTCTAAATCAAGAGAGTGAAGCTATGCGCGAGTACATTGGTCAAGTCGCCGAGGACGCGCGCCAATTTGAAGCAAGAACAAAAGAGCAATTCGACATCATCAACACCAACATGTCTACTCAATTCAACGAGCTCCGGACTTTGATAGTCAACCGACGTTCTTCTTCCACATCATCTCAAAGACGAAGCCGCTCAAGTCGACATTCCGACTCCACGCAAGAGTCAAGTACCCCTACGTCCAACACTCTTCGTCAAGCCGCACGTCAAGCTAGACATGACAACCGGCAGCCTCTTCATGACAAGAGTTCACAAGAGCTATTCGACGAGCAAGCAAGCCGACGTCGTCAAAACCAAGCTACACTTGAGCAAGCACAAGAACGGCAACGACTACGCCAACAACAACAAGAGCAAGCACGTCAACACCAAGAAGAACTAGATGCCGAGGCTAACCGCCAAGCACAACAACGTCGAGAAGCTCAAGCTATGGAGGCGCAACGAGCGTTACAAGATGCACATCGCAATGTGGCAGCCCGCACTCGACACACTCGTCAAGAAGAAGATTTCCTTCCTGATGAGGTGCAAGAGAGACGTCACCAAGCAAGAATGCACCGAGAAGCTCCTCCTCAACAAGAAAAACAAGCTCGACAAGCACACCATGATAATGGACATCTACTTCGACAAGAGCAACATGATATTGCAAACCGCCAAAATCAAGACCGCTCTCCCAATAGGCAAGGAAACAATGACGAACATCGCTATGGCAAGCTCAAATTCACCATGCCAAAGTTTTCCGGAAGCATTGATCCCGAAGACTATCTCTCATGGGCATTGAAGGTTGACAAGATCTTTCGCCTTCACAACTTCGATGAAGAGAAGAAGATCGCCATGGCATCCCTTGAGTTCCAAGACTATGTTCTCATTTGGTGGGAGCAAATCATAGAGAGAAGAGAAGCAAAAGGCGAACCTCCTATCACCACTTGGGCTCAAATGAAGGAAGTCATGAGAGCACGCTTTGTGCCAACACACTACAACCGTGACTTGTTCAAGAAGCTACAACTCATAAAGCAAGGTACCAAGTCCGTTGAAGAGTACTACAAGGAGATGGAGATTGCCATGATAAGAGCAAACATCACGGAAGATGAAGAGCAAACAATGGCAAGATTCTTGAATGGACTCAACTACCCTATCAAGAAGATTGCGGACTTCCAACCATCTCCTCGAGCTAGTACATCAAGCAACCAAAGCGGAGCGACAAGTTCAAGAGGACTACAAGTACTCCAAGTTCAACTCCAAGAACTTCGGCTCCTATAACTAAACTTGAACGACTTCGGCTACTCCTCCTACCTCTAACAAGCCATTTACAAACTTTGGTGACAAGTCAAGCTACAAGAATGCGACTACATCGAGTCGTCCACCTTCTACCAACAACTTCAAGCCTAGAGCTTCATCATCTACAACTCCAACTGAAGACAACACCAAGACGAGCTCCATCAAATGCTTCAAGTGTCAAGGACGAGGCCACAAGTCATTTGAGTGCAAGACCGTGCGCACCATGATCATCAATGATGACGGATCTTATGACTCCATGAGCGATGATGAGATGGAAGCACTTGAACATGTCGCAATGCATCGCCAAGTGAATGAAGAAGAAGACCATCAAGTGTTTTGCGACAATGACTCAAGCCCCAATCTGGTTGTCTCCAAGGTCTTGACACTCCAACACCAACAAGATGACGACCAACGATGTCACATTTTCCATACGAAGGCCGGCATCAATGGACGCTCCGTCAAGGTTATCATCGATGGAGGAAGTTGTCACAACTTGGCAAGCGAAGAGCTATGTGACAAGCTTCAATTGGTCAAGACGAAGCATCCTCACCCCTACAAGGTCCAGTGGCTCAACGACGCCGGAAATCTTCGAGTCGAGCACACCGTGCAAGTCTCTTTCAAGATTGGCGCCTACGAGGACACTCTTGAATGTGATGTGATCCCCATGTCCGTGTGCCACCTTATTCTTGGACGTCCATGGCAATATGATCGTGGAGTCACACACAATGGACGGACAAATCACTATAGCTTCAAGATGAAGGGCAAGGAATTCGTGCTCCGACCAATGTCTCCAAGTCAAGTAGCCGCCGACAAGCTTTTACCTACCAACCATCATGGAGAAAATGGTGAGAGAGTGAGCCACCAAAAAGAGAGTCAGAGCCACAAGCCAAATATGAGCGACTCCACGATGAGCGACAAGAAGCAACTAGTGCTATTTGCCACCAAAAGTGAGATGAGAGAAGTGTGTGAGAGCCCATCGAGTGTCTTTCACCTTGTGCTTCTATGCAAAGGGGAAGCCAAACCTACTAACACTTCACCACCTCTACCTTTAGTGTTGTCTCAATTGTTGCAGGAATTCTCGGACGTCTTTCCCGATGAACTACCTCCGGGTCTACCTCCACTTCGCGGAATCGAACACCGCATCGACCTCATACCCGGCGCACCACTTCCCAACAAGGCTCCCTACCGCGTCAATCCCGAGGAAACCAAGGAGATACAACGGCAAGTGCAAAAACTCATCGACAAAGGTCATGTACGTGAAAGCTTAAGCCCTTATGCCGTTTCGGTTATTCTCGTGCCTAAGAAAGATGGAAGTTTTCGCATGTGCTCCGATTGTAGACCTATGAATGCTATCATCGTTAGATACCGTTATCCCATACCACGCTTAGACGACATGCTTGATGAATTATGTGGTGCCACCATCTTTTCAAAAATTGATCTTAAAAGTGCTTACTACCAAATTCGCATTCAAGAGGGTGATGAGTGGAAAACGGCTTTCAAAACCAAGTTTGGGTTATATGAGTGGCTCGTTATGCCAATGGGCTTATCGGAAGCACCCGGTTCATTTATGTGTCTTATGCATTTTTGTCTTTGACCCTACATAGGCGTCTTTGTAGTGGTTTACTTTGATGATATCCTCGTTTTTAGCAAGATGCTAGAGGACCATGTGACACACATCCATTTGGTTTTACAAACCCTTCGGAAAGAGCGCTTATATGCTAATATGGAAAAATGCACTTTTGGCGTTGACAAGGTCGTCTTCCTAGGATTTGTCGTTTCTTCACAAGGTGTTCATGTTGATGAAACTAAAATTGAAGCAACTAAAACTTGGCCTCAACCAACGAATCTCATGCAAGTGCGTAGTTTCCTTGGTCTAGCCGGTTTCTACCGACGTTTTGTGAAGGACTTTAGCACTATTGCTATGCCTCTACACGCCTTGAGCAAGAAGAACGCACCCTTCATTTGGGGTCCTTCGCAAGACGCCGCGTTCAATGAGCTAAAAAGCTTGCTTACACACGCTCCACTTCTAGCCCTACCAAACTTTGATAAACCTTTTGAGATTCATTGTGATGCTAGCGGTACCGGCATAGGTGGCGTGCTCATGCAAGAAAAGCGCCCAATTGCGTACTTTAGCGAGAAGCTATCCGGATCGCAACTTAACTATCCCATCTATGATAAAGAGCTTTATGCCTTGGTGAGAATTTTACGTGTTTGGGAACATTATCTTAGACCTCATGAATTCATTCTTCATACGGACCATGAGACTCTCAAGTATCTCAAGGGTCAAACTAAGTTGAACAAGCGTCATGCTAAGTGGAGTGAGTTCATTGAGTCTTTTCCCTATGTCATCAAATACATCAAAGGCAAAGAAAATGTTGTGGCGGACGCGCTTTCACGAAAATGCATGCTTGTAACACAACTTGAGTTGAATGTTGAAAGTGCAACTAATCCCCGGGTGGTTTTGGAAATTAATAACAACATATATATCATTGAACTAATAGTTCTTGAAGACCATTTCAGAGAAGTTCAGTGATATGGGTATGGCAAGGACTGAAGAAGTGGACCCCTCAAAATGCTAAGGCAAGCATTGGCAAAAGCTCAAGACTCCATTTTTGGTTTAGTGATCCAAGATCACATTGAGTCCATAGGAAAAGCCAATACTATTAAAAGGGGATGAGGTTATGATGATGATCTGGTTGCTCAAGTGCTTAGTGATACATCTCCTAAACTATCAGCAACTTTCACTGCCATATACACTCATAAGTAATCTCGGTCCCACCGATATTCCAAACTCAGTCACACCGAGATGAACCACCTCAGCCATAAGCCAAACCCTAGTAAACTCGGATATTCCGATTCTGAACTCGGTCTCACCGAAACATGAGTTACCAAGGTTCTGTAACCTTCTGTCATCAAATCGGTGTCACCGAGATGATGAAGTCGGTCCCACCGAAACTGGTATGCTCTTGTCATTGCACGAATCGGACTAACCGAGATTGTATATTCGGTCCCACCGAAAACCCCAACGTTCACATTATTTGAACTATCGGTCTCACCGAGTTGTCCACTTCGGTCCCACCGAGTTTGCTCAAGTGTGTGTAACGGTTGGATTTTGTGTGGAGGCTATTTATACCCCTCCACCCCCTCTTCATTCGTGGAGAGAGCCATCAGAAAGAACTACCACTCCTACCTTACATTTCTGAGAAGAGAACTACCTACCCTTGTGTTGAGATCAAGTTGCTCCACTCCCACCATATGAAGCTTGATCTCTAGCCTTCCCAAGTTGCTTTCCACTCAATCCTTTCTTCCACCACAGCCAAATCAGTGAGGAGAGTTGAGTGTTGGGGAGATTATCATTTGAAGCACAAGAGCAAGGAGTTCATCATCATCTACAACATCTATTACCTTTTGGAGGGTGGTGCCTCCTAGATTGGTTAGGTGTCGCTTGGGAGCCTCCATCATCGAGATGTGGAGTTGAACCAAGAAGTTTGTAAGGGCAAGGAGATCGCCTACTTCGTGAAGATCTACCCCGAGTAAGGCTAGTCCTCCGTGGGCGTAGGCCATGATGGAATAGACAAGGTTGCTTCTTCGTGGACCCTTCGTGGGTGGAGCCCTCCGTGGACTCGCGCAGCCGTTACCCTCCGTGGGTTGAAGTCTCCATCAACGTGGATGTACGATAGCACCACCTATCGGAACCACGACAAAAATCTTCGTGTCACCAAACTGCGTTTGATCTTCTCCACCTCTCTTTTACATGTGCAGTTTACTTTCCGCTGCTATTACTCTAGAATTGCATGTGTAGGGTGATACTTGATTTGATCTTAATTGTGAAACTGCCAAAAACATTGCATGATCTAAAGGCAGATTTTTTATATTGTCAAGTAGTCTAATCACCCCCCCTCTAGACCTACTTTCGATCCTACAAGTGGTATCAGAGCTTTGGTCTCCATTGTTTTGGTTTCCATTGCATTGGACTCCATAAGCTTGGTTTCACAACCTAGGAGAGTATGGCGTCTAGTGAGGGTAATTATCGTAGAGGTCCTTACTTTGATGGTACAAATTTTGCTAGTTGGAAGCATAAAATGAAAATGCATATTCTTGGTCATAACCCAGCCGCATGGGGCATTATTTGTGTTGGCATGCAAGGTGATTTCTTTGAAGAAGGAAAAGTTCCGGATCGCGAAGCTACACCCAAAGAGTTGCGGATGTTGCAAAACAATGCTCAAGCTTGTGACATTCTCTTCAATGCTTTGTGTCCCGAAGAGTTCAACAAAATCAGTCGTCTTGAGAATGCTAAAGAGATTTGGGATACTTTGGTTGAAATGCACGAAGGTACTGAATCTGTGAAGGAATCAAAGCTAGATATTCTTCAAGGTCAACTTGACAAGTTCAAGATGAAGGATGGTGAAGGAGTCGCTGAAATGTACTCTAGGCTTGCTCTCATCACAAATGAGATTGCCGGCTTAGGAAGCGAAGAAATGACCGACCGATTCATCATCAAGAAGATTCTCAGAGCTTTGGATGGAAAGTATGACACCGTGTGCACTTTGATCCAAATGATGCCAAACTACAAGACTCTCAAGCCAACCGAAGTCATTGGAAGAATTGTTGCTCATGAGATGACACTTAAGGATAAGGAAGAGCTTCACAACAAGTCGAGTGGTGCTTACAAAGCTACAAGTGATGCTCCCACAACCTCAAGTGACAAGTTAGTTTCCAATGAAGAGATAAGCCTAATGGTTAAGAACTTCAACAAATTCTACAAGAATAGAGGCAAAGAGAGAAGCTCAAAGTCTAGATCATATGATGAAAAGAGATCTTCTAGTCGTGATCGAAACTGCTACAATTGTGGAAGACCCGGACACTACTCAAATGAGTGTACGGCTACCCACAAGAGAAGAGAAGAATCTCCAAGAAGAAGAAGTTCAAGAGATGAGTCACCTCGGAAAGAGAGAAGGAGTAGAGATGATCGTTATGAACGAAGACCCTCTCGGAGAAGCAAGGATTCGGAGAGGAAAGACAAGTCATCAAGGAGCTACACAAGAAGAAAACATCAAGCTCATGTAGGTGAATGGGCCTCCGGCTCCGACTCCGACAATCAATCCGATGGAAGCTATCACTCCGACTCCGACTACAGTCAAGATGAAGGTGTTGTCGGTCTTGCTCTCGTATCCTCCAACTCCAACTCCTACGACTTATTTGATTCACCAAATGAGGGAATTGGAAGATGCTTCATGGCTAAAGGCCCCAAGGTATCACACCCTGAATTCATTGACTTCAATAGTGATGAGGATGACTTGCTTGGTGAAGATGAGCTCTTGCATGATAAATCCAGTGAGCCTAGTAACGATGAACATGCTAGTAGTCTTTATAGTCGAGAAGAGTCGAATGACAATGCTATGAAGGAGATTGAGCGTCTAACTAAAGAACTAAACATTCTTAAGTTAGCTCATGAAACAACTCAAGAAGATCATAGAGAGCTTCTAAGATCTCATGAGAAGCTACGCTTCGAGAAGCTCACTCTAGAGCAAGAACATGAGTTTCTAAAAGCAATCAATGACGATCTTCGAAAGAAGAGTTCTTCATATCTTGCCAAACGACTTCTCTTGTCTAATTTCTTGCCACTCATTAAGACTAAGCATGACAAGCATAAGAAAAATTCTTCCTCTAGCAGTAACAATAACCATGCTAAATCCAATGTTGTTGCTTCTAGTAGTTCTCTTGATTCCACTAACAATGTTTCAAGCCAAGTTACACTTGAGCAAGAGAATAGTTTATTGAAAGGGATCATAGAGAAAGGTGTCTACAAGAGCCTAGCCGGAAGCAAGAACTTTGAGGAAATTGTTCGCAAGCAAGGAAGGCACCGGAAGAATCAAGGAATTGGTTTTGAGCGAAAGTTCAACGCCGAAGGTGTTGAGTGGGAAGAAGGTCAATATCCTACTCCACAGTTTGTTCCTCAAAAGGAGAAGTATGATCCTACTTCTTCCAATGTGGAACAAGCTCAAGATGACCTTCCACCACAAGACCACAAGCTAAAAGCCAAGGACAAGCTTCAAGAGGAGATTGATGCATTCGTTGAAGCACCTCAAGCCATGGTCAAGTGGGTTCCCAAGGAAACGTCAAGTTCTACTTCGTCAAGCTCAACTACAACCCCAAGGATTCCCATCAAGATGATGTGGATCCCGAAGAAGAAGAACTAGAAAGTTCTTGAGGGTGACTCCGCCAACATACTTCACTCACATTCTTTTTGGCAAAAAAACTTGTGCAATCAACTTCCACATCGTGCACTAGTTCATGGAGTCACAAACCCTCTTGTTGGTAAGTCAAGGGACAAGGTAATCATTGCTTTCATGGACATCATCTATTGTGAACGTCAATCTATGTCCATGGATATCCGTGTTTGTTCCTTGTGGGACTAACCCATGTAGGTATTGAAAGTGCCCGAATCCAAAGGATAGCTCCCAACTCTTGATGATCTCCATCAACATTGAGCATCCACATCTTCAACATCTACATGAAGTCTTCTACGACAACCCAAGGTTAGTTTGACCCTTAAAAAGGGGTTCTCACATCTAGGGGGAGCTTTGCTCTAAAAAAATTGAGCTAAAGCATCTTCAAATGATGTGAACACATCAATGCTTTATGTAAAAGTGGTAACCCCACTTGTGCTTAAACGATGAGTATGACCTATGATCAAATGTTCTCATTTGGCTCCTAAGTCAATATACTCATATAAAGATGACCTAGTCATCGACAAATTGTGTATTAATTGCTAGAGTTTTGGCTGTGCATGTTTGACACATATTTCATTTGCTATCTTATTGTGTGAGCATGTTGGATGCATGATTTTATCCATTCGAGGACATCCATTTGTTGTTTTGGTCGTTTTGATTTTTCTGACCAAATGGATGGACAAGAATGCCTAAGTACCTCCCCTAGCTATCTATGCTTTCTTGTCTCAAATTCTATTCATGCTTACATCACAAACTTTGAACAAGTCATTTTCGGACCATCCGGGTGAGGAGCACTCGGAGCCACCGATCCGTCAAGGGCTAATTTCCAAAACCTTCTAATTGATTTCGGTCAGACCAACTCACTCAAACTCGGTCGAACCAAAAGCATTTAGACTGATCTAGGTTTTCATCTCGGTGAAACCGAGTTGTGATTTTCGGCGTGACCGAAGTGCATAACTGCCTAGCAGTTATCCATCTCGGTGCCACCGAGTTTTACAACTCGGTCCCACCGACAGCAAAGGGGTATATATTCCAAGGGCCGCGCGCGTTGATTCCTCCTTCAAATGTTTCGCCCCCACATCCCCTGATGTCGTCGCCTTGGTCTCCGGATCGTCGCCGTCGTCGCCTGTGCGCCCTCGCCGCAGGTCTCCGTCGCCGTCAACGGGCATCTCCTCCGCGCCGTTGCCGCCGTAGAAAAACTCCACCAAGTTAGGGTGAGTTTTGATCCCACTCGTGCTCCCATCTCCGATTCAATGCATGTTTGGATTGCCTAGTATCTTGCCACGATCGAAATTCTCCTGTACACCAGATTGGTTCGTTTGAACTAGATTCGAGTAAAAGTTTTAGGGTTAGGTTTCCACGGAACACATCTCGGTGAGACCGATTTTATATTTTCGGTATGACCGATTTGGCCTATGGCCATTGCACTGCACCCTTCGGTCCAACCGAGTTGTGCGAAATCGGTGTGACCGAAATATAGTTTTTGTGAAACCCTAGTGTTTTTGGCAGGACCGAAACCCACTTCGGTCAAACCGAAAGTGGTGTGCCAAGCTCCTGTTTAACACTTCGGATTCACCGAAACTTAAACTCAGTCTGACCGAAATGTCTTCTGTGAAAACTTAATACTAGAATTTGAACTCATATTTTTTTGCAAAAACTTCTGCAGTTTGTGATAACTCTTCTTCTCTGCCTATACCTTATCTATTCACAGGTTGTCAGCCATGTCAGATGCCAGTGACAGTGAGAACAGGTCAGAGACACCCATTGCAGACATTCCAGAGGCAGACACTAGTCCTGATCCTACTAGCTCATCTGATGATGGTGAGAGGAGTACACCAAGTGGCATGCCTCGTGCAGCCACCAGAGCTAGAAAGGAGAAGAATTCAGATGATGAGGACTCAGATTTTGTTGTTGAGGAAGAGGTGACCTCAAAGCCTAAAAGGAAGGTTGTTGCCAAAGAGCAACAAGGTCAACAATCTAAGAAGGGCACCAGCAAAGTCAAGCAGTCAACTGTTGCTAAGAAGCTGAATTTGGGAGAGGCAGCTGCAAGCAAAGTGAAGAAAACTTCCAAGAGAAAGAGGGTAGTGTATATTGATTCTCATGCAGATGCAGCAGTAGAGGATGAGGATGAGGAAGCTCCCCAGCCTCCTCCTCAGAAGCCTAAGCTCATGGGTGATGCCATTAAGGCTGGAGCTAGTCCTGGCCATCTCCGGCCCGGCCCTGTCGGCCCACCCAGGCCCGGCCCTAAAATCCAGGTCCTAGGCCCGACGGGCTTACCCGTGGTCCGGGCTTGGGCCTGAGTTTTGAGCCCACCAGCAGGGCCTGGACGGGCTTGGGCTTGGCACATTGACATTTTAAGGAAGAGGCCCGGCCCATGGCCCTAAGCCCTAAGGGCTTTTCAGGGCTTTTTACCAGATGGGCCGGGCTTGGGCTTGAAAAGTAGGCCCGATGATAGGGCCTGGGCGGGCTTGGGCCTCAGTTTTCTGCCATGGGCTTTTTAGGGCCTAGCCCAAGCCCGGCCCGGCCCGGCCCATGGCCAGGTATAGCTGGAGCCACATCCAAGCCCAAGAAATCTGCTCAAGCTAAGGCAGCTGCAGCAAAGCTTGCTGCCAAGCCCAAGAGGACCGTCAGAAACATTCCAGCGTCTGAAAAGAACAAGGATGATGTGCCACCAGCTGAGTCTGATGATGAAGGACACGTTTTGCTGAAACTTCGTCCAAAACTGCCACTCCATAATGATGCTCATCCTCAAGCTGAGGATATGAAGGCAAGGAAAGATAGAGGTCTCAGGCTATGGAGACAAACTGACCCATATCCCGTGAGGATAAGAACTGCTGTAGATCCCAGATTTCACACCAGAGAGCAGCAGGACTTCTATGAGAACGTGCTGATGGACAAGAAGCCCATAGTCGCAGACACCAGATATGTTGACTGGAAGTACATTGACAGCGAAGAGCACAGAGATTTCTTTCCACATGTGCATGAAAGTTTCACTGCATGTGGAGTTGCAGATTTTGTAGGTCAGAAATTGACCAGTTGGAACGATGAGATGATAATGCAATTTTATGACACAGCTCACTTCTACCCTGATGGAAAGATTACGTGGATGACTGAAGGTCAAAGATTTTCTTCTTCTGTTGAAGAATGGGCAGAAATTCTGAATGCTCCAGTGCAACGAGAAGATGATATTGATGTATATGGGATTCCAAAGAAGAATCATGAATCCATGAAAAACATGTACAAAGAGATTCCAGCAGAGGATTTGGAAATCTGGAAGCTCAGCTCAGTCTACCATCTCCAGGCAGGCTTACCTACCACTAATACCATTTTGAGGCATACCTTGATGCCCAAGTCTGGAGATCATCGCATGATCAGAGGATACTCTATCAACATGCTGCATATACTTGATGAGAAAGCACCTTTCAAGGTGATGGACTTGATGGTAGGAACCATTAAGAGGACTGCAGCTGACCAGAAAAGGTCATGTGGATTTGCCCCGTAGATTCAGATGCTTATCAATGCCAAGTTTGGCACGGGCACATTCTTGTTGGATAGAAAACATTTACCATTGCAGCCAGAGCATGAAGACAATGTTGTTGTGATGGATGAGGAGGATCCGACATCTGTTGAAGGTCAAGCCAAGATCGAAGCTGCTAAGAAAGCCAAAGCTGACAAAGCAGCAGCAGCAGCAGCTAAACCAAAGAGTTTCGGAGAGCAAATTCTTGAAGCTACTCAAAGGATTGAACAACGCCTGGCCAGCATTGAACAGTCTCAGGAGAGCTTAGAGAGGATTGTTGACGAGAAGATCCACGCTCTGGACGTGAAGCTGACTGAAGTACAAGTGACCATCAACAAGCTCGAGGCAGACATTGAGGAAGCAAAGCAGGACAAGGCAGAGCTTATGCGTGAGTTGCAGGATGACTTAGTCCAGGATTCTCATCGACAGACTGCTCCGGTTCCCAAAGGATCCCGATCAGCTGCTATTCCAGTGACTGACACCAGGACTACAACTTCAGCACCTCCCACAGTTCCAGCAGTTACTCCAGCTCCAGCTCCAGTGTCCACTCCTCCAGCACAGACATCAGCTGAAGTCTTCGCCGATGCTGTCATATCCACTCCGACATCAACCCAGACGGGAGCCACCAGCAGAGTCCACAATGACGCTTAGCTCTATGCTTTTTCGAACTTTTTGGTAACTTGTTGCCAAAGGGGGAGAAATTGTATAGATCATAGGGCTTCGAGAGAGAGAGTGCTGTTGTCTTTGCGCTTTTGCTCATTCATTCTTTTGCGGTTTCTTTGAGATACTTTTGGTTTTCGAGACATTCAGTGTGCTTGATACTCTGTTTGATGCTACCTTAATGAGTGCTTGGTCGTACTATGCTTTAATGTGTGCTTAATGCTTATCATATGCCATTCCTATCTCGTATGACCATTTACTCATGTCTTGGTGATTGGGTGCATGCTGTTCATTCTTATCATTTTGTGCGCTCCACCAAGATGTATGTGACATGGAAGAGTGACCCATGATCCTAATCGATTGTGCATTTGCATTCAAACGCAAATCTTAAATAATGCACAAATTTAGGGGGAGCTCTTGCTTATCACATACTTCTCAAAGCGACGATAATAATCATTGATTATATCCTTTGTCGAAGCTTTGATCTATATGTTGTCATCAATTACCAAAAAGGGGGAGATTGAAAGTGCAACTAATCCCCGGGTGGTTTTGGAAATTAATAACAACATATATATCATTGAACTAATAGTTCTTGAAGATCATTTCAGAGAAGTTCAGTGATATGGGTATGGCAAGGACTGAAGAAGTGGACCCCTCAAAATGCTAAGGCAAGCATTGGCAAAAGCTCAAGACTCCATTTTTGGTTTAGTGATCCAAGATCACATTGAGTCCATAGGAAAAGCCAATACTATTAAAAGGGGATGAGGTTATGATGATGATATGGTTGCTCAAGTGCTTAGTGATACATCTCCTAAACTATCAGCAACTTTCACTGCCATATACACTCATAAGTAATCTCGGTCCCACCGATATTCCAAACTCAGTCACACCGAGATGAACCACCTCAGCCATAAGCCAAACCCTAGTAAACTCGGATATTCCGATTCTGAACTCGGTCTCACCGAAACATGAGTTACCAAGGTTCTGTAACCTTCTGTCATCAAATCGGTGTCACCGAGATGATGAAGTCGGTCCCACCGAAACTGGTATGCTCTTGTCATTGCACGAATCGGACTAACCGAGATTGTATATTCGGTCCCACCGAAAACCCCAACGTTCACATTATTTGAACTATCGGTCTCACCGAGTTGTCCACTTCGGTCCCACCGAGTTTGCTCAAGTGTGTGTAACGGTTGGATTTTGTGTGGAGGCTATTTATACCCCTCCACCCCCTCTTCATTCGTGGAGAGAGCCATCAGAAAGAACTACCACTCCTACCTTACATTTCTGAGAAGAGAACTACCTACCCTTGTGTTGAGATCAAGTTGCTCCACTCCCACCATATGAAGCTTGATCTCTAGCCTTCCCAAGTTGCTTTCCACTCAATCCTTTCTTCCACCACAGCCAAATCAGTGAGGAGAGTTGAGTGTTGGGGAGATTATCATTTGAAGCACAAGAGCAAGGAGTTCATCATCATCTACAACATCTATTACCTTTTGGAGGGTGGTGCCTCCTAGATTGGTTAGGTGTTGCTTGGGAGCCTCCGTCATCGAGATGTGGAGTTGAACCAAGAAGTTTGTAAGGGCAAGGAGATCGCCTACTTCATGAAGATCTACCCCGAGTAAGGCTAGCCCTCCGTGGGCGTAGGCCATGATGGAATAGACAAGGTTGCTTCTTCATGGACCCTTCGTGGGTGGAGCCCTCCGTGGACTCGCGCAGCCGTTACCCTCCGTGGGTTGAAGTCTCCATCAACGTGGATGTACGATAACGCCACCTATCGGAACCACGGGAAAAATCACCGCGTCTCCAAAATTGCGTTTGTTCTTCTCCACCTCTCTTTACTACATGTGCAATTTACTTTCCGCTGCCTATACTCTAGAATTGCATGTGTAGGGTGATGCTTGACTTGATCAAAATTGTGAATCTGCCAAAAATTGTTCTTTGTCAAAAGACATAATTTTTATATTTACAAGTAGTCTAATCACCCCCCCTCTAGACATACTTTCGATCCTACAAATGTAATTGGTTTTGAGCACATAAAAGATTTATATGAGCATGATCCTTTATTTACAAATGCTTATGCTAAGTGCTTGACTCACACTTCTTGGGAACGTTACTACCTAAAGGATGGATATCTTATGAGAGCTAACAAACTTTGCATTCCCGGGTCTTCGCTTCGTTTGCTCCTTTTTGCAGGAATCTCATGAAGGAGGACTCATGGGACATTTGGACGCGACAAGACGTTTGCTACCCTCTCTAAGAACTATTTTTGTCCCAAGATGCTCCGTGACGTCTCACGCCTCACCAACCGATGTTCTACATGCCGCAAAGCTAACTCCAAAGCTCAATCTCATGGTCTTTACATGCCTCTTCCTATTCCATACCATCCATGGGAAGACATAAGCATGGATTTTGTACTTGGATTGCCTAGGACTCAAAATGGCAAAGATTCCGTGCTAGTTGTCGTGGATAGATTCTCTAAAATGGCTCATTTCATTCCTTGTAACAAGATAGACGATGCTTCACATGTTGCAAATCTCTTTTGTAGGGAGGTCATTCGTCTACATGGCGTGCCCAAAATGATCGTGTCGGACCGGGACGTCAAGTTCTTGAGCTACTTTTGGAAAACCCTATGCGCTAAGCTCGGAATCAAGCTACTATTCTCTTCGGCGTACCATCCACAAACGGACGGCCAAACGGAGGTGACGAACCGCACGCCTTCGACGCTTCTTCGCGTGTTGATCAAGAAGAACATCAAGGAATGGGAGCAATGCTTGCCCATCGCCGAGTACGCCTACAACCGCGCAAGACATTCGACCACCGGCAAGTCCCCTTCGAGGTCGTCTACGGTTTCAACCCGTTGCCCCCATTGGACATCCTACCTCTACCTCTCCAAGAGCGCACGAACATGGACGCAAGTGCACGAGCAAGCTATCTCAAAAAGGTGCACGGAGATACAAGAGCAATGATCGAGCGACAAGTACATCGTCTCGCCACCAAGCTCAACGTCAACAAGGCACCAATGGTGTTCCAACCGGGAGATCTTGTTTGGCTACATCTTCGCAAGGACCGTTTCCCACACGAGCGCAAGTCCAAACTACTACCTCGCGCCGACGGACCCTTCAAGGTGCTAGCACGCTACAACAACAACGCCTACAATATCGACATTCCACGCGACAAGTACTCCGTGAGCGACACTTTCAACATCCAGGATCTATCTCCTTTCCATGGTGATGAAGATTTCGATCCGAGGTCGGATCTTTCCCAAGGGAGGGGAGATGATGCGGAGCATCCCGAGGTCATCCCCATGGACCCTCCTTCACCTCGTCAAGTGCCTCAAGGACCAATGACACGTGCTCGTGCTAGAGCTCTCGAGACCGAGGTGACGTCGCTCCTAGCCCTACTTCCATACGAATCTTGCGAGACATGGTTGCTACCTCAGACGGATGTGCTTTGTGTGCTCAGGTGTGAAGAAGACCACATTGGAGACGGGCGTGAAGATGGACAAGTCCCCAAGTTCACGGACGAGGTTTTGCATCGAGAAGGGCAGAAGAAGGCTCCAGGCCCCAGACATCCGGCCCCCTGGCCCGGACATCCGGCCCCTGGACAATCATCTACAGAAGGCCACCAGCGGTCGAAGCTACAGGGCCCGGACATCCGACCAGGCAAGGCCCGGACATCCGGCCTCGGGCCCGGAAATCCGGCGCCACCCTACAGAAGACACCCGAGACTCAACCCCTCCAGCCCGGACATCCGGCCCCTCGCCCCGGACATCCGGCGCCCCGTGAAGCCCCAGACATCCGGCCCGTCGCCCGGGCGTCCGGCCCCTGAATGCCTGCGCGCATCCCTTTGGGCCGAGGCCCGTGTATCCCTTCGCTCCGTACACTATATATACTCCTTTCCCCACATCGTTTAGGGTTAGCTTGTGGATAGCTCATCATAGACCTCTGTGGATTCTCTCCTACGAGACCGCGGCCTCTTCGGAGAAGATCCACCTCGGATTCAAGACCTCCACATCGGGGAAGATCCCAAGGGATATCCAAGACCTCCTCCGGGAGAAGACTACCTTTGTACCATCGTGATTTGACCATGGATCGTGTATCTCGATGTGTATCGTGGATCTAGCGCTTGTGTGATCATATTTGTGTTGATTTGAGTGTTCCCCCTCGTGTTTTCCTCCGTTTCCTCCTTGTGTTCTCCGTGTTCGTCGTGGGATATTCTCCAATCGTGAAAGATCTGCTGATTAGGGTTCCACCCTACATCACGTGTTCAACACACGTACGGAGCAGCGACGTCTCCTCCTTCTTGATCCAGCAAGGGGGGAGGAGAGGTTGATGGAGATCCAGCAGCACGACGGCGTGGTGGTGGATGCAGCGGTATTCCAGCAGGGCTTCGCCAAGGAGCATTGGAGGAGGAAGGGGTGTCACGGGAGGGAGAGGGAGGCGCCAGGGCATAGGTGCGGCTGCCCTCCCTCCCCCCACTATATATAGGGGTCCTGGGGGGCGCCGGCCCTAGGAGATCCAATCTCCTAGGGGGGCGGCGATCAAAAGGGGGGGACTTGCCCCCCAAGCAGGTGGGGCGCCCCCACCCCTAGGGTTTCCAACCCTAGGCGCAGGGGGGCCCAAGGGGGGCGCACCAGCCCACGATGGGCTGGTTCCCTTCCCCTTTCAGCCCATGGGGCCCTCCGAGATAGGTGGCCCCACCCGGTGGACCCCCGGGACCCTTCCGGTGGTCCCGGTACAATACCGGTGACCCCGAAACTCTCCCGGTGGCCGAAACTAGACTTCATATATATAATTCTTTACCTCCGGACCATTCTGAAACTCCTCATGACGTCCAGGATCTCATCCGGGACACCGAACAACATTTGGGTTACCGCATGCTAATATCTCTACAACCCTAGCGTCACCGAACCTTAAGTGTGTAGACCCTACGGGTTCGGGAGACACGTAGACATGACCGAGACGACTCTCCGGTCAATAACCAACATCGGGATCTGGATACCCATGTTGGCTCCCACATGTTCCTCGATGATCTCATCAGAAGAACCACGATGTCAAGGATTCAATCAATCCCGTATGCAATTCCCTTTGTCTATCGGTATAGTACTTGCCCGAGATTCTATCGTCGGTATACCGATACCTTGTTCAATCTCGTCATGGCAAGTCTCTTTACTCGTTCCATAATACATCATCCCGTGACCAACTCCTTAGTCACATTGAGCTCATTATGATGATGTCTTACCGAGTGGGCCCAGAGATACCTCTCTGTCATACGGAGTGACAAATCCGAGTCTCGGTTCGTGCCAACCCAACAGATACTTTTGGAGATACCCATAGTGTACCTTTATAGCCACCCAGTTACGTTGTGACGGTTGGTACACCCAAAGTATTCCTATGGTATCCGGGAGTTGCACAACCTCATGGTCTAAGGAAAGGATACTTGACATTGGAAAAGCTTTAGCATTACGAACTACACGATCTTGTGCTAGGCTTAGGATTGGGTTTTGTCCATCACATCATTCTCCTAATGATGTGATCCCGTTATCAATGACATCCAATGTCCATGGTTAGGAAACCGTAACCATCTGTTGATCAACGAGCTAGTAACTAGAGGTTTACCAGGGACACGTTGTGGTCTATGTATTCACACATGTATCACTGTTTCCGGATAATACAATTCAAGCATGAATAATAGACAATTATCATGAACAAGGAAATATAATAATAACCATTTTATTATTGCCTCTAGGGCATATTTCCAACAGAGTCCTTGTGTGACAAGTTGCATCCAGAAGCATAAAGTGAATAATCATCTCACTACACACACGAGAAGATCACAAGACATTTAAAGACAAAATTCAATCGGAAAACATCAGCCTTTTAAAGAAGTGGCATCGACTTAATGCAGATCACTAAATACATAACATGATCTCAGAATGGCACGCTACACTCTTTTTCTCTTCCTCGGCGTGAGCTTTTTTGCGGCCTTCACAACTACTTTTGGTGGAGAAGCGGGAGTCCATGTTTCCATAGAAAGTTGCCTACATAATACATCAATTTCATGCATTAAAAAACAAGACCAATGTTATACACAATTCAATGAAAACATCAAAATTGTTATCACCTCCTTGTGATTGGACCAGGGCTGCCTTGTAGGATAGCTAATGAAGATGTATCTCCAAGAGGGCTACGAAAAGATGATTGACTATAGAAAAAACCATTGTTTAGGATAAAAACATGCCACACTTGTAGATATATTGAAGATAAGCCAAAAGGAATTTACCTCCTCGTTATAGGTCGAGGGCTAGCTTGTGGGACACCCAATGGAGACATCCCTCCAAGAGGGCTAAGAGGAGATGATTGACTACACAAAAAATATTGTTTAATGTAAAAACATGCCACATTTGTAGAGATATTAAATATAAGCCAGAAAAAAATTACCTCCTCGTCATAGGTCGAGGACTAGCTTGTGGGACAACCACTGGAGACATCTCTCCAAGAGGGCTACAAAGAGATGATTGACTATATAAAAAGGCATCGTTTTAGATAAAAATATGCCACATTTGTAGAGATATTGTAGATAAGCCAAGAAAATACCTCCTTGTCATAGGGCGAGGCATCCCTCCAAGGGGGCTACAAATAGATGATTGACTGCACAATATGTAGTTTGACAAAAAATATCTCACGCCCATTAGAAATTGAAATTTGTAATTATTTTTTACCTCCTTGTAACAGGACGAGGGCTGACTTGTAGGAGAGCATCTCCTGGGATTGAACATTCAACATCAACTTCGGTGTTTGGTTTTATCTTTCTAGGTTTGGGTTTCCTGTCAATAAATTCAAACAATTATAAACTCGAGCAATAGAAGAGAAAATATGAGTTGAGCAAAGCTAGCCCTCATCCTATAACGAGGAGGTAAATTCCTTTTGGCTTATCTTTAATATATCTACAAGTGTGGCATGTTTTTATCCTAAACAATGGTTTTTTCTATAGTCAATCATCTTTTCGTAGCCCTCTTGAAGATACATCTTCATTAGCTGTCCTACAAGGCAGCCCTGGTCCAATCACAAGGAGGTGATAACAATTTTGATGTTTTTATTGAATTATGTATAACATTGGTCTTGTTTTTTAATGCATGAAATTGATGTATTATGTAGGCAACTTTCTATGAAAACATGGACTCCCGCTTCTCCACTAAAAGTAGTTGTGAAGGCCGCAAAAAAGCTCACGCCGAGGAAGAGAAAAAGAGTGTAGCATGCCATTCTGTGATCATGTTATGTGTTTAGTGATCTGCATTAAGTCGATGCCACTTCTTTAAAAGGCTGATGTTTTTCGATTGAATTCTGTCTTTAAATGTCTTGTGATCTTCTCGTGTGTAGTGAGATGATTATTCACTTTATGCTTCTGGATGCAACTTGTCACACAAGGACTCACCTTATGCTTCAAATATAAATTCATATCTATTAATTCTGGATTGTCATATATATTTTGGTGATATGTCAAAAATGGAGAGGTCATGTCAAAATTTTACGTTAAAATGTTGTCGAAGTTTTGATTATATTCATACCAACAAAATTATATGTCAGTACATGTTAGATCCCAATCTGAATTTTGATTACATACATACATACATACAAGCATTCATATCTTCTTACAAGAGTTGCTAGAGCCATCAACACGTAACAAATCTGTAGGTTGTGTTGCTAGTATTTGAGCCACATGCTAACAAAGCTAGCAACCAGAGCAACCAGCAGCTACAACTAACCGATGGAGCAGTCAACATGTACAGCGAGCATTTGTACTGCCAGCACAGCAACGAGCAGCTACATTTGGACATGAACACGCTGCATAGGTACGGACGGCAAGTGAGGGAGGAGGAACGACAAGGTGGTGGTGCGGGAAAGGAGGCACGGCGAGACGGCGGCTCGTCGGGGAGCTGGCACGGCGAGGTGGTGGTGTCGGGAGGAGGCACGACAAGCGGCCTGATGCTTCATTCTATTATCGTTTCGTATGACCTGAAAACGACCTGAAGGCAATTTCGTCCAAACAAAAATGAGTTGTGGGTCTGGACGTGGAAAAGAAAGGAAAAAATTAATTTGTGGCATTTAGTCCAGCTATTAGTCAAAGGTGTGCTATATATATAATCTATAGAAAGAAAGGTGTGGCATAGAAGCAAAGTCTCAGGAAAGATGTGGCGTTTTCTCAATTTGCTCAACAGAACAGCCGAACACAACACACCACAAGCGACGCGCCAACCCTAGCGGCTAGCGGCAGCCAGGAGGAGCGGCGGTGCCGGCGGCCAAGCGGACGGCGCCGACGCACACCCTAGCGCTAGCGGCTAGCAGCAGGAGCGGTAGCCATAGCCAATCAGGCAGCGGTGGTCGCCGACGAGGAAGTCTCACTGGCAGTCTCGGCCGCCCTACCTCGAAATTTTTTCGTCCTCCGCCACCCCGTACCTTAGCGTCACCGCAGGCGCCTCAATCAATCCTCTACCCCCACCCCACCCCGACTCCCGCCTCTCACGCGCGTCGCCGTTCCCGTAATCCTGTTCCCGCTGTCTTCGCCCCTTCCCAGTCTTTGGGCATTGAGGTATGAGGTTATTTGTTTTTATCCAGCGATTAACTAAATCACACTGACCTTCATACACCCGGCACACCATGGAGGTAGCCTCACTAGTTTGGAGGTGATCACCAAAGTCAGCCCAGCCAAACACTTGTACTCCTGTAAATTTTCTATGCTCTTGTAGCGGTCCGTTGTCTGTACCTTCAGAACTTTGGAAAAAAAATAGTCTCAGGTTTAAAAGCCAATGATAGGATCTGTTACAGTTTTTTACTCCTACTTCAGTTGTAATATGAAATTATATACATTTATTAAATCATCGGAAAAACATGGCCGGATTAACTAACTCTGTGATTTAGTAGCATATAATTTGGTGTGTGCCTGAGAGCATGGTTAATAATATAGCTAGCTGATGTCTATAAGAAACCGCCATGTCATCTATAGCCATCATCTATATGCACTAATACAATAGTGTGAGCTATAAGGTTGGCTATTGCATCAGTACTTTTTTCCATCTTCTCTCTATCTTTTTTCACATTTATTGCATTTACCTAGGAATGCGCATATAGCTAGGCTCTTCCATGAGAGCCCACTCCCCCTACTTTTTCATCTCTCTCTCCTCCACATAGGCAAAAATGCCATGTAAGCGGGCTATAAGCCCACTATTGTACTTGCTCTGAATAGTTTTTGCTACATGTCAGGTTGGGCTTCCCAAATAATTTGTCTTTTGCTGCATTTACCTCATCCTTGGAAATGGCAGCACCGAAGCCCATTACTCGCCTTATTTCCCATGTCATTCTTGATTTGGATGGTACCCTCTTAAATACAGGTGACCAGGAGTTCCAAAAAATTCCTCCATTGGTTGATCTTTCCAAGTTAAATAAATGCTGAATGCTCATTTCTGCTTACCTTGGTTGTACCATTTGGCAGATTGCATCGTAAGCCAAGTGCTGAAACCATTTCTTGTAAAAAATGGGAAAAAATGGGATAGCAAGAAAGCTCACAAATTTGTTGGAAAGACACCTTATGAAGCTGCAGCTGTTGTTTTAGAAGATTACGGCCTCCCTTACTCCACCGAAGAGTTCCTCTCATTAATTAATCCAATGTTCAGCGAGCAGTAATGTCACTGAGCCTCTTTATACTTGTCTATATTTCGCAAAATGCATATTGCCATCTTACTGGAGTGGTTTATACATTTTGTGGCTGCATCAGGCCATTCTCTTGATAAAGTAGATTGTTTAGTTCAGTCTTTTTAAGAACATTTCTTTTTTTTGTGTGTGCATGTATTTTTTTGTGTACCTATTTGCTTTCTTCCTGTAATTTCTTATGAATTACTGAATACCCTTGATAGGCTAGTTTTTTTTTTTTGTTAATCTCTCTCCAATGCTGCTACTAGAAGTCTTAAAATCATGCGTTTGAGGTGTGCCTATGTTCTTGAGTTTGCATCTGCATATGCACATGTTATACATTAACATCTGCATGTTAGTTATACTCATGGATATGATAATAATACAATGTGATTTATATATATGTAGGCTGACTTCAATATCTCTCTGTGTTTTATTAGTATTCCCTCCGTAAAGAAATATAAGAGCGTTTAGATCACTACTCTAGTCATCTAAACGCTCTTATATTTCTTTACGGAGGGAGTACATACTTAAGTTATGCTACTATATGATCCTCTAGAAACAAGCATCTGTTATACCATAAAGTGGGTTCAGAGCCAAATAGGCTTCAATGTGCATGTCTGGTATGCTTTTAGATTGCACAGTGCACTTGACAAGTCACTGCAGAAGAATTTCTGTAAATCAGCAGCAGAATTATTTTAGTTCTTTGGTCACGCTCCTTTGATGCAATTTAAACAGCAAAGTGAACTTTGGGTATAGTGCAGAATGTACTTCAATAGAAATGAAATTATGAAAAGGAACTGTGTCCAATGAAAGCATTTGCAAAGATTTTCTTACAGTCACTTGTGGTAAGGTTGTGACTGGTATTGGGCATGATGATAGAACTACTAGAGTTTTCTCATGCTGTAATGCGCACGATTTTACTTGAAAAAAAACTGGCCCGTGTAATTATACTTGCGGCTGTATTCCTTCAGATATATGAGTAGCATATTAAATTTCATATTGCAGATGGGGCAACATAAAACCTCTTCCTGGAGCCAATCGGTTAATAAAACATTTGAAGAGCAGCAGGGTGCCAGCTGCTTTAGCTTCCAACTCTTCAAGATCAAACATTGAGTCCAAAATCTCGTGCCAGCAAGGTATCCTTTTCCAGTTTCCATGCTTCATGGATACCTGAATTTTTTCGTGTTCTTTTTATTTGGTGGAATGATATAAGTATTACTTAGTTTACTATTATGATGTAAGGTTGGAAAGAGTATTTCTCTGCAATTGTTGGTGCTGATGAAGTAGAGTCAGGAAAGCCATCCCCAGATATGTAAGGCAATGTGCTATATAATGTTTTCATTACTGATACCCTATAGATTTATCAAACTGATCTCATTTAGTTACTTCTGTTCTGCTGGTGTGGTGGTATTCAAGATTTCTGGAAGCTGCAAAAAGGATGAATGCCGATCCTTCAAATTGCCTAGTAATTGAGGATTCCGTGTAAGTTCTGCCTTGGTTAAGTAATAATGTAGACATGTGTTCAGTGGAACACCATGCACTTTTTGATGGAACAAAAATTCATGTTTCGATATGCTTGAATTGGCATGGATGTTTAGTTCTCGTTTCTCAAAGCTACAAGCAATAAAAACATAGCTTCAGTGCCATCTGATAGCTTTTGTGAATGTCAAGAAATGGTATTCTTGCTTTATGTTAAAAAAGAACAATGTCAGTCTTTTTGATAATAGCTTATAGTGGTACAACTTGATGAATTCACTTAATAACACTATAGTTAGAAAGCTATGCTAATGTGCACAGCACAGAGCTTTGAATTATACGGAATTGCAGATGCATCGCTGTTCCATATATTTCTGTAGATATTATGTTTACATCCACCACATCTACACTAACATTACTCGTTCCCAAACTTATATTTTAGCGTGCAGTGTTTTAGTAACCATATTAACTTTAACATTTTCAATTAATGATTGTGCCAGGCCTGGAGTTACGGCTGGCAAAGCTGCAGGAATGCATGTCATAGCTGTCCCTTCAGTACCCAAAAGGACTGATGAATTCAGTTCTGCGGATGAGATTATCAATTCCCTCCTTGACTTGAGGCCTGAAAAATGGGGTTTGCCACCCTTCAATGATTGTATGCTCCAACTCTTGGGACTATCTGTTTATCATTATTGTAGAACAACATGGACATATTCAACTTAACTGTTTATCATTTTTCTGCCTAGGGATTGAAGGCACCTTACCAATAGACCCATGGTTTATTGGTGGGCCTGTGATCAAAGGATTTGGCCGTGGTTCTAAAGTACTAGGAATACCAACAGGTATCGTGGAACATATTATATAAGTAAATATAGCACTAGCATGTTTTCAAACTTTAAAGTGTCTTGAGCACTTCACTGACTTCACAGGCTAACACTTCTATAAATGGTTTTGTTCATGATACTATGCTATTCATTTTGTTCATTGATGGACCATTTCAGATGTTACCCCACCTAGCTGGCCTACTTCCAAATACCAGTTATGTGTTTTGCGTTACTAGGAAAGTTGCTAAAGGAACCCCTGCCTGTAGAATAACTAACGTTGTGCGTGTTATTAGATACATCAATCGTTTGAAGCTGGTTTGTGAGCACCTAACTGAATTGGATGTTGTTTAGGAACACTGAGTTTTGGGTTTATATTTGGACTTTTCCCCTTTAATTTTATAATAAGGCACCTTTGGTAGGTCTACTTAATGACTCGGGTTAAATATGCGTGCATCAACTTAATTGGCCGGCAAGATATATAGAAATGTCATAGGGAAACTAGTTTCACAGATAAAATGGGACACTACTGAAACTCTGGGAAATTTGTTCCATCTTGGGTGAAGCATATCCTGTTGAAATTAAAATATATACTCTACCAGTTCCACCTTTTGGTTTTCTTAGTAGTAAGTAGTACACTCAATTCTTCTTGGTCACTGATAATTTTTTACCTGTCTTGTAGCAAACTTGGCTGCAGAAAACTTTTCCGACATACTGTCAGAGCATACATCAGGTGTATACTTTGGGTGGGCTGGACTTTCGAAGCGAGGCATATACAAGATGGTCATGAGCATCGGCTGGAACCCTTATTTTGATAACACAGAGAAGACAATCGTGAGTGCTCTTTACACAGGCGTTCCTTGTTTAGCCGTATTATTTTGCTCTAAATGGCATTGGTTTCAGGAACCATGGTTGCTTCATGGTTTTGATGAGGACTTCTATGGAGAGGAGCTGCGCCTTGTTATCGTTGGGTACATACGGCCTGAGGTAACTGGGTACCAAACGACATTTAGACCGACAAAAGATAGGTTCTGTTTTAGTAACTAGCTAGTGACACTTCTTTTCAAATGCTTAGGCAAACTTTCCTTCGCTCGAGAGCTTGATAGAGAGGATTCATGAGGACGGGAGAATCGCAGAAAACGCCCTAGATTTGCCGGAGTATGCCAGGTACAAAGACTCGCCGTATTTGAGAAACCCGTTGCAACAGGGCGCTGCTACTGACGGGAACGAGGCAAAGCAAGAGTTCATATAAGCGACATGGCGCTTTGAAGCGCTCAGTGCGAGACCACCGCACATTCTCTACTTAGGAGATAAAAGGCATTTCTTCTGATGCAGAAACGATGCCGCTATTCTAGGAGTAGCGGCGGCACCACTGCGTTATGGCCGGTTTGGCCACTTGCCCAAACACAAACAGGGATGTTGATTGCTATTCCATACTGTGTATACTTGGATTCCCATTATACAATTTATACAGCGAGAATTGTGAAGATGATATACTGTGAGTGGAAAGCTTTTAGTTACCATCTCTTCAATGTTGTTACTTGGTACTCCCTCAGTCCCATAACACTAGTGCCAAAAACGCTCGTATATTATGGGAAGGAGGGAGTAGTGCTGTACTTGTAAGCATACATCTGAAACTCAACAACTTACAACTGTAAACGAGGCGATGTACTATTGCTGCCCATTGTGAGCAGTCTACTCGATCCCACGTTGCATGAAATTGAGTAGCCCGTACATACATACTGGACTGGGAAATACTCCCTTCGTTCGGAATTACTTGTCGCAAAAATGGATGTATCTAGACGTATTTTAGTTCTAGATACATCAATTTTCGAGACAAGTAATTCCGAACGAAGGGAGTACCTAGATTACGATTACAAGTCTAGATTACGAATACAATAGTCTCATCTGTGAACGCTTAAGGCGACCGTGTACGCTTCTGCTCTGTATTCCGCCAACGTGGCGTAAGATTTGACTGGTTGACTGTCAGCGTGACAAGCAGGGCGTTACTTGTAAAATTTGCAGCACGTCTCTGTCTATTTTGCATAAATCACCCCTCCTCACAGTTTTTGTTCTGGAACAAGGCGAACTGGACGCGGCCGGATGTGTCCGCAGACAACGCTGGTCGCCCCTTATTTGGCCGATGCACATCCACATACCTCAAATGCGGATCCTTGAATCCATGCACGTTGATCATACTTCTTCCGGTTCTTTTTAGTCTGCATATACGTTTTATCTAAAGTTAAAGTATCTCCACTTTGACCAAACTTATAGATAAAAGTATCAACATTCACAATGTCAAATCATTCTTGTTAGACATATAAATTTGGTCAAACTTTAGAAAGTTTAACTTGACACAAATCTAATATGTGGAGTAGAAAGGACATAAATCTTCTTCTTCTTCTTATTGATGGTACACACATCGGATGGTGAAGCGTGGAAGCGCTTCGATTACTTACATGAGCAAAAAGCGGCAGATCCAAGGCATCCTCGAGTCGCCATCAGCATGGATGGGTTCAGTGTGTTTGGTTTGACGGCAGCCAAATACAGTTGTTGGCCCGTATTTGTCATTCCACTCAATCTCCCCCCAGACAGATTATGCAAAGAAAGAACATTTTCCTGACGTTGATAATTCCAGGGCCGAACTATCCGGTGAAGAATATGAATGTGTACATGCAGCCGCTTAAGGACGAATTGCAAGAAGCTTGGGATAATGGGTTCAAGACATACAACGCCTTTAGCAAAAAGAACTTCATAATGCGTGTCTGGTACATGTACTCGACGCATGACTTGCCGGCGTATGCGCTATTCGTTGGCTGGTGTGTGCATGGAAGGTTCCCGTGCCCCACATGCAAGGTAGCTCTTGAGTTTCGTTGGCTTTAGGCCGGTCGCAAGTTTTCTTGCTTCGACTCGCATAGCAAGTTCCTGGATCCTCGCCATAAGTTCAGGAAAGACAAGAAGAACTTCATCAAAAGGTAGAGTTGTCAAAAACTCTGCACCACCTCCTTTGACAGGCCAAGAGACCCTGGATCAGTTAAACGCTTTCGAGCCAGCTCTAGAGCGTCCAGTGTATTTCAAGGGGTATAACTCGGAACACGCCTGGACTCACAAGACATGCTTGTAGGATCTTCCTTACTTCAAAGACCTCCTTTGCCCACACAACATTGATGTGAGAGGTAGGAAGGCTGCTATGCCTTCCTCATCGCCACCCCCAGCTAATTCACCCGACCACATGATTGCTCCGTCTGAGGTGGACCGGTCTGACATGGACCCGTCTCGGACTCCGGTCTACGAGCCTCGGGCTGCCGAGCATCGGGTCGCCGAGCCTTCGCCCCACGAGACTCCGGTCCCAAAGTCTTCGTCCCACGAGACTCCAGTCCCAAAGTCTTCGTCCCACGAGACTCCGGAGCAGAGCATGGATCCCGCTACGCCGCAGTCGACCCGAGGGGGAGACGGGCCGCCGGAGTCGAGTGACCATGCTGATGGTGGCGAGGATCGCTTTTCTGATAGCTATGGCAACGTCTACCAGCGTGGTGGTACAAAGCTCCCGCCCGTGCCGGCGACCCGCGAGCAGTGGTGGTTGATTGCGCCTAATGGGCTGAAGTAAGTGCATTTACTCTTTTTTAACCTTTTGCCTTCATGTTTCTTCAAATTAATATCTAATGTGTTGGCCTTGTCATACTACAGGGGTGGAAACACGCCCCTGGTGTCCGCAGGCCCAACCAGGTCCTTGGTGTGATTTGGCGGCAGAAGTTCCCGGGGTGGGTCACGTTGCCCGGTGAGGGTCAGGTTCCACATCTAGCACCGAGCTGGGAGCTGTACTTGGCTGCCCCGGCCCCGCCGAAGGAGATGGTGAACGGTGTCTTGTGGCACACACTGGCCGACATCGTGATCCAGACGTTTTGGGTAATTTCTCCTTTACAAAATTAAAAATCAACAGTACCTAGTGGTTGTACTAATTAGCAGTGTTATCTTGTTTGATTACAGACCTTCTACAAGTGTCTTGAGGGAGAGGAGAATGTCGCGGCTATGGTTATCGAAACCGAGTGCAAGTGCCTACTTCAGAACTTACGGCACGAGGCTCGGGTGCAGGCTGTTCAAGACTACTACACCTCGATTGGTATTAAGAGGTCCAAGATGAAGTGCCTGATGGCTTCTCGCCCCTCGTTGGTTACCCCAAGTGGAAGGTTTGAGATGTAGCGTAACGGCAAGTTTCCCTTGGCAAAGATACCAAGGATCGAATCCCGTGAGACTCCGAGGGTCGACAAGTAGGTGTCAACGGCTAACGGCGTCAGAAACTTAGCGCTTGACAGGACCTGCACACAGATACAAATAACTTTGCTCCCAACGAGTATAGAGAGGTTTTCAATCCCTCGGGCCTTGCTGTTTACAAAGGATCAAACACAAGAGGTAATAATGATAGCTATGACTGCAACTAGGAAATAGAAACAGGAAGTAAATATAAGGTGTGATCAGTGGTGGTAATATGGACCGGGGTCCCATGATGTTCACTAGTGATGTCTCTCTCCCAAAAGACGATAAAACAGCTAAGCGAGGTAAACAAATTACAGCTAGGCAATTGACAGGATTATGTGCGCAAACCAATGCTAACTATGCTGCAAAGAAAGGTAGAGGCTCAAAAGCATGGGCGGTACGCCAAGGCAAGTAGACCGAAATCCATCTGCATCTACTACTAATCATCCACCTTGAGATATCTATCCAGAACATCTCGCTGGTATTAAGTTGCGAGTTCCACCCAAAGTGTAAACTCAAAGCAACAGACAACTGCATTAAAAGAACTTTGCGTAAAGTAAACTATCCTTGCACCCGCAAGTACAAGCACCGTTGTTTTCTCCCTTGTGGCAACAGCACATCCCCTAGACTCATGTTTCTGTCACTCAAACTAGTCATCAGGGGGCATGAACCCACAATCAAGCATAACGTTCCCTCTTGGAGTTACTACCTACTACTTGGCCAAAGCAATAAACAGCAACGGAGAGCATGCAAGAATTACTCAAGAACTAATATATAAAAGAGGTGAATCAAATATATTACTCAAACACAATCTGAACATAATCTCATAATCCATCGGATCCCAACAAACTCAGCAGAGCAATAGCATAAAGATTACATATGTGCCTCGATCATGTAGGGCAGCTCACGAGGTCTAATCCATGAAGAACAAAGAGGGGAGGAGAACATCACATAGCTACTGGTCATGGACCCATGGTCCAAGGGGGACTACTCACAACTCATCCGGGAAGCGTCCATGGTGGTGGAGAAGCTCCCGGTGGTGGTTCTCCCCTCCGGCAGGGTACCGGGAAGAGTTCTCCTGATGCTCCTGATCTTGGAAGCGTTGCGGCGGCGGAACAGAGGCGAGATCGCGAAAAAGGGTTCCGTCCTCGAGGGTTTCGGGACGCGAGGAATATATATGCAAAGGGGGGTCACCAGAGGCGGAGAGGGGGCCCCAGGCGCCCCCCCCGGCGCAACCAGGGGTGGGGCCGCCCCGGGTAGCCGCCTGGGCCGCCCCTGGCTCCCCTCTGGCCCCACTTTGGTTTTTCTCGAAGCTTCCTGTACGCTGATTTTTTCTGTATTTGCCTGGAATTTTTGGAGCACTTTTTATATGGGGGAAATCTAAAATAGAAAAACAGCAGAAAACAGGAACTGGCACTGTGGTGCACTGAGTTAATAGGTTAGTCCAAATATGATCAAACGTGTATGGAAGTGCATAAATATCATAGCAATATCACACAAAAGAAGCATGGAGCAAGCAGAAATTATAGATACGTTTTGGACGTATCAACATCCCCAAGCTTAATTCCTGCTCGTCCTCGAGTAGGTAAATGATAACAAGCATAATTTCTGTGGTGACATGCTATCAACCATATAAGAACTTTTTAAGTAAAGCAATCAAGGCATGTAATTCAATTCAAGTCATAACAGGCAAGAGTCTATATTAGCATTGTAACAAGTAACATAAGAACATAAAGGTGCAAGAGCTCTCGCTGTCCGTGACTCGAATGTCTCCAAATGGTGTTTGCGTGCAAGAAAGGGGATAGGGATATACGAGAGAGTAAAACATAGTTTTTATATTGTTGAGAACTTAATCTACTAAAGTTTCACACTTGGTCTTCTTTGGAATCTTATCTTGACTCATCCCCAGACCAACAGCCAGGTACAAGTCAAAATGATCCACTCCCTTTCGATATTTTGAGCACTCATGCAATGGATGAGCGTAAGCAAGAAAGTCGACACTTAGGATGGCAAAGAGAGAAAAATGATGGAGCGGGAAGACAAAAAGGTATGAAAGGCTCACATCAATGAGGACAATCATCGGCGAGAGAAAGCCAAATGATAGATATGATGTGAGGAGTAGGGATTGCCATGCAACGGATGCACATATGAGCTAAGGTAAGCTCTCCAATGGAACTAGTGGGGGTGCATCCAACTTGCTTGCTCAAGAAGACCTAGAGCTCTTTTGAGGAGGCTCATCATTGGAATATACAAGCCAAGTTCTATAGTGTAAAGGTCCCCACATAGCTATATGCATGAATGATAATCTCTATGGAGTACAAGGTATAAGATGGAGTACGAGTGTGGATCTCTCAAAAAGAAATAGTAGTGTGCCCCCTTCTCTCTTTTTATTTCTTTTTCTCTTTTTTCTATTTTTTTATTTTTTTGTGGCCTCAATGGCTCTTTCTATTTAACTCTCATTTGTCCTTTTTGGGATCTTTTGATTTTGTCCTCTTTGGGATCTTTTTCTCACATTAGGGGCAACACTCTATGTATTACAAGAAGTATAGAAGATCTTTCACACTTTACAAAAGTACTCAACATAAAGAAAATGAAACTATCATGATGTATGCAAATGTATGCCTCTGCCAGTGTAGCAGGATATGCAATGATACTAGCGCATCATGTAGCAATGATTAGGGCAAGGCCCAACTAGCATGCGGCTCATCGATCAAGAAAAAAGCATGTATGACATGAAGATCAAGTCATGAGAAGATGGATGTTGCATGGCAATGTATCTCGGAAAGGCTATGGAAATGCCTTAATAGGTAGGTATGGTGGCTGTTTTGAGGAAGGATATAATGAGGCTTATGATGACAGAGCGTATCGTGCCAAAGATTTGGATGCACCGGCGAAGTATGCACCAACTCTTGAGGTGAGAAAGGGCAATGCACGGCACCGAAGAGGCTAGAAAAATATGGATAGGTGGAAGTGTCAACTTTCGAATACTCACATTAGTCCGAAGAACTCATGCACTTATTATCGGTAACTCTCAATCTAATTAGGAGGTTCACAAAGAGACAAGTACCCCGAGGAGGAGTGTATGGGGGTTTGGTTATCCTTGCGCATCCTCGGCTCATGGTACGTGAGTGTACTCTAATATTCGATCCCTCCAAAGATTAGTGATCCATTTAGTAGCTAAAGTTCTCAACTATTTTGTAGGTTTTCGAAAATAAACACGGATTGCCCAAAATACGACATCTATCACTAATAGGCTAAAGCTCTTGACACCAAAAGTTCAGACATTACTCATGGCAATACCTCAAAACTATTGCAAGTTACTACTAAAATTAAATAGCAACCTCAATTACCTACTTTAAGTTAAGACACACAACTCAGTGCAACAGGCAAACTCTCTTAACAAGATAAACATGAAAACTCAAGAGAGTTCAACAACCAACTAAACAAAAGCTCTTTAAAAAGAAAAGCATGAAAACTAAGAGCTAAACATGACAGCAGCTATGGAAAGACAAAGAACACACACAACAAAGATAAGCATGAAAATCCTATGTTGTGTTCTAGGTTGAAGTGGAGCGTGTTTCTCTCCCACACAAAGAAAGCTGGGTTCTAACTTGTTATGAACAGCAAGCAAAGCTAAAGAAAACTAAAAAGGAAACTAAGAGCAAGACGCTCCAAGCATAGCACATAACGCATGAAGTGATTAAAATATAGTGGAACGAAAGACGAACTGATAATTGTTGATGGAGAAGGGAATGCACGGGGGCATCCCCAAGCCTAGACGCTTGAATCTTCTTGAATATTTCTTGGGGGTGCACGGGGGCATCCCCAAGCTTGAGCGTTTGACCCTCCTGAATCTTCTTTTATCATCTTCCCTCGCACACTTGAAAACTCCCTTCATACATAACTCATCATAATCTAATTAGCGAGGTTAGTACCCATAATAAAATAATTTTTCCCTACTGGAAATAAGGATAGTCTTGAATAGCTACTGTTTCTCAAGATTGCCAAAAGGTTTTTGCAAAGAAAAAGCAAGCTCAAGGTTTGCAAAACGAAGAAAAGGCAAAACAGGACAGAATCTGTGAAAAACAGACCAGCAGGTAGTAAATAATTTTTTCGGGGCACTTCTGCAACTCAAATCAAAAAACTCAGAACAGACGCTCGAAAGCCAATTGTATAGAGCACGTTGTCAAAACAATTCAGATGAAAAAGATGATCTGGTGATTTTATACGAATTGTTCTGTCCAAGGACATAATCTGTTTTCTGGACAGCACATCACAACTTTTAAACTTTCTTGCAATCAGAGGCTAAACTTGGCACAAAGCTGAAAAGAAAAGATACAATGATGATGCTACTATAGTAACAAACATCAAGACACAACAAAAGCTAAATAAAACCTAATTCGTTGTGGGCTGCCTCCCAAAAGCGCTTTCTTTTATGCCTTTAAGCTAGGCATAATGCAAAAGGAGAAGATCAAGTTTTATCAAGAGTAAGAGAATAGCTAGCCCGTGTAACGGACTCAAAAGGCAACTTAATCTTCTTTCTAGGGAAGTGTTCCATCCCTTTCTTGAGAGGAAATTGGAATTTTATATTCCCCTCTTTCATGTCAATGATAGCACCAACGGTGCGAAGAAAAGGACGTCCCAAAATAATTGGACATGAAGGTTCACATTCAATATCCATAATAGTAAAATCAACGGGAACATAATTGTCATTGACAATGATAAGAACATCGTCGATCTTCCCCAAGGGTTTCTTTACGGAAGAATCAACAAGACGAACACCAAAAGAACAAGGATCAAAAGATTTCAATTTAAGCATATCATACATTCTTTTGGGCATAACTGAGGTACTAGCTCCAACATCACATAAAGCATAGCAAGAGAAGTTATTCAACTTAATTTTAATCATAGGATCCCAACCATCTTCTAGCTTTCTAGGTATGGAGGCTTCTACCCTAAGCTTCTCCTCCCTAGCTTTGATGAGAGCAGTAGTGATATGCTCCGTGAAGGCAAGATTAAGTGTGCTAGTGTGGGGATCTCTAGACATCTTGTGAAGAAAACTAATAACTTCAGAAAGGGTGCAATTATCAAAATTAAGGTCACTACTATCAAGTAAGGTGGTAGTGGTGTCCTTTAGGCTCACTTGTTTGGTAGCTTCTATGGCCATGGGAGTTTCTTCTTTTACGGTTGAGGTCGTAGCATCACCATTAATAGGTCCAATGGGACTAGGAGTGCATTGGGTGCTAAGAGTTTGGATATCCTCAACAACTTGGATAGTAGCAACAGTGTGGTGGGTAGGAAGGCTCTTAATTCTATCTTCTTCCTCCTTTTCTCTAGCCCATCTCTTTTTAAGTTTAGCCATCATCCTAATGTTTTCATTAATTTGCACTTGAATAGCATTCATAGGAGTGGTCTTCCTCTCCTCAAGAGGAGAAGTTCTAATTTTAAGCAACTCTACCTCATGGGCTAAATTGTCTACCTTCGAAGAGAGATTGTCTAGTTTGTCTAGTTTTTCTTCTACACTCTTATTGAAGGCTTTTTGGGTAGTGATGAAGTCTTTAAGCATAATCTCTAGTTCAGAAGTGGAGTTCCTGGTGCTAGGATAAGTATTGTTGTCCCCATAGGAATTAGAGGGGAACGGTCTAGGGTTGCTACCAAAATTACTCCTATAAGCATTGTTATTGAAATTGTTTCTAGAGATAAAGTTCACATCTACTTGATCTTGAGAAATCAAAGAATTTAAAGGAACATCATGAGGATCAATAGAAGATTGCTTGGAAAGTAGAGACATGATCACGTCAACTTTTTCATTTAGGGAGGAAATCTCCTCGACAGAGTTTACCTTCCTACCTGTTGGAGCTCGTTCGGTGTGCCATTGGGAATAATTGGTCATCATCTCGTCGAGAAGCTTCGTGGCAGCACCAAGTGTAGTTGACATAAAGGTTCCTCCCGCGGCCGAATCTAACAAGTTCCGCGAGGTAAAGTTCAAGCCTGCATAAAAAGTTTGGATAACCATCCAAGTAGTCAAACCATGAGTAGGGCAGTTCTTGACAAGAGATTTCATGCGTTCCCAAGCTTGGGCAACGTGTTCATTATCCAATTGTTTAAAATTCATTATGTTACTCCTTAGTTGGATAATTTTAGCAGGGGGATAGTACTTCCCAATAAAGGCATCCTTGCACTTGTCCCAAGAATCTATACTATTCCTAGGCAAGGATTGAAACCAGATTTTAGCTCCTCCTCTCAAGGAGAAAGGAAAAAGCTTAAGCTTAACAATATCACTATCTACTTCTTTGTACTTTTGCATATCACAGAGCTCAACAAAATTATTTAAGTGCAAAGCAGCATCATCTCCAGCACCGGAGAATTGATCTTTCATAACTAGGTTCAGTAAAGCAGGTTTAATCTCATAAGAAGGTGCTGAAGTGGCAGGTGTAGCAATAGGCGTGCAGATAAAGTCATTGTTGTTATGACTAGTGAAGTCACACAACTTGGTGTTCTCGGTGGAACCCATAGCAGTAGCAAGCAAGATAACTATTTTTGTGATTTTTGGTAAAGGAAACTAAAGCAAAAACTGAAAGGTAAACTAACAAGACTAAAAAGCAAAGATAAAAGATAGCGTGCAACTCCCCTATCTTGAAGAGTGGAGTCCCCGGCAACGGCGCCAGAAACTTTGCTTGATGGCTTCTCGCCCCTCGTTGGTTACCCCAAGTGGAAGGTTTGAGATGTAGCGTAACGGCAAGTTTCCCTTGGCAAAGATACCAAGGATCGAATCCCGTGAGACTCCGAGGGTCGACAAGTAGGTGTCAACGGCTAACGGCGCCAGAAACTTAGCGGTTGACAGGACCTGCACACAGATACAAATAACTTTGCTCCCAACGAGTACAGAGAGGTTGTCAATCCCTCCGGCCTTGCTGTTTACAAAGGATCAAACACAAGAGGTAATAATGATAGCTATGACTGCAACTAGGAAATAGAAACAGGAAGTAAATATAAGGTGTTATCAGTGGTGGTAATATGGACCGGGGTACCATGATGTTCACTAGTGACGTCTCTCTCCCAAAAGACGATAAAACAGCTAAGCGAGGTAAACAAATTACAGCTGGGCAATTGACAGGATTATGTGCGCAAACCAATGCTAACTATGCTGCAAAGAAAGGTAGAGGCTCAAAAGCATGGGCGGTACGCCAAGGCAAGTAGACCGAAATCCATCTGCATCTACTACTAATCATTCACCTTGAGATATCTATCCAGAACATCTCGCTGGTATTAAGTTGCGAGTCCCACCCAAAGTGTAAACTCAAAGCAACAGACAACTGCATTAAAATAACTTTGCGTAAAGTAAACTATCTTTGCACCCGCAAGTACAAGCACCGTTGTTTTCTCCCTTGTGGCAACAGCACATCCCCTAGACTCATGTTTCTGTCACTCAAACTAGTCATCAGGGGGCATGAACCCACAATCAAGCATAACGTTCCCTCTTGGAGTTACTACCTACTACTTGGCCAAAGCAATAAACAGCAACGGAGAGCATGCAAGAATTACTCAAGAACTAATATATAAAAGAGGTGAATCAAATATATTACTCAAACACAATCTGAACATAATCTCATAATCCATCGGATCCCAGCAAACTCAGCAGAGCAACATCATAAAGATTACATATGTGCCTCGATCATGTAGGGCAGCTCACGAGGTCTAATCCATGAAGAACAAAGAGGGGAGGAGAACATTACATAGCTACTGGTCATGGACCCATGGTCCAAGGGGGACTACTCACAACTCATCCGGGAAGCGTCCATGGTGGTGGAGAAGCTCACGGTGGTGGTTCTCCCCTCCGACAGGGTGCCGGGAAGAGTTCTCCTGATGCTCCCGATCTTGGAAGTGTTGCGGCGGCGGAACAGAGGCGAGATCGCGAAAAAGGGTTCCGTCCTCGAGGGTTTCGGGACGCGAGGAATATATATGCAAAGGGGGGTCACCAGAGGCAGAGAGGGGGACCCAGGCGCCCCCCCGGCACGGCCAGGGGTGGGGCCGCCCCGGGTGGCCGCCTGGGCCGCCCCTGGCTCCCCTCTGGCCCCACTTTGGTTTTTCTCGAAGCTTCCTGTACGCTGATTTTTTCTGTATTTTTCCCGAAATTTTTGGAGCACTTTTTATATGGGGGAAATCTGAAATAGAAAAACAGCAGAAAACAGGAACTGGCACTGTGGTGCACTGAGTTAATAGGTTAGTCCAAATATGATCAAAAGTTTATGGAAGTGCATAAATATCATAGCAATATCACACAAAAGAAGCATGGAGCAAGCGGAAATTATAGATACATTTTGGACGTATCAGTGCCACAACAAGTTATTGAGTAAGGACAAGTACATAAAGGTAATTAACTATTCTTAAGGCCTTGTACTTAGTTTCCTTGATTTGATTCGTAGGCGTAGCGCTGAATTTTCTCTTGACTAACTTAGGTGCCCCCGAGATGGTGTGCGGATAGGATGGACTGTTGGGAGGCGTTGGTGGATGGGTGGTGCTCTCCCGAATGGCTAGCTGTCCACAAGAAGGCCCAGGATAAATGTGCCCAAATGGTTGGTGTGCCACACCATCAAGGGAGCTCCGACCTATTTGAGTACGGGGATAACTGGGTATGTGGTTTGCTTCACGCTTCATGCAATTTCATTCTTCATGCTAGTTTGAGCCCTTAATTAATACTTTGTTCCTCTCTTTTAGGGGTGATACAACAAGAATGAGGTGCCATGGGTGTTCGACCTCTATGCCATGGCCGATAGTGCCCCGTATAAGAAGGACCAGGCATTCTCTGAGTCTGACCTCAATCATCCAGAGAGCTTCACCAACATCTCCTCCCACGACAAGCTCGTGAGGTACAAAGATGAGGGGAAGAAGAAAGGGGAGGACTTTTACCCGAGCCAACGTCCTTTTGATACAGAGCTGGTGATGCTATCTGGTGGCGGGAGGAAACATGGCTTGTTAGCCATTGGAGATGGACTGATACATTGTCCTAGCACTCTCCCGCAGATCAAGAAGCGCCTGACGAGCTCCGATCCTGAGATAAGGCCTCGTCCAGGGCCAATGGAGATCGCCATCGAGGTTAGTTATACGGACTCATATACCTTTCCTCCATTACATTGTGTATGCGACCGTCGACGATTACAATGCTAACATGGAGTGGTGTTATAGGCTGTTATTGAGAAAGAGAGAGTGAACACCGAGGCACTTCTGGTGGAGGCAAACTGGAAGGCGGCGGAGAGGGAGAGGGAAATGGAGGAGAGGACGGCTAAGCTGTTGGAGGAGGGGAGGAACCGGAACGAGGCGTCTCACCGGGCCCTATAGGAGCTCATCGTGGTAAGTTTTTCCTGCATATTAGCCAAATCATGCACGTATTGTTCGTTTTATTACCAACAAATATGACTGACTCGTGAAAACCAAATGTGCAGTCCGTGTGCCAGACCAATGGCCAGACCCCTCCGCCGATGCCCTAGATTTCTCCGGCGACCACGGTGAGTTTCATTTGAATGGTGATTACTTACTAGTATTCACATTTGAGTTGCATCATGCTAATGAGACATTGCAAATGATCTTTGGTGCAACATGCCTCCCGACAACCATGGACCAATCCCCTTCTCCGTCTCCCACTAGCATGACTGGTCCTTCACCTCTGTGATGACGGTAAGTTTTCCCAAGTGTTTTGCTTAACAAATGCGTAGTTAGCTTAAGAAATGACCTATTTAGCTCCAAAATGACCTATACTTAGCTTATTTTCATCGAAAATGACATAATAACCTTACTTAGCTCCAAAATGACCTATTTTACCTAGGATAGCTATAAAATGACCCGTACTTAGCATATTTTCCTCCAAAATGACTTCATATGCTTAGTTAGCTAAACAATGGCATAACTACCTAGGATAGCTCAATAATGACCTATACTTAGCTTAGCTAGTTCATTTATGACATAATTAGCTTACTTAGGTAGAAAATGGCATAATAACCTTGGTTTAGCTCCAAACTGTCATATAATTAGTTTATTTTCCTCCAAAATGACATAATAACCTTACCTAGCTCCAAAATGATCGATTTTAATTAGGATAGCTCTAAAATGACCTACACTTACATTTTTTCCTCCAAAATGAATAAATATGCTTAGTTAGCTCAAAAATGGCATAACTACCTATGTTAGCTAAAAAATGACCTATAATTAGTTTATTTAGTTCATTTATGACATACTTAGCATACTTAGGTTAAAAATGGCATAATAATCTTGGTTACCTCCAAAATGACATATACTTAGCTTATTTTCCTCAAAAATGACATAATAACCTTACTTAGCTGCAAAATGACCTATTTAACTAGGTTAGCTCTAAAATGACCTACACTTAGCATTTTTTCCTCCAAAATGAATTAATATGCTTAGTTAGCTAAAATGGCATAATTACCTAGGTTACCTTAGTTAGAAGAAGAAGAAGAAGAAGACTAGAAGAATCTAGTCTTCTTCTTCTTCTTCTTCTAACTTTCTTCTTTCCCAATTTGTAGATTTGCTTTAGATCACGGAAGCTTGCGTTGATGGAGTCTACTCTTCTCCTTGTCCTTCCTTTTTGTTTTGATTTTGTAGGATGCACAATGTCAAAACTTGCTACCTATATATGTATGTATATATGGATGAAACCATTGTATGCTTGTTGTTGGATATGTTGGCTATATATATGTTGGATATGGACTTTTGATTTGGTATGTATATGTGTTTGTTGAGCATATCCATATGGCAGGGATATGCTTGTTGAAAGTATTTTAAAATGTGTGCGTATATATATATATATATATATATATATATATATATATATATATATATATATATATATATATATATATATATATATATATATATATATATATATATATATATATATATGCCACAGAACTAGTTAAGGTTTTCGATGGTGTAAATGTTGCTAAAAATCCTGAAAAAAATACTAAAGCAACAAACCTATCATATAACAAGATCCAACGGAGGGATTGACAAATTATGACTGTATCT
>LR738709.1:310529394-310547940 GCA_902687465.1 Secale cereale | reverse complement strand
ATATATATATCCTGCGGTGAGCGGAAATGATTTTTTTTTGCCGAGGACACATAAATGCATATTTTCATGATCACACCGTTGGATCATCTTGTTACATTATAGTGGTGCTCCAGTATTTATTTCAATTTTTTTCATAACATTTACACCATTAAAAGCTTAGTGAGCCTTAACTAGTTCTGTGGCAAGCTATTGTAGACACATTTAATTAGATAGTCATGTCCAGGCATCATTTTCCACAAGATTAGTGAGCCTTAACTAGTTCTGTGACAAAATGACGCCAAGGACATGGCTATCTAATGTACCAGGCGGGTGAATGGTTTGGTCTGATGGCTTTCCCTCGGATACACTCGCTTGAATCCATCCACTATCCCGATATCTTGCTTTTATAGTGTAGGGTCGATTGTGTATAACAGTCAACAAACCAGCACGCTAGCTTTGGACCAGAACAAAGCTAAGCGGCAGAGATTCTACATACTGCAGGATGTTAAACTCAAACTTTCGGAACCAACCAACAGTAACTGTTTTTTGGTCGTGCTAAAACATGTTGTTAATTGGAGGTGGTGGAAGGGGTGCGTTGTATCACTCCATCTCTCTGGCTGTCCTAGCATAGGGTGCAGGCTGCGCTAGACCAACCGGACAGTAAGGCTCCATGCCTCCACATCATGTGACTGCACCGAGCACCACGCACGCTGGAGTTAGTAAGTTGACCAGTAACTTTCGCAAAACTGGCGACGAACAGGGTGGGCGCATATGAGGGCTTGTGTATATCCATTGAAATTGAACAAGTATAGACAATGGAGATTGACCCGGGAGGAAGGGTAGTCATAAGAGATGACACTACAGTGTATCTCACATGGGTGCATGGCGTGTTAGCATGTGACTGCACGGAGCACCACACACGATGTGGTTAGTAAGTTGACCAATCACTTTCGCAAAACTAATGGAAAGGGGTTGTCGTCAATGGTTGTGAAGAGGCTCCCAATCAATACCTGAGCTCCAATGACAACCCTGTAATTTGGACCAACTGGCTTGTCAATGTCTGTGAATTTGTGTAGACGCTCCATAGCTGCTTTTCTGAGCATAGCCCGTCGCCACGAAGTAATTAAAGCATTTTTTCAAATATTTTGAGCGACAACACACTTGCTTTCTTCTAAATATCTAGGTGAACGTAGATGCAGGAGATAAAGGGGTGAGTGAAGTCGTTATAGATCTTGACAAGGCCATATCACACACAAAATGAACATTGTAACTATATGAACTAAATGATATTTTTTCTGGCAACATTATATATGGGAGGAACACTCACCTGACACTGTACACACGGACATGCATAGAAGGATTTGACGTTCTAATACTACCATTCGAAACAACGTAGTCACCTTTTCAGCAGTTTTTATAAAAAGAAATCAGAAAGAGGTGCTTCATGCAGAAAAGACCAAAAAGTTGCAGAACAAAGGGAAATGACCTGGCTGTGCGTGTTGATTGCATGTACTCCGATTCGTGAGTACTGAAAATGCAGGAAATTTTTAATTTCACAAGCAACGCCCACCACCGGTGTAATGCCCATGATGGAGTTATACCTCCTACGTGTCGAGGCACGACTTAAAGGCATAAATCCATCCTAGAATGATCTCAAGTTTGGTAATCTTTGCACATATCATGTAAAAGAGGGGATTGTAAACATAAATAGTTGGCTTACACTCGCCATGTCACACAAGTACAATACATGTCTCAATCATCATACATTAAGAATATCACAACCCTCTAAGGGCAAAACCAAATGTCAAGATACCAAACTTAAATAACATCCACAGGCGGATCGAATCCTAGTAGGAGTCTCCACTACTGATCATCTGGATATCGAACATAGTACCGACTACGCTCCTCGTCGTACTCCCAATCCAGCTCGGTGCCATCACCTGGATAGCTCACAGCTGGACCTGCATCTGGTGTGGTGAAGTAACTGTGAGCCATAGAGGACTCAGCAATCCCGTTCCCGGGTAACAAGACTATTTAAGCCTTGGGAGAGGAAAGGCTGAAGAAAAGAATAAGTGTCTGCAGCAGCAACTAGCAACTAGCTTACGTGAGTGAGAGCGAGAAGAGAAAAGCCTCGGACGAGAAGTGATCACGAAGTGATCCTAGCTACAAGCTCCACACCATAACCCCTCCGTGTTCAACTCCCGAATCCCTATTCGGAAATTGACGGTCACGGAACACACGCTGGTAGTGTATTAGAAACATTGTGTCAAGTTATCTACAACCGGATATTAACAAGCTCCCATCTGCCACATAACCGCGGGCACGGCTTTCGAAAGTTCAAAACCCTGCAGGGGTGTTCCAACTTGACCCATTACAAGCCCACGATCAGCGGAGTCGCAACTCCAAAGTGGGAAGACCCGAGTATCCTCGGAATCCCGTGCTCAAGATATACCGATCTAAGGTAAGGCTAATCCAGCAAATCCTCCCGGCATGCCGACACCCTGATAGTAGCCGCGCGTATCTCGTCTCAGGCCACGACCGGATGGGACAAGCTACGGTTTTTTTACCAGACCTTGAGTTTCCTCGAGGTGGCCCCGCAGGTTGCCCGTTTCGGACCAACACTCATGTGGAGCACTGGCCCGGGGTTGTTGATTAAGAAAAGGGTTTATAACTCCCTATGCAAGTTTAGTTTGTTATTAGGCAAATAGTACCAATGTTGGGACTTGCTGGAAAAGACTTAGCACTTAGCGGTTTATCTAGGGTGTCCCATACACCCCAACCGTGTTAGGAACGCATAATCAAGGAACATAACACCGGTTTATACGGTTCCTAACGGCATGAGTGGAACAAATCACCAAGCAAAAGGCTTAGCCTTCCACCCTTGCCAATATATAGATGATTTCATTTAAGCAATTATGTAGTGTGATATAACCCAACCAAACTTCAACATGAAGCAAGCATCTTCGATCTTCACCTACAACTAGCAACGCTATAAGAAGGGCTGAGCGAAGCGTACTTAGCCAATCAACGGTTTGCGTAGGTAGGGTGGTTAAACATGGCAATGGTTACAAGTAGGAGGCTGACAAGAAGAATCATGGGCATCGAGGCAAAACTATAGAGCGGATCTACTAGCAATAGGCAAAGATAGTAATGTTATCGGGGTTCGGTCATCTTGCCTGAAGTGAAGTCGTTCGGATCGTAAGAAGGGTCCTCGTGCTCAACCTCGTTGGTAACCACGTGCTCGTACTCGAACTCGGTCTCAGCTTCCGGCTCTAAACAAAACAATCACACCAAGCACAAATCAACAAGATGCAATGCGCACTCGAAAAAGATGGATGCATGATGGATGCACTAAGAATGCACACGGAGCACGGAAAATAGCACACAAGCAAAACACCTCAAAACATGATAACAATCTGATATTATGAATCTACACAGAAAATCAATCAAGTTTCATGTAAGACTCGCTGAAATCGGAGTTACGGGCTAAAAGTTATGCCCGAAACAAGAAATGAGCGAAAGCTGTAAATTACAGCGACATAGCAACTTCGGAGCACAAAATAATTAAGCTACAGCACTCAAATATCATGGCAAAGGACATGAACACAAACTAGACATATACTACAGCAACTAAGTCCAAAGGTGCACCCCCAACGGAGCCACGGTTCAATAGCAATGAACTTGGACATATTGAACTTGACAATAAAATTCTGGCAGCAGAATTTTATTGAAACTTTGGAGCAAAAGATAAACATGCTACAGCCACTTAAATAGACATGTGAGAACATGAATGAAAAGCCAACAATATATACTACAAGGAACAATCAAGATCCACTCCAAAACTAACATGGTTTGTCCTAGAACATCACACGAACATGGCATCAGAACGTTACAGATTTCAGACTTAGTGAAAATCCACTAAGTCCTAAAACAACAATTTCAACATGGCATCTAAAAGAGCAAGTTTAAGTCACCTTGAAACTAAACATGGCAAGTGGTAAGCACCTCATCAAAGTACACATGATGGTGATTCCGAAACACACAAGCATGCATCATGGAGATAAACACAACGATTGCAACGAGCTCAACAAGATGGCATTTCATAACAAGTGAAACAACATCACAGCCACATGGCACTTTGCAACGATGATAAACATGGCAAGAATAAATCTATCATGCTACCTAGCACATACAACATGTAGAGCATGGCAAGACGAACACGTGGACATGTCATTTGCATCAATCGGACAAACGAGCTAAAAGTTATCACATGGCAAAGATGGCATAAAAACATCACATAGCAGCAGTTTATATCACGATGCACTCTTGCAACAGCAAAACAAGCACCTAGATGATCTCTAACATGCATGACACCAAAAGATAAAACGTAGTGCACGATCCCACGAACGTCTGGACATGCTATATGCGCGAAACGGAGCACCACACTAAAAGATATTGCAGTTTGAAATATGCATCAGATAACAAATTACTGGGGACTTAGAAGAAAAAGAGGGGGAGTCAACCTCATATTCAGATCTAAAAAAAAAACGACGGGCCCGGCGGATCCGGTGCGGCCCGGCGGCTGGGCGGCCCGGTCGGTGCGAAACGGCTCGGCCTGGGGCGTGATCTGGGCCGGTGGGGGAACCGCGGCCGACCGGGGCGAGGGAGACGACGCCTGGCTGCGGTGGCCCGGCTGGGAGGCCGGCCCGACTGGTGCGGAGGCTTGCCCGCGGATGGGCCGGAGGGACGGATCGGAGGCGGCCCGCGTGGCCGGGAGGAAGTGGCGGCGAGCGAGCGCCGGGGCGCGGAGTGGCGAAGAGGCCCGGCCTCCGGTGCGGTGCGGCGATGTGGTGGAGGTGGGCCGGCTCGGCGGAGGGAGAGCCCAGCTGAGGAGGGTGGACGGCGAAGTGGTCCTTCGGCGGGGACGGGCCGCTGCGGGAGCATACGGGCCTGGAGGCGGCGCTGCGATCGGTCGACGCGGTCGAAGGCTGGGCCAGATCGATCGATGGCGAAGTGGCCGAGGGAGGGAGGCGCGGTGGGGCGTTGACTCGGGCGATCGAGGGACTCGCCCGACCCCAGAAGTTGCGGCGGCGGTCGGCTCCTTCAACAGGACGGCGGCGGTGGAGCTGCCAGGAGGATTTTTTGGGATCTGGAACTGAGAAAGAAAAGAAAAAAAATTCGGTGGAGATGGGGAAAGGAAACTAGGGATGCCAAAATAGACTAGGGGGTCTATTATATAGCAGATTTTAGGGTTTGGGGGGATCTGGGGTGTTAGGAACCCTCCGATTGCGATCCGACGGATCCGATCGCGGGGTAGTTTAGAAGGGCTTAGGAGAGGGTAGTAGACTGCTGGAGGGGGTGTTTCCGGGCCACAAGTGGAGGCACTTTGGACCCACACGAATAACTGTTGGGATAGCAAACGGAGTCCAAACGCGACGAGATTTGAGAGGCGGGTTGCACACAACAAAACAACAACACACACAACAACCTCGCGGCACACCGGTAACGTTACACGCCCAAACACCAAAGTAGGCCTACGGGACGTCACGGACACGTGAGGGAGCTCCGGAACGCGAAACGGACAACGGGAAGGAATGCGTGGAACCGGATGCAACCGACAACACAAATGCAATGCGATGCACATGTCTACATGATATGAATGAATGCCACACACTCACACAACAAAACGACGAAAACCCGAAAGACAAAGAACCCGGAATGGAAATAGATGAAGCCGGAGATATATTATATACCCAAAAGGGAAAGTATTACATCCGGGGCATTACAAACTCTCCTCTACTACAAAAAGATCTCGTCCCGAGATCTAGGACTGGAAAAAGGAAGGGTACTCGGAACGTAGATGATCTTCTCGTTCCCACGTAGCCTCTCGGTCGGTGTGATGTGACCACTTGACTTTCAGAAATTTGATGGACTTGTTGCGGGTCTTGCGTTCGGTTTCTTCGAGAATGGCAACTGGATGCTCTCGGTAGGACAGGTCTTGTTGAAGATCAATCTCTTCAAACGGAATCATGCGCTCAGGTGCCTTGAAGCATTTGCGGAGTTGAGACACATGGAAGACATCATGAACATTGGCGAAGTTTGAAGGGAGCTCAAGTTGATAGGCTAGATCGCCTCTCTTGCCAAGAATCTTGAAAGGCCCGACGTATCTAGGAGCAAGCTTTCCTTTGATACCGAATCTTTGGGTGCCTTTCATCGGAGACACACGGAGATAAACATGATCATCAATGTTGAATGCCAAATCACGATGTTTGCCGTCATAGTAGCTTTTCTGACGCGACTGAGCGGCCTTGAGATTCTCACATATGACTTTGCACATTTCTTCGGCTTCTGAGATCAAGTCATTGCCAAGAAGTTGACGTTCGCCTGTTTCAGACCAGTTGAGAGGGGTACAGCACTTTCTGCCATAGAGGATTTCAAATGGTGCTTTGCCTGCACTTGCTTGAAAGCTGTTGTTGTAAGAGAACCCGGCAAATGGAAGGCAGTCTTCCCATTTCATGCCAAAGGAGATGACACAGGCTCTGAGCATGTCTTCTAGAATCTGATTCACACGCTCGACTTGACCACTAGTCCGAGGGTGAAAAGCAGTGCTGAACCTGATCTTAGTGCCCATGGCGGAGTGAAAGGAGTCCCAGAACCTTGAAGTGAACAAACTTCCACGGTCTGAGGATATAACTTGAGGAATGCCATGTAAGGACACGATTCTGGAAGTGTACAGCTCTGCCAATTGAGCTGCATTGATTGATTCTTTGACTGGAAGAAAGTGAGCGACTTTGGTAAGCTTGTCAATCACCACAAAGATAGCATCATTTCCTCGCTTGGATTTAGGAAAACCAGTGACGAAGTCCATTTCAATGTGGTCGAACTTCCACTCAGGAATAGGAAGAGGTTGGAGAAGACCGGCTGGACGTTGATGTTCTGCTTTCACTCTTCTGCACACATCACATTCATTCACGAATTGGGCAATCTCCCTTTTCATGTGTGTCCACCAGTAAGACTGCTTGAGGTCTTGATACATCTTGGAACTGCCAGGATGAATGGAAAGGAGAGAATCGTGAGCTTCTTCCATTATGAGCTTCTTGAGATCACCTTTGGGAACAACGAGTCTGTCCTCGAAGAACAAGGTATCTCTCTCATCAACACGGAAGCACTTGTATTTTGGAGTGCCCTTTGCAATACCATGTTTCACCTTCTTCACCATGGTATCACTGAGCTGGGCCTCACGGACCTGATCTTCCAAGGTAGGAGAAATTTGGAGATTTGCAAGAAAACCCTGCGGAACAACTTGGAGGTTGAGTTTCCTGAATGCTTCACAAAGCTCAGGCTGGCACGGCTTGACAAGAAGGCTGTTGCAATATGCCTTTCTGCTCAAAGCATCTGCAATCACATTCGCCTTGCCAGGAGTGTATTCAATGCTGGGATTATACTCTTGGATCATTTCAACCCAACGAGTCTGGCGGAGGTTCAGATGCGGCTGTGTGAAGATGTACTTCAAGCTCTTGTGATCAGTGAAGATGTCGACCTTTCTGCCCAACAACAGATGTCTCCACGTAATCAAAGCATGTACCACAGCTGCTAGCTCGAGATCATGTGTGGGATAGTTCTTCTCACTTGGCTTGAGCTGACGAGAAGTGTATGCCACAACTCTCTTATCTTGCATAAGCACACCACCAAGTCCTTGAAGAGAAGCATCACAGAATACTTCATAGGGCTTGGACTCATCTGGAGGAGTCAGAACTGGAGCAGAGACAAGCTTTTCTTTGAGAGTTTTGAATGCCACTTCACACTCTGGAGACCAAAAGTATTTGACATTCTTCTGAAGCAAGTTTGAAAGAGGCTTGGCAATCTTGGAGAAGTTCTCAACGAACCTTCTGCAATAGCTGGCAAGACCCAGAAAACTGTGGAGCTGCTTGACGTTCTGAGGAGCTTCCCAGTTGACAATTGCTTCAACTTTCTCGGGATTTACCGCAATGACGTCAGCTGAGATGATGTGGCCCAGGTACAAAACCTTATCGAGCCAAAATTCGCACTTGGAGAACTTGGCATAGAACTTATGCTCTCGGAGTCGATCAAGAACCAGATGTAAGTGCTTTTCGTGATCTTCTTCATTCTTGGAAAACACCAGAATATCATCCAGATACACAAGCACAAACTCGCCAGTATAGGGGTTGAAGATGTAATGCATCATCCTCGAAAAGGTAGGAGGAGCATTGGCGAGACCAAAAGACATGACGGTATACTCGTATGAACCGTAGCTCGTTCTGAAGGCCGTCTTTGGAATGTCTTCCTCTCGAATGCGAATTTGATGATAGCCCATTCGGAGGTCAAGCTTAGAGAACACTTTAGCTCCCTTGAGCTGTCGAAGAGTTCGTTGATGTTGGGGAGCGGATACTTGTTCTTAATCGTCTTCTTGTTCAATGGCCGGCAATCAACACAGAGACGCTCTGTGCCATCTTTCTTCTTGACAAATAAGACACCACAGCCCCACGGAGACGTACTAGGCCTGATGAGACCCATACTCTCCTGCTTATCAAGCTGCTTCTTCAATTCCTTCAATTCGTCCGGAGAGAGCTTGTACGGACGCCGGCATGCTGGCTCAGTACCCGGCTCGAGTTCGATAACGAATTCCACCTGACGGTGTGGAGGCATGCCTGGAAGTTCTTCAGGAAAGACGTCTTGATATTCGTTCACCACCGGAATTTGATATATGGCATTAATTTCGCCCTTATCATTGAGAGAGAAAAGCCTGATAGTGTTATCCCTGGAGGCGAAGATAATCACATCTTCATCAGAATGAGTCAACTTGACTTCCTTCTGTGCACAATCAATGTGAGCATCGTGCTGAGAAAGCCAATCCATTCCGAGGATGAGGTCGATGTCAGAATTACCGAGAATCACCGGATTAGCCAGAAAGCGATAATCTCCCATGCGAATAGAAACGTTCGGAGCCACCATATTAGAACTCAATCTCTTGCCAGGTGATATGACACTCAAAGGTCTTGGCAAAGCTTCAGAGTGAACATTATTCTTGGATGCAAATGGATATGACATGAAAGAGCATGAAGCACCCGAATCAAACAAAACTTTAGCGGGGATAGAGTTCACTGGAAGGTTACCCAAAATGACATCAGAAGAATTCTCCGCTTGTGCTGCATTCATCAGATTGACCCTTGCTGCCTTTGGATCATGCTTGACAATAGCGGTACCGATAGGTGGAGGAGGTGGCAGACGCTTCGGATTCGGACATATGTTGGCATAGTGACCTTTCTGAGTGCATTTGTTGCAAGTCACTTCTGAGAGAGGACGAAAAAGAGAACCACTTGACTTGGAGCCTTGAGACTGAAACTGCTTCTTCGACTGGTTGCTCGGGTTGGGTGGGTGGGAGAAACCACGTCCACTAGAGTTCTTGTTGTTGGAGTTGTTGGAGTTGTTGTAAGGAGCTCGAATCACTGGAGGAGGAGGAAGCCAGAATTTCTGATGCTTCGAGACCATCTGAGACGATGAGGAAGAGTGAACGGCATCTCGAATTCTCTTCTTAGAAGCCTCCATCTTAAGCTGAGCTGCTTGTTGTTTCAAAGCCATGTTATAGAACTTGTCGAATTCATCCGGCTCGAACAAGGTGAGAGCAAGTTGAAGTTCATCTTTGAGACCTCCACGGAACTGATAGATTTTACTCTTGGCATCAGGAATGTCTTGCTTAGCATAGCGGGCGAGGTTTTGGAACTTGACATTATACTGATAGACTGTCATGGAGCCCTGCTTCAGGTTGCGGAATTGCTCACGCATACCCTCGATGACACTTGTAGGAATATGGTGCGAGCGAAAATCCTTGCAGAAATTCTCCCAAGAGATCACTTGACCTGGCCAGGAGTCTTTGTACTGCTACCACCAGTCAGCTGCTTGATCTTTCAGTTGGAAGGCTGCAAACTTCACATAATCATCTTCCTTCACGTTACTGCACTCAAAATGCTTCTTTATGTCGGTTAACCAATCCTCAACATCAAGAGGGTCGACACAGTAACTGAAAGCTTTAGGATTGTTGGCCAAGAACTGGTTGAGAGTAGCATGGTGCTGCTGGTTGAAGAAGTTGCCTTGATTCCCTGGAACACCCTGATTAGCTTGATTAGCTTGCATCTGCTGCATCATCTGCATCAACATCTGGGTGTTCTGAGCTGTAGTCTGCATAATCGCTCTCCAAGCCTCAGACGGAGGAGGAGGGGAAGGAGGACGTTCTGGGACCTCTTCCGCCTCTGGGTTAGCGTTGGGAACCCTTTTCGGAGCCATCCTGTAAGAGATGACCACGAATCAGCAATTGATTAGCAAAAGGTATAAGCTGAATCAAAGGAATGAATTGCAACAAGTCTTCACAATAATCATTCGAACAATAAGAACGAATGAAATCATTCAAACAAGAGGAACGAATGAAATTCTCAGTTAAATGATAACATCAATCTTCACGAGAAGCCACATAGGGGACAAAATAAAAAAAATAAGAAAAACAACAAGGTACGGATGGGAACAAACACAAGAGAGGAGTTTCGTTCTAACATCTTTGTGCTGAAAGCATATGAACGCGTTACGAAAAGGTTTTGCAATCCCCGGATCAGCATAGCCAAGGACCCTTTAAGATGCAACTCCTGATAGTAACATCGGTCATATAACCCCTTCACTCAATGTAGAACCCCGAACTCACTAACCTGCATTCGTTGGAAGAATGCCTACGATCTACTGGATAAACCCACCTATAGATTTCCGAAAGATTCCAGTTATGCAATCAGGTGTTGGGGATACACGGGAAGCACCGCGCAATCAACTCTAAACCTACATCCAGGTGTATCCATCCTTCAACACATAACCAGTCTTTCTCGAAAACTGTGTACCTCGGACCTTCGAAAAGCATCCACTATAACAAGCTATGGCAACACTCCCGAACTACCTCCCCAGTACTGGGTGATGTCGGGGTTATCTTGCCACTGGCCGTATAGGAGAGATTTTCGATGTCGGCCGTCTTAAGTATTTAGTACTGCCGTGATATGCTTGTGACGACAATACCCCGAAGCTCAACTCCCCGGAACACTGCCACAACCCCTAATGTCAGGAGGCATCGAGAACAATATCCTCGTCACAAGAACATCGAAACAATCCCAGAATACTCGCGGGATTCCTAAAAAAAAATTTGGTGCAATTTTTGAAGATAGGAGAGACAAGAGTAGTCGTCAGGAGTCCTCACCAGAGAGAAAGGGGATGAGAAGCAAAGAAATCCTACTCTCTGATATAATATAGGACTCAAAAAGTTTTCAGTGTGTGCCTAGACTCGACCGTCAACGATTCGATCAAACAGTGGGGGCTCCTAGGTCGGAGAAGGCTCTGAATACCAACTTGTAATGCCCAGGATGGAGTTATACCTCCTACGTGTCGAGGCACGACTTAAAGGCATAAATCCATCCTAGAATGATATTAAGTTTGGTAATCTTTGCACATTCATGTAAAAGAGGGGATTGTAAACATAAATAGTTGGCTTACACTCGCCATGTCACACAAGTACAATACATGTCTCAATCATCATACATTAAGAATATCACAACCCTCTAAGGGCAAAACCAAATGTCAAGATACCAAACTTAAATAACATCCACAGGCGGATCGAATCCTAGTAGGAGTCTCCACTACTGATCATCCGGATATCGAACATAGTACCGACTACGCTCCTCGTCGTACTCCCAATCCAGCTCGGTGCCATCACCTGGATAGCTCACAGCTGGACCTGCATCTGGTGTGGTGAAGTAACTGTGAGCCACAGAGGACTCAGCAATCCCGTTCCCGGGTAACAAGACTATTTAAGCCTTGGGAGAGGAAAGGCTGAAGAAAAGAATAAGTGTCTGCAGCAGCAACTAGCAACTAGCTTACGTGAGTGAGAGCGAGAAGAGAAAAGCCTCGGACGAGAAGTGATCACGAAGTGATCCTAGCTACAAGCTCCACAACATAACCCCTCCGTGTTCAACTCCCGAATCCCTATTCGGAAATTGACGGTCATGGAACACACGCTGGTAGTGTATTAGAAACATTGTGTCAAGTTATCTACAACCGGATATTAACAAGCTCCCATCTGCCACATAACCGCGGGCACGGCTTTCGAAAGTTCAAAACCCTGCAGGGGTGTTCCAACTTGACCCATTACAAGCCCACGATCCGCGGAGTCGCAACTCCAAAGTGGGAAGACCCGAGTATCCTCGGAATCCTGTGCTCAAGATATACCGATCTAAGGTAAGGCTAATCCAGCAAATCCTCCCGGCGTGCCGACACCCTGATAGTAGCCGCGCGTATCTCGTCTCAGGCCACGATCGGATGGGACAAGCTACGGGTTTTTACCAGACCTTGAGTTTCCTCGAGGTGGCCCCGCAGGTTGCCCGTTTCGGACCAACACTCATGTGGAGCACTGGCCCGGGGTTGTTGATTAAGAAAAGGGTTTATAACTCCCTATGCAAGTTTAGTTTGTTATTAGGCAAATAGTACCAATGTTGGGACTTGTTGGAAAAGACTTAGCACTTAGCGGTTTATCGAGGGGGTCCCATACACCCCAACCGTGTTAGGAACGCATAATCAAGGAACATAACACCGGTTTATACGGTTCATAACGGCATGAGTGGAACAAATCACCAAGCAAAAGGCTTAGCCTTCCACCCTTGCCAATATATAGATGATTTCATTTAAGCAATTATGTAGTGTGATATAACCCAACCAAACTTCAACATGAAGCAAGCATCTTCGATCTTCACCTGCAACTAGCAACGCTATAAGAAGGGCTGAGCGAAGCGTACTTAGCCAAGCAACGGTTTGCGTAGGTAGGGTGGTTAAACATGGCAATGGTTACAAGTAGGAGGCTGACAAGAAGAATCATGGGCATCAAGGCAAAACTATAGAGCGGATCTACTAGCAATAGGCAAAGATAGTAATGTTATCGGGGTTCGGTCATCTTGCCTGAAGTGAAGTCGTTCGGATCGTAAGAAGGGTCCTCGTGCTCAACCTCGTTGGTAACCTCGTGCTCGTACTCGAACTCGGTCTCAGCTTCCGGCTCTAAACAAAACAATCACACCAAGCACAAATCAACAAGATGCAATGCGCACTCGAAAAAGATGGATGCATGATGGATGCACTAAGGATGCACACGGAGCACGAAAAATAGCACACAAGCAAAACACCTCAAAACATGATAACAATCTGATATTATGAATCTACACAGAAAATCAATCAAGTTTCATGTAAGACTCGCTGAAATCGGAGTTACGGGCTAAAAGTTATGCCCGAAACAAGAAATGAGCGAAAGCTGTAAATTACAGCGACATAGCAACTTCGGAGCACAAAATAATTAAGCTACAGCACTCAAATATCATGGCAAAGGACATGAACACAAACTAGACATATACTACAGCAACTAAGTCCAAAGGTGCACCCCCAACGGAGCCACGGTTCAATAGCAATGAACTTGGACATATTGAACTTGACAATAAAATTCTGGCAGCAGAATTTTATTGAAACTTTGGAGCAAAAGATAAACATGCTACAACCACTTAAATAGACATGCGAGAACATGAATGAAAATCCAACAATATATACTACAAGGAACAATCAAGATCCACTCCAAAACTAACATGGTTTGTCCTAGAACATCACACGAACATGGCATCGGAACGTTACATATTTCAGACTTAGTGAAAATCCACTAAGTCCTAAAACAGCAATTTCAACATGGCATCTAAAAGAGCAAGTTTAAGTCACCTCGAAACTAAACATGACAAGTGGTAAGCACCTCATCAAAGTACACATGATGGTGATTCCGAAACACACAAGCATGCATCATGGAGATAAACACAACGATTGCAACGAGCTCAACAAGATGGCATTTCATAACAAGTGAAACAACATCACAGCCACATGGCACTTTGCAACGATGATAAACATGGAAAGAATAAATCTATCATGCTACCTAGCACATACAACATGTAGAGCATGGCAAGACGAACACGTGGACATGTCATTTGCATCAATCGGACAAACGAGCTAAAAGTTATCACATGGCAAAGATGGCATAAAAACATCACATAGCAGCAGTTTATATCACGATGCACTCTTGCAACAGCAAAACAAGCACCTAGATGATCTCTAACATGCATGACACCAAAAGATAAAACGTAGTGCACGATCCCACGAACGTCTGGACATGCTATATGCGCGAAACGGAGCACCACACTAAAAGATATTACTGGGGACTTAGAAGAAAAAGAGGGGGAGTCAACCTCAGATTCAGATCTGAAAAAAAACGACGGGCCCGGCGGATCCGGTGCGGCCCGGCGGCTGGGCGGCCCGGTCGGTGCGGAGCGGCTCGGCCTGGGGCGTGATCTGGGCCGGTGGGGGAACCGCGGCCGACCGGGGCGAGGGAGACGGCGCCTGGCTGCGGTGGCCCGGCTGGGAGGCCGGCCCGACTGGTGCGGAGGCTTGCCCGCGGATGGGCCGGAGGGACGGATCGGAGGCGGCCCGCGTGGCCGGGAGGAAGTGGCGGCGAGCGAGCGCTGGGGCGCGGAGTGGCGAAGAGGCCCGGCCTCCGGTGCAGTGCGGCGATGTGGTGGAGGTGGGCCGGCTCGGCGGAGGGAGAGCCCAGCTGAGGAGGGCGGACGGCGAAGTGGTCCTTCGGCGGGGACGGGCCGCTGCGGGAGCGTACGGGCCTGGAGGCGGCGCTGCGATCGGTCGACGCGGTCGAAGGCTGGGCCAGATCGATCGATGGCGAAGTGGCCGAGGGAGGGAGGCGCGCTGGGGCGTTGACTCGGGCGATCGAGGGACTCGCCCGACCCCAGAAGTTGCGGCGGCGGTCGGCTCCTTCGACAGGACGGCGGCGGTGGAGCTGCCAGGAGGATTTTTTGGGATCTGGAACTGAGAAAGAAAAGAAAAAAAATGAGGTGGAGATGGGGAAAGGAAACTAGGGATGCCAAAATAGACTAGGGGGTCTATTATATAGCAGATTTTAGGGTTTGGGGGGATCTGGGGTGTTAGGAACCCTCCGATCGCGATCCGACGGATCCGATCGCGGGGTAGTTTAGAAGGGCTTAGGAGAGGGTAGTAGACTGCTGGAGGGGGTGTTTCCGGGCCACAAGTGGAGGCACTTTGGACCCACACGAATAACTGTTGGGATAGCAAACGGAGTCCAAACGCGACGAGATTTGAGAGGCGGGTTGCACACAACAAAACAACAACACACACAACAACCTCGCGGCACACCGGTAACGTTACACGCCCAAACACCAAAGTAGGCCTACGGGACGTCACGGACACGTGAGGGAGCTCCGGAACGCGAAAGGGACAACGGGAAGGAACGCGTGGAACCGGATGCAACCGACAACACAAATGCAATGCGATGCACATGTCTACATGATATGAATGAATGCCACACACTCACACAACAAAACGACGAAAACCCGAAAGACAAAGAACCCGGAATGGAAATAGATGAAGCCGGAGATATATTATATACCCAAAAGGGAAAGTATTACATCCGGGGCATTACAACCGTGTTATTGCAGCTAGACGCAGAAGTAAATGGAGATGCATTTGCTTTATGATAAACTTAGTTTCAATTGATGATGTCTTTGAGGCTGTACACACGATTCTTTTCATACACACCATTCAAAAGTTCCAAACCTTTACTCTGTAGACGGATGATGGCCTGTCCTTTTGCTAAAAAAGATGGAACCCTATGAACATAGCAAGCAAACAAAGCCTACGTAATAACTTTCCAAAAATGTTCCATGTGTCAGCCCCAATGTCGAAAAACAGCTGCAAACAAGCCACAAATAAATCTGACCATGCAGAGCATAGGCTTCCTTTCTCGTCCAACATCTTGAAAAGCAGTGCACATGGCTTCCCCTTTGGTCAATGAGCACATCAATAATTCACAAAATCGGAACCTTATCCTCACAAAGGTGCTAATCTTGATGCAAACAAAAGGTGCGGATAGCATTGACTGCAGCTAGTGTTGATAGGGAATCCACTCCCTATATAAAAGACTATTCTGCAACCCCCCTCTAGAGTTCCTAAATAAGGTTATTCAGCAACCACCCCCACTCCTACATGTTTCTTTTCCCGAAGGGAGCGAGCAAGCGAGCGAGGGAGCTCCGATCTGCCGCCAGCGTCCGCGTCGGGCTCAAGCGCGAGTTCGCCTTCCCCATCGCCTCCCAGGCCGCCCTCGCCCTATCCCTCGGCCGCACCCACTCCTCCCGCTCATCCACCGCCGCCGCCAATCCCAAGCCCTCCCGCTCCTCCAAGCGCTCCCGCCCGTCGGACTCTGCGCCGGCCAAGCGCGCCCACTCGCGGCCCCCGGATCCGGCGACCGCCGCCGTGGATCCGTCAGGGGATCCTCCATCCACGCCGACGCCTCCCACCACCGCCGACGCAGATGTGCCAGTGCGCGCCCTGCTCGCTGCCGCCGCGCCCACCGCAAACGGCCCCCATCCGCCTCCCACGCTGCAGCCTCCTGCCGGGGATGAGCCGGTACTCGCCCTGTTCGCCGCAACCGCGCCCACCGCATACTCCCCCAGCCTCATGATCGGTTGGCCATGGCCATGGCGATTGAGGACGCCGACCCTCTTCCCTTGCTCCCCAAATTGCCGGCTGCTGCTTCCCTCTACCTCCTAGTCCGGCACACGACTCTAACGTGGCTCCTCCCCTGCCTCTAGATCCATGGCTTCCATATCTCTGCTTCGACGGCCTTATGCAGTTAGCTTAACTGAAAAATAGAAGTTAACCTAGCCGGCCTATGCAGGTAGCATTACCTGAAAAATGGTGAATTTAATTTCCCTAAAGGAGCCGGCCTCACTTCAGGCGTCGAGCATCATCAACTTCCCCCCAACGCAGTTAGCAGTTTTTAATTGTACATGGTTGTTCTCTCTGAAAAATACTAGTAGGTATTGGTAGCGATTGTGTATAGTTCAACAGTTACATAGTTTATAACAAATATGGGGGGGGGGGGAGACGTCCATAGTGGCAGTTAACATCGGCCGACATGGTAGTTAACCTCGACATTCATGGCAGTTACCGTGACCCCAGAAAAAAAGAACAAAAAGAAAATAAATTACAATATTCAGTCCTGATAGTTAACACCAAATTAACTGCCGCAATCCCGGTAGTTAGCTATTTCAGTCCTGGCAGTTAACTTGACCCAAAAAATGAACGAAAATAAATAAATAGTTTCTTCAGTCTGGCAGTTACCTTGCTCAGGATAGGGCAGTTAGCTATTACGGTCGAGCAGTTTTGGTGTTTGTCAGTTAGCTCGACCTAGGACAAAATGTAAATGAAATTTTTTAGTACCTTCAGTCTGGCAGTTAACTTGTTGTTAACTGCCACAATCCCCGACAGTTAGCTATTTCAATATCGACAGTTAGCTTGATCCGAGAAAAACCAGGAAAAGCAAAAAAATAAGTTTCTTCAGTACTGGTAGTTAGCTTGATCATCATATGTCAGTTAGCTATTTTTGGCTGGGCAGTTAGCGTGACCCCGGCAAAAAAGAACAAAAGAAAATAAATTAGTATCTCTAGTCCTGATAGTTAACACCAAGTTAACTATCGCAATCCCGGCAGTTAGCTATTTCAGTCCCGTCAGTTAACTTGACCCGAAAAAAAAAAACGAACGATAGAAAAAATTAGTTTCTTCAGTCCGGCAGTTACCTTGCTCGGGATAGGGCAGTTAGATATTACGGTCGAGTAGTTTGGGTGTTCGTCAGTTAGCTCGACCCGGGACAAAATGTAAAAGAAAAAAAATTAGTACCTTCAGTCCGGCAGTTAACTTGTTGTTAACTGCCACAATCCCCGACAATTAGCTATTTCAATACTGGCAGTTAGCTTGATCCAGGAAAAACTAGGAAAAATAAGTTTCTTCAGTACCGACAGTTAGCTTGATCATCATATGTTAGTTAGCTATTCTGGTCGGGCAGTTAGCGTGTACTATAGAAGTTCGAGCAAAAATTGACGAAAATGACTTTAGTTTTTGGAAAACCGCTCTTAAACCGTAACGAATCTGAAAACGAGTTATATATACCAAAGTTTGGACTAATCCATAGCTTTCCAATGGTATATCATACGTAACATTCCGACAAATGGTTTGAAAATTTCTTTCACTAAAACATTGAAAACTTGTTTGATGGATTTCTAGTTTTTTGAATTTTGTTTAAAAACCGAATTGACTTTGGGAAAATGATCAACATGAGTTTTCTGCTCCTTTTCAATACCTATCCAACGATATATCACTTGCATCATTCTGATGAACGGTTCAATAATTACGACCAAAAAACAATGCAAAAAATAGTGTCAGAAAAAGTCCGCCCTGCAGTTAACTAGTATAGGTCGCACAGTTAGGTGTCTGTTCTCGCGCAGTTAGGAAGGGTTCCTGAATAGCTTATTCAGGAATGGGTTATAGAATAGCTGGGATGCACACACACACACATACACACACGCACGCACATGCGCACGCGCACGCGCACACGCACACGCGCGCGCGCGCGCGCGC
>LR738709.1:310517302-310529269 GCA_902687465.1 Secale cereale | reverse complement strand
ATATATATATATATATGACGACAAAGCTGTCACGTGGCAGCTACCTATGCAACCTGGGGGCATTGTGGCTGGCCTATTTGGTCACATTGTCGTCCGCTGGCAGACGGCAAAGACCTTTGCATCATCTTTGCCGTCTGCCAGCAGATGACATAGCAAGCCACGTGGTAGCTACCTGGGGGGCACCTGGGATGGCCTATTTGGGCACTTTGTCATCTGTTGACAGACGACAAAGACCTTTGCATCTTTGCCGTCTGCTAGCAGACGACAAAGCACACTATTAACCCCTTAACAGACCTAACCCGACCTCTCTGCCGTCCATTGCCTTTGCGGTCTGCCTGCTCAGGATGGCTGACGGCAAACTTCTTTGCCATCCACTTTTCAAAAGCAGACAACAAAGAAGCCCTTCGCCGAAGTTTGGGCTGCCGGATGTGGTGCCGTCTGCTGGCTGACGGCAAGGGACTTTGCGTTCCACCAGGCATGCCTTTGCCGTCTGCCATGGCAGACGACAAAGTGTCTAATTCCTATAGTGTCATATCCATATAACGTCAACTAGGATTTCATAATCAATTACATCAGATAGCTTCAGCACTAAGTTACACCATATAGGCATATAGCTAGCTACACCATTACACAAAAACATCAAGTTTCACATGCAACATGAAAAACCTTTGAAAAGTAGCATCATACACGGTAAATAGACAGATGAATCTCATCTGGGAAACTGTAGAAGCGGAAGACGAATACTGAGCCTTCAGTGATGTTGAATGTCTTTGCAACTTTAGGCAAGTGGCCATGGATAATTGCTCGCCCAACCTTCGTCCTCTCGAGGAAGACTTCAATATTGTATCGTGGGTGTTAAATTAATACCATGGTCGCCTCTTGACCATGTAGGTGGTTTAAGAGGTAATCATAGGTGAAATGCTTTGGAAAATACTTAAAACAAAGATATGCATAAATAGCTGTTATAAATTTTGAAATGGCACAAGGGCAAAAAACAAGGTAAAATAGTTAGTACCATCCTATAGTTGACTGATGTATTCTTCATTGTACAAACAAAGATCTTGTTGTTATTCATCGCAAGTTTCTTTATCCTAACAATATTTCTGAGTTTCTTGACTTGATTGATATTCATGGACATCTCATTTCCCCATATGCAAAATGGGTCGAATAGTTGGTCTAAGCCTCTGATAACAGGACCTACATGTGCAAGACCAAATTGTTAAAAACCTAAATATTAGAATGAATCATGCAACTGCACAATAATGTGCTACTCCCTCCGTTCCTAATTATTTACTTTTCTAGACATTTCAAATGGATTAGAACATACAGATGTATGTAGACATATTTTAGAGTGTAGATTCACTCATTTTTCTTTGTATGTAGTCACTTGTTGAAATCTCTAGAAAGACAAATATTTGAGAACGGAGGGAGTATTAGCGAAAGGACCATGCATGAGATAACCTCGATCGTAAACCTTAGTGCCTTCCATTGTTCCCCTGCAACACATATAAGGAAGATCTTATTCAGGTTCACCGAGAGTTGGCATACTATCAGTATAATATGTTAACGAAAGATAAACAAATTACAGATCCAACAGTTAACTCGAGCCGCATGGAAAAGCCAGTTAACCTAACCAAGCATGCTAAACTACTTGGAAATAAAGCAATTATATATGTTTCTCGTGTACTGAGTACATCCAATTTCGATTTATTTCTCACGTGCATAAAAATACAAAATTGTACCCACAACAAATGAACATCAAATTGTAGAATTGAACCAAACAGTTAGCTGGAGAGTAGAACAAATGAACCAAAACAGTTCACTCAGCACAACATTGCAAAATGGAACATATACTAGAAGATAAGATAGTTCACGAAACCAATAATGCTAGAGAACTGCTAGGAAATGTAGCAATTGTTGGACCAAACTGTTAACTAAACATTATATTTCAGAATATCATATTGCATATTAACATTACAGAGGATAAATCACTAGAAGGCACGGACGGTGGCCTCGAGAAAACACCAAGAACTGTATTTTAAAGTAGACAACCGTGTGACGACGTCGACTATGGCCTCAAAGATGAGGTGCTCCTCCAAGATCTGGCGGTCGGCACGCATGACAGCCATCCGACCTCATCCACACGTGTGGCCTCAATTTGCTTCTACACTGTCAGATGCTGCTGAGCTCCTCGCTATACTACGTGCAAAATGGCTGTGGGCGGTGCTTAATTGGAGGACGAGACAATGATTTGGTCGGAAGGTGTCACCCCGTCGGTCGAGGCATGTGGGATAGAGAAGGAGGAGTATGCTGGGGGTGGGCTGTGTATTACCTGACCATATCAACGAGGACGCGCGACAAGAAGAAGGGTTGCCAGCGAGGAGGCGACACTGCAAGAAGAAGAGTTGCCGGTGAGGAGGCGGCGCTGCCAGTAAGCAGCAGTGTAGGTTTGAACTTGGAAAGCAAGAGGAACATTGGAATTGTGGCTTTTGTTCAAGGGGAGGAGGCGGGGAGCTAGATATTTCCGCGGTGGCAGAATTTTTTTGCTCGGTGGTGTGAGAAACTAGTGTGCAAGTGTGGTTCAAACGCGAGCGGTGCACTGTAGACGACAAAGCTTCATGCGTAAGCCAGACAGGAGGGTGCGCCAATATATTTTGTATTGCATCCCACACGATTCTTGCTAATAAACTATTTGTGGTGTACCTGATTTTTTTGTTATGATATGAAAGACAAAATGGTGTTACGGAGGGAGAGGACGGTGTTTGAATTGTGAGAGCATTATTAGGCAGTGAACATGCAATTATATGAGTGTCGTGTTAAAATTTAGAATTATTCCGGGTTTGTTTCTCCTTTTTATACATTAATTGAGTTTATAGGCATTTAATGTGCACAATTCAAATTTGAACTACATGCACATGCTCTAGTGCACCAAAGTTTGTTGAAAAATGACATGTGTGTCTTTGGGTGAATTTATAGGTCCCATGCAATAAAATGGGAATGAAATTAAAACATATGGTTGTCGTGGCTCGGTCGAGAACTTTGAGAAGCTTGGTTTTTAAATTTCTCTAAATCCAAAACTCGCCTGAAAATCATGAAACTTGGCATGGTGTCATGACATGGCACCAACATGCTCTGGTAAAATATTTGGCATAATTGGGCCACGTTTTGGTATAAGCTTCTTGCAAACCGGAGCTTCTCTCGAGAAGGCTCGTGGTTCCGAGAGGGAACGTGTCAGCTTTGTGTGCGAAACGACATACACTGTCCTACCCCCTTGGATTTTTTCTACAGAGGCAAAATAGAACTATATGGGTGTAGTGTTGAATTTTGGAATTATTCCAGGTTCATTTTGCCTTTTTTCTACATTAATTGAGTTTCTGGGCATTTAATGTGCATAATTCAAATTTGAACAACAAGCATATGCTCCTGTTGGGGAACGTAGCATGCAATTTCAAAAAAAATCCTATGCTCAAGCAAGATCTATCTAGGAGATGCATAGCAACGAGAGGGGGAGAGTGTGTCTACGTATCCTCGTAGACTGAAAGCGGAAGCGTTTATTCAACGCGGTTGATGTAGTCGTACACCTTCGCGATCCGCCCGATCAAGTACCGAACATACGGCACCTCCGCGTTCTACACACGTTCAGCTCGGTGTCATCCTTGCCATCTTGATCTAGCAAGCAGGGTGAGGTAGTAGATGAGTTCTGTTGGAAATATGCCCTAGAGGCAATAATAAAATGGTTATTATTACATTTCCTTGTTCATGATAATTGTCTATTGTTCATGCTTTAATTGTATTATCCGGAAACAGTAATACATATGTGAATACATAGACCACAACGTGTCCCTAGTAAACCTCTAGTTACTAGCTCGTTGATCAACAGATGGTTACGGTTTCCTGACCATGGACATTGGATGTCATTGATAACGGGATCACATCATTAGGAGAATGATGTGATGGACAAGACCCAATCCTAAGCCTAGCACAAGATCGTGTAGTTCGTATGCTAAAGCTTTTCCAATGTCAAGTATCCTTTCCTTAGACCATGAGGTGGTGCAACTCCCGGACACCGTAGGAATACTTTGGATGTGCCAAACGTCACAACGTAACTGGGTGACTATAAAGGTACATTACAGGTATCTCCGAAAGCATCTGTTGGGTTGGCACGAACCGAGACTGGGATTTGTCACTCCATATGATGGAGAGGTATCTCTGGGCCCACTCGGTAAGACATCATCATAATGAGATCAATGTGACTAAGGGGTTGGTCACGGGATTATGTGTTACGGAACGAGTAAAGAGACTTGCCATGACGAGATTGAACAAGGTATCGGTATACCGATGATCGAATCTCGGGCAAGTACTATACCGATAGACCAAGGGAATCATATACGGGATTGATTGAATCCTTGACATCGTGGAGCATGTGGGAGCCAACATGGGTATCCAGATCCCGCTGTTGGTTATTGACCGGAGAGTCGTCTCGGTCATGTCTACGTGTCTCCTGAACCCGTAGGGTCTACACACTTAAGGTTCGGTGGCGCTAGGGTTGTAGAGATATAAGTATGTGGTTACCTGAAATTTGTTTGGAGTCCCGGATGAGATCCCGGACATCACGAGGAGTTCCGGAATGGTCCGGAGGTGAAGATTTGTATATAGGAAGTCCAGTTTCGGCCACCGAGAAAGTTTCGGGGGGTCACCGGTATTGTACCGGGACCACCGAAAGGGTCCCGGGGGTCCACCTATCCCGGAGGGCCCTATGGGCTGAAGTGGGAGGGGAACCAGCCCCTGGTGGGCTGGTGCGCCCCTGGGCCTCCCCCTGCGCCTAGGGTTGGAAACCTTAGGGGTGGGGGGTGCCCCACCTGGCTTGGGGGGCAAGTTTCCCCCCTTGGCCGCCGCCCCCCCTAGAGATTGGATCTCTAGGGCCGGCGCCCCCCTAGGGGCCCTATATATAGTGGGGGGGGGGGAGGGAGGGAAGCCGCACCCTAAGCCCTGGCGCCTCCCTCTCTCCCTCCCGTGACACCGCTTCCTCCTCAAGTAGCGCTTGGCGAAGCCCTGCTGGAATCCCGCTGCTTCCACCACCATGCCGTCGTGCTACTGGATCTCCATCAACCTCTCTTCCCCCCTTGCTGGATCAAGAAGGAGGATACGTCCCTGCTCCGTACATGTGTTGAACGCGGAGGTGCCGTCCGTTCGGCGCTAGGATCATCGGTGATTTGGATCACGACGAGTACGACTCCATCAACCCCGTTCTCTTGAACGCTTCCGCTCGCGATCTACAAGGGTATGTAGATGCACTCCCCTCTCCCTCGTTGCTAGATGACTCCATAGATTGATCTTGGTGATGCGTAGAAATTTTTAAAATTCTGCTACGTTCCCCAACAGTGGCATCATGAGCTAAGTCTATGCGTAGTATCTTGCACGAGTAGAACACAAAGTAGTTGTGGGCGTAGATTTGTTCAATTCTCTTGCCGTTACTAGCCTTATCTTGATTCGGCGGCATCATGGGATGAAGTGGCCCGGACCGACCTTACACGTACGCTTACGTGAGACAGGTTCCACCGACTGACATGCACTAGTTGCATAAGGTGGCTAGCGGGTGTCTGTCTCTCCCACTTTAGTCGGATCGGATTCGATGAAAAGGGTCCTTATGAAGGGTAAATAGAAATTGGCATATAACGTTGTGGTTTTGGCGTAGGTAAGAAACGTTCTTGCTAGAAACCTATAGCAACCACGTAAAAAACCTGCAACAACAATTAGAGGACGTCTAACTTGTTCTTGCAGCATGTGCCGTGTGATGTGATATGGCCAAAAGGATGTGATGAATGATATATATGTGATGTATGATATTGATCATGTTCTTGTAATAGGAATCACGACTTGCATGTCGATGAGTATGACAACCGACAGGAGCCATAGGAGTTGTCTTATTTTATTGTATGACCTGCGTGTCACTGAAAACGCCATGTAATTACTTTACTTTATTGCTAACCGTTAGCCATAGTAGTAGAAGTAATGTTTGGCGAGACAACTTCATGAAGACACGATGATGGAGATCATGATGATGGAGATCATGGTGTCATGCCGGTGACGATATGATCATGGAGCCCCGAAGATGAAGATCAAAAGGAGCAAAATGATATTGGCCATATCATGTCACTATTTGATTGCATGTGATGTTTATCATGTTTTTAAATCTTATTTGCTTAGAACGACGGTAGTACATAAGATAATCTCTCACTAAAATTTCAAGAATTGTGTTCCCCCTAACTGTGCACCGTTGCTAAGGTTCGTTGTTCCGAAGCACTACGTGATGATCGGGTGTGATAGGCTCTAACGTTCACATACAACGGGTGTAAGTCAGATTTACACACGCAATACACTTAGGGTTCACTTGACGAGCCTAGCATGTGCAGACATGGCCTCGGAACATGGAAGACCGAAAGGTCGAACATGAGTCGTATAGAAGATACGATCAACATAAAGATGTTCATCGTTGATGACTAGTCCGTCTCACGTGATGATCGAACACGGCCTAGTCGATTCGGATCATGTATCACTTAGATGACTAGAGAGATGTCTATCTGAGTGGGAGTTCATTAAATTTGTTTAGATGAACTTAATTGTCATGAACATAGTCTAAAATCTTTACAATATGTCTTGTAGATCCAATGGCCCACACTAATGTTGTCCTCAACTTCAACGCGTTCCTAGAGAAAACCAAGCTGAAAGATGATGGTAGCAACTATACGGATTGGGTCCGTAACTTGAGGATCATCCTCATAGCTGCCAAGAAAACATATGTCCTTGAAGCACCGCTAGGTGACGCTCCCGCCCCAGCGAACCAAGACGTTATGAACGCCTGGCAGTCGCGTTGTGATGATTACTCCCTGGTTCAGTGCGGCATGCTTTACAGCTTAGAATCGGGGCTCCAAAAGCATTTTGAGCACCACAGATCATATGAGATGTTCCAAGAGCTGAAAATGGTTTTCCAAGCTCATGCCCGAGTCAAGAGATATGACGTCTCCGACGCATTCTACAGCTGTAAGATGGAGGACAATAGTTCTGTCAGCGAGCATATACTCAAATAGTCTGGGTTGCACAATCGCTTGTCTCAGTTGGGAATTAATCTCCCAGATGAAGCGGTCGTTGACAGAATCCTTCAGTCACTCCCACCTAGCTACAAGAGCTTCGTGATGAACTTCAATATGCAAGGGATGGAGAAGTCCATTCCCGAGGTGTATTCAATGCTGAAATCAGCGGAGGTGGAGATCAAGAAAGAACATCAAGTGTTGATGGTGAATAAAACCACTAAGTTCAAGAAAGGCAAGGGTAAGAAGAACTTCAAGAAGGACAGCAAAGGAGTTGCCGCGCTAGGTAAGCCTATTGCCGGGAAAAAGCCAAAGAATGGACCCAAGCCTAAGACTGAGTGCTTTTATTGCAAGGGAACGGGTCACTGGAAGCGAAACTCCCCCAAATACTTAGCAGATAAGAAAGCCGGCAACGTCAAAGGTATATGTGATATACATGTTATTGATGTGTACCTTACCAGCGCTCGTAGTAACTCCTGGGTATTTGATACCGGTGCAGTTGCTCACATTTGTAACTCAAAGCAAGAGCTGCGGAATAAGCGGAGACTGGCGAAGGACGAGGTGACGACGCGCTTCGGGAATGGTTCCAAGGTCGATGTGATCGCCGTCGGCACGCTACCTCTGCATCTACCTTCGGGATTAGTTTTAAACCTCAATAATTGTTATTTAGTACCAGCTTTGAGCATGAACATTGTATCTGGATCTCGTTTAATGCGAGATGGCTACTCATTTAAATCCGAGAATAATGGTTGTTCTATTTATATGAGAGAAATGTTTTATGGTCATGCCCCGCTGGTCGATGGTTTATTCTTAATGAATCTCGGACGTGATGTTACACATATTAATAGTGTGAATGCCAAAAGATGTAAGGTTGATAATGATAGTCCCACATACTTGTGGCATTGCCGCCTTGGTCATATTGGTGTCAAACGTATGAAGAAGCTCCATGCAGATGGACTTTTGGAGTCTCTTGATTATGAATCATTTGACACATGCGAACCATGCCTCTTGGGCAAGAGGACCAAGACTCTGTTCTCCGGAACAATGGAGCGAGCAATCAACTTGTTGGAAATCATACATACCGATGTGTGTGGTCCAATGAGCGTTGAAGCTCGCGGTGGCTATCGTTATGTTCTCACCCTCACAGATGACTTAATTAGATATGGGTATGTCTACTTGATGAAACACAAGTCCGAGACCTTTGAAAATTTCAAGGAATTTGAGAATGAGGTTGAGAATCAATGTGACAGAAAAATAAAGTTCTTATGATCAGATCGTGGAGGAGAATATTTGAGTCACGAATTTGGCACACACCTAAGGAACCGTGGAATTGTTTCACAATTGACGCCACCTGGAACACCTCAGCGTAATGGTGTGTCCGAACGTCGTAATCGTACTCTGTTGGACATGGTCCGATCTATGATGTCTCTTACCGACTTACCGCTATCATTTTGGGGTTATGCTTTAGAGACTGCCGCATTCACTTTAAATAGGGGACCGTCAAAATCCGTTGAGACGACACCGTATGAACTTTGGTTTGGAAAGAAACCTAAGTTGCCGTTTCTAAAAGTTTGGGGATGCGATGCTTATGTCAAGAAACTTCAACCTGAAAAGCTTGAACCCAAATCGGAAAAATGCGTCTTCATAGGATACCCTAAGGAAACTATTGGGTACACCTTCTACCTCAGATCCGAAGGCAAGGTCTTCGTTGCCAAGAATGGATCCTTTCTGGAGAAAGAGTTTCTCTCGAAAGAAGTGAGTGGGAGGAAAGTGGAACTTGATGAGGTGACAGTCACCCGTTCTGAACCGGAAAGTAGCGCAGCGCAGGAAGATGTTCCTGTGGTGCCTGCACCGACCAAGGATGAAGTTAATGATAATGATCATGAAGCTTCATATCAAGTTACTACTGAACTTCGTAGGTCCACAAGGACACGTTCGGCATTAGAGTGGTACGGCAACCCTATCCTGGAAATCATGTTGTTAGACAACGGTGAACCTTCGAACTATGAAGAAGCGATGGCGGGCCCGGATTCCATCAAATGGCTTGAAGCCATGAAATCCGAGATAGGATCCATGTATGATAACAAAGTATGGACTTTGGTAGACTTCCCCGATGATCGGCACGCCATAGAAAATAAATGGATCTTTAAGAAAAAGACTGACGCGGATGGTAATGTGACCATCTACAAGGCTTGACTTGTCGCTAAAGGTTATCGACAAGTTCAAGGAATTGACTACGACAAGACTTTCTCTCCCGTAGCGGTGCTAAAGTCCGTCCGGATCATGTTAGCAATTGCCGCATTCTATGATTATGAGATATGGCAAATGGACGTCAAAACGGCATTCCTTAATGGCTTCCTCAAGGAAGAACTGTATATGATGCAGCCGGAAGGTTTTGTCGATCCTAAGAATGCTGACAAGGTATGCAAGCTCCAGCGCTCAATCTATGGGCGGGTGCAAGCATCTCGGAGTTGGAACATTCGCTTTGATGAGGTGATCAAAGCATTTGGGTTTATAAAGACTTGGGGAGAAGCCTGTATTTACAAGAAAGTGAGTGGGAGCTCTGTAGCATTTCTCATATTATATGTGGATGATATATTGCTGATGGGAAATGATGTAGAATTCTTGGAAAGCATAAAGGCCTACTTGAATAAGAGTTTTTCAATGAAGGACCTTGGAGAAGCTGCTTACATATTAGGCATCAAGATCTATAGAGATAGATCGAGACGCCTCATTGGTCTTTCACAAAGCACATACCTTGACAAGATATTGAAGAAGTTCAATATGGATCAGTCCAAGAATGGGTTCTTGCCTGTATTGCAAGGTATGAGATTGAGCACAGCTCAATGCCCGACCACGACAGAAGATAGAGAAAAGATGAGTGTCATCCCCTATGCCTCGGCCATAGGTTCTATTATGTATGCCATGCTGTGTACCAGGCCTGATGTGAACCTTGCCATTAGCTTGGTGGGGAGGTACCAAAGTGATCCTGGTATGGAACACTGGACAGCGGTCAAGAACATCCTGAAGTACCTGAAAAGGACTAAGGATATGTTTCTCATTTATGGAGGTGACGAAGAGCTCGTCGTAAAGGGTTACGTCGATGCTAGCTTCGACACAGATCTGGATGACTCCAAGTCACAAACCGGATACGTGTATATTTTGAATGGAGGAGCAGTTAGCTGGTGCAGTTGCAAGCAAAGCGTCGTGGCGGCATCTACATGTGAAGCGGAGTACATAGCTGCTTCTGAAGCAGCACATGAAGGAGTCTGGATGAAGGAGTTCATCACCGACCTAGGAGTTACTCCAAGTGCGTCGGGCCCGATGACTCTCTTCTGTGACAACACTGGAGCTACTGTCATTGCCAAGGAGCCCAGGTTTCACAAGAAGACCAAGCACATCAAGCGCCGTTTCAACTCCATCCGGAATTATATTCAAGATGGAGACATAGATATTTGTAAAGTGCATATAGATCTGAATGTCGCAGATCCGTTGACTAAACCTCTTCCACGAGCAAAACATGATCAACACCAGAACTCTATGGGTGTTTGATTCATCACAATGTAACTAGATTACTGACTCTAGTGCAAGTGGGAGACTGTTGGAAATATGCCCTAGAGGCAATAATAAAATGGTTATTCTTATATTTCCTTGTTCATGATAATTGTCTATTGTTCATTCTTTAATTGTATTATCCGGAAACAGTAATACATATGTGAATACATAGACCACAACGTGTCCCTAGTAAACCTCTAGTTACTAGCTCGTTGATCAACAAATGGTTACGGTTTCCTGACCATGGACATTGGATGTCATTGATAATGGGATCACATCATTAGGAGAATGATGTGATGGACAAGACCCAATCCTAAGCCTAGCACAAGATCGTGTAGTTCGTATGCTAAAGCTTTTCCAATGCCAAGTATCCTTTCCTTAGACCATGAGGTTGTGCAACTCCCAGACACCGTAGGAATACTTTGGTTGTGCCAAACGTCACAACGTAACTGGGTGACTATAAAGGTACATTACAGGTATCTCCGAAAGCATCTGTTGGGTTGGCACGAACCGAGACTAGGATTTGTCACTCCGTATGACGGAGAGGTATCTCTGGGCCCACTCGGTAAGACATCATCATAATGAGCTCAATGTGACTAAGGGGTTGGTCACGGGATGATGTGTTAACGAGTAAAGAGACTTGCCATGACGAGATTGAACAAGGTATCGGTATACCGACATCGAATCCCGGGCAAGTACTATACCGACAGAAAAAGGGAATCGTATACGTGATTGATTGAATCCTTGACATCGTGGTTCATCCGATGCGATCATCGTGGAGCATGTGGGAGCCAACATGGGTATACAGATCCCGCTGTTGGTTATTGACCGGAGAGTCGTCTCGGTCATGTCTACGTGTCTCCCGAACCCGTACGATCTACACACTTAAGGTTCGGTGACGCTAGGGTTGTAGAGATATAAGTATGCGGTAACCCGAAAGTTGTTCGGAGTCCCGGATGAGATCCCAGACATCACGAGGAGTTCCGGAATGGTCCGGAGGTGAAGATTTGTATATAAGAATTCCAGTTTCGGCCACCGGCAAAGTTTCGGGGGTCACCGATATTGTACGGGACCACCGAAAGGGTCCCAGGGGTCCAATGGATGGGGCCACCTATCCCGGAGGGCCCTATGGGTTGAAGTGGGAGGGGAACCAGCCCTTGGTGGGCTGGTGCGCCCCCCTGGGCCTCCCCCCTGCGCCTAGGGTTGGAAACCTTAGGGGTGGGGGGCGCCCCACCTGGCTTGGGGGGGCAAGTTTCCCCCCTTGGCTGCCGCCCCCCTAGAGATTGGATCTCTAGGGCCGGCGCCCCCTAGGGGACCTATATAT
>LR738709.1:310501227-310517117 GCA_902687465.1 Secale cereale | reverse complement strand
GGGAGGGCAGCCGCACCCTAAGCCCTGGCGCCTCCCTCTCCCTCTCGTGACACCTCTTCCTCCTCCAGTAGCGCTTGGCGAAGCCCTCCTGGAATCCCGCTGCTTCCACCACCACGTCGTCGTGCTGCTGGATCTCCATCAACCTCTCCTCCCCCTTGCTGGATAAAGAAGGAGGAGACATCCCCGCTCCGTACGTGTGTTGAACGCGGAGGTGCTGTCTATTTGGCGCTAGGATCATCAGTGATTTGGATCATGACGAGTACGACTCCATCATCCCCGTTCTCTTGAACGCTTCCGCTCGCGATCTACAAGGGTATGTAGATGCACTCCCCTCTCCCTCATTGCTAGATGACTCCATAGATTGATCTTGGTGATGCGTAGAAAATTTTAAAATTCTGCTACGTTCCCCAACAAGTTCCGTCAGCATAACAGCGTGGTGACGGTGATGGTGAAGCAATCTCGCAGGGCTTCGCCTAAGCACTGCGGTGATCTAGAGCAGAGGAGTAAACTAGAGGCGGAGGGGTGCCGACACACGACGTGGAATAAGCTGTGTAATGTGTGGCACCCCTCCCCACATATATATAGGTGTGGGAGGGGAGGAGGCAGCACCTAGGGCGCCCCAACTGGTGTGGCGGCAGCCCTAGGGATCCTCCCTTTGGTGCGCCCCCATGCCAAATAATGGGACAAGGGGGAAGGAAAGGGTGGAGGCGCCTCCTTCTTTCCTTCCTCCCTTCTTCGGGATATGGTAAGAGGGGGTGGCGCCCCTACTTTACCATGTATTAGGCGTGGCTTCCCTAAAGGGGGCGCACCTGAAAGGATTGATATGGTTTACTAGAGGGGGGGGGGGGTGAATAGGCAACTAACAATTTTTAGCTTTTCTTGACCAAATTAAACTTAGGAAGAAAATAGGTTGTCTAGATGTGCAACTAGGTGAGCAACCTATATGGTGCAACAAGTAAAAGTAAGCAAGCAATCACAAGATACTAAAACAATAAAGCTTGCACAAGTAAAGGATAGAGATAACCAAAGTGGAGCCGATGAAGACGAGGATGTGTTACCGAAGTTCCTTCCCTTTGAGGGGAAGTACGTCTCTGTTGGAGCGGTGTGGAGGCACAATGCTCCCCAAGAAGCCACTAGGGCCACCGTATTCTCCTCACGCCCTCACACAATGCGAGATGCCGTGATTCCACTATTGGTGCCCTTGAAGGCGGTGACCTAACCTTTACAAACAAGGTTGGGGCTCTCTCCACAACTGAATTGGAGGCTCCCAACGAAACCATGGAGCTTCACCACAATGGATATGGCTCCGAGGTGACCTCAACCGTCTAGGGTGCTCAAACACCCAAGAGTAACAAGATCCGCAAGGGATTAGTGGGGGAATCAAATTTCTCTTGGTGGAAGTGTAGATCTGGGCCTTCTCAACCAATCCCTAGAAAATCAACAAGTTTGATTGGCTAGGGAGAGAGATCGGACGAAAATAAGCTTTTGGAGCAACAATGGAGCTTAGGGGAGAAGTGGTGAGTGTTCAAGAGGAGGAAGAACACTTTATATAGTGGAAGGGAAGAGTGAACCGTTACACTCTTCTCTGCCCGCACAGAGCGGTACTACCGCCGGGCTGAGCGGTACTACCGCTGGGGCCAGTGGTACTACCGTGCCCCCCAGCAGTACTACCGCCCTGTGTTAGGGACGGGGAATGGAGGAAGGGAGCGGTGGTAGCCGCGGTGGTGACAGCGGTACTACCGCCTATAAGCGGTACTGCCGTTGCTACCACCGTAGAACCCGACACGAAAAATGTTCGTCCCAAATCGACACGGAGGTGGAGAGAAGTCGCGGCGGTGATGACCCACAACCGTAAGGGATCTATTGCAGCATTTTCGATAAGTAAGAGTGTCGAACCCAACGAGGAGCAGAAGGTATTGATAAGCGATTCTGAGCAAGAAATTACTGCAAATTGAAAGATAACTTTTAGTGGTTTTCTCGGTATAAGCAACAGGAAAGTAAAAGCAAGTAATGTAAAAGGTACTAAGAGTAACAAGTGGCCCAATCCTTTCTTAGCAAAGGAGAGGCCTAGCAACTGAACTTATAAAGACTAAAGCGTTCCTGAGGACACACGGGAGAGGTAGTCATGTGCTTTCACCATATTCCGTATCGATACTATGTTATGTGTTGATAAGTGTTGAGTGGGTGGATCTATGCTAGTGCACTCTCTAGACTAAGATGAATGCACTCTTATGATTAAACACCTTGCAAGCATCCGCAAATACAAGATAGAATTTAAGGCAAAAGCCTAACCATAGCAATACGATCGAGGATCCATTATTCCCTTATGCAAAAGCGTGCGAACTGGGGTTCAGGTTTCTGTCACTCCGGCAACCCACCATAAGCATTCTTTATACACAATGTATTCTCCTAGGTCCTTAATAAGGCGAAGTGTTGAGTGTTCGACTCACACAACACCACTAGTAGAATGACAACGCAACTTAAGTATCAAACAACACATATTACTTCAACAGCTTATGACTACTAACAACAAGACTTTCCCCATGTCCTCAAGAACTAAGGTAACTACTCACGAGACATAAAAGAGATCATGACCAGTGGGGATAAATATGTGATAAACAATCTGGACATAATAATATTTCTCCAACAAAACTCAATAGCATTCACCACAAAGTAGTAATCAACACCGATGGAGTAGAGAGGATAGGTAGTACGAGTTACAACACGAGTTGCGATTGTAAGATGAGATTTGGATGAAGATGGAGATGGTGCTGGTGTTGGGGATGATGTTGATGATGATCTCGATGATGCCCGTGACGATGGTGATGACGATGGCGACGATCTCCCCTTCTGGGAGGTGATCTCCCCGGCGGAATCTGCCCGCCGGAGATGCCCTTTTCTTCTCTGTAGGGTTCCGCCTCGAAGCGGCGGCTGAACTCCGTAAAAAGTCTTCTTTTTAGGGTTTTCGGAGAACGGAGAATATATATGCAAAAGGGGGCATCCGGAGGTGGGCCAGGGGCTCCAGGCGCCCCCCCGACGCGGCCAGGGGGGGCGTGCCCCCAGGCCGCCTGGGCACCCTGTGGCCCCCCTCTGGCTCCCCTTTTGCGTGTCCTCGTGATTTATCTGAAAAATACCTCCCGTCAATTTTCAGGTAATTTGGAGGTATTCTTCTTCAGCAACTTAGCGTCCACTTTTTACTGCTGAATCCTGCGTCTGCTGTTCCGGCATCGGAGAGTTTGCAAACTGTGTAAAATAGACCAAAACAACATAAGAACATCACCGTAACGTGAAATATATAAATGAATAAGGATACATTATGATACAAAATAGTGATGCATTTTGGACGTATCAACACCCCCAAGCTTAGACCTCGCTTGTCCCCAAGCGAATAAGAACTCGGTAAACCTGTCCACAAGTTTAGAGAGTGAAGTGTCGATAAATAGAATACGGACAAGAAGCATCATAGTTTCTTTACCAACTCAAATATCCTCAACAACAATCTTCAACTCATAAGGCCCTTATGAAAGAGTGATAACACTTATATTCGAAAGTAGGGCTATGGAAACTCATTATATCATGGCAAACATGTCCTTTGGTCAAAGAACAACAATAAATTTAAATTTTGCTCTTATATTTGATGAGATCAATTGAAGCTTTTTGAAAATAACATGTTAATAGGCAAGAAGTGAAAGTGTTAACACAGAGGAAGATGTTTGCCTTAGCTGGGCATGACAAACAACTTACTTATCGAATGATAATGTCAACAAGGATATGATATGCCAAATCTTAATGCAGCTTTATATGAATGAATCCTCATCAACATCAAACGTCTGCTCTCTTTGAGAAATAGAAGGAAGTAGAAGTAACTGACTCAACTTAAAATTAAAAGATAGGCCCTGCTCTAGGGTAGTAGGGAAAACTCATGTGCTATCCTCAAATCAAACAGAATGAAAGTAAGTTTTTAGGGGTGCATGATTTGTCAACGAATGCTAATAGATAACTCAATTGCTTTTTGAGCTGGACAAGTTTCGAGGAACGGCTCCCGCACGAGGACGATAACATCCTCTTAATCTCCTTTGTTTATCACTGCCAAAGTTTTCTGATTTCTCATGAACAAAGCGTGAATGAGGGTTTGTTTGTTATATTATTTTTAAGCCGGGCGCACTCTATGCCAGCTCCTTCTCGTATTATGGGTTTGCACATTATACATGCAATCTCGGGGTAAAGCTTGTCCAACTCAAAAAGACTATGAATTAGCTATTACTTCCTCATGAGCTAGAACAGAGGCACAAAATAAAAGATTTTGAACATTTGAGGATAACACATAAATTATATACTTTTAGGAGGTGGTAGCGGAATACCACGTGTAGGTAGGTATGGTGGACTCATATGGAAGGTATTGGCTTAAGGGTATGGATGCACAAGCAGAATACCGCTTAGTACAGAGTTAGGCTAGCAAAGGTTTTGAAAGAACAGACAATTGATGATGACTAAGATGCAAAGCAATATAAAGCATGAACATCGAAATAAGCATAACACATCGAGTTGTCTTCCTTGTCAGCATAACATTTCAAGCATAATAACATAAAGTTTTGGCTATGTTGATAATTTAAGAAAATCATGCTTGTTGTTATGACCAAAGCTATATTTGCCAAGATTAAATAAAGTTTCATAGCCATACCTGACATAAGGTCAATACTCCCCATAAGAATCATCATATAAGGTCGATTGCGTGAAGAGAATACCGAGTGCAGCAAAAGGAACCAATAAACTTCTCATTAATATTCCATCATAAACGACTCCACACTCACGGATACAATTCCTCACCGAAGGAGCGATAGACCTCAATGCACACACCTATCTCATATAATAACCTCCCTAGACATGATACGACTCTACTTGACTCTAAAAGACAAAAGGTAAAGATAAAGATACCGGGCACTCCCCCAAGCTTGGAACAAGCCAAGGGAATGCCATTACCCCAGGAGAATTCACTCATCATCCTTGTTGGCGTTGATCAAGTAGTCCTTGGCGAAACGCTTCCATGGAAGGGGTTCTCCAGTCTCATATGAGAAGCTCGTCTCCTGAATCCTGCATTCAGCACCCAAACCCATGCGCAGAAACCTTAGTTCATACTCACAGTTCTGGTTATGTAGATCATTAATTTGCCCTTGGAGTTCTATAATTCTGTCTTCAGACGCGGCGATTCTTTCCCACATCTCCTTCATCTCCTTTAGGAAGTAGTTCTTCAGCTCGTTGGTGATGTCAAAGTTAGCTTCGACACCACGCTCGATCATCTTCTTGTACTTGAAGACTTCTTGCTCCACTTCTTCCAGCCTGGCCTGGATGCTCCCCTCCTTGATAGGTCCCTTCAGATCTTCTTGATGAAGGACACCGTCCTCCATCCGAACAACCTGAGGGTGCTTCTTCACCTCAGCGAGGTAAGGGTTGATGACGTTGACGACGAACTTGTCCTTGGGGGAACTTGGAGAAGCCATGGCACCTAAATTCAGCTGAAAGATTCCCTGGCAGAAACAGATCGAAGAGAAAACACGCGAAATCGCAAGATACGTTGCCGGAACAATCCGGGCAAATATATAGAAAAAAGTTATGCACAGAAAGGAAGGTAACGGACCAAAGCGGGGTCGGAGACGGGCTCCCGGGTGTCCAGGCGGCCTGCCGGCACGGCCCAGGGGGGGGGGCGCCAGGGGGGCGCCTGGACTCCCTGGAGGTCGTCTCCGGCTCCACTTAGACTCGGAATTTTACTATTTTTGCAAAAACTCATAATACAGAACTTTTATGATGGTTTGTGGTGTTTCCTTACCGTACTACATACCTTTTCTTTATTCTGCTTCTGCTGGCGTCTGAAACAGGGCTGCAACATGTTCTTCATGGCTTGTTGTGTATATTATATTCACATCAACATTGACAGGGTCTCCTGCTATGTAATGTTTAAGTCTTTGCCCATTCACAACTTGAGGTTTGGTGCCTTCAAAATTGTTAATCTTAATTGCACCAGACCGATAAACTTCTTCAATATGAAATGGTCCTTCCCACCTGGAAAGTAGTTTACCTGGAGAAAACCTGAAACGGGATCTAAACAACAAAACTTTATCACCAACATTAAATTCACATTTCAGAATCTTCCTATCATGCCACTTTTTTACCTTTTCCTTGAACATTTTAGCGCTCTCGTAAGCTTCACTTCTCCATTCATCTAGAGAAGTCAAGTTCATGAGACGCTTCTCACCAGCTAGTTTTGGGTCAGCGTTAAGCTCTCTAACAGCCCAGAAAGCCTTGTGCTCTAATTCTAGTGGCAAATGGCAAGCCTTGCCATACACCATCTTATAGGGAGACATGCCCATGGGTTTTTTGTAAGCAGTTCTATATGCCCACAAAGCATCTCCTAACTTGTTTGACCAATCCTTTCTATTTCTGTTTACTGTTTTCTGCAAGATCAACTTAATCTCTCTATTGGTGAGCTCAACTTGCCCACTAGTTTGAGGATGATATGGTGAAGCAATTCTATGATTAACATCGTATTTAGCCAAAGCTTTTCTAAAAGCTCCGTGCGTGAAGTGTGATCCCCCATCAGTCATGAGATACCTTGGTACACCAAACCTGGGAAATATTACATCTTTAAGCATTTTCAAAGATGTCTTGTGATCAGCACTTTCAGTGGGGATTGCTTCAACCCACTTGGTCACATAATCAACAGCTACTAAAATGTGAGTGTACTTGTGCGAAGAAGGAAAAGGACCCATAAAATCAAAACCCCAACAATCGAAAGGTTCAATCACTAGTGAGTAATTCATAGGCATCTCATTCCTTCTACTAATGTTACCAACTCTCTGACATTTATCACTGGCTAAAACATAATTTCTAGCATCTTTAAAGAGAGTAGGCCAATAAAAACCTGATTGAAGAACCTTATGTGCAGTCCTCTCACCGGCGTGATGTCCTCCATAGGGACTATCATGACACCGTCTGAGAATGTCCTTTTGCTCATGTTCCGGAATGCATCTTCTCACGATCCCGTCGGGACCTTCTTTGAAAAGATGTGGGTCATCCCAAAAGTAGTGCCTCAAATCATGAAAGAACTTCTTCCTTTGCTGAAATGTTAAACCTGGAGGCAAATACTTTGCAACAATAAAATTAGCATAATCTGCATACCAAGGATCGGAAAGAGATTGTACTTTTACAACGGCAAGTTGCTCGTCTGGAAAACTATCATTAACTGGGATGGGGTCGTGCGGTATATCTTCCATCCTTGAGAGATTGTCCGCCACCGGATTGTCTTCCCCTTTCCTATCAACAATCTGCGAATCAAATTCTTGAAGAAGGAGTACCCATATGATAAGCCTTGGCTTGGCATCCTTCTTTGTCATAAGATACTTAATGGCAGCATGATCAGTATGAATAATAACTTTGGAATCAACAATATACTGCCTAAACTTATCACAAGCAAAAACTACAGCTAAGAATTCCTTCTCAGTAGTAGCATAGTTTCTTTGAGCACTATCAAGGGTTTTACTAGCATAATGTATAACATTCAATTTCTTATCAACTCTTTGTCCTAAAACAGCTCCAACAGCAAAATCACTTGCATCACACATAATCTCAAAAGGTAAATTCCAGTCAGGTGGTTGTACTATAGGAGCAGTTATTAAAGCTTTCTTAAGGACTTCAAAAGCTTCCTTACAATTTTCATCAAATACAAAAGGAACATCCTTCTGGAGAAGATTAGTGAGGGGTCTCGAGGTTTTAGAAAAGTCTTTAATAAATCTTCTATAAAAACCTGCATGACCGAGAAAACTGCGAATACCTTTGATGTCCCTTGGATAGGGCATCCTTTCAATAGCTTCGATTTTGGCCTTGTCCACTTCAGTTCCCCTTTCGGAAATCTTGTGACCAAGAACAATTCCTTCATTAACCATAAAGTGGCACTTTTCCCAGTTGAGTACCAAATTTGTCTCCTCGCATCTCTGCAAAACTTTATTAAGGTTGTGAAGACAATGGTCAAAAGAAGTTCCATAGACGGAGAAATCGTCCATGAAGACTTCCATAATATCCTAGCAGAAACCATGAAAGATAGCAGACATACACCTTTGAAAAGTAGCAGGGGCATTACATAAACCAAAAGGCATACGTCTGTAAGCATAAGTACCAAAGGGACAAGTAAAAGTGGTCTTCTCTTGATCGACAGTGTTAACATGAATTTGAGAGAAGCCAGAATAACCATCGAGATAACAAAAGTGGGTATTTTTGGATAACCTTTCAAGCATTTGGTCGATGAACGACAACGGATAGTGATCCTTCCCGGTTGCCTTGTTCAACTTCCTGTAATCAATACACATTCTATATCCAATAATAATCCTCTGAGGTATTAATTCATTTTTATCATTAGGAACCACAGTTGTACCTCCTTTCTTAGGATCACAATGTACCGGACTTACCCACTTACTATCAGCTATAGGGTAAATAATACCTGCGGCTAGAAGCTTGAGAATTTCAGTTCTCACAACATCCATCATCTTTGGGTTCAACCGTCGTTGATGATCAACAACTGGTTTAGCATCAGGCTCAAGGTTGATAGTATGTTGACAGATAGATGGACTAATCCCTTTAAGGTCATCAAGGGTGTAGCCAATTGCGCCTCGGTGTTTACGAAGTACTTCCAATAATCGCTCCTCTTCATATCCTGAAAGGTTAGAATTGATAATAACAGGATATACTTTCTTTTCATCTAAATAAGCATACTTGAGCGTATCGGGAAGAGGTTTAAGATCGAACATCGGGTCTTCTTTCGGTTTTGATAAAATTCCCAAAGGTTCAACCGGAAGGTTGTGCTTCAGGATAGCAGGCTGCCTCAAGAATATTTCATCTAGTTCATTTCTTTCCTGCATATGCAAATCATTCTCGTGGTCCTCCATGTATTGCTGCAAAGGATCATTAGGGGGAATAGCAATAGAGGCAATACTTTCAATAATCTTATCATCACTAGGTAAATCAGTACCACGAGGCTGCTTAGAGAACTTAGAAAAATTAAATTCATATGGCTCACCATCGAATTCAACAGAAACTTTACCTTTCTTGCAATCTATTATAGCTCCACAAGTTCTAAGAAAAGGTCTACCAAAAGTAATTGGACAAAAATTGTCCCTCTCTGAACCAAGTACTAGAAAGTCGGTAGGGTATTTTACCTTTCCACATAGGACTTCAACGTCCCTCACAATTCCGATAGGAGAGATAGTTGTTCTATTTGCAAGATGAATAGTAACATCAACTTCTTCGAGTTCACAAGGGGAAATCTCACCGATGATTTCTTCATAAAGTGAATAGGGGATAGCGCTTGCACTCGATCCCAAATCGCATAGCCCATAATAATTATGATCTCCTATTTTAACAGATACCACTGGAGTACCTGAAATTGGGCCTTTATTCTTGGCTGTGACAAGGTTAGTGGAAACAGCACAAAAAGTTATATTGGAATCCAAAACATCATTAGTAGCAAGGTCTTTAATCAATGCAACTTGAGGATCGACTCTGATCTGGTCCTCAGGCTCATCAACTCTTCTCTCACTTTTATTTATTATGCCTGTCACAAGAGAGTGCTCCCTTATCCTTGTGGGAAAAGGAGGCTTTTCATATATAACTGCATGCAAAATAGGGTCAGCAACATAAATATCAATAGGTGGTTCTTTAAAAGGTTCATGGTGCTGGTCTCTCTTCTTTTTAAAAGAATCAACGTGAGAGGCAAAATTCTTACACAAATCAATCACTAGATGGGAATCAAGACCAATCTTAGAGCAAAAAGTATTGAAGTAATCAGTTTCCACATAGCTCTCAATATAATCATGTTCATAATTTATAGCAGGTTCAATACCTTTATCAATTTCCCAATCTTCGGTATTCCTCTAGATCCTTTCAAGGAGATCCCACCTTTCTTCAACACTCTTCTTCTGAAACACCCCACTAGAGGAGGCATCCAGCATCTCCTTATCTGGACGAGAAAGCCTGGCATAAAAATTTGTAAGTATAATTTCCTTGGGAAGCTTATGAATAGGGCATTTGAGCATTAGGGACTTCAATCTCCCCCAAGCTTGAGCAATGCTTTCTCCGTCACGAGACCTAAAGTTATAGATATAATTCCTGTCTCGATGAATTTCATGAAGAGGATAAAACTTAGTATAAAAGAGAGACATAAGCTCCTGCCAGTCCAGCAAGTGTGAGTTATCGAGAAGCCCATACCAATCTGAAGCTTTATCTATAAGTGATACGACAAACAATTTCCTCATGACAAACTCCCTCGATACACCTGCAAGCTTAAATAATGAACATAATTGTGACAAATATAGCAAGTGTTCACCGGGATGTCTGTCTCCTGCATAACGATTAGCCAAAACATAATCGATAATACCAGCTGGTATTTTATAAGGCACAATTTCAGTAGGGGGAGGATCAACCACCACAGGTGTGGGGCGTCTTCCCGCAAGCAACAATCCGATAATAGGGTTATCCATAAGGACAAAGAGCAGCAATAGCAAAAACAAAAACAGAATTATATGTAAAAAAAACTTTCTTACCAGTTTCACTTACCAATAGCGCTACGCTCCCCGGCAATGGCGCCAGAAAACGGTACTTGATGACCCACAACCGTAAGGGATCTATTGCAGCGTTTTCGATAAATAAGAGTGTCGAACCCAACGAGGAGCAGAAGGTATTGATAAGCGATTCTGAGCAAGAAATTACTGCAAACACTGAAAGATAACTTTTAGTGGTTTTCTCGGTATAAGCAACAGGAAAGTAAAAGCAAGTAATGTAAAAGGTACTGAGAGTAACAAGTGGCCCAATCCTTTCTTAGCAAAGGAGAGGCCTAGCAACTGAACTTATAAAGACTAAAGCGTTCCTGAGGAAACACGGGAGAGGTAGTCATGTGCTTTCACCATATTCCGTATCGATACTATGTTATGTGTTGATAAGTGTTGAGTAGGTGGATCTATGCTAGTGCACTCTCTAGACTAAGATGAATGCACTCTTATGATTAAACACCTTGCAAGCATCCGCAAATACAAGATAGAATTTAAGGCAAAAGCCTAACCATAGCAATACGATCGAGGATCCATTATTCCCTTATGCAAAAGCGTGCGAACTGGGGTTCAGGTTTCTGTCACTCCGGCAACCCACCATAAGCATTCTTTATACACAATGTATTCTCCTAGGTCCTTAATAAGGCGGAGTGTTGAGTGTTCGACTCACACAACACCACTAGTAGAATGACAACGCAACTTAAGTATCAAACAACACATATTACTTCAACAACTTATGACTACTAACAACAAGACTTTCCCCATGTCCTCAAGAACTAAGGTAACTACTCACGAGACATAAAAGAGATCATGACCAGTGGGGATAAATATGTGATAAACAATCTGGACATAATAATATTTCTCCAACAAAACTCAATAGCATTCACCACAAAGTAGTAATCAACACCGATGGAGTAGAGAGGATAGGTAGTACGAGTTACAACACGAGTTGCGATTGTAAGATGAGATTTGGATGAAGATGGAGATGGTGCTGGTGTTGGGGATGATGTTGATGATGATCTCGATGATGCCCGTGACGATGGTGATGACGATGGCGACGATCTCCCCTTCTGGGAGGTGATCTCCCCGGCGGAATCTGCCCATCGGAGATGCCCTTTTCTTCTCTGTAGGGTTCCGCCTCGAAGCGGCGGCGGAACTCCGTAAAAAGTCTTCTTTTTAGGGTTTTCGGAGAACGGAGAATATATATGCAAAAGGGGGCATCCGGAGGTGGGCCAGGGGCTCCAGGCGCCCCCCCGGCGCGGCCAGGGGGGGGGGGGGGCGCCCCCAGGCCGCCTGGGCACCCTGTGGCCCCCCTCTGGCTCCCCTTTTGCGTGTCCTCGTGATTTATCTGAAAAATACCTCCCGTCAATTTTCAGGTAATTTGGAGGTATTCTTCTTCAGCAACTCAGCGTCCACTTTTTACTGCTGAATCCTGCGTCTGCTGTTCCGGCATCGGAGAGTTTGCAAACTGTGTAAAATAGACCAAAACAACATAAGAACATCACCGTAACGTGAAATATATCAATGAATAAGGATAAATTATGATAGAAAATAGTGATGCATTTTGGACGTATCAGGCGGCACTGCCGCATTTATGCACGAGCGGTACTACCGCGCCTCTGCAGCGGTACTACCGCTTAGAGCACATATGCGGTACTACCGCGCAGGATACGGTACTACCGTGCCAACAAAATATGCTAGGAAAGGAAGAGGATGAGAGTGCAAAAGTGAGTGTACGTGATGATGCCACCCTGACCTTTCCATTGCGGACCCCCCCCCCTTGATAGTACGGTGTCTCCTACGACTCAAGTCCACCAAAACAAAAGCCTAGCACGACACCACGTCTTGAGCTAATAACTCGGAGGGTAGATAATCGTCTCATGCCTCTGGATGTATATCTGAAATACTTGGCACACACGATTAGTCCTCAAACGCATTGTCATCAATCACCAAAACCACAAAGGAAGGGACATGCCCTTACAATCTCCCCCTTTTTGGTGGATTGATGACAACACGGGATTTGCACAATAAGTAAGAACAAGTGAGGAGTAAGCAAACCCCACGGACTACAAAAGATAGACAAGCTCCCCCTAGATGTGTGCTTAAAAGGAGTTGCTTGTGGAAGGCAGAGCACACACTCTAGGATCAATGCTCCCCCTATCTTTTATAATCCGATAACATCTAATCAATGAGGAGACATAAGTAAGTAACACTGTAGGTGCAACAGGATATAACATGAATTAAGCTGAACATACTAGAGTACTTGATATAAAAGATAGCATAGGTCTCACACAAAGAACAGTAGCTGAGTCTCACGAACACACCAAACTAGAAAAAAAAACAAAAAGCAAAGCAAAGCACTAAAACACACGACAACGCAAATAACTTCTCCCCCTTAGGCATTGAGACACCAAAAAGGGGTAGAGAAAGACACAACGTCATCACACCGCTGCAGGGTCATCTGCACCTCCGTCATCAGCTGGGGTTGCTCGGGGTCAGAATCAGTCCAGTGACAGTGCTGACAAACCTAGTCGTCCTCATCAGTGATCCTGCCCTCAGAGCTGCTGTTAAATGTGGCACTAAGCTGACGCATAAGCTCCTTGTGGCGAGTCTTGGACATCATCTCAGCGACATGGGCCATGTACTGACCGTGGGACTCCATGCAGAACAACTTCTTCATCTTCTTCTTCAGCTTCTTGGCCCAAGATGGCTCAGCCCCAGATGTCATATAGTCATCATTGTCATCATCCTGGTCAGCCTCTGCCTCAGGATTATCAGCATCAGCCGGGATGTTAGGCTGAGTAACCGGAGTGTTCCAGAGATCCTTCCTCCTGAGCCTCTTGACCTCGTGAGAGACCAACTCGTCAGTCTGTAGAGCGTATCCCACGTAGGTGTGCTCCCATGCCTTCTCAATGAGGAGCATGATGTATGGAGCATAGATGAGACACTTACGCTCTGAGATGGCAGACAAGAGTTCAGACCACATGACATGAGATATATCCAAAGTTTCTCCAGTGTTCTGTTCCTTCTGGCGCTGGCAGAAAAGAAGCATATCCACAAGGTAAGAGTGGACCATATCATGGTTCCCAATGCGAGGGAAAAGAGTCTCCCTGAAGATGTGATAACCCACAAGTGTAGGGGATCGCAATAGTTTTCGAGGGTAAAGTATTAAACCCAAATTTGTTGATTCGACACAAGGGGAGCCAAAGAATACTCTTAAGTATTAGCAGCTGAGTTGTCTATTCAACCACATCTGGAAACTTAGTATCTGCAGCAAGGTAGTTTAGTAGCAAAGTAATATCATAGTGGCGGTAGCAGCAATAAAAGTAAAGATAGTGTTTTTGTAATTCATGTGATAATAGCAACGGAAAAGTAAATAAGCGACAAGCAATATAGGTAAAACTCGTAGGCATTGGATCGGTGATGGGAAATTACGTTGGATGCAATTCATCATGTAGAAGTTATAACCTAGGGTGACACAGAACTAGCTCGAGTTCATCAATGCAATGTAGGCATGTATTCCGAATATAGTCATACGTGCTTATGGAAAAGTACTTGCATGACATCTTTTGTCCTACCCTCCCGTGGCAGCGGGATCCTATTGGAAACTAAGGGATATTAAGGCCTCCTTTTATAGAGTACCGGACCAAAGCATTACCACATAGTGAATACATGAACTCCTCAAACTATGGTCATCACCGGGAGTGGTCCCGATTATTGTCACTTCGGGGTTGCCGGATCATAACACATAGTAGGTGACTATAGACTTGCAAGATAGGATCAAGAACACACATATATTCATGGAAACATAATAGGTTCAGATCTGAAATCAAGGCACTCGGGCCCTAGTGACAAGCATTAAGCATAGCAAAGTATAGCAACATCAATCTCAGAACATAGTGGATACTAGGGATCAAACCCTAACAAAACTAACTCGATTACATGATAGATCCCATCCAACCCATCACCGTCCAGCAAGCCTACGATGGAATTACTCACGCACGGCGGTGAGCATCATGGAATTGGTGATGGAGGAAGGTTGATGATGACGATGGCAACGATCTCCACTCTCTGGAGCCCCGAACGGACTCCAGATCAGCCCTCCCGAGAGAGATTAGGGCTTGGCGGCGGCTCCGTCTCGTAAAACGCGATAATTCTTTCTCCTTGATTTTTCTCTCCACGAAACAGAATATATAGGACCTGGGGATACATCGGTGGAGCTTCGGGGGGCCCTCGAGGCAGGGGGCGCGCCCTGGGAAGGGGGGCGCGCCCCTCACCCTCGAGGACAGCCCATGGGCCCCCCGGTGTGGATCTTCTTGCAGGTATTTTTTATATTTTCTAAAATAAATCTCCGTTGATTTTCATGCGATTTCGAGAACTTTTTATTTCTGCACAAAAACAACACCATGGCAGTTCTGCTAAAAACAGCTTTAGTCCGGGTTAGTTCCATTCAAATCATGCAAGTTAGAGTCCAAAACAAGGGCAAAAGTGTTTGGAAAAGTAGATACGTTGGAGACGTATCAAGATGCGGTGAAGGATGTCCAGAAACACAGGCAGCACATATGTCTCATTCAGAGTCTCTGGGTTGACCTTCTTAGTGCAGTATGGCCACAGATTCTGCTTGTGCATGGAGGTAGCATTCTGATGAGGTCGAAAACCGACTGAGCTCTCCAGACCAAGATCTTCAACACCAAGAAGTTCCATGAACGCTTTCCACTTAACTGCCAGACGCCTTCCATTGGTCATCCAAGTCAAGGTCCTTTCTGCATCAGTGCAAGGTGAACGGTGGCATAGAACCGAGCCACCAGATCAGCATCATACTCCTTGTTGAATGATATGATGTTGACAAGTTCAGCTGGTTGCACATCTCCAGAGCTTCGCCGAAATACTCTATGTCCTTCTCCAAATAAGCAATATCGATTGAGCGCACATCAACATAGAGATTCTTCTTGGCCTTGATCACATCAAAGTACGTCGCATACTGAAACCGGTTCCAAAATGGCCGGTTGACAAGGGTGGGCTCTTGTGCAAACTCATAGGGATTGCGTCGACGCCTCTCCCAAAATTCCTTGTTTGACATCTCTGTGACAGTCTTGGCCTTCTTAGCTGGCTTCTTGGCAGTGCTCTTGGACGGCTGTTGTGACTGAGAGGGAGGAGCACTGGACGATGGAGCCCCTACAGAGCCACTGGTAGACCTGCCTGCTGCCTCAGAGGTGCGATAGTGCTTTGAACTATCACGCCCGGGGTTGATGCGACGAGCAAGGTGTTCCGTTGGGTCATCTCCTGAAGACAAACAAACAC
>LR738709.1:310387330-310501114 GCA_902687465.1 Secale cereale | reverse complement strand
CACACACAAGAGACACATAGAACGAAAAAGCATAAGACACGAGACCAAGAGCAAAACATAATCAAACTTTGGTAGGGATATGTTGGAGGATGGCCTCTCCGCGGTACTACCGCATAAGAAAAGCGGTAGTACCGTGAGCAGCGGTAGTACCGCATATGAGAGGTGGTAGTACCGCTCTGAGCGCAAAAACAACAGTTCCCCCGCATACCAAGATCCGGTACTACCGGAGAGGCAAAGAACAAAAATAGCCCTATCAAAGTTCAATCCTAGCAGTATAAAGGAGTTCACCAGCCTACTCAAGCCTTGATTTGGCCAAAAATCAAGGAATGCATGCCCATGGCCCCTAAGAACCTAGATATGAAAGGTAGAGGCAACAAGAGAGAAAGGAGGGGCAATACCGGCATCCATGGCTTGAGGAAGGGGTGGGGATTGATCCCACCGAAGGAAAAGGTGAAGCACCGCACGGAGAAATCACCCCAACAGCGACCTTGTCGCTGGTGCTTCGTTGGAGAGGAAGTGGAGAAACGGGGGAGAATGGGTGTGGGAAGAAGAAAACTTCCCGACCCCCCCACTTAACCCCCAGACTCGCGCTCCAGCGGTAGTACCGCTTTGATCGGGCGGTAGTACCGCTTAGGTGAGTAAGCGGTAGTACCGGGCTATCGAGCGATAGTACCGCTCAACTTGGGAAAAAATGTCTTCGGAACTGAAATTTTGCTCCCAAGAGCCTCCTAGCGAGGAAAAACACCACAAAGAGAAGAGAAACACTGGAGAACGAAATGAAACAACAACTCTCACATCGACAAACAACCAAGACAAGAAACACACATCTCTTGAGAGAGACGGGGGGTGGCCGAGGCCACCTATGTTTGAGTGAAGTGGTATGGCACCGCAAAGATTTTAACCTTGAGCCCATGACCACTACTCATCTTTGAAGCACATTAGTACCAACAAAAGGTTGAATGTGAAAGATATGATCAATTTGTGCATAATGGGGGGAGAGAGAGTTCATTGAGAGAACAATGCTCCCCCTATTTCCATGCCTACATCTAAACAAGATACCATGGTGTGAGTGGAGGGTGTGCACAACTTCAATCCACATTGCTCAAATCTATGATATTTAGCTCATGCCTTAACTCGCGAAATCTTGCTTCATCCAATGGCTTCGTGAAGATATCTGCAAGGTTATCATGAGTGTTGGCATAATGAAGATCAATTTCTCCTCGCCGAATATGGTCCCGGATGAAGTGATACCGAATCTCAATATGCTTCGTCTTGAAGTGTTGCACCGGGTTGAAGGAAATCTTGATGGCACTTTCATTGTCACACCAAAGAGGCACTTTGTCACAAGTGACACCGTAATCCTTTAAGGTTTGTCTCATCCATAAAAGTTGTGCACAACAACAGCCGGCCGCCACATACTATGCTTTAGTGGAAGAGAGAGACACACAACTTTGCTTCTTGGAAGACCAACTCACCAAAGAGCAACCAAGGAATTGGCACCCTTCGGAAGTGGACTTCCTGTCCACTTTGTCTCCTGCCCAATCTGAATCTGAGAAACCTACCAAGTTGAAGTTTGCTCCTCTTGGATACCATAAGCCAAAGTTTGGGGTATGAGCCAAATATCGAAAGATTTGCTTGACTGCCACAAAGTGACTTTCCTTAGGTGAGGCTTGAAACCGTGCACACATTCCCACACTAAACATGATATCTGGTCTAGATGCACAAAGGTAAAGTAAGGATCCAATCATAGAACGATATACCTTTTGATCCACAACTTTACCATTGGGATCAATGTCAAGTTGGCACTTGGTAGGCATTGGAGTAGTAGCTGGCTTGACATCACTTAGATTAAACCTCTTGAGCATGTCTTGAGTGTATTTGGCTTGTTTGATGAAGATTCCTTCTCTTCTTTGCTTAATCTCAAATCCAAGGAAGTACTTCAACTCTCCCATCATGGACATCTCAAAGTGCTTGGTCATGAGTGCGGCAAACTCATCATTGAAAGCTTTGTTAGGTGAACCAAAGATAATATCATCAACATATAGTTGGCATACAAACAACTCCCCTTTGACCTTCTTAGTAAAAAGAGTGGGGTCGATTTTCCCAATCTCGAACCCACGATCTCGCAACAACTCGGTAAGATGCCCATACCACGCGCGTGGGGCTTGTTTAGGCCATAGAGCGCCTTATCGAGTTGATACACGTGATCGAGGAACTTGGGATCCTCAAACCCCGGGGGTTGTTTGACATACACCAACTCATTAATAGGACCGTTAAGAAATGCACTTTTCACATCCATTTGTTGCAATTTAAAGTTATGATGAGAAGCATATGCAAGCAACAAACGAATAGATTCAAGGCGAGCAACGGGGGCAAAGGTTTCATCGTAGTCAATACCCTCGACTTGGGAGTAGCCTTGAGCCACCAAACGTGCCTTGTTGCGAATGACAATTCCGTGAGCATCTTGCTTGTTCCTAAAGATCCACTTGGTTCCAATGACATTATGGTTCTCCTTAGGTCTTGGCACCAAACGCCACACTTTGTTGCGCTCGAAGTTATGGAGTTCTTCATGCATGGCATTAAGCCAAACGGGGTCCTCGAGTGCCTCATAGACCTTTTGAGGCTCAACACAAGAGACAAAAGCTTGATGAGCACGAAAGTTTGCTAATTGTCTACGAGTGCTTACCCCCTTTGTGATGCTCCCAAGGATGTTTTCCATATGATGCTCTCTAGAGGTGAGCCTGGAAGCAACTTTGGCTGCATGACGCTCCAATTGTTCTTCAATAGATAATTGAGGAGCTATGAGTTGATCATCTTGAGCGTCGTCATGAGCTTGATCTTGATCTTGAGCTTGCTCTTGATCTTGAATATGCTCGGAAGAGGGAACTTGGCCTTGTGTTTCACTTGGTGGCTCACCACCATCTTGTGGTTGATCTTGCACCTGGCCTTCTTCATCTGATTGAGGGCCTTCACTTTGTTCTACGGAAGCGTGTGGGTCTTGGGTTGGTGATGGTTCCACTTGAGTGGAACATTGTCCTTCTCCTTCAGCCACAAGGGGTTCCTCAATGGGTAGGATATAACCGACACCCATTCTTCTTATGGCTTGGGGAGGAATTTCATCACCTACATCACAAGTACCACTTTGCTCCACTTGGGAGCCGTTATTCTCATCAAACTCTACGCTACACGTCTCCTCAATGAGTCCATTGAACTTGTTGAGGACACGGTAAGCATGAGAGTTTGTAGCATAACCAACAAATATGCCCTCATGAGCTCTAGTTTCAAATTTAGACAAACGAGCACCTTTCTTGAGAATGAAACACTTACAACCGAACACCCTGAAGCACTTGAGATTGGGCTTGTTACCGGTAAGTATTTCATATGGAGTCTTGTTCAAGCCTTTGCGAAGATAGAGCCGATTGGATGCATGACAAGCGGTGTTGATGGCTTCGGCCCAAAAGTTGTACGGAGACTCGAACTCCGCCATCATGGTTCTAGCAGCGTCCATCGACGTCTGATTCTTCCTCTCCGCTACACCATTTTGTTGAGGGGTATAGGGTGTGGCATATTGATGTTTTATCCCCTCATCACTAAGAAACTCATCCAAGGTGTAGTTCTTGAACTCGGAGCCGTTGTCACTTCGAATCATCAAGATCTTTGCATCATGTTGACATTGAGCTTCATTGGCAAAGTTGATGACGGTTTGTTAGGTCTCGCTCTTCTTCTTGAAGAAGTATACCCAAGTGTATCTTGAATAATCATCTACAATCACCAAGCAATACTTTCTTCCCCCAAGACTATCAAAGGATGGAGGCCCAAAGAGATCCATGTGAAGGAGCTCTAAAGGTCTTTTTGAGTAGATGATAGTCGTGGGAGGGTGAGCCTTCTCATGTAACTTTCCTTCAATGCAGGCACTGCAAGCATGATCTTTGGCAAATCTAACATTTGTTAGTCCAAGGACGTGGTTCCCCTTGAGGATACTTTGCAAAGATCTCATATTGACATGGGCTACCTGGCGATGCCAAAGCCAACCCACATCAACTTTAGCCATTAGGCAAGTTGCGGTCTTAGTGGGTTGCTCCGAGAAGTTAACCACATAATGACCGTTCTTGACATGCCCAACATAGGCTACTTTAAGAGTCTTTCTCCATAAGAGGGCCACGGTGTCAATATCAAAGAAGGTTGCAAAGCCCATGAGTGCAAGTTGATGAACGAAATGCAAGGGACTCAACAAGCATGACTTTCTCGATCGTTAGATCATGAGAAACAAGAACCTTACCGAGCCCCAATACCTTAGAAGATGAAGCATCACCCCATTCGACGTTGGTAGCCATAGATAAACCTTGGTGCATGTCCACCACCAAGTCTTTGCTTCCGGTCATATGATTTGTAGCTCCACTATCGAGCAACCATGATCCCCCACCGGAAGCAAACTCCTACACAATATCAATGCTTGGATTTAGGTACCCATTTTGTAATGGGTCCTTTTAGGTTAGTAACAAGGGTCTTAGGAACCCAAATATACCAATGTGCTCATAAAAGGAGCCAACAAATTTAGCAAAAACATGTCCATCACTAGCACGACAAAGAACATAAGAAGGGTTATAGTCGCCGGCTTTGGTGGATGGCGTGGCAGTGTTCTTTTTGACAACACCATTCTCCACAATGTTCTTCTTCTTAGGAGCACCCTCTCCCTCTTTTACAAAGGTTTGCTTGAGAGGAGGAGGTTGTTTGGTCTTGTCGTTCTTCTTCTTCTTGGGCTTGGGAGCAAACCCGATTCCTTCTTTTGCTACAACTTCCTTTTGATTGCTCAAAAGCTCATTGAGGTTCTTCTCACCTTGTATACACGACACGAGGCCTTTCTCAAGTTGCTTCTTCAACTTGGCATTCTCTTCAACAAGATACACATGCTCGCAACATTGGTTAGTAGCATTTGCATTATCAATTAAAACCATGTGAGGAAAGGTAGCTTTCTACTTGGTTAGCGAAACTTGAAGTTGATCATGAGACTCTTTGAGATTAGTATGTACACTCTTGAAGACCTTGTGAGCCTTGTCAAGTGTAACAAACTCCTCCTTGAGTCTAGCTTGGTCAACCACAAGCTTTTCCTTCTCGGTATTGAGCACACGAGAGACAACTAAAGCATGATCTAGATCTTTTCTAAGTTTAGCATGATCATCGTTGTGTGACTCCTCAAGAGCCAAATGATGACCACACTCTTCTTCAAGAGCATTCAAGAGATCCGAGATCTCATCGGCATAGTCTCGACTATGCCCCTCCATTTTAGAAATGGTCTCCTCATGAGCCTCAATCATGTCATTGGCTTCACCGAGTTGTTCCAAGAGAGCAACAAAGTGCTTCTTGGGTTTGCCCTTGAGTTTACTCATAAATAACTCAAATTCATTTTCCTCCTCCTCCACCCCCCACTCTCATCAATACAATCCGTCAATGAAGGATTAGAGGAGAGGGTAGAATTGATGTCGGGGGTTACCTTGTTGGTGGCCTTAGCCATGAGGAACTTGGCGATGATGTTTTCATTTGGTGAGTCGAAGAGGGATGATCGTGGAGTTGTTGCGATAGCAATGGAAGCCATAGTTACCATCTCATCATCTTCTTCATCATCATCATCCTCAACATATTCTTCTTGGGCCACCAAACCTCTTGGAGGAGTCTTCTTGTTGAGGTTGTTGGTGTTAGGATAGGATTTGGCCTTGTCCTTTCGAATAAGCTTGCCCCCATTGTCTTCTATTTTCTCATATGGACAATCCACAACAAAGTGACTCACATTGCCACAGCTGTAGCATGTCCTCATTCGTTGCTTGCTCTTGAGGCCACTTGGGTTGTTCTTGTTGAAGTTGGGCCTAGAGTTCTTCTTGTTGCCCCAAAATTGCCTAGATGCTAGAGCCATATGCTCATGGTAAGCATATTTTGTGTCATCGGGACAAAACTCATCTTCATCCCCTTCATCCTCATTTTCCACACAAGCCTTGGCCTTGAGAGCAAGGTTAGGCTTCTTTGAACGTTGAGCTCGCAACCCCGCATTGTCGGCGGTCTTATCCAAGATCCTCTTAGCAACGAACTCATCCAACACCTCACTTGAGGACAAGGTGTGGAAGTCCGGTCGTTGGCGGATGACGGAGGACATGGCCTTGTGATAAGGCATCATGGCCTTGAGAACTTGCACTTGATCCAGTTGTCATCCGTGTCCTTGCTCCCATGATCTCGAAGTGAAACCGCAAGAGTGGTTAATCTCCGATAAAGTTCACAGGGATCTTCATCTTCGATCATGGCAAACTCACCGGCTTCATCTTGTACAACTTCATAGTTAGAGAGTTGAATGTTTGCGCATCCCCTGTACATGGATCCAACATGTTCCCATGCTTCCTTGGACACAGTGAAGGGTCGAAGATGGGCAATGTCTTCGGGAGGAATAGCTTCTTGAAGTATGCAAAGAACGAACTCGTTGAATTGATGATCTGCAACTTCTCTTGGAGTTAAGTTGTAGGGATCATGAGGGTAGAAACCTTGCTCAATGATTCTCCAAAGATTAGTAGAACAATGATTTAAATGACGTTTAAAACAAAACGTCCAAGTAGCAAAATCAGAATTTTTAATAAACTTAGGTGGAGGACCAACAAAATTTAAATGCGGAGTAGGAACGGGTCCTCCATACTGAGTAGGAGGCGCGGAGTGGGCAAAAATCCCACTTCCATTTTTAGTCACTGGGACTAGCCTCTCTCTTGTCGGGAATAGTATCCGACACGTTGGTAGCGGGGCGAACCACTTCCAACGGCGTGGTGGATAATTTAAATCCCTCAAGAAAATCTTTGAACATGACTTTGACCTCGGTTGTCAATGATATTTCAATGTGTTCAAAGCCACATTGAACTCCTCACGAGAAACCGAGGTTCCCCCATCCAGCACAGGCAAGGGCGGAGTTCCACCAGAGTGTTCCTCCGTCTCAACTATGTTGTCAGCCATCCGACATAGGCAAGGGAGGAGTTCCACCGGAGTGTTCCTCCTTCTCAACTATGTTGAGAGCACCTGGCCACAAGGGTCCAGGGCGCGCCCCCTGCCTCGTGGGCCCCACCTGGCCCCCTCCACTTATTCCTGCACCCATACCCTTCTTATTCCTCCCAAAAAAATCACCATCTAGCTCAAGCACGAGTTCTAGCTCATCTTGCTGCCATTTTCGATCTCCTTGCTCAAAGCACCATTCACCAATCTGTTTGGGGAGATTGTTCCTTGGTATGTGACTCCTCCATTGGTCCAATTAGTTTTTGTTCTAGTTCTTTAATTATTGCAAATTTTTGCTGCTGTGGTGACCTTGTTCTTGAGCTTGCATGTCAAATTTCTTTGGTCCCAAGTAGTTCTAATGCATGATAGAGTCTCTAGGCACTTGTAGGAGTTGTTGCTATCAATCTTGTTGAGTTTGGTTCACTTTTATTTTGAGTTACTAAAAATTTCAGAAATTTTTCAGAAGAGGAAAATGATAAAGAGATTGTTGAGGGGCTCCTCCAGTAAAAGTTCAGAGGATAAGAAGGAGGAATAATATAAAAAGCCCAAATATAATCTTCCTCGCATGGCGGAAGTTCGGCCGTGTGAATGGCCTTGTAATGAGTTCATGAGAGCCGCCAGGATTTACGAAGACTTTTATTATTTGGCAAACAATGCAGGCCTCACCGACTTCCTCCACGACCACTGTGAACATTATCTCTTACCCACTAATATTTTCACGCAAAATTTTCATTTTCATGCTAAGAAAACACCACCTACTGTGGAGTTTCGTTTATATGATGAGGTTAAGGAGATGTCATTCTTTCAGTTTTGTGAAGTATGCAAGATACCCTTTGAAGGTAGACTTGATGAATCACGTCGTGAAGACGTTGAAGGGTTTATTGACATGATAGTTGTAGGGGAAACTAGACAAGTCTCAGGGGCAAGAACTACTAGTATACATTTTCCTGTTCTACGCTACCTTGCTTTATTTTCTAGTAGATGTTTAATTGGTCGCGGGAACAGTGGAAATCCTAGTGCCCCTGATATTGTCATTTTGCGCCATGCTTTGTTTCGATACACAACTTTTAGCTTGGGTGCCGTCATTGCTAAACGACTGAGTTTGAACCGCTCAAAGGGCCCCGTCTTTGGAGGCATCTTTGCTTCTCGCCTTGCTGAACATTTAAGAAAACCTATTAGGCATCATCAGAAGGAAGAAAAATTGCTTGCCCCTATTTATCTAGATTATAAGAGCATGATAGCACATGATTTTATTGTTAAAGACAAAGAGAAGTTGCTTAATTATAAATTAAGGTTTGATGAAAAGTATTGTGAGATTTTTACCTTGCCTACACCATCTCTGTTTGATCTGTCTATAGGCATATATCTTGTTACGTTAGATGCTTTCTACAAGGACCAGAGCCAGGCACGAGCTTCAGAGCCTGAGCCGGAGCCACCACTTGATCCCTACCGTCAGTCTGTTTATGGGTGGGATCTGGATGAGCTTGCCAACCAGTGGCACCCAGAGGACACATCTCAGTACACTGGAGGGAGTAGCTTCCATCCGTGGCCATAGACCAACTTAGGCCAAAAGCCTAAGCTTGGGGGAGTACGTGTTTCTCACCGACATTACATTCATGTTCACACACTTATTCTAGTTGTCGGTGCTCACACTCTTTCATTGTACCATCCATGCTTAGTTTCAATTCTTTTTCTTAGTCTTTTTCTTGTGTGTCAAAAAAACCTTAAGAAAAAAAAATAGTTGTAGCTTTTAGCTAGTTTACTTTCCTTGCTTGTAGTAGCTGCAATTAAAAGAAAACCCAAAAAGATTTATCGTCCTTCTTTAGCTTGTTGGGAGCTTTCCCGTGTAAATAGTTTCTTTTCTTTTCCTTGGGGCTCAAGAGTAGAAGACCATGATTAAAATGCTTAGTGGCCCTCATATGCTTTATTCTTGATTTAACCTTGAGCCATATTACCTTGTCTTCTCTCTTGTATTAAATGCTCGCAGATTCCAGCTTAGTCCAATGCACGTACACTATTATTATTATCCACACCATTCGGTCAAACGAGTGAAAGGCAATAAGGATGATATATGATTAACTAATTGAGATGAGAAAAGCTGGTATGAACTCGACCTCTCTTGTTTTGTAAATATGATAGTTCATCGTTCATGATTCAGCTTGTTATGAATGAAACATGCTTGCAATGACAATTAGAGATCATAGCTGCTTATGCCATGCTTAATTAGCTGAGAGTTTATAATGGTCTATCTTGCGTGCCAACATGATATTAAAATGGTTGTGATGTGGTATGATGGGGTGGTATCCTCCTTTGAATGATTCAAGTGGTCTGACTTGGCACATGTTCACGCATGTAGTTGAAACAAAATCAACATAGCCTCCACGATATTTATGTTCATGGTGATTCATATCCTACTCATGCTTGCATTCAGTGTTGATTAATTTTAATGCATGTTCATGACCGTTGTCGCTCTCTAGGCATGATCATTATATATAGGCATCACGTCCGAGACAAGTAGATCGAAACGATTCTTCATCTACTACTATTACTCCACACATCGACCGCTATCCAGCATGCATCTAGAGTATTAAGTTCATAAGAACAGAGTAACGCCTTAAGCAAGATGACATGATGTAGAGGGATAAACTCAAATAACATGATATAAACCCCATCTTTTTTATCCTCGATGGCAACAATACAATATGTGCCTTGCTGCCCCTATTGTCACTGGGAAAGGACACCGCAAGATTGAACCCAAAGCCAAGCACTTCTCCCATTGCAAGAACTATAGATCTAGTAGGCCAAACCAAACGAATAATTCGAAGAGACTTGCAAGGATATTATAATCATACATAAAAGAGTTCAGAAAAGAACCAAATATTTCTCATAGATAATCTTGGTCATAAACCCACAATTTATCGGATCTCGACAAACACACCACAAAAAGAGATTACATCGAATAGATCTCCTCAAAGACCGAGGAGAACTTGGTATTGAGATCCAAAGAGAGAGAAGAAGCCATCTAGGTACTAACTATGGACCTGAAGGTCTGTGGTAAACTACTCACAACTCATGGTGAGACGATGATGATGATGTGGAAGCACTCCGTGGTAGATCCCCCCTCCGGCGGAGCTCCGGAACAAGCCCCAAGATGGGATCTCACGGGAACGGAAGGTTGCGGCGGTGGAATTAGGGTTTTTTCTCCGTGTCTGATGTTTTCGGGGTACATAGGTATATATAGGAGGAAGGAGGGCACCGAGGGCCAAACGTGGGGCCCATGAGGCAGGGGGCGCCCCCTCGTGGATGCCACGTCAGCCCTATTTCGTGGTTCTCAAGTCTCCCGTGCAGATTTTGCTCCAAAAATATCTCTCCCGAAGGTTTCATTCCGTTTGGACTCCATTTGATATTCCTTTTCTGTAAAACCCTGAAATAGGCGAAAAATAGCAATCTGGACTGGGCCATTAAGTTAATAGGTTAGTCCCAAAAATAATATAAAAGTGTATAACAAAGCCCATTAAACATCCAAAACATCATAAATATTAGCATGGAACGATCAATAATTATAGATACGTTGGAGACGTATCTATCATCCCCAAGCTTAATTCCTGCTCGTCCTCGAGTAGGTAAATGATAAAAACAGAATTTTTTATGTGGAATGCTAACCAACATAATTTTCAATGTAGTTCTCTTTATTGTGGCATGAATGTTCAGATCTGAAATATTCAAGACAAAAGTCTATATTGACATAAGAAATAATAATACTTCAAGCATACTAACAAAGCAATAATGTCTTCTCAAAATACTATGGCTATAGAAAGTCATCCCTACAAAATCATATAGTTTGGCTATGCTCCCTCTTCATCACACAAAATATTCATATCATGCACAACCCCGGTTTTAGCCAAGCACTTGTTTTCATACTCTATTCTTTCAAACCTTTCAACTTTCACGCAATACATGAGCGTGAGCCATGGATATAGCACTATGGGTGGACTAGAATGGTGGTTGTGGAGAAGACAAAAAAGAGGGAGATAGTCTCACATCGACTAGGCGTATCAATAGGCTATGGGGATGCCCATCAATAGTATCAATGTGAGTGAGTAGGGATTGCCATTCAACGGATGCACTAGAGCTAAAAAATGTATGAAAGCTCAACAAAAGAAACTAAGTGGGTGTGCATCCAACTTGCTTGCTCATGAAGACCTAGGGCATTTGAGGAAGCCCATCGCTGGAATATACAAGCCAAGTTCTATAATGAAAATTCCCACTAGTATATGAAAGTGACTAAACATGAGACTCTCTATCATGAAGAACATGGTGCTACTTTGAAGCACAAGTGTGGAAAAAAGATAGTAGCATTGTCCCTTTTCTTTTTCCTTTTTTGGAGGGGCCTTCTCTTTTGTTTGGCCTTTCCTCACATGGGACAATGCTCTATAATGATGATCATCACACTTTTATTGATTTACAACTCGATATTACAACTCGATACTAGAACAAAGTATGAATCTATATGAATGCCTCCAGCGGTGTACCGAGATGTGAAATGAATCAAGATTGACATGTATGAAAAATTATGCATGGTGGCTTTGCCACAAATACGATGTCAACTACATGATCATGCATGGCAATATGACAATATGAAGCATGTCATATGAACGGAGTGGTGGAAAGTTGCATGGCAATACATCTCGGAATGGCTATGGAAATGCCATGATAGGTAGGTATGGTGGCTGTTTTGAGGAAGGTATATGGTGGCTGTTTTGAGGAAGGTATATAGTGGGTGTATGGTACCGGCGAAAGTTGCGCGGTACAAGAGAGGCTAGCAATGGTGGAAGGGTGAGAGTGCGTATAATCCATGGACTCAACATTAGTCATAAGAACTCATATACTTATTGCAAATATTTATGATTCATCAAAACAAAGCAATCAACCTATGCTCCTAGGGGGGAGGTTGGTAGGAGTTAACTATCGCGCGCCCCCGACCTCCACACAAAGGACGACACTCTACAAATACTTCATGCTCCAACTTCGTCACATAGCGGTTCACCATACGTGCATGCTACGGGATCACAAAATTTAACACAAGTATTTCTCAATTTCATAATAACTCCACTAGCATGACTCTAATATCACTATCCTCATATCTCAAAACAATTATCAAGCATCCAACTTCTGATCATATTCAATGCACTTAGTATGAAAGTATTTACTACATTCATCTTGGATGCCTATCATGTGAAGGCTAGTTTTATAGCCAATGCACATTACCATGCTGTTCTAATGTACTCTCAAAAGGATATAAGTAAATCATGATAGATCAACAATTTCTACAAAATAAAATCTCCACCGTGCTCTAAAAGATATAAGTGAATCACTAGAGCAAACTATTTAACTTCAAAGATATAAGTGAAGCACATAGAGTGTTCTAACAATTCCTAGGCCATATTTATCTCTCTCAAAAAGGTGTGTCCAGCAAGGATGATTGTGGCAAACTAAAAATCAAATACTCAAATAATACATGACGCTCCAAGTAAAACACATATCATGTGGTGAATAAAAATATAGTCCTGAGTATAGTTACCGATAGATGAAGACGAAAGAGGGGATTCCTTCCCGGGGCATCCCCAAGTTTAGGCTTTTGGTTGTCCTTGAATTTTACCTTGGGGTGCCTTGGGCATCCCCGAGCTTAGGCTCTTTCCACTCTTTGTTCCATAGTCCATCAAAGCAATACTCAAAACTTGAAAACTTCACAACACAAAACTTAGACAAAAATCTCGTGAGCTCCGTTAGTATAAGAAAACAAACCACCACTCAAAGGTACTATAATGAACTCATTCTTTTTTTATATTGGTGTTAAACCTGATGTATTTCAACTTTTCTATGATTCATATCCTCCAATTGTGGGGACCCCGACTTAGAAGTCGAGATCACCGAATGTACGTGTACAGTGATCCCAGAGATCAATGCTCACTGAACACACAGAAGCTGAAATAACAAGAGTCTTACATCCATACAAATAGTCTTACACGAATTAAGGCCATTAAGGCCAAGTCTTACATAGATAGAGCCTCACGGGCTGAATAGGAAACAACTCAAGTAGCGGAAGTCTTCAATAAACGGGTAGAACCCATGCCATCTGCCTTAACCCTACAGGCATTCTGACTGGGATAGCGTCCTAGTTCGCATGTTCGTCTCCAAAGAACTCTTCCTCATATTCCTGCTCTTCCATGCCTGGCCAATTAAATAACCAGTGGCAAGCCAATGAGTACTTTGAATGTACTCGCAAGCAACCCATGATGTGGTTCAAAGTAACAATGCAATTGAATAATAATGATCAGTCTAGCAAGGCTAGAACAGATATTCTACCATCAAGTTAATGCATCAATAAACTCGCGTAACCTCGAAGACAGGTTACCGATATCAACATGAATATGATTCAACTCATCGAGTCAAGTCACCATCCTTGACTTATCACACACATAACATCACCGACGAAGTAAAATTCTGGACATAGTTTAAGTAGCACCACCCAACTGTCCATGACCGTGGACACGTCTATTCGAATAGTTTTACACTCTGCAGAGGTTGCGCACTTTACCCACAAGATCCGGGGAACTTCCGTGTCATCCACGACCCGCGGTACCTCAAGTACCCGGGGTAAGCACCCGGTCATTACCTTTCCTTAGACGACACTAACATAGAGTCCACTCGTTGGTACACGGCCCTCGGGTACAAACAATAGATCACGGGACTTGCCCTAATTTCAATGTCACGCATACCCGAAGGGACCAACGGTGTGTCCGGTGCCCTGTGAAAACAGTCATGGTCGTCTATCCAAGCACGACCCCGTCCCGGGAAAGACCTCAAGTCTTCCCGTCACTAGTAATGCGGGCACCATGCTAGTATCGACCTAAGTAATCAATAAAGCCCCATCCCATAAGGGGTAGTGTGGTTGCACATGTTTGGTTGGGATGGTAGTCACACATAAATCTAATCCATCATTCCACCATGCACATGATATCACCGGCACATCACTTATTTCTCAAGTGATGACCTAACACTTCATCACCCTCGGGCATTAGGGGCACCCGATGGGTTCATGCAAAGATTTCAACTACGAGGGTTCACATGCATCACATAAGCATCATGACCAACTACTTGCATGTCATCTAGCACTTAGTAAGATCAAGATCAAGCATGCATCATGTGGTGGAATCAACTAGGTTACCATCGTAACCCTAATATCATGCATCGGAAACAAACGGGTTCCGAGGAACAAGTGTATCATGGTCAAAGGGCTGCTTGCCTGGATTGGCTTGGTCTTCAAAGTCTTCAAGTCCTTCTCCTTCTTCTTCCACAGCAACTTCGTCAAATACGGGATCTATACGTCGCATAATAACCACGGGAAAATAAGAATACAAACAAAACAGAAAAATCAAAGTGCTCAGAAAAATGTCAACTCATTTTTGTAAAATACTAGAGGGATTTCTAAGATGGGCAAAAATCTTAGTTGGAGTTTTGGAGTTACAGAATAGGATCTATTGATTTTTGAACAGGAGTATTACTGCCCGAATTTGAATTTAAATTTGAACAGTACATCAAAGTTTCATGGATTTGAGTGAAAGTAGCACCATTAAATAGGTTGGAATATTACAAGATTTTAGGAGTTGGAATTATTTAATTTGGACCATTATTATTTTCTGTAGAAATGTTTAAAACATTAACAGAAAAGAAAAGGAAAAAGGGTCCTGTGCACTGGGCTAGAGGAGGCCACAGTGCACGGCCCAGGCGGTCCAGCCCATCCGCACGGGAGCCTGCGCGCGCACGTCAGGTTTTTAAACCTGACGGGCGGGGCCCGTGGGTCAGTGGCACAGAGGAGGGGGAGAGAGGTGAGGGGATGACAGGCGGGGCCCGCCTGTCATCTCTAACCCCACGGCCACGGCGACGGCGAGCTCACCGGCGAGGTTCCCGGCCACGGCGACGGCAACGGAGGGCAGGAACGTGACCAGCGTCGAGTCGCGGATGCAGGAGTGGTGGTGCGGCACGGCGGGGAGGTCTGGTTCACCGGCGGCGAGGTGGGACGGCGGAAGCTCGTCGGAGGGTCGTGGTTGAGGTTGTTTCCGGCTGCCACAGAGAGGGGAAACGAGGGGAAAAGGATCAGTGAGGCACGGCGGTTCCGAAACAGGTGAAAAGAGGGGCAGGGAAGGCCCGTACCAGGAGATTGCCGGCGGCCCGACGCGGCGGAGCTCCGGTCAATCCCGAGCACTGGGACCTCTTGGGGTCGAACTGGAGGTGCTGGGGGGCTCAGTGGAGTGGAGTGAGGTCGCTGGTGGTGCTGGAGAGGCTCGGGAGGGGTTTATATAGCCGCGCCCGTGGTCCACCGTGGACCCGTGCGCCGGCGAGGTTGCAGGCGAGGCTAGGAGGGGTTCTGGAGCCTGGGATCACGCCGGGGAGGACCGTGGACTTGCTCCACGTCCAGCTGAGGGGAAAAGAGGAGCGGGGGAGCGTCAGAGGAGTGCGCGCGTGCGAGGCAGAGGAGTGGCCACCGCGGGCGGCCAGCGCGCGTGCGACGACGGCCACTGGGGGGCGCAGGAGGAGGGGGGACAGTGCCGGGGAGGTCGCGGACGTCGAGGGGCCTCGACTGGCGCGAGGGGGAGGCCCGAGGCTGTAGGGGGAGGCCGATTGGCCGAAGCTACAGTGCTGGTCTGCACTGTTACGCGCTCCAGAGCGTGCGTATGGCTGGCATCGCCGCGCTCTCGCCGTCCTGGTCAAACCCAACGTGTCCAGCAGTGTCTAGCACGTTGAGGGAGGAGTAAAGAAAGGGCCTGAGGCCTTGGATGCCCTGGAGATGTTGAGAGAGAGGGAGGAGGCTGGTGAAATGGTGAAAGCTTGCTGTACAGCAAGGTAAAATAGGGATTTCACCCCTCAATCATGGAGCTGGGGTGCTGGGGAAGTTACTGGTGCTAGCTAGTAACTCAATGATCATGTGGTAAGAAGTTGAGGCCATGGAGAAAAGAATAAGTGATCAAGTTGGAGGTTTTAGCAATTCTGCAGAAGGTGTTTGATCAGTGTTTGGTCAAGTAAATGACCTCCACTTGACATGGCACTTAACAGGGTTGAAAGACATGAGAAAATAGGGTGCTTCACCAAATTTGGGCTCATTTGAAGAAACTAGCCAATGCAACTTTGGTGAACCCTAGAAATCAACAGAAACAATTTCATCTTGATTGAGTCAAGCTAATCATCTCCCCTTGATGCACCACTTGGTGTAGCATCATCATTTGGGGTATTGATCATGCCCACAAAGTTTGAAGCTCCAGATAAAAAGTTAGTAATGTAAAGTTGTTCAAATTTGCATTTGAACAGAAAGGGTTTTGAGGTGATCAGATCAAGTTGCTCTATTCCAAATCTTGTGCCATTTGGTCTAGATGCCTCATTAGGTCTTTCTAGCATGTGCACCAATTTTGAGAGCATTTGGACAAGTTTGGCAATGTAAAGTTGCTCAAACTTCAAATATGGACAGAATGGTTATGAAGGGGTTTGAGGATGTTTTCTTGCTTCGCAAGGCATGGGACTTGGCAAGATCATCAAATATGTCATATATGACATGATGGAATTTCCTTGGAATTTTTGGAGAAAAAATTCCTTTGTAAATATTTCAAAAGCTTGAAATATCCAGAAAGGGTTTTAGAGGGTTTAGCCCATTATTTTGAACATGACCAAGTGTTGAAACTCTTATATATGGACAATATATGTCCTCTGAGTCTTTCTGAATTTTGGCAAATATTTTTGAAACAGTTAAATAATTTTCCCCTATTAAAGACCATTTCTGGCCTTAAGAAAAGGCTTTTAAATAAAATAGAAAAATAACTTTTAAAATTATACCTTTGTGGTTTCTGGGAGTCCTATGACTACTAGGTCTCAAATAAACCTTTTGAAATAATTTTCTCACCCTAAATCAAGTACTTGCAGTGCAAATCTCAATTCAGGGGTTTTTGGAAAACTAAATTTATAAAATACTTTTTGGCCAAAATAATTTTGTAAGAAAATACTATACTGTTATATAACACTTGGCATGATCATTGGGCAGAAGTTTTGAGTATGGAGATGAATTCTACAAGAGGTCATAGTTGATTTTAATGAGCACATGAAAAAGCACATGAAGAAAACTCAATTCCAAATAAAGCCAAATGATGCTAAATTTTTTTGCTGGTCCAAATTTTCATGCTTCAAAGATACAAATAACATGTTACAAAATGCAGGGTGTGACAGACCTACCCCCCTTACAAGAATCTCGTCCCCGAGATTCCTAAACTAGGGCTTAAAAGAGGTCGGGAAACTCGGATCTAAGATAGTCTTCTCGTTCCCAGGTTGCTTCTGCTTCGGTGTGGTTGCTCCACTGGACCTTGAAGTACTTGATGGTACTGCTCCGCGTACGTCGTTCTGCTTCGTCCAGAATGCGAATGGGCTTCTCGCGGTAGGTCAAATCAGGCTGCAGATCAATGGCTTGGTGATCCACATCCTTGTAGAGGTTGGGCTTATCCGGAACTTGGAGACATTTCCGGAGTTGTGACACATGGAATACATTGTGCACATCGGATAGCTCCGGTGGTAGTTCCAACTGATAAGCCACTTCTCCTCGTCGTGCAGTGATCTCAAAGGGTCCAATGAACCTTGGTGCGAGCTTCCCCTTGACATGGAAACGCTTGGTTCCCTTCAGAGGAGTTACCCGCAGGTACACATGGTCCCCGACATGGAAACTCATGTCTCGGCGTCGAGTGTTAGCATAACTCTTCTGCCTTGACTTGGCTGCCTTTAATCGCTCTCTGACTAGTTGGACTTGCTCTTCTGCTGCGCGGAGATTATCCGGTCCAAAGACTAGTCCTTCTCCAGTCTCTGACCAGTTGAGGGGTGTGCGACATCTGCGTCTGTACAACACCTCAAATTGTGCCATCTGAAGGCTTGACTGGTAACTGTTGTTATAGGAGAACTCGGCAAAAGGGAGACAGTCTTCCCACTTGGCTCCATACGCCAGGACACAGGCTCGGAGCATGTCTTCGAGAATCTGATTGACTCGCTCTGTTTGACCTCCGGTCTGTGGGTGGAAAGCTGTGCTGAAAGACAACTTGGTTCCCAAGGCTTCTTGGAACTTCTTCCAGAACCTTGAGGTGAACTGGGTTCCTCGATCTGACACAATCTCCTTGGGAACACCGTGAAGACTTACGATTCGGTCGATGTAGAGAGCTGCCAGCCGGTTGCCATCATAAGTGGTCTTGACAGGAATGAAATGGGCCACCTTGGTCTAATGATCGACTATGACCCAGATAGAGTCATGTCCTCTATTCGACCTTGGTAATCCAGTGATGAAGTCCATTCCGACTTTATCCCACTTCCACTTAGGAACCTTGAGTGGTTGAAGCAATCCAGCAGGTCGCTGATATTCAGCCTTGACCCTTTGGCACACATCACACTTTGCAACATAGGTTGCAATCTCTCTTTTCATACCGTGCCACCAGAATTGTGCCTTCAAGTCTTGGTACATCTTGGTTCCTCCGGGGTGGATGGAATATGGAGTGTCGTGGGCTTCTTGCAGAATCAGCGTCTTCAGCTCGGTGTCGTTTGGTACGCAGAGGCGACCTTTGTACCAAACAATCCCGTGCTCATCTTTAGAGAATCCTGGGGCCTTGTCCAGCTTCATCTTCTTCTTGATACCTTCAATGCTTGCGTGTCCATCTTGTGCCTTCTTGACGTCGTCCATCAGGGTCGGTCTGACTTCCAAATGATCCAGGAATCCAAAGGTGACCAATTTCAAACTGAATTGTTCGATCTCCTTAAACAAGGCTGGCTGCCTTTCTTGAATAACGGCATTCAAAGAGCAAGCCTTCCTGCTTAAGGCATCGGCCACCACGTTAGCCTTCCCAAGGTGATACTGAACACTGAGGTCATAGTCTTTGATGAGTTCCAACCATCTCCGCTGCCTCATGTTCAATTCCTTTTGGGTGAAAATGTACTTCAGACTTTTGTGGTCCGTGTAAATCTCACACCGTTTCCCTAGGAGGTAATGCCGCCATGTCTTCAAGGCATGAACTACTGCTGCTAGCTCAAGATCGTGAGTAGCGTAGTTCTCCTCATGGGGTCGTAGCTGCCTGGAGAGGTATGCTATGACGCGGCCTTCTTGCATCAGAACGCTTCCCAATCCGGTTCGAGAGGCATCACAGTATATCACGAACTCCTTGTGAATATCAGGTGTTGCCAGAACTGGGGCGGTGGTCAATCTCTTCTTGAGCTCTTGGAAGCTCTCTTCGCATTTTGGCGTCCATTCGAACTTCTTGTCCTTTTTGAGGAGCTGAGTCATTGGTCGTGCAATGCTAGAGAATCCTTCCACGAACTTGCGGTAATAGCCCGCTAGTCCGAGGAAGCTTCTGACTTCCTTGACGGTCGTTGGAGATTGCCATTGGGTCACGGCTTCGATTTTTGCAGGATCAACAGATAATCCTTCCTCGGTCAAGACATGACCTAAGAATCCAACTTTATGCAGCCAGAACTCACACTTGCTGAATTTGGCATACAGTTGGTGCTCACGAAGCTTGTCTAGGACCATCCTCAGATGTTGCTCATGCTCTTCCTCCGACTTCGAGAACACAAGAATGTCATCAGTGAAGAGAACAACAAATTTGTCCAAATATTCCATGAAGACTTTATTCATGAGATACATGAAGTAAGCTGGGGCATTGGTTAACCCAAAAGACATGACCGTGCACTCGTACAGGCCATATCTGGTTACGAATGCCGTCTTCGGAATATCTTGGGGTCTGATCTTCAGCTGGTAATACCCAGATCTGAGGTCGATCTTGGAGAATACCTTGGCTCCGCTGAGTTGATCAAACAGATCTTCGATCTTGGGAAGTGGGTATTTGTTCTTGATTGTAACATCATTGAGGGAACGATAGTCAATGCATAAGCGGATGGTACCGTCCCTCTTGGCCACAAACAGAACAGGAGATCCCCAAGGGGAGGCACTCAGGCGGATAAATCCCTTCCTTAGCTGCTCTTCTAGCTGCTTCTTCAACTCGGCTAATTCTTCCGTCCCCATTCTATAAGGCTTCTTATAGATGGGTCCTGCTCCGGGCACGAGCTCGATGATGAACTCAATGTCACGGTCAGGGGGCATTCCCGGTAGTTCATCCGGAAAGACATCAGGATACTCACATACCACCGGTACTTGATCTAACCCAACTTCAGACAAACAGTTGACTTTAGCGGCTTGAGCGGAAGAGGAGTTGGGAGAAAACTTGACTTCGATTCCTTGGTCATTGGTCACAGTGACTGTCCGATTGGCACAGTCTAACAAGCCTTGGTGCTTACTAAGCCAATCCATCCCTAAGATCACATCCAAGCCTTGCGATCTCAGGATGATAAGGTCTGCTAGGAAGTCTACACCGTTAATGGTAATACCGACTCCTTTACAGCCTATCTTGGCTCTCATCTCGGCTCCGGGGGTTTGTACCACCATAGGGTTATTCAGGGGTGTAGGGGTCATGCCACTTTTTAATGCAAATCTTTGAGTGACAAATGAATGCGTTGCTCTAGAATCAAACAAGACAGTTGCAGGTGCTGAGTTGACAAGGAACGTACCCAGCACGACGTCCGGGTCTTCCTGGGCTTCTTCAGCAGTGACGTGATTCACACGCCCCTTCCCATGGTTCGGTGGATTGCGAGGAGATGGGTTCCTTGGTGGCATTCCACGGCCTTGTCCCTGGTTCTGCGCATTGGGGCGCGGGGCATCAGGCTTCTTGTTGGGGCACACCCTTGAGATGTGTCTGGGCTGACCACATCCAAAGCAAGTGACTTGGTTTGGAGTGTTGATCTTGTTGCCACCACTGGTATTGGGGTTGAAAGCTGGCCTGGGGTTGGCATACTGCTGAGGCTGAGGATTGGCACGAGGTGCAGGAGCTCTTGGCTGCTGATAGGTTGGCTTGGCCGGGGCTGACTGCCACGGACGAGGCTTCTGCTTGCTGGAACTTCCCTTACTGACCAACTTGCGCTTGCGAGTGTCTTCCAACACCGCTTGTCTTCAAGCATGAGTGCCTTGTTCACCAGGTCAGGGAAAGACGGGCAGTCGCACACGACAAGCGAGTATTGCAGAGTCTGATTAAGGCCTTCCATGAAGCGCTCCCTTTTGGCAGCATCAGTGCTGACATCTTCAGGGGCATACCTTGACAGAATACTAAACTTCTGCATGTACTCCTTGACAGTGCCACTTCCTTGCTTCAGGGCTCGGAACTCACGCTTTTTGATAGCCATGATTCCGGAAGGAATGTGGGCCTTGCGGAATTCTGACTTGAAGTTAACCCAAGTGATGTCTTGTTTAGCATGCATGACCTTGAATCCATCCCACCAAGCTCTAGCAGTTCCCCCGAGGCAGTGGGCTGCATAAGCCACCTTCTCGCGATCTTCGGTGCATCCGACTAGTTCCACAATTTCCTCAATGGAACGGACCCAGTCATCTGCATCCAGGGGTTCAGCAGTCTCGATGAAGGTTGGCGGTGCATGCTTCTTGAACTCTGCCAACGTGGATCGTGCATTGCCATTCCCCGCCGGCTGGCGGTTGTTGGTGATAGCTTGAGCAATCAGCTGGAGAGCTGCAGTGTTGGCTTGGCGTTCCTCTCGGAAAGCTTGGAGAAGCTGAGCCATATCCATGCTTGGAGGAGGTGGTGGTGGAGCTTGGTCGTTGGTTTGGTCGTGGCCTGCCTCTGGCTGAGAGGATGCTCCGGCTTGGGGCTGCTGGGTAGAGGTACCAGTACGAGTTACAACAGGCATCCTGTTGGAGCGGTAAAAGGTCTCATGACTCGGAAGAGGGAAAACAAGATAGATGGGTGCCTAGTAAGGAGGTGGGTGTGACACTAAATCAAATCATGCAAGGGCCGTAAGGCCAAAACACATTCATTAAAATCCAAATGGGTGATGTAGCCGTTTACACATTCCCGAAGGAAGATCACGACTTACATCCAGACACAACAAAAGCAAACACTAGATGGTTTCATATGAACCATACAAGGACTCGACCGCGCATAGGGGTTACACGACCTATCCTACCGCAGGGGTTACAACTGGCATATCCGAGTAGCGAATAATGCCTAAGCGGCGGAATGCTCGGTCGCGTATTCCGGCTCTTCTGGGTCTTCCTCCTTGTCTTCATCTGTCTGGGCTCCCTTGTCACTAGAGGGTGTGGGGGAGTGGAGGAGTTGGATACGACGGTGCTTCGACGGTGGTGCAGGGAAAAGCTTGCGATATTCCCTTGCCGTCATCCGGCGTCGCCGAGGTGGTTCTTCAACCTTGGAAGATACATCCTCGGAGGGCCGTCCGCCTCGATATGTGATAGCGGATTGTCCAGAAGGTGCTCCTTCCTTCTTGATCCTGTTTGCCTTCTCTTGAGCTCGACGAAGAAGTGCCTTGGTCTTGTGAAGTTCTTCTCGAAGCTTCATTGATTCCGAGGCCAAGTCTTGTGCCAAGCTGTCGGCACATAGACTGAAGTAGGTCTGGAACCGAAGCGAGAGTCCTTCCTTCGGTGGAGGGGCTAGTGCGCTGCTTTCTTCGTCACCTTCCTTCCGGTAAGGTAGGAAGCGAGTTGCCATCTTGGCTGCCATCTCCGGAAGAAGCTCAAGGAGACGGGTTAGTGCCTTGAGTGCAGCAGCCTCCACAGCGAGTGGTAGTGTTGCCATCTGGGGTCCCTCGAAGAACCAACTTGTGGGAGGATCGTTTGCCCTCACGATCACTTCCACATGGTACTCCACCTCAGTATCGCTCACTCAATGCTCAAGGTAGGTGAGGATGGGTGCTCGGTGGAACTGACACTCCTGGAGGCTATCCTCGAGAAGTAAGGGAAACCCAGTGGTAAGGTGCTCTTCGGGTACAGCGGCCATCTACAAAGGTGGAATAGGAGGGGTTAATAAGCTGATCAAATCTCAGGTTTAGAAAAGAAGAGAGGTTCAGAAGGTTTTTGAAAAGGGGTCTCAACTAACTAATGCCCATGCTAACTAAGGCTTCCTACAGTCAGGATGGCTCTGATACCAGCTCTGTGGGGACCCCGACTTAGAAGTCGAGATCACCGAATGCACGTGTACAGTGATCCCAGAGATCAATGCTCACTGAACACACAGAAGCTGAAATAACAAGAGTCTTACATCCATACAAATAGTCTTACACGAATTAAGGCCATTAAGGCCAAGTCTTACATAGATAGAGCCTCACGGGCTGAATAGGAAACAACTCAAGTAGCGGAAGTCTTCGATAAACGGGTAGAACCCATGCCATCTGCCTTAACCCTACAGGCATTCTGACTGGGATAGCGTCCTAGTTCGCATGTTCGTCTCCAAAGAACTCTTCCTCATATTCCTGCTCTTCCATGCCTGGCCAATTAAATAACCAGTGGCAAGCCAATGAGTACTTTGAATGTACTCGCAAGCAACCCATGATGTGGTTCAAAGTAACAATGCAATTGAATAATAATGATCAGTCTAGCAAGGCTAGAACAGATATTCTACCATCAAGTTAATGCATCAATAAACTCGCGTAACCTCGAAGACAGGTTACCGATATCAACATGAATATGATTCAACTCATCGAGTCAAGTCACCATCCTTGACTTATCACACACATAACATCACCGACGAAGTAAAATTCTGGACATAGTTTAAGTAGCACCACCCAACTGTCCATGACCGTGGACACGGCTATTCGAATAGTATTACACTCTGCAGAGGTTGCGCACTTTACCCACAAGATCCGGGGACCTTCCGTGTCATCCACGACCCGCGGTACCTCAAGTACCCGGGGTAAGCACCCGGTCATTACCTTTCCTTAGACGACACTAACATAGAGTCCACTCGTTGGTACACGACCCTCGGGTACAAACAATAGATCACGGGACTTGCCCTAATTTCAATGTCACGCATACCCGAAGGGACCAACGGTGTGTCCGGTGCCCTGTGAAAACAGTCATGGTCGTCTATCCAAGCACGACCCCGTCCCGGGAAAGACCTCAAGTCTTCCCGTCACTAGTAATACGGGCACCATGCTAGTATCGACCTAAGTAATCAATAAAGCCCCGTCCCATAAGGGGTAGTGTGGTTGCACATGTTTGGTTGGGACGGTAGTCACACATAAATCTAATCCATCATTCCACCATGCACATGATATCACCGGCACATCACTTCTTTCTCAAGTGATGACCTAACACTTCATCACCCTCGGGCATTAGGGGCACCCGATGGGTTCATGCAAAGATTTCAACTACGAGGGTTCACATGCATCACATAAGCATCATGACCAACACTTGCATGTCATCTAGCACTTAGTAAGATCAAGATCAAGCATGCATCATGTGGTGGAATCAACTAGGTTACCATCGTAACCCTAATATCATGCATCGGAAACAAACGGGTTCCGAGGAACAAGTGTATCATGGTCAAAGGGCTGCTTGCCTGGATTGGCTTGGTCTTCAAAGTCTTCAAGTCCTTCTCCTTCTTCTTCCACAGCAACTTCGTCAAATACGGGATCTATACGTCGCATAATAACCACGGGAAAATAAGAATACAAACAAAACAGAAAAATCAAAGTGCTCAGAAAAATGTCAACTCATTTTTGTAAAATACTAGAGGGATTTCTAAGATGGGCAAAAATCTTAGTTGGAGTTTTGGAGTTACAGAATAGGATCTATTGATTTTTGAACAGGAGTATTACTGCCCAAATTTGAATTTAAATTTGAACAGTACAGCAAAGTTTCATGGATTTGAGTGAAAGTAGTACCATTAAATAGGTTGGAATATTACAAGATTTTAGGAGTTGGAATTATTTAATTTGGACCATTATTCTTTTCTGTAGAAATGTTTAAAACATTAACAGAAAAGAAAAGGAAAAAGGGTCCTGTGCACTGGGCCAGAGGAGGCCACAGTGCACGGCCCAGGCGGTCCAGCCCAACCGCACGGGAGCCTGCGCGCGCACGTCAGGTTTTTAAACCTGACGGGCAGGGCCCGTGGGTCAGTGGCACAGAGGAGGGGAGAGAGGTGAGGGGATGACAGGCGGGGCCCGCCTATCATCTCTAACCCCACGGCCACGGCGATGGCGAGCTCACCGGCGAGGTTCCCGGCCACGGCGACGGCAACGGAGGGCAGGAACGTGACCAGCGTCGAGTCGCGGATGCAGGGGTGGTGGTGCGGCAAGGCGGGGAGGTCTGGTTCACCGGCGGCAAGGTGGGACGGCGGAAGCTCGTCGGAGGGTCGTGGTTGAGGTTGTTTCCAGCTGCCACAGAGAGGGGAAACGAGGGGAAAAGGATCAGTGAGGCACGGCGGTTCCGAAACAGGTGAAAAGAGGGGCAGGGAAGGCCCGTACCACGAGATCGCCGGCGGCCCGACGCGGCGGAGCTCCGGTCAATCCCGAGCACTGGGACCTCTTGGGGTCGAACTTGAGGTGCTGGGGGGCTCAGTGGAGTGGAGTGAGGTCGCTGGTGGTGCTGGAGAGGCTCGGGAGGGGTTTATATAGCCGCGCCCGTGGTCCACCGTGGACCCGTGCGCCGGCGAGGTTGCATGCGAGGCTAGGAGGGGTTCTGGAGCCTGGGATCACGCCGGGGAGGACCGTGGACTTGCTCCACGTCCAGCTGAGGGGAAAAGAGGAGCGGGGGAGCGTCAGAGGAGTGCGCGCGTGCGAGGCAGAGGATTGGCCGCCGCGGGCGGCCAGCGCGCGTGCGACGACGGCCACTGGAGGGCGCAGGAGGAGGGGGACAGTGCCGGGGAGGTCGCGGACGTCGAGGGGCCTCGACTGGCGGGAGGGGGAGGCCCGAGGCTGTCGGGGGAGGCCGATTGGCCGAAGCTACAGTGCTGGTCTGCACTGTTGCGTGCTCCAGAGCGTGCGTATGGCTGGCATCGCCGCGCTCTCGCCGTCCTGGTCAAACCCAACGTGTCCAGCAGTGTCTAGCACGTTGAGGGAGGAGTAAAGAAAGGGCCTGAGGCCTTGGATGCCCTGGAGATGCTGAGAGAGAGGGAGGAGGCTGGTGAAATGGTGAAAGCTTGCTGTACAGCAAGGTAAAATAGGGATTTCACCCCTCAATCATGGAGCTGGGGTGCTGGGGAAGTTACTCGTGGTAGCTAGTAACTCAATGATCATGTGGTAAGAAGTTGAGGCCATGGAGAAAAGAATAAGTGATCAAGTTGGAGGTTTTAGCAATTCTGCAGAAGGTGTTTGATCAGTGTTTGGTCAAGTAAATGACCTCCACTTGACATGGCACTTAACAGGGTTGAAAGACATGAGAAAATAGGATGCTTCACCAAATTTGGGCTCATTTGAAGAAACTAGCCAATGCAACTTTGGTGAACCCTAGAAATCAACTGAAACAGTTTCATCTTGATTGAGTCAAGCTAGTCATCTCCCCTTGATGCACCACTTGGTGTAGCATCATCATTTGGGGTATTGATCATGCCCACAAAGTTTGAAGCTCCAGATAAAAAGTTGGTAATGTAAAGTTGTTCAAATTTGCATTTGAACAGAAAGGGTTTTGAGGTGATCAGATCAAGTTGCTCTATTCTAAATCTTGTGCCATTTGGTCTAGATGCCTCATTAGGTCATTCTAGCATGTGCACCAATTTTGAGAGCATTTGGACAAGTTTGGCAATGTAAAGTTGCTCAAACTTCAAATATGGACAGAATGGTTATGAAGGGGTTTGAGGATGTTTTCTTGCTTCCCAAGGCATGGGACTTGGCAAGATCATCAAATATTTCATATATGACATGATGGAATTTCCTTGGAATTGTTGGAGAAAAAATTCCTTTGTAAATATTTCAAAAGCTTGAAATATCCAGAAAGGGTTTTAGAGGGTTTAGCCCATTATTTTGAACATGACCAAGTGTTGAAACTCTTATATATGGACAATATATGTCCTCTGAGTCTTTCTGAATTTTGGCAAATATTTTTGAAACAGTTAAATAATTTTCCCCTATTAAAGACCATTTCTGGCCTTAAGAAAAGGCTTTTAAATAAAATAGAAAAATAACTTTTAAAAATTATACCTTTGTGGTTTCTGGGAGTCCTATGACTACTAGGTCTCAAATAAACCTTTTGAAATAATTTTCTCACCCTAAATCAAGTACTTGCAGTGCAAATCTCAATTCAGGGGTTTTTGGAAAACTAAATTTATAAAATACTTTTTGGCCAAAATAGTTTTGTAAGAAAATACTATACTGTTATATAACACTTGGCATGATCATTGGGCAGAAGTTTTGAGTATGGAGATGAATTCTATAAGAGGTCATAGTTGACTTTAATGAGCACATGAAAAAGCACATGAAGAAAACTCAATTCCAAATAAAGCCAAATGATGCTAAAATTTTTTGCTGGTCCAAATTTTCATGCTTCAAATATACAAATAACATGTTACAAAATGCAGGGTGTGACACCAATACTACTCATAGATTCATCAAAACAAGCAAACAACACACGAAAAACATAATCTGTCAAAAACAGAAAAGTCTGTAGCAATCTGTAACTTTCACATACTTCTGTAACTCCAAAAAAACTGAAATAAATTGGTAAACGTGAGGAATTTGTCTATTAATCATCTGAAAAAAGAATCAACTAAATAGCACTCTCCAGTAAAATCTGGTGACTATTCTAGTGAGCGCTAATGTTTCTGTTTTTTACAACAAGATCATATAAACTTCACACAAGTCTTCCCAAAGGTTCTACTTGTCACAAACACTAACTAAAACACAAAACCACATCTAAACAGAAGCTAGATGCAATATTTATTCCTAAACAGAAGCAAAAACAAAAAATATAAAATTGGGTTGCCTCCCAACAAGCGCTATCGTTTAACGCCCCTAGCTAGGCATGATACAAAGATAGATCCAGGTATTGCCATCTTTGGAAGGCAATCCAAAAGTGGCTCTCATAATAGATTCATAAGGTAATTTAATTTTCTTTCTAGGAAAGTGTTTCATGCCTTTCCTTAAAGGTAATTGGAATCTAATATTTCCTTCCTTCGTATCAATAATTGTACCAATCGTTCTAAGGAAAGGTCTACCAAGAATAATAGGACATGAAGGATTGTAATCTATGTCAAGAACAATGAAATCTACGGGCACATAATTCCTATTGGCAACAATAAGAACATCATTAATCCTTACCATAGGTTTCTTAATGGTAGAATCCGGAAGATGCAAATTTAAAGAACAATCATCAAGCTCATGGAACCCTAGCAAATCACACAAAGTTTTTGGGATAGTGGAAACACTTGCACCCAAATCACACAAAGCAAAGCATTCACGATCTTTAATTTTAATTTTAATAGTAGGTTCCCACTCATCATAAAGCTTTCTAGGGATAGAAACTTCTAGTTCAAGTTTTTCTTCATAAGATTGTATCAAAGCATCAACTATGTGTTTGGTAAAAGCTTTATTTTGACTATAAGCATGCTGAGAGTTTAGTACAGATTGCAACAAGGAAATACAATCAATCAAAGAGCAATTATCATAATTGAATCCCTTGAAATCCAAAGTAGTGGGTTCATCACTATGCAAAGTTTTAATCTCTTCATTCCCTCTTTTAACAATTTTAGCATCAAGATCTAAAAACTCTGAATCATTGGGACACCTTTTAATTAAAGTAGACTCGTCTCCAATCCCATCTTTATCAAGATTCATACTAGAAAACAAGGATCTAATAGGATACACATCAATAACTTTCAGATCTTCATCTTTATTTTCATGGTAACTAGAAGAATACGCTTTTATATAACTCTACTTTTTAGCACGCATCCTAGCGGTTCTTTCTTTGCATTCATCAATGGAAATTCTCATGGCTTTGAGAGACTCATTGATTTCATGCTTAGGTGGAATAGATCTAAGTTTCAAAGAATCAACATCAAGATTAATTATATCCACACTTCTAGCCAATTCACCAATCTTAAGCAATTTTTCTTCAAGCAAAGCATTGAAATTCCTTTGCGAATTCATAAACTCCTTAACACTAGTTTCAAATTCAAAAGGCATCTTTCCAAAAGAGTTATTATAGGAATTACCATAATTATTAGAGGAATTACTAGGAAAAGGCCTAGGATTAAAGTTTCCTCTATAAGCATTGTTACCAAAATTATTCCTACCAACAAAATTCACATCCAAAGATTCATTATTATTTTCAATCAACGTGGATAAAGGCATATCATTAGGATCAAAAGAAGCACTCTTAGAAGCAAATAATTTCATAAGTTCATCCATCTTTCCACTCAAAACACTAATCTCTTCAATAGCATGTACTTTTTTACTAGTAGATCGTTCGGTGTGCCATTGAGAATAATTAACCATAATATTATCTAGGAGTTTGGTAGCTTCTCCTAAGGTAGTTTCCATGAAAGTGCCTCCTGCGGCTGAATCTAAAATATTTCTAGAAGCAAAATTCAAGCCAGCATAAAAGTTTTGAAAAATCATCCATAAGTTCAAACCATGTGTAGGGCAATTACGTATCATTAATTTCATTCTCTCCCAAGCTTGTGCAGCATGCTCATGATCTAGTTGCTTAAAATTCATAATATCGTTTCTAAGAGAGATGATCTTAGCAGGAGGGAAATACTTAGAGATAAAAGCATCTTTGCACTTATTCCACGAATCAATACTATTTCTAGGCAAAGAGGAAAACCAAGTTTTAGCACGATCTCTAAGTGAAAACGGAAATAAATTCGATTTAACCATATCATTATCCGTATCCCTCTTCTTTTGCATATCACACAAATCAACAAAGTTGATTAGATGGATAGTGGCATCTTCATTAGGAAGGCCGGAAAATTGATCTTTCATGGCAAGATTCAACAGAGCAGCATTGATCTCACAAGATTCAGCATCGGTAATAGGAGCAATCGGAGTGCTAATAAAATCATTATTGTTGGTATTGGATAAGTCACACAATTTGGTATTGTTCTGAGCCATAGTGACAAGCAAGCAATCCAACACACAAGCAAACAAGAAGCAAGCGAACGATAAACACACGACAAAAAGAAGGGCAAATATAACGGCAAGGGTGAAGTTGGGGAGAGGAAAACAAGAGGAAAATAAATGTAATGCGAAGGATAAGGGTTTGTGATAGGTACTTGGTACCTGGCAATGGCACCAGAAATTCTTATTGCTACTTATCGAGCTTGCGTTGTATTCCCTCGAAGAGGAAAGGGAGATGCAGCACAATAGCGTAAGTATTTCCCTCGGTTTTTGAGAACCAAGGTATCAATCCAGTAGGAGACCACGCGCGAGTCCCTCGCACCTGCACAAACAAATAAGAACTTCGCAGCCAACGCCATAAGGGGTTGTCAATCCCTTTACGGTCACTTACGAAAGTGAGATCTGATAGATATGATAGTTTGATATTTTTGGTATTTTTTGGATATAAGAACAGAAAGTAAAAACAGAAAAGTAAAGTAGATTGTAGATTGATATGTTGAGAATAGACCCGGGGCCATAGGTTTCTCTAGTGGCTTCTCTCATAATAGCAGATTTCTACGGTGGGTGAACGAATTACTGTCGAGCAATTGATAGAAAAGCGAATAATTATGAGACTATCTAGGCATGATCATTATATATAGGCATCACGTCCGAGACAAGTAGATCGAAACAATTCTGCATCTACTACTATTACTCCACACATCGACCGCTATCCAGCATGCATCTAGAGTATTAAGTTCATAAGAACAGAGTAACGCCTTAATCAAGATGACATGATGTAGAGGGATAAACTCAAATAACATGATATAAACCCCATCTTTTTATCCTCGATGCCAACAATACAATACGTGCCTTACTGACCCTACTGTCAATGGGAAAGAACACCACAAGATTGAACCCAAAGCCAAGCACTTCTCCCATTGCAAGAACTATAGATCTAGTAGGCCAAACCAAACGAATAATTCGAAGAGACTTGCAAGGATATTATAATCATACATAAAAGAGTTCAGAAAAGAACCAAATATTTCTCATAGATAATCTTGGTCATAAACCCACAATTCATCGGATCTCGACAAACACACCGCAAAAAGAGAATACATCGAATAGATCTCCTCGAAGACCGAGGAGAACTTGGTATTGAGATCCAAAGAGAGAGAAGAAGCCATCTAGGTACTAACTATGGACCTGAAGGTCTGTGGTAAACTACTCACAACTCATGGTGAGGCGATGATGATGATGTAGAAGCACTCCATGGTAGATCCCCCCTCCGGCGGAGCTCCGGAGCAGGCCCCAAGATGGGATCTCACGGGAACAGAAGGTTGCGGCGGTGGAATTAGGGTTTTTTCTCCGTGTGTGATGTTTTCGGGGTACATAGGTATATGTAGGAGGAAGGAGGGCACTAGGGGCCAAACATGTGGCCCACGACGCAGGGGGCGTGCCCTGTAGGGGGGGGGGGCGCCCCACCCTCGTGGACGCCACGTCAGCCCTATTCCGTGGTTCTCAAGTCTCCCGTGCAGATTTTGCTCCAAAAATATCTCTCCCTAAGGTTTCATTCCATTTGGACTCTGTTTGATATTCCTTTTTTTGTAAAACCCTTAAATAGGCAAAAAAAACAGCAATCTGGACTGGGCCTTTGGGCTAATAGGTTAGTCCCAAAAATAATATAAAAGTGTATAACAAAGCCCATTAAACATCCAAAACATCATAAATAATAGCACAGAACAATAAAAAATTATAGATACATTGGAGACGTATCATCCGCTCATCATTCATGAGAAAATGGCTGGTAACCGGGATGCCCAGTCCCATGCTCAAAATCATAATACTTAAACAAAACTCCCCCAGGGCTGTTGTTGGTTTGGACGGTACCCGTTGTTTCGGGCTAGCCGTGGAGCGTGCTTGTTGGTGGTTGGGGGAGTATAAACTTTACCATTCTGTTTGGGAACCGCCTATAATGTGCGTAGCATGGAAGATATCAAGATTCTTGGTTGTTATGTTGATAGTGTAAGTATACCGCTCAAAATGTTATTCATCTCTGTTTAAAAATCGAGCTCTGGCACCTCTACAAATCCCTGCTTCCCTCTGCGATAGATTAACTTGGTGCATTTACTTTTCCCATTTGACAACTCTAAAATATGGTTTAGGCAGAACATGAGTAAATTCGAAATATGCACATGAGGATTTTCTCGGAATTGTTGTTTGTTGTTTCCGGCCCCACTTAAATTGCTTAGATAGTGTAGTTTATTTGTGTTGCACCTCTTGCCATGTTAACAACATTGAAATTTATTGGGTTCATAGCAAGATCAAACTAAATATGTGAATGTGGTGTTTCGTCAATATGCAAGTCGTTGCATATTGAGCTCCACTTAACTTGTAGTTTTGTTTGTGCACTTTGCCATGCCATGCATATTTAAACTGGACATGCATCATATTTTGTTTTTGCATCATGCCATGTTTATGCTTGTGTGTTTAGCATTTTGTTTGCTTCTTTCCGGTTTGCTTCTCTCGTTAGCTTCATTTTTGTTCCGGAGTTGTGAGGATTCGTTCGACTACATCCGTTTGTATTCTTCATGGACTCGTTCTTCTTCCTTGCGGATTCCAAACAAGATGACCGTTTTTTGATATCACCTCTATCCTTGCTTTGCTAGTTGTCTCGCTCTATTGCTATGTCGCGCTACCTATCTATTTGATTGTCAGCCTTCTACATTGCCATGAAACCTCTAACTACCCTCCTAGCAAACCGTTGATTGGCTAAGATACGCTTTTGCTCGTCCACCTACTATAGCGTTTTTAGTTGCATGTGAAGTTGAAGATTGCTCCATGTTGGAACCTGAATATGTTGGATATCACAATATATATTATGTTTAATTAATGCACCTATAAACTTGGCAATGGGTGGAAGGCTTGTCCTTTTGCTCGGTGTTTTGTTCCACTCATGCCGCCTTAAGAACCGATAAACCAGTATTATGTTCCTTGATTTTGCATCCCTAACGCGGTTGGGGTTTACGGGCCCCCCTTGATAGTTCGCTTTGAATAAAACTCCTCCAGCAAGGCCCAACATTGGTTTTATCATTTGCCTAATAACTAAAAACTTGCATAGGGAGTAATTAACCCGAGGATTCTTAATCAACAACCTGGGCCAGTGCTCCTCATAAGTGTTGGTCCAAACCGGGCAGACTGCAGGGCCGCCTCGGGGAAACCCGAGGTATTTTGTATATACTTATAGGCTAACCTATCCGATCGTGGCCTGAGACGAGATACGCACGGCTCCTATCGGGGTGTCGACACGTCGAGAGGTCTTGCTGGACTTGTTTTACCATTGTCAAAATATCTTGTGCACCGGGATTCCGAGTCTGATCGGGTTGTCGCTAAGATAAGAGATTTTACCTCTGCTGATCGTGAGAGCTTGTGACGGGCTAAGTTGGGACACCCCTGCAGGGTTATGATCTTTCGAAAGCCGTGCCCGTGGTTATGTGGCGGATTGTAGTTTGTTAATATTTGGTTGTAGATAACTTGACACAAAAACTCAAATAAAATACACAACTTGTGTGCGTAGCCGTGATGGTATCTTTTCGAGGGAGTTCGGGAAGAGAACACGGCTGGGTTATGAATGACTCGTAGGTAGACAGGATCACTTAGTGATCATAACTAGTTTACGATCGTTGGCGTAGCTTCTCATCTCACTCTGAAAGTTCGTAAGCTAGCCACCTCATATATGCTTAGCGCTTGCTGCAACCCCACTTGATACCTTCTCCCCAGCAAAAAGCTTTGGTGGTTTTGATACCCGGGAACAAGATTGCTGAGTCCTCGTGACTCACATTTTACTACACAAACCAGTGCAGGTTCAACTGAGTTTGATGCATGAGAGGAGCCAGAGCTCCAATGGGAGTTCGATGAAGAGCATGGGCGTATGTACGTGACATACCCCGATGATCAGTAGTGGTTCCTACTAGGGCCGATCAGGCATAGCTGGGTGGTTATCTTTTCTTTTGGTTCCGTCGATAGTCGGACATTTTGTGTGTACTCTGAATGATGTATGAATAATTTGATCATTGTGTGACATGGCGATTGTAAGCCAACTATTCACTTCCTTTTTCATTTACATGGGAATGTGTAAAGATGACCCTTCTCACGATCATACCAAATGTGGTTATGCCTCTAAGTCGTGCCTCGACACGTAGGAAGTATAGCAGCATCTTGGCGGTTACAAGTTGGTAATCAGAGCCTTCCCCGACCTAGGAGCCCCTGCTTGATCGAACCGATGTCGATGTTGAGTCTATAAACAAAAACTGTTTTGAGTCTTAGGAATATATATATATATATATATATATATATATATATATATATATATATATATATATATATATATATATCGGAGAGTAGGAATTCTTTTACTCCTTATCCCCTTCGTCGCTCTGGTGAGGACTCCTGACATAGAAGTTTTGACTTCACTCTCCTCTTTTTCACTAATATTTTTTAGGATCACGCGAGTATTGTTGGGATCATTCCGATATCTTTGTGACGAGAACATTGTTCTTGGTGCCTCCTATCATTTAGGGGTTATGGCAGTGTCCCGAGGAGTTAAGCTCCGAAGTGTTGTCTTCACAGTTGTATCGTTATAGTTCCGGAGTACCAGAGGTCGCCGACATCGAAAACTCTTCTATGCATGACTGGTGGTGAGATAACCCCGACGTCACCCAGTACTAGGGGATAGTTCGAGAGTATCGCCACAGCTAGTATAGCGGATGCTTTTCGAAGGTCTGAGGTACACAGTTTCCGAAGTTGCCTGTTTATGTGTTGTCAGATGGATATAGTTGGATCTAGGGATTGTTAGTTGGGTGAGATATTTGTGCTTTCCATGTATGCCTAACACCAGATTGCATAACCAGAAAGTTTTGGGAGTTAATAGGTGGGAATTCAAGTAGCTCTAGGTAATCTTCCAACGAATACATGATATGAGGTTGGGGTTCAATGTCTAGCGATTCACTTGTCACGGTCGATTTTACAGTGGCCTCATTGCGTCTTAAAGAATCCTTGGCTATGCTAATTCGGGGACGCTTCATAGTTATTCATGATGTCCGCTATAACGTCGTGCTTGGGGGGCCTCATCACGAAAACTTTGGACAGAATCTCTAACATATGTTTGTTCCGGCTTCTTTCGCATGCCAAATCCTTTGTTTTGTTTTCAGTTGTGGTATTCGAGTTTCTTCAAAGTCAAGTGATGATTCCATACCTTTCCTAAGTGGTGTTCTCATATTTTGATGTGGATGCTAATCCTTTTGATCATGCGGAATGATCAGGTCAATTCTTTTCCAACCGAATGCCTTCTCTTCAAGTTATTCCATATGGATGCCATTGAGAAGCCTGAGGATTGTTCGTTTCATCATCTCAAGTTGCCTTTGTTTTTCCCACCCTCCCACCCTTCTTTTCTCGCAGCAAGAAATCTCAAATCAAGTATCCATTATATTCACGTGAAGTCTCTTCATTCTTTCCTTCGATGTTGTTTATCCAGTGATTCTCGTGAAGATGCTAAGGAAGCTTCTAGTTTATCATTCTCCATTCTCGTTTCTTCTCCGATGGACTAAAATCAAAGCTTCAGTGTTGACCATATCTCTTATTTTTGTTTCACATATTTTCCCATGTTGGAATTCTTATCAAAGTCTCTCTCATTTATTAAACTCTCTCTAATTCTTCTCTGGAGTGTAGAAGATATCCTAGAAGATTCGTGTTTCCATTTTCAATCCGTTCAAACTATTTTGAGGTTGTCATCTCATTCAAGTCATTTAATTCAACTGATGCAATCTCTCTTTTAAAATCATTCAACAATGTTTCTTTTGAGTGGGCCCTAACCATAGGTCTTTCCCAAGGATCTTACCTGACTCTTCTAATTTTTCTGGAGTTATTCTCAAATTCTTTTTAAAGTTTGACGTAAGAATGAATTTTCATCAGTCACATGCCTTCTCCAAGATCGTTTCCAAATTCTTTTCATCGTTGGCTTAACCTTTACATTCTTCATTCTTCTGGAGTATCTCAAAATTCTTCTAGGTGTTTGTCATCATCTTTCTCAGCATTTGAAGACCAAAGAAGAATTTCCCCTAAATCTTGGTCCGTTCTCTTGAAGATTCATTGTTCTAGCTTCATGACATCCTCATTATTGTTTTCGATTGTCAGTATTCTTTTCATACGCATCCAAAGCATTTCAGGAGTGTTTTGTGTTGTTTATACGGAGGTCATCATTTCAGAATTCTTCATTCTCAATGTTCTACTCTTGTTCTCAAATTCTTCCGGTGCATCATTCAAGTATTCTCTACTCTTGTGACGCCCGGGTAATCAAGCTACAGTAACCTTCTCGTAATGATGCCACGTCACTTCGATTACTATTGCTACAAAATAAAGTCGAACGGTCAAAGTTTTCAAATATTAAAACTAAAATGTTTTGGATTTTACAAATAAATCAGAAATAATATTGGTGTAGGAACCACACCTTTATAATGTGTTTAAATGCACTAAAGTAAATAAAACAATGGTGAAACTATTATTTAAATGGTTTTACAATATTAAACAATTTCAAAACTATTTTTATTTTAGTGCTAAATTATTTGTGGCAGTGGCATTAGTTGAAACATTAATTAAGGTGCCACTTTAGTATTTTATTAAAACTAAAACAAAGCAGCTAAGAAGTAATAAGAAAATAAGAAAAGGAGAAAGTAAAAATAAAACAAAAAAAATTAAACAACCCTCCTCGCTGGGCCTCGACCCAGCTGGCCACTGGGCCAGCCAGGCCGGCCCACCTGGCCTCCCATAACCCCCACTCCCCCCTTCTCTCCCAATCCCATCTGGATCGAGGCTCGAGAGCCGACGACGCCACCGCGCCCGGTGTCGCGCCGCCGTCGCCGCTCGTCACTCACCGGAGCTCCTCCGTCGTCGCCAACACCGCTCGGCGCCGTCCTCCCCACCGGACGTCCCCGTCCTCCTCCTCGAGGCCGCTGCCAATGCCCCCACGAACGCCGGTAAGGCTCGACCTCTTCCCCTCTGCCCTCTGCCCTCGCGCGCCGTTAGCCGCGGCCATGACGCCCGACCCGACCTCCGCTTTCCCTTGCCTCGCCGCGAACCCCGTCCGGCCGGTCCATCGCTGCACCACTGCGCCTCCACCGCGTTGCTCTCCCGCCGCGCTCGGCCTACCTCCGCCGCGGCCACGCGCCCGCTTCGGCCACGACCAGCGCGTCGCCCTGCTCCCCTCACCGCCTCGTCCACCCGTGGGCGCTCTTTCCCCAGCGTGCCCACCTGTTGCCCGCCCGCTGCAGCTGCCGCCCTCGCCAACACGCCCTTACCCCATCACCCGCACGCGCTCGCCCGCCGGCACCACCACGCGCCTGCGACCCGCCCGCTCGGTCGTGCCCTTGCCGCGCCGCGCGCTTGCCCGCGCCATGGCCCTACTGCCGGCTTCGCTCGCCGCAGCGCCGCAGCGCCGCCCGAGCCCCGCCTCTGCCACTCCCTGTGCGCCGCCCAGCGCCCGCGTCTTACGCTTGCCGGCCGCGCCCGTCGCGCCGCCGCTACCCCCCTTGGCCACACCCTCGGCCCAACTCGCCGCTGACGCCCGTGGCTCTGATGCCCTGCGACCGCGTGCCATCGCCCTCTGCTCCGTCGGCGCCCCGCCACTGGCTCGGATTGCCTCGCCCGTCGCCTGCAGTGCCCGTGCGCCCAGCGCCAGTAACCCGCTGCCCGCACGCCCGCTAAGCCCCCTATGCCAATGACCAGTGGCCCCCTGCCCCGGAACATTTTTCTAAAAAATGAAAAAGAAAATATTAAAATAAATAAATAAATAAATCTAAGTAACCTTGTTAATTAACCTAATTAATATGTTATTTAAACTAATTAATTGTTTGTTAACTAAACAAGCTATGACATGCGGGACCCACCCTGTCAGTTGACTGGTCAACGGTCAACTTTGACCGCTGACGTCATGATGATGTAGTAATGATATTTCGAATTAATTAAATAATAATGATCTTCATGTAAGTTTTAATTATATCCTTCTTGGATATCTATCACTTTGGGACTAATTTTCATGTGTTGTTCTTGATAAGCTCAAAAAAATACTCCCTCCGTCCGGAAATACTTGTCGGAGGAATGGACGTATCTAGATGTATTTTAGTGTTAGATACATCCATTTTTAGTCATTTCTACGACAAGTATTTCCGGACGGAGGGAGTATAAGTGAAGATCATGAGTATATATTTTTTCTTTTCTCTCAAAATAATTTAAGTAAAGCAAGAGATTTCTTATTTTTTCTACTAACTCTCAGATAAAATTAAGTGAAGCAAGAGAGTATTTCTTAAAAATATATTAAAGCACACCGTGCTAAAAAAGATATAAGTGAAGCACCAGAGCAAATCCATAGCTCATAAAAATTTAAGTGAAGCAAAGAGAGCTATTCTAACAAGTCATGGCATAATTATGGCTCTCTCAAATAGGTGTGTTCAGCAAGGATTCAAGACTTAAAAAGAAAAAGAAAACAAGCAAAGAATCATATCATACAAGACACTCCAAGCAAAACACATAATATGTGACGGATACAAATATAGCTTCAAGTAAAATACCGATGGTCGTTAGAAGAAAGAGGGGATGCCACTCGGGGGCACCCCCAAGCTTAGTTGCTTGCTTATCTTTGGATAGTAGCTTGGATGCCATGGGCATCCCCAAGCTTAGGCTCTTATTACTCCTTATTCCTTCATCCATCGTAAGATAACCCAAAACTTGAAAACTTCAATCACACGAAACTCAACAAAACTTTCGTGAGATCCGTTAGTATAAGAAAACAAATCACTACTATAAGTACTGTAGCAAACCAATTCATATTTTATTCGTGCATTATATCTACAGTATTCCAACTTTTCTATGGCAAAAACTCACCATAGAATCATCAAAACAAGCACACAACGCAAAGGAAACAGAATCTGTCAAAAACAGAACAGTCTGTAGCAATCTAGAAATTTCGAATACTTCTGTAACTCTTTTTTTTGAAAAATTAGGACCATGTGAACAATTCGTATATTAATCTTCTGCAAAAAGAATCAACTCAAAAACACTCTTTTGTTAAAAACGAGAATTTTTCTCATGAGTGCAAAACTTTCTTTTTTCAGCAAGATCAAATCTACTAACACCCAACATGATCCTAAAGGCTTTGCTTGGCACAAACATTTATCCAAACCACAAAAACACATCTAAATAGAGGTATTAATGGGAATTTTACTTAAAACAGCAAGAAAATCAAAAAGCAAAAAGATACAAGTTGGATTGCCTCCCAACGAGCGCTATCGTTTTACGCCCTTAGCTAGGCATGAAGCAAACATCTAAGTTGCATCATCCTTGTTTTCCAAATCCTCAACCACACAATTCTTCAAAGATTGCGCGTATAATTCTTCAACAAATACACTCCTAGGGATAAGATCAACGAATCTGCTTTTGTAAAGGGGGCCTTTTATTACTTCAATAAAGTTGGGGTGAATACTAATTATTTTAAGATCCCCATCATTGTTAGTAGAAGTAGCCCCTTTGTTCTTGCGTCTCTTTCTGGGAGTTTTTTCAATAGAATTAATAGAAGAAAAAATGGTGCCCAAGTTACTATGAATTTCTTCTAATTTATCAATCCTAGAAGGACTTTCTTCAATTCTTCCATTAACTATGGGTTCCTTCTCTTTTAGCAATTTAAGAACATTACCCGCTTTCACCCCAAATTTATTAGCAAGCTCATGCATCTTTGTATCTAAATTTTCAATATGTTCTTTAGTGAGCATTCCCTTTTCAATAGCATCTATTCTTTTCATAACATGCTAAGGAGTCAAAGTTGTTTCATTAACGAAAATAAGAGGAGTTCCCACTAAACTTCCCATAGCATTCAAAGCATCAAGAGGAGGACAACTTAAGAAATTTCCTCCGGTAATGGTATCAAGAACAAATCTATACCAAGTATATTTTTTTGAAGAAGAACAATAGTAGATTGCTTGTGGATAGATCTGTTATTAGCATTGCAAACCCGGTACCACGCATCTTTTAGGATTTCTCCTCCTCTTTGCTTAAAGTTAAGAACTTCGTTCTCGGGGCTGCAAATGATGAGGGGAGGACTAACCTTGATGACAAGAGCTCAAATAGACCCGGGAAGAAAACGGCGAACGAAAAGGAGGGCAAATAAAAACAGGCAAATTTGTGTGAAGTGGGGGAGATGAAAACGGGAGGCAAATGGAAAATAATGTAAATTGCGAGGAGATGAGATTTGTGACTAGGAACCTAGTATATGTTGAAGATCCTCCCCGGCAACGACGCCAAAAATTCCTTTTGATTACTAGCTAGAACTACGTCAGTATTTCCCCAAAGAGGAAGGGATGATGCACTATAGCAGCGGTAGGTATTTCCCTCAGTGATGAAACCAAGGTTATCAAACTAGTAGGAGAACCAAGCAACACAACATAAATGACACCTGAACACAAATAACAAATACTCGCAACCCGACGTGTAAAAGGGGTTGTCAATCCTGTCGTGGAGTTGTCACGGCAGATGTCCTAAGGAAAGGACTTAATTGTGGAGCCATCACGACGTGGTTAGCTTAAAGGGGTTAAAACGGGACAAAGGACACGGGGAGTTTATACTGGTTCGGACCCTTGCAGTGAGGGTAAAATTCCGTGCTACAGTGTTAGCTATAAAATCATCAGCTTTGCGCTTACTGCCACCGCTCTGATTGGCCGGGTTAAACTGCTGTCCTCTCATATCATTGCTCTTCTTTCCCTTTCCCGATCTTTCAGCCTCAGATTCAGGGTCCTTAGTACTATCAGAGTCAGCATATTTGATGAGAGCCGCCATGAGCTACCCCATATCATCACAATGACGTGTAAGCCGCCCTAACTGCTGCTTGAGTGGAAGGAAACGACAATTATTCTCCACCATTAACACTGCTGATTCAGCGTTGATCTTATTTGAAGAATGTATAATGGTTGAGACCCAGCGCACCCAGCTGGTTGTTGATTCGCCCTCGGCTTGAAAACAAGAAGCTAAATCCACAATTGACATCGATTGCTTGCATGTATCCTTGAAATGTCGGATAAACTTGGCCTTCAGCTCCGCCCACGACCCAATGGAGTTGGGGGCGGTCCTTTCAACCAATTGCCGGTTGTGCCCTCCAGCATCATGGTGAAATACTTAGCATACGCGTCCTCACTAACATCCAGCATCTCCATAGCCATCTCATAACTCTCCACCCAAGCCTCAGGGGGTTGATCTGCTGTGTAGTTAGGCACCTTACGAGGGCCCTTGAAGTCCTTGGGCAAACACTCGCTCCGCAGAGCTGCCGTTAAACACGGCACGCCCCAAACTCGATAAGCTCTACCTGTCTCTACTGAAGTTGCCGGGTAAAATGGCGTCGGCTGATGATCTGCCGCCTGAGTCACAAGCTCGTCCTCCCGGCGCGTCCTGCCCTAATCCACTAAGTCATGTGCGTTGGCTCCATGGCGTGCCAGATCATGCCCACGAGGCTGGTCACGGTGCCGCTCCGTGCGTGAAACTGCAGGCGAGTCAACGTGCCTGTTGTAGCTGACACTTGTATGAGGGTGAAAGTGCAACTAATCCCCGGGTGGTTTTGGTAATTAATAACAACATATATATCATTGAACTAATATTATCTTGAGAATCATTTCAGAGAAGTTCGATGATATGGGTATGGAAATGTCTGAAGAAGTGGACCCCTCAAAATGCTAAGACTAGCATTGGCAAAAGCTCAAGACTCCATTTTTGGTTTAGTGATCAAAGATCACATTGAGTCCATAGGAAAAGCCAATACTATTAAAAGGGGATGAGGTTGTGTTAATGTTCTTGTTGCTCAAGTGCTTGGTGATCTAACTCCCTCAACTATCAGCACTATTCACTACTTATCACAAACCCTAACATCTCGGTCACACCGATTTCTCCAACTCAGTCCCACCGAGATGAACCTCTTCAGTTGTTTCTCCAAACCCTAGCTTCTCGGTCAAACCGATTCTGAGTTTCGGTCTCACCGAAAAAGGGCTGCCAACCTTCTGTGATCAGTTGACATCAATTCGGAATATCCGAGTTTATATTTTCGGTCTCACCGAGATGGCAAACCCTAACCTTTGACTCACTTCGGTCTCACCGAGATGGTATTTTCGGTCCCACCGAAAATCCCAACGTTCACTATATTTGAACTTTCGGTCTGACCGAGTTTTAACTTCGGTCTCACCGAGATTGGTCAAATGTGTGTGTAACGGTTGGATTTTGTGTGGAGGCTATATATACCCCTCCACCCCCTCCTCATTCGTGAGGAGAGCTATCAGAAAGTACCACCACTTCTACCATACACTTTCTGAGAAGTGAACCACCTACCCTTGTGTTGAGATCAAGCCATTCCATTCCTACCATATGAAACTTGATTTCTAGCCTTCCCAAGTTGCTTTCCACTCAAACCCTTCTTCCACCACAGCCATATCAGAGAAGAGAGTTGAGTGTTGGGGAGATTATCATCTGAAGCACAAGAGCAAGGAGTTCATCATCATCAACACCGTCTATTACCTTTTGGGGGGTGGTGCCTCCTAGATTGGTTAGGTGTCGCTTGGGAGCCTCCGTCTTTGAGATGTGGAGTTGAACCAAGAAGTTTGTAAGGGCAAGGAGATCGCCTACTTCGTGAAGATCTACCCCGAGTAAGGCTAGTCCTCCGTGGGCGTAGGCCGTGATGGAATAGACAAGGTTGCTTCTTCGTGGACCCTTCGTGGGTGGAGCCCTCCGTGGACTCGCGCAGCTGTTACCCTCCGTGGGTTGAAGTCTCCATCAACGTGGATGTACGATAGCACCACCTATCGGAACCACGACAAAAATCTCCGTGTCACCAAACTGCGTTTGATCTTCTCCACCTCTCTTTTACATGTGCAATTTACTTTCCGCTGCTTATACTCTAGAATTGCATGTGTAGGGTGATACTTGAATTGATCTTAATTGTGAAACTGCCAAAAACATTGCATGATCTAAAGGCAGATTTTTTATATTGTCAAGTAGTCTAATCACCCCCCCTCTAGACCTACTTTCGATCCTACAAGTGGTATCAGAGCTTTGGTCTCCATTGCCTTGGTTTCCATTGCATTGGACTCCATAAGCTTGGTTTCACAACCTAGGAGAGTATGGCGTCTAGTGAGGGTAATTATCGTAGAGGTCCTTACTTTGATGGTACAAATTTTGCTAGTTGGAAGCATAAAATGAAAATGCATATTCTTGGTCATAACCCAGCCGCATGGGGCATTATTTGTGTTGGCATGAAAGGTGATTTCTTTGAAGAAGGAAAAGTTCCGGATCACGAAGCTACACCCGAAGAGTTGCGGATGTTGCAAAACAATGCTCAAGCTTGTGACATTCTCTTCAATGCTTTGTGTCCCGAAGAGTTCAACAAAATCAGTCGTCTTGAGAATGCTAAAGAGATTTGGGATACTTTGGTTGAAATGCACGAAGGTACTGAATCTGTGAAGGAATCAAAGCTAGATATTCTTCAAGGTCAACTTGACAAGTTCAAGATGAAGGATGGTGAAGGAGTCGCTGAAATGTACTCTAGGCTTATGAGATTGCCGGCTTAGGAAGCGAAGAAATGACCGACCGATTCATCATTAAGAAGATTCTCAGAGCTTTGGATGGAAAGTATGACACCGTGTGCACTTTGATCCAAATGATGCCAAACTACAAGACTCTCAAGCCAACTGAAGTCATTGGAAGAATTGTTGCTCATGAGATGACACTTAAGGATAAGGAAGAGCTTCACAATAAGTCAAGTGGTGCTTACAAAGCTACAAGTGATGCTCCTACTACCTCAAGTGACAAGCTAATTTCCAATGAAGAGATAAGCCTAATGGTCAAGAACTTCAACAAGTTCTACAAGAATAGAGGCAAAGAAAGAAGCTCAAAGTCTAGATCATATGATGAAAAGAGATCTTCTAGCCGTGATCGAAACTGCTACAATTGTGGAAGACCCGGACACTTCTCAAATGAGTGTACGGCTCCCCACAAGAGAAGAGAAGAATCTCCAAGAAGAAGAGCAAGAGATGAGTCACCTCGGAGAGAGAGAAGGAGCAGAGATGATCGTTATGAACGAAGACCCTCTCGGAGAAGCAAGGATTCGGAGAGGAAAGACAAGTCATCAAGGAGCTACACAAGAAGAAGACATCAAGCTCATATTGGTGAATGGGTCTCCGGCTCCGACTCTGACAATCAATCCGATGGAAGCTATCACTCCGACTCCGACTATAGTCAAGATGAAGGTGTTGCCCGACTTGCACTAGTATCCTCCAACTCCAACTCCTACGACTTATTTGATTCACCAAATGAGGGAATTGGAAGATGCTTCATGGCTAAAGGCCCCAAGGTAACACACCCTGAATTCATTGACTTTGATAGTGATGAGGATGACTTGCTTGGTGAAGATGAGCTCTTGCATGATAAATCTAGTGAGCTTAGTAATGATGAAAATGCTAGTAGTCTTTATAGTCGAGAAGAGTCGAATGACAATGCTATGAAGGAGATTGAGCGTCTAACTAAAGAACTAAACACTCTTAAGTTAGCTCATGAAACAACTCAAGAAGATCATAGAGAGCTCCTAAGAACTCATGAGAAGCTACGCTTCGAGAAGCTCACTCTAGAGCAAGAACATGAGTTTCTAAAAGCGATCAATGACGATCTTCGAAAGAAGAGTTCTTCATATCTTGCCAAACGACTTCTCTTGTCTAATTTCTTGCCACCTATTAAGACTAAGCATGACAAGCATAAGAAAAATTCTTCCTCTAGTAGTAACAATAACAATGTTAAATCCAATATTGTTGCTGCTAGTAGTTCTCTTGATTCCACTAACAATGTTTCAAGCCAAGTTACACTTGAGCAAGAAAATAGCTTATTGAAGGAAATCATAGAGAAAGGTGTCTACAAGAGTCTTGCCGGAAGCAAGAACTTTGAGGAGATTGTTCGCAAACAAGGAAGACACCGGAAGAATCAAGGGATTGGTTTTGAGCGAAAGTTCAACGCCGAAGGTGTTGAGTGGGAAGAAGGTCAATACCCTACTCCACAGTTTGTCTCACAAAAGGAGAAGTATGATCCTACTTCTTCCAATGTGGAACAAGCCCAAGATGACCTTCCACCACAAGACCACAAGCTAAAGGCCAAGGACAAGCTTCAAGAGGAGATTGATGCATTCATTGAAGCACCTCAAGCCATGGTCAAGTGGGTTCCCAAGGACACATCAAGTTCTACTTCGTCAAGCTCAACTACAACACCAAGGATTCCCATCAAGATGATGTGGATCCCAAAGAAGAAGAACTAGTAGGTTCTTGAGGGTGACTCCGCCAACAAACTTCACTCATATTCATTTTGGCAAGAACTTGTGCAATCATCTTCCACATCATGCACTTGTTCATGGAGTCACAAACCCTCTTGTTGGTAAGTCAAGGGACAAGGTAATCATTGCTTTCATGGACATTATCTTTTGTGTACTTCACTCTATGTCCATGGATATTCTTGTTTGTTCCTTGTGGGACTAACCCATGTAGGTATTGAAAGTGCCCTAATCCAAGGATAGCTCTCAACTCTTGATGATCTACATCAACATTGAGCATCCACATCTTCAACATCTACATGAAGTCTTCTACGACAACCCAAGGTTAGTTTGACCCTTTAAAAGGGGTTCTCACATCTAGGGGGAGCTTTGCTCTAAAAAATTGAGCTAAAGCATCTCCAAATGATGTGAACACATAAATGCTTTATGTAAAAGTGGTAACCCCACTTGTGCTTAAACGATGAGTATGACCTATGATCAAATGTTCTCATTTGGCTCCTAAGTCAATATACTCATATATAGATGACCTAGTCATCGACAAATTGTGTGCTAGTAGCTAGAGTGATTGGTTGTGCTTGTTTGACACATATTTCAGTTGCTATCTTATTGTGTGAGCATGTTGAATGCATGATTTTATTCATTCAAGGACATCCATTTGTGGTTTTGATTGTTTTGGTTTCTTTTTCTGGCCAAATGGATGGACAAGAATGCCTAAGCACCCTCCCTAGCTATCTATGCTATCTTGTCTCAAATTCTATTCATGCTTATATCACAACTTTGAACAAGTCTTTTTCGGACAGTCCGAGTGAGGAGCACTCGGAACCACCGATTCGTCTAAGGCTGACTTCCAAAACCTTCTAAGTCCATTTCGGTCTGACCGGCTTCTCAATCTCGGTCCAACCGAAACACTTAGATTGATCTAGGTTTCATCTCGGTGAAACCGAGTTCAAAATCTCGGTCTGACCGATATGCGTAACTGCACTGCAATTATGCATCTCGGTGACACCGAGTTTTTCAACTCGGTCCCACCGACAGCACGGGGTTATATATACTGAGGGCTGCGCACGATCTATTCCTTTCAAACGTTCGCCCTCCAAGACCCCTGCTGCCGCCGCCCTGGTCTACGGATCGTCGCCTTCATCACCTGTGCGCCCTCGCTGCAGGTCTCCGCCGCCGTCAACGGTAATCTTCTCCGCCGTTGCCGCCGTAGAGGGACACCACCAAGTTAGGGTGTGTCCCGATCCCTTTCATGCTCCACTTCTGATTCTTGCATGATAGGACTGCCCTGATTCAATCCAAGTTTGATATGATCCCAATACATTGTTAAGATCTTCTAGTTTCGAGGAAAATTCTTAGGTTTAGGTTTCCACGGAATGCATCTCGGTGAAGCCGATTCCTGAAACTCGGACTGACCGATTTGTTCTCTGACCATTGCACTACATAGTTCGGTCTGACCGAGTTGTGAAAATCGGAATGTCCGAATTGAAGTTTCTGTGAAACCCTAAGTTTTCGGTAGGACCGAAACCCATTTCGGTCTGACCGAAAGTGGTGTGTAGGTTCTGTTGAACACTTCGGTTACACCGAAACTTGAAATCGGTTTGACCGAAATACATTCTGTGAAAACTCAAAACTAAGTTTTTAACTCATTTTTTCTTGCAAAAACTTCTGCAGTTGTGATAACTCTTCTACTCTGCCTACACCTTATCTGTTCACAGGTCTTTCAGCCATGTCAGATGTCAGTGACAGCCAGAACAGGTCTGAATCACCATTTGCTGAAATCCCAGAGGCAGAAACAAGTCCTGCAAGCAGTTCTAGTGATGATGGTGAGAGGAGCACCCCTAGTGGTCTGCCTCCTGCAGCTACGAGAACCAGGAAGAAGAGAACTTCTGATGATGAGGATTCCGACTTTGTTGCTGAGGAAGTTACCTCCAAGCCCAAGAGGAATGTGGTTGCCAAAGAGCACCAAGGGCAGCAGCCAAGGAAAGGTACAAGCAAGGTAAAACAGTCTGCAGTTGCCAAGAAGCTCAACTTGGAAGAGCCTGCTCCAAGCAAGGTGAAGAAGACTTCCAAGAGGAAGAGAGTTGTTTATGCTGAACCTCAAGTTGATGCTGCTGAAGAAGAAGAAGAAGAAGCACCCCAGCCTCCTCCTCAGAAAGCTAAGTTCATGGGTGATGCTATTCGGGCTCAAGCCTCCTCCAAGCCCAAGAAGCCTGCTCCAGCTAAGGCAGCTCCAGAGAAGCCCAAGAGGACAACCAGAAGCATTCCAGCTTCTGAGAAGAACAAAGGTGAGATGCCACCTTCTGAGTCAGATGAAGAGCATGTGTTGCTCAAGCTCCGTCCCAAGTTGCCACTCCACAATGATGCTCATCCTCAAGCTGAGGACATGAAGGCAAGGAAGGACAAAGGTCTCAGGCTATGGAGACAGTCTGATCCATATGCTGTAAGAAGAAGGACTGCTGTGGACCCCAGATTCCACACCAGAGAGCAGCAGGATTTCTATGAGACAGTGCTAATGGATAAGAAGCCCATTGTTGCTGACACCAGGTATGTTGACTGGAAGTACATTGACAGTAGAGAGCACCGGGACTTCTTTCCCCATGTGCATGAGAGCTTTACTGCATGTGGAGTTGCTGATTTTGTGGGTCAAGAACTGACAGCATGGAATGACGAGATGATCATGCAGTTCTATGCCACAGCCCATTTCTACCCTGATGGCAAGATCACCTGGATGACTGAAGGTCAAAGGTTTTCTTCAACTGTTGCAGAATGGGCAAAACTTCTGAACGCTCCTGTGCAGAGAGAGGACGACATTGATGTCTATGGGATTCCTAAGAAGAGTCATGATTCTATGAAGAATATGTACAAGGAGATCCCAGCTGCTGATTTGGAGGGATGGAAGCTCGGCTCAGTGTATTATCTCCAGGCTGGTCTGACCACCACTAACACTATTCTGAGGCATACTTTGATGCCTAAGTCAGGTGACCACCGGATGATACGAGGCTATTCTATCAACATGCTGCACATTCTCGATGAGAAGGCACCTTTTAAGGTGATGGACTTGATGGTAGAGACCATTAAGAGGACTGCAGCTGACCAGAAGAGGTCGTGTGGGTTTGCTCCGCAGATTCAGATGCTCATCAACGCCAAGTTTGGCACGGGCAAATTCATGTTGGATAGGAAGCACTTGCCACTGCAGCCAGAGCATGAGGACAACGTAGTTGTGATGGATGAAGAGGATCCCACCTCAGTTGAAGGGCAAGCCAAGATCGAAGCTGCAAAGAAAGCCAAAGCTGACAAAGAGGCAGCAGCAGCAGCAGCTAAGCCAAAGAGCTTTGGAGAACAGATTCTTGAAGCAACCCAGAGAATTGAACAACGCCTGGCCAGCATTGAGCAATCTCAGGAGAGCCTTGAGAGGATTGTCGAGGACAAGATCCACGCTCTAGACGTGAAGCTGACTGAGATTCAGGTGTCTGTCAACAAGCTTGAGGCAGACATGGAGGAGACTAGGCAGGAGAGAGCAGAGCTTATGCAGGATGATCTAGTCCAGGACTCTCATCGCCATACTGCTCAGGTTCCCAGAGGATCCAGATCTGCAGCTATCCCAGTGACAGACTCCAGGGCTACCACTTCAGCACCAGCTACAGCTCCAGCAGTTCCTACAGCTCCAGCATCCACTCCTCCACCGCAGACATCAGCAGAGGTCTTCGCAGATGCAGCTATCTCTACACCGACATCGACCCAGACGGGAGCAGCCAGCCGAGCCCGCAGTGACGTTTAGCTCTATACCTTTTCGAACTTTTTGGTAACTTGTTGCCAAAGGGGGAGAAATTGTTATAGATCATAGGGCTTCGAGAGAGAGAGTGCTCTTTCGTCTTTTCGTTCTTTTGCCGGTTTTCCTTGAGATACATTGGTTTCTTTTGGTTCCAGATACTTTATGTGTGCTTGCTACTACGTTTGATGCTACCTTAATGAGTGCTTAGCCATACTATGCTTTAATGTGTGCTTATTGCTTATCCTATGCTATTCCTTATTGTATGGCTATTTACTCTTGTCTTGGTGATTAAGTGCATGTTATTCATTCTTATCATTTTGTGCGCTCCACCAAGATGTATGTGACATGGAAGAGTGACCCATAATCCTAATCGATTGTGCATTTGCATTCAAACGCAAATTTTAAATAATGCACAAATTTAGGGGGAGCTCTTGTTTATCACATACTTCTCAAAGCGACGATAGTATTCATTGATTATATCTTTTGTCGAAGCTTTGATCTATATGTTGTCATCAATTACCAAAAAGGGGGAGATTGAAAGTGCAACTAATCCCCGGGTGGTTTTGGTAATTAATAACAACATATATATCATTGAACTAATATTATCTTGAGAATCATTTCAGAGAAGTTCGATGATATGGGTATGGAAATGTCTGAAGAAGTGGACCCCTCAAAATGCTAAGACAAGCATTGGCAAAAGCTCAAGACTCCATTTTTGGTTTAGTGATCAAAGATCACATTGAGTCCATAGGAAAAGCCAATACTATTAAAAGGGGATGAGGTTGTGTTAATGTTCTTGTTGCTCAAGTGCTTGGTGATCTAACTCCCTCAACTATCAGCACTATTCACTACTTAACACACACCCATAAGTAATCTCGGTCAAACCAACTCTGTCTCACCGAGATGAAGTTATCTCTACAAAACCTAACATCTCGGTCACACCGATTTATCCAACTCAGTCCCACCGAGATGAACCTCTTCAGTTGTTTCTCCAAACCCTAGCTTCTCGGTCAAACCGATTCTGAGTTTCGGTCTCACCGAAAAAGGGCTGCCAACCTTCTGTGATCAGTTGACATCAATTCGGAATATCCGAGTTTATATTTTAGGTCTCACCGAAATGGCAAACCCTAACCTTTGACTCACTTCGGTCTCACCGAGATGGTATTTTCGGTCCCACCGAAAATCCCAACGTTCACTATATTTGAACTTTCGGTCTGACCGAGTTTTCACTTCGGTCTGACCGAGATTGGTCAAATGTGTGTGTAACGGTTGGATTTTGTGTGGAGGCTATATATACCCCTCCACCCCCTCCTCATTCGTGAGGAGAGCCATCAGAAAGTACTACCATTCCTACCATACACTTTCTGAGAAGTGAACCACCTACCCTTGTGTTGAGATCAAGCCATTCCATTCCTACCATATGAAACTTGATCTCTAGCCTTCCCAAGTTGCTTTCCACTCAAATCTTTCTTCCACCACAGCCATATCAGTGAGGAGAGTTGAGTGTTGGGGAGTTTATCATCTGAAGCACAAGAGCAAGGAGTTCATCACCATCAACACCGTCTATTACCTTTTGGGGGGTGGTGCCTCCTAGATTGGTTAGGTGTCACTTGGGAGCCTCCGTCTTGATGATGTGGAGTTGAACCAAGAAGTTTGTAAGGGCAAGGAGATCGCCTACTTCGTGAAGATCTACCCCGAGTAAGGCTAGTCCTCCGTGGGCGTAGGCCGTGATGGAATAGACAAGGTTGCTTCTTCGTGGACCCTTCGTGGGTGGAGCCCTCCGTGGACTCGCGCAGCCGTTACCCTCCGTGGGTTGAAGTCTCCATCAACGTGGATGTACGATAGCACCACCTATCGGAACCACGACAAAAATCTCCGTGTCACCAAACTGCGTTTGATCTTCTCCACCTCTCTTTTACATGTGCAATTTACTTTCCGCTGCATATACTCTAGAATTGCATGTGTAGGGTGTTACTTGATTTGATCTTGTTTGTGAAACTGCCAAAAACTTTGCATGATCTAAAGGCAGATTTTTTATATTGTCAAGTAGTCTAATCACCCCCCCTCTAGACCTACTTTCGATCCTACAGAGGGGTTGAGTGAATCCGGTCACGACTATAAGAATAAGCCTGCTGCTATGCCAGCGCTGTTTGAAGAAGTTCCCGGGCCCTCTGGGCTTCCACAGCCACCGGAGTTTCGCCCTCAATTGGTAGAGCCGCCAATCGCGTTGCTGCTGCAATCATGTTATCTAGAGGGTTGGAGTAATGACCCGCCGGTGTCGCCGGGTGATGAGGTGCGGTGTGGATTTGATTCATATATGGAGAACCTGTCATGCGCGGTTAAACCGGCGCTCCGCCCCCTGGCACTTCAGCCGTCCGGTTTATCCCTGGCGGGTTACTGGTCCCTGCTCCAGTTGTGTTGAAAAGATTCATTGGTTCACAAACAAAAGGCAGACGACTCCGGTGCTTCCTCCTCATGACTTCGTTAGCAGCGTTCTGATCCACCGTGAGCCGGTACAAATCTGCTTGAACCCGCTGAGTCTAAGCATCCAAAACAGCCCATTCCGCAGTCATCCTAGCGTTCTCCGCCGCCAGGTCTTCCTTTTCTTTCACTATCTCCTCTCGTAGCTTAACCACATCTGCCTTGTGCTGCTCCTGGTTGTCCGGGGTTACCTCTGTTCCCATCAGAGTCATCAGAGCCTCCAACAGATCTGTCAAGACTTGAGCCGGCGGGCGCGCTGGTCCGCCCGCCTACCGTTGTTGCGCCGGGTGTTATGACCGTGGCAGCTGTCGAGCCCAGAACCGGCTGGGTGCTAGTCATGAAGATTGCCACCCTGTTCGACAGCTCACGAGGGTCCGGAATACTGTTACCATCGGACCAGCCTTCAAGTCGTCCGTTTTGTAGCTGATACATTGAATTGGTCTCGCCCGTGGACGATTCACCGTCAAAGTGAACGGCCGTCTCACCACGAGATTCAGAGCAACCAGCCCCATGGATGTATCCAACAAAGGCATGCCTCACGGTGGGCTGAACCTGGGCGGGTCGCGCATGCTGAGCCGTCTCGGTGATGTCGGTGCAGATGTCCAGCTCAGGGCCCGGTTCGCCGATCTTGCCGATGAAGATGTGGATTCTGTCGAAGGGGACCCGATACCCGTACTCAATTGAGCCGGCCTCGGGACCCCAGCCTACATCATCAATGTAAAGCTTGCCACGATGACTCTTGGTCATCCGGCCCACAACGTATCCCTTGAGCCCTTTGAAGTTGCCCTTCAAAAACTCAAAACCACTGTGCGCAGGCCCCACGGTGGGCGCCAACTGTCATGGAGTTGTCACGGCAGATGTCCTAAGGAAAGGACTTAATTGTGGAGCCAATGCGACGTGGTTAGCTTAAAGGGGTTAAAATGGGACAAAGGACATGGGGAGTTTATACTGGTTCGGCCCCTTGCGGTGAGGGTAAAACCTAATCCAGTTTGAGGTGGTATTGCTAGGGTTTCGATTGCTAGGGAGCGAATATGCTAGCCTGACTTTCGATCTGTTGTTTCTTGCCCTAAGCCGCTGCCAGGTCGTCCCCTTATATACACGGGTTGACACCCTGCAGCTTACAGAGTCCCGGCCGGCTCATATAAATGTGTCTGGCCCGGTGACTCGTCTTTACATGCCTTACAGTACAAGTCAAACATACATGGCAGTTTACACTTACGGGCCTTAAGCCACTCTGGGTTTCGGGCCTTTTATACGTTACTCTTCTCGAACCGCCGTCTTCAACATGCTTCCGGGCTTGGCCCATGAACCGCCATTGAGGTAACCCGACCCCTCCTGGGCGGCTCATGTCAAATAGTTATATCCCCAACAAATCCCTTTCGGGTAACGCACGTGAGAGAGTTGTAAATATTGATAGATCGAACGGCAAATAAGATAAATTGCAGCAAGGTATTTTTGGATTTTTGGTTTAATAGATCTGAAAATAAAAGCAAAGGAAAAGTAGATCGCAAAGGCAAATAATATGAGAAATAGACTCGGGGGCCGTAGATTTCACTAGTGGCTTCTCTCGAGAAAAATAGCAAACGGTGGGTTAACAAATTACTGTTGGGGAATTGATAGAACTTCAAGTAATCATGACGATATCGAGACAATGATCATTATATAGGCATCACGTCCAAAATTAGTAGACCGACTCCTGCCTGCATCTACTACTATTACTCCACAGATCGACCGCTATCCAACATGCATCTAGTGTATTAAGTTCATGAAAAAAATGGAGTAATGCAATAAGAATGATGACATGATGTAGACAAGATCTATTTATGTAGAAATAGACCCCATTGTTTTATCCTTAGTAGCAATGATACATACGTGTCGGTTCCCCTTCTGTCACTGGGATCAAGCGTCGTAAGATCGAACCCACTACAAAGCACCTCTTCCCATTGCATGATAAATAGATCAGGTTGGCCAAATAAAACCCAAATATCGGAGAAGAAATACGATGCTATAAGCAATCATGCATATAAGAGATCAAAGAAGACTCAACTAACTTCCATGGATATAAAACGATAGATCTGATCATAAACTCAAAGTTCATCGGATCCCAACAAACACACCGCAAAAGAGTTACATCATATGGATCTCCAAGAGGCCATTGTATTGATAATCAAACGAGAGAGAGGAAGCCATCTAGCTACTAACTACGGACCCGTAGGCCTACAAAGAACTACTCACGCATCATCGAAGAGGCACCAATGGAAGAGGTGAACCCCTCCGTGATGGTGGCTAGATTGGATCTGGTGGTTTTGGACTCTACGGCGGCTGGAATTGATATTCGTTGACTCCCCTAGGGTTTTTGGAATATTGGGGTATTATAGAGCAAAGAGACGGTCCGAGGGCACCCGAGGTGGGCACAACCCACCAGGGCGTGCCTGGGCCTCCTGGCGCGCCCTGGTGGGTTGTGCTCCCCTCGGAGCACCCCCAGGTGCTTCTCTGGCCCACTGGATGTCTTCTGGTCCCAAAAAAACCCACAAAAAGTTTCGCTGTGTTTGGACTCTGTTTGGTATTGATTTCCTGTGATGTAAAAAACATGCAGAAAACATCAACTGCCACTTGGCACTACTTTAATAGGTTAGTATCAAAAAAATGATAATAAATGACTATAAAATGATTGTAAAACATCCAAGAATGATAATATAACAGCATGGAACAATAAAAAAATATAGATATGATGGATACGTATCACGTGATAATAAATAAATTGGAAGTGCAAATGTGAAAGGCGAAAATAGTAAATACATGGTGAGTGTGGGTGTCAAAACCGGCGAATCTCGGGTAGGGGGTCCCGAGCTGTGGATGTAGGATCAATGTGGAACAGGGAACGCAGAGACAGTATTTACCCAGGTCTGGGCCCTCTCAAAGAGGTAAAACCCTACATCCTGCCTGATTGTACTAATGTGTGTATGATGGTTACAGAGTTGATCTACCACGAGATCAGATGAACTAAACCCTAGATGAGTAGGATGGTGGTTCTAGCCTCTATAGACTAAACCCTCTTGTTTATATAGACACCGGGGGTCTCTAGGGCTACACATGGTCGGTTTCTATCGGGAGATAAACACGCACACGTCATTATCTTGTCTTGAAGTACACACCAGGTCTTCGGAGATTTCCTTATAGAACACGGAGTTACCCAAACCTCGGCTTTCCTTAACAGAACACGATATATAGGCCGGCATCCCAAGGACCCCCCTATCCGGGACTCCCTCAGTGAGCCTTCTCTATTCGACGCCAGGTCAAGGCACTGGCCAATGTCTTAGATGCCCTGCTCCACAAAACATGAATCATAGAAGAAGCAACATAACACACACTGTACAGATGAACCAACAATAAAACATAAATTTGCAGCAAGAAGACACGCACAAAAACACGATGCATGAAGATAATCGGCTATATTACACATGCAAATCAAATGAGCAATGACACAGCGAACACAAACGATAAGGACAGACGGTTCACCCAATCGAACAACAACACCAAATCCTATGGATGTCACGAAGCAAGCAAACCTATCAAAGAACTAAGGATTAGACCACAACACCTCGTCAACACAATGCATACAAAAATGATCGAAGAAACGACTCACTTCAAAGAACAACAGTCTAATAACCACTACAAACAAACGATATGAAGCAGGTCTGAAAGCACAAGGGCTCCCTAGGTGATTTTGGTAATTAATGTCAACATATATCTTGTTGGACTAATGTTTTCATCTAGTATATTTCAGACTAGTTCAACAAATGGAGTGGCATGGACTAGAGGATGTGGAACCCCTTCAAGATGATAAGGACAAAAGGATTGGCTCAAGCTCAAAGCTCATGAATCTACATTTTCCATTTTAGTGATCCAAGATCACATTGAGTCCATAGGAAAGCCAATACTATAAAAAGGGGATGAGGTGTTGCTTAATGGCTTGCTTACTCAAAGTGCTTAGTGATATGCTCCAAAACCGTCAACCACTTTCTCACATCCACATATGTCCTAAACCCAAAAGTCAAACTCGGCCCCACCAAAAAGATCTACCCGGCACCACCGACTTCATTTGACATAGCCACTGCCAAACTCTCTGTTGACTGTTGTAATATTTTCGGTCTAACCAAGATGTGCAATCGGTCCCACCGAGTTAGCATTGCAAACTCTCTGTTACCTCTTCTTAACGTTTCGGTCCCACTGAAATGAGCGAATCGGTCCCACCGAGTTAGCCTGACCAACCCTCTGTGTGCTTATTACCAAAACCAGTCCCACCGAGTTTGTGTAATCGGTCTCACCGAGATTACGTTATGCCCTAACCCTAATGAAATCGGTCCTACCGAGTTGATCATATCGGTCCCACTGAAATGCCTAACGGTCACATAATGAACTAAATCGGTCTGACCGAGTTCTCTGAATCGGTCCCATGGAGTTTGGTTGATTGTGTGTAACGGTTAGATTTTATGTGGAGGCTATATATACCCCTCCACCCACTCTTCACTTGTGGAGAGAGCCATCAGAACATACCTACACTTCCATCATACATGTTCTGAGAGAGAACCACCTACTCAAGTGTTGAGATCAAGATATTCCATTCCTACCAGATGAATCTTGTTCTTTAGCCTTCCCCAAGTTGCTTTCCACTCAAATCTTTCTTCCACCATATCCAAATCTGTGAGGAGCTGTTTGAGTGTTGGGGAGACTATCATTTGAAGCATTTGAGCAAGGAGTTCATCATCAACACACCGTTTATTACCTTTTGGAGAGATGTGTCTCCTAGATTGGTTAGGTGTCACTTGGGAGCCTCTGACAAGATTGTGGAGTTGAACCAAGGAGTTTGTAACGGCAAGGAGATCGCCTACTTTGTGAAGATCTACCCCTAGTGAGGCAAGTCCTTCATGGGAGATGGCCATGGTGGGATAGACAAGGTTGCTTCTTCGTGGACCCTTCGTGGGTGGAGCCCTCCGTGCACTTGCTCAGCCGTTACCCTTCGTGGGTTGAAGTCTCCATCAACTTGGATGTACAATAGCACCACCTATCGGAACCAAGACAAAAACATCTGTGTCTTCACTTGTGTTTGCTCGTTCAAACTCCTCCCTTTACCTTCATATGCAATTGTCTTACTTTCCGCTGCTATACTCTTAGAAATGCATGTGTAGGTTGATTGCTTGCCTTGTGCTAAGTTGCTAAAATCTGCCAAGAACTAAAATTGGGAAAAGGCTAGATTTTGCTTTAGTCAAGTGGTCAAAGTTGCATGCTTTACTTCACAATATCTATATACTCTTGTTATGCATGCTTGTTGTGTATTGTGAAACTTAAACATGTGCTAAATCTCCACTCCAACTTCAAGCATGTTAAAAGCTGCCACTTTTCTTGCTAGAGTCTATTCACCCCCCTCTAGACACATACTCTTCTTGATCCTTTCAATTTGTATCAGAGCACTGATCTCCATTGCTTTGGTTTAATCACCATTGGAGGAAGATGGATGAGTCTACGTTGGGGAGTATTAGACGTAGAGTGCCTATGCTTGATGGAAAGTACTTTCATGAATGGAAAAATGATATGCTTGAGATCTTGACTATTATTTGAACAAGTACATTGATAATCCTTGCATGCCCCCCATTGATGCTTCGAATCCTACTCTCAATGAGAAACTAGACATGGTTCGAAATCTTAGGACTGTTAATCTTATCACTAGAGGATTGCCTAGAAACTTGCTTGTATGTTTGTCAACTCTTGAATGTGCTTATACTATATGGAGATTTCTAGAGGAACGATTCCCAAATTATTCCTTGAACAATCTGGATGAGATTCTCCATAAGTCTATTGCCTTAAATAAGACGAGTACTAGTGATCCTAAGTTTGGTGATTGTTTGTTTGAGCTTCGTGAACTCATGCGTGCCAAAGGAGATGTTGGAATAATTAGCAATATCATTTCCGAAGTCATTAGAATTCATAGAGATGAACATTGTTACAGTCATACTTCTAATGAATCACTCTCTCTAGGTGTTGATCAATCACATGACGATGAGGAACATGGATACTATGATGAGTAAGATGATAGTGACCTTGATGAACAAGTGAGACATTTTGGTCTTATGGCACATCTTCGTGGTTACGCAGCCGGAGGAAAGGAATGGGTGCTTGATAGTGGTTGCACGGATCACATGACCAGAGATAAGGACATGTTTGATGAGCTTGCTAGATATGATGGTCCACGAAAGTATGTTACCTTTGGTGACAACTCTAAGGGTAAAGTTGTTGGCCTTGGTAAGGTGGCCATATCCAATGATAGATCAATTAAGAATGTCATGCTTGTAGAATCTCTCGGATATAATCTTCTCTCCGTGTCTAGATTAGCTGATTTTGGTTTAAATGTGCTATTCACTCATGTTGATTGCCAATTCTTTCGTAAAGATAATCATAATATGGTCTTTACCGGCATTCATAGAGGTGACCTATACATTGTTGACTTCACTAAGAAAGCCCAACCTCGCACTTGTTTTATTGCTAAATCTTCTAAAGGTTGGTTGTTGCATAGAAGGTTAGGTCATGTCGGTATGCGAAATCTTGATAAGCTGATTAAAGGTGATCATATCCTTGGTGTTAAAGATGTTATATTTGAAAAGGATAGACTTTGTAGTGCTTATCAAGCAGGAAAACAAGTTGGAGGAAGTCATCCCGTGAAGAACATCATGACTATGAGAAAACCACTTGAGCTACTTCATATGGGTCTTTTTGGTCCCAATGCTTATAAAAGCCTCGGTGGTAACTCTTTTGGTAGTCATTGTTGATGATTTTTCAAGATTTACGTGGGTGTTCTTTCTTGATGATAAATCGCCGGTCCAAAAGATCTTTAAAAACTTTGCTAGGAAGGCCCAAAATCAATTTGAAGTGAAGATCAAGAAGGTTCGCAACGACAACATAACGGAGTTCAAGAATGCAATAATGGACACCTTTCTTGACGAAGAAGGGATTTCACATGAGTTCTCAGCTACGTACACGCCTCAACAAAATGGAGTTGTTGAGAGGAAGAACCGGACACTCATCGAAATGGCAAGAACGATGCTTGACGAATACTAGACACCAAGACACTTTTGGGCGGAAGCAGCTGAGACAGCTTGTCATGCAACCAATCGCTTGTATCTTCACAAGCTTCTCGGCAAGACGACATACGAGCTTCTCATTGAGCAATTGCCAATTGATGTAGGAGATAAGGATCCTTCGGAAGCAATTCAAGACTTGTCTATTGGCAAGATCCGTCCAACGGAGAAAGTACTTCGTCCGTTCATGTGGAAGCTCCTACCTCACGACAAGGTTAACCACAAGTTGACTTGGAGGCATCCACAAGTGGGACACACCATGATGAAGGAAACGAGGATGTGCATCAAGATGAACTTCATCGACCTCCTTCTCCACCTCCACAAGGGGACAACACCACCAAAAACAATGAAGAAGGATAAGAAGAAGAAGATGATGATGATGAAGAAGATGTTCCACCCCAACCGAAGCAAAAGCTTTCAAGAGTTAGAGCAAGAATTGCTAGAGATCATCGCGTAGAGCAAATCTACAATGATATCCAAAACGAGAGAACCACTCGCTCTAAATCCCTCTTAGCTAACTTTTGTGAACATTACTCTTTCATATCTAACATTGAACCTATGAAGGTTGAAGATGCTCTTGATGATCCAGATTGGATGAACACAATGCACGAAGAGCTACACAACTTTGAGTGAAATCAAGTGTGGACATTGGTCGAAAAGCCCAACAACAACCAAAACATCATTGGTACAAAATGGGTGTTTGGCAACAAGCAAGACGAAGATGGTCAAGTTATCCACAACAAAGCACGTCTCGTCGCCCAAGGCTACACTCAAGTCGAAGGTATGGACTACGGTGAGACATACACCCTCGTTGCTAGACTTGAATCCATTCACATCTTAATTGCCTATGCTAATCACCTGATTTCACCTTGTAGCAAATGGACATTAAAAGTGCTTTTCTCAATGGTGAAATTGAGGAGGAATTTTATGTTAAACAACCTCCCAGCTTTGTCAATCCTAAGAAACCCCATCATGTTTACAAACCTCACAAAGCTCTTTATGGTATTAAACAAGCTCCTAGAGCGTGGTATAAATGCTTGACCAAATTCCTTATCGAAAAAGGCTTTGAAATTGGAAAAATAGATTCCACTCTTTTTACCAAAAGGGTTAATGGTGAATTATTTGTGTGCCAAATTTATGTTGATGATATCATATTTGGTTCTACTAACCCCCATTTTAGTGAAAGGTTTGGAAAGCTAATGTCAGAAAAGTTTGAGATGTCTATGATGAGTGAACTCAAGTTCTTTCTTGGTTTGCAAATCAAGCAAACTAAGGAGGGCACCTTTGTTTCTCAAACAAAGTATACCAAGGACTTGTTCAAGAAGTTCAACATGCAAGAATGTAAAGGTATGACTACACCCATGCCTACTAGTGGACATCTTGACTTGACTAAGGATGGTGAACCAGTTGATCAAAAGGTTTATCGCTCTATGATTGGTTCACTGTTGAATCTTTGTGCCTCCCGTCCCGATATTATGCTAAGTGTGTGCATGTGTGCACGATACCAAGCGGCTCCTAAAGAATGTCATCTTAAGGCCGTGAAAAGGATAGTGAGATACCTAATTCATACACCAATTTTGGCATTTGGTATCCTAAGAGGTCCTCTTTTGATCTTGTTGGCTACTCCGATTCGGACTATGCCAGTGACAAGGTTGATAGAAAGACCACTTCGAGAACTTGTCAATTTCTTGGTAGATCTCTTGTGTCTTGGTCCTCCAAGAAACAAAACTCGATATCCTTATCCACCGCCGAAGCTGAATACATTGCCGCTGGTTCATGTTGTGCTCAATTGCTTTGGATGACCCAAACTCTTAAAGATTATGGGATATATGTGAAACATGTTCCATTACTTTGCGACAATGAAAGTGCTATTAAGATTTCCCATAACCCCGTGCAACATTCTCGAACTAAGGATATTGAAGTTCGTCATCATTTCATTAGAGATCATGTTGCTAAGGGTGATATCAATCTTAAACATGTTCGCACCGCTAAGCAATTCGCGAATATATTTACTAAACTACTTGATGGGAAAGTGTTTTGCAGGTTGAGAGGTGAATTGAACATTATTGATGCCTCAAACTTGGAGTAGGAACTCCATTTGGATACATGCAAGGCATAAGCCTTTGACTAATCCGTGACTTTATCTCTTATAATCATATGTCTTGGATATATTTGTACCCTTGCATGCTATCTAACCCTTGTAGGCGCTTGGATGAATCTAAATCCATGATATTGCAGCTCACTCATATCTTGAGCAATCTCCATATCACCAAGTCTCTACACCGTGGTGGATGAAGACAAGGAAGCATGAAACCCTTCAACATATCCTTTGATAATTTCTATATATCAAATTTCATTTGGTATCAAGTTTTTATGATTCTCATTTTGGATACACAAGCGCTCTTCCTTGCAAGACTAACTCATGTAGGTAGAAGAACTCAATCAACGAGTGGTGCTCCCAACTCTTGATGGGCTACATCAACCTTGAGCAACCCACACAAGTTCAACTACATGACCAAGATCAACACCACCACCCAAGGTATGTTATTCCATCTCAGAGAAGCTTTAACTCAAAGACATGGGTCAAAGCAGCTCAACAAGATGTGAATACATCAAAATGCTTAAACAAGAAATGGTAACCGCATTTTGAGCTTAACCGATGAGTATGAGCTATGATCAAGTGTCTTCACTTGACTCCTAAGTCAATATACTCTAACATAGGTGACTTTGTCGCCGACCAATTGTAGATGAAGTTCTCTAAGTGTTTCTTTGTGCTTTTGCATTTGTTCCTTGCATTTTGTTCCCCTTCTTTTAACAAAAAAACTTCATCTAGATTTTCTTTTCTCTGTTTTGTCTTGCATTTTTTGCATCCAGTTCATTGCAAATCTTTGTGAGATCTTATTTGCCTAGTGAGCTGAGATGGAAAATTGTTCTCTCAATGTTGAACTCGGACCCACCGATTTGCCTCTTTCAGTCAAACCTAATCATCTCGGTGCCACCGAATGAAACAACTCGGTGCTACCGATTTCAATACTGAGGAGACAATTTGTCTTTTGCATCCTGTCTATATGTTCCAGCTCCACTCACTGATACTTGTCCTCTACCAGCATCACATTTTTCAACAGCTCTGCTCTGTGACTCAAGGACCAAACCTATTTTGAATCACACTCCAGAAGATCCCTTCTTGGAAATTGATGTCAAAGGGAGAGAGAGAGTTCACATCAAAGCTTAAGGGGGAGAGGTTCAGGGAGAGAGAGAGCTCAAAGCTTAAGGGAGAAAAATCACTTGCCCCAGATGCCTAGTGTTCAAGAGGAGAGTAGTTACATGTCTGTAAGAGGGGAAAGACATGTCTATGTTATTGATCTGATCTGTTTTGCTCTGATTCTGTTTCCCTACTTTCTTCCATTATCCAATATGAGATTGAGGGGGAGAAAGACTGCCAGGGAAGAAAGTCTTTGAATTCATTGCATATCTTTTACCCTTGGGAACATGTCTGTATTCAAGAAGTACCTAGTACTCAATCTCTACATGTTATCCCAATCTTGGTATTCTTGTGGTTCTCTTGTTGTGTTGTCTAGTAGATGTACCTGTGTTATCTAACCTTGTTTACTCAGGTTCATTCCTTCATAAGCCAGCTCAAGATCGCAAGGTAAGTATATGCATCACACTCATGTACATGACGATTTCTTGCTAATGTACATATTGTTTGCAAGAAGGAATCATGAACATGAGGACACACTTCATATATTCATATCATCCGCTCTGATGCATATAGCCAAGATACATGTAACTCATTGCTTGCTCTGTCATGTCTATGCTTTCACATGTTCTTATATTCCATATTCACATGATTGCATACATGTAGGGGGAGCCTATGCATGTTACATGTCCTTCCAAATCTTTACTTGCTATTATTCATATCTTTATCTAAAGCTTTGATGTATGTTGTCATCAATTACCAAAAATGGGGAGATTGAAAGCACAAGTGCTCCCTGGGTGATTTTGGTAATTAATGTCAACATATCTCTTGTTGGACTAATGTTTTCATCTAGAATATTTCAGACTAGTTCAACAAATGGAGTTGCATGGACTAGAGGATGTGGAACCCCTTCAAGATGATAAGGACAAAAGGATGGGCTCAAGCTCAAAGCTCAGGATTCTACATTTTCCATTTTAGTGATCCAAGATCACATTGAGTCCATAGGAAAGCCAATACTATTAAAAGCGGATGAGGTGTTGCTTAATGGCTTGCTTGCTCAAAGTGCTTAGTTATGCTCCAAAACCCACAACCACTTTCTCACATCCACATATGTCCTAAACCCAAAAGTCAAACTTGGTTCCACCGAAAAGATCTACCCGGCGCCACCGAGTTCATTTGACATAGCCACTGCCACTAAACCCTAATCACTTCGGTCTCACCGATAGGGATCTCAGTCTCACCAAGATGGGATTGCAAACTCTCTGTTGACTGTTGCAATGTTTTCGGTCTAACCGAGATGTGCAATCGGTCCCACCGAGTTAGCATTGCAAACTCTCTGTTGCCTCTTCGTAACGTTTTGGTCCCACCGAAATGAGTGAATCGGTCCCATCGAGTTTGCCTGACCAACCCTCTGTGTGCTTATTACCAAAATTGGTCCCATCGAGTTTGTGTAATCGGTCTCACCGTGATTACGTTATGCCCTAACCCTAATGAAATCGGTCCTACCGAGTTGATCACATCGGTCCCACCGAAATGTCTAACGGTCACATAATGAACTAAATCGGTCTGACCGAGTTCTCTCAATCGGTCCCACCGAGTTTGGTAAATTGTGTGTAATGGTTAGATTTTGTGTGGAGGCTATATATACCCCTCCACCCACTCTTCACTTGTGGAGAGAGCCAACAGAACATACCTACACTTCCATCATACATGTTCTGAGAGAGAACCACCTACTCAAGTGTTGAGATCATGATACTCCATTCCTACCATATGAATCTTGTTCTCTAGCCTTCCCCAAGTTGATTTCCACTCAAATCTTTATTCCACCATATCCAAATCTATGAGGATCTGTTTGAGTGTTGGGGAGACTATCATTTGAAGCATTTGAACAAGGAGTTCATCATCAACACACCGTCCATTACCTTTTGGAGAGTGGTGTCTCCTAGATTGGTTAGGTGTCACTTGGGAGCCTCCGACAAGATTGTGGAGTTGAACCAAGGAGTTTGTAAAGTCAAGGAGATCGCTTACTTCATGAAGATCTACCCCTAGTGAGGCAAGTCCTTCGTGGGTGATGGCCATGGTGAGATAGACAAGGTTGCTTCTTCGTGGACCCTTCATGGGTGGAGCCCTCCGTGGACTCGCGCAGCCGTTACCCTTCGTGGGTTGAAGTCTCCATCAACTTGGATGTACGATAACACCACCTATCTAAACCAAGACAAAAACATCCGTGTCTTCACTTGTGTTTGCTCCTTCAAACTCCTTCCTTTACCTCCATATGCAATTGTCTTACTTTCTGCTGCTATACTCTTAGAATTGCATGTGTAGGTTGATTGCTTGACTTGTGCTAAGTTGCTAAAATCTATCAAGAACTAAAATTGGGAAAAGGCTAGATTTTTCTTTAGTCAAGTGGTCAAGGTTGCATGCTTTACTTCACAATATCTATATACTCTTGTTATGCATGCTTGTTGTGTATTGTGAAACTTAAACATGTGCTAAATCTCAACTCCAACTTCAAGCATGTTAAAAGCTGTCACTTTTCTTGCTAGGGTCTATTCACCCCTCCTCTAGACACATACTCTTCTCGATCCTTTCAAGGTCACAATACCTGCAAGGATGAGGAGAAGGAACACGTACAGTGAGAGCGCAGAAGAGATGACACACGCCCCAGGAGACCATTTATACGTCTCCATCGTATCTACTTTTCCAAACTCTTTTGCCCTTGTTTTGGACTCTAATTTGCATGATTTGAATGGAACTAACCCAGAATGACGTTGCTTTCAGCAGAATTGCCTTGGTGTTATTTTTGTGAAGAAATAAAAGTTCTCGGAATGACCTGAAACTTCACAGAGAGTATTTTCAGAATATATAAAAAATATTGACGGAAAGAACTACTGGAGGGGGCGCACAACTTGGCCACAAGGGTGGGGGCGCGCCCCCTAACTTGTGGGCCCCCTAGACCTCCACCGAAGCTAACTCTAACTCCATATAATCACTTTTGGGGAGAAAAAAATCAGGGAGAAGACCTGTCGTGTTTTACGATACGGCGCCGCCACCACCTCCTGTTCTTCATCGGGAAACCTGATCTGGAGTCCATTCGAGGCTCTAGATAGTGGAGGTCGTCGTCATGACCAATCATCCTCCATCACCAATTTCATTATGCTCACCGCCGTGCGTGAGTAATCTCATCGTAGGCTTGCTGGATGGTGATGGGTTGGATGAGATTTATCATGTAATCGAGTTAGTTTTGTTAGGGTTTGATCCCTAGTATCCACTATGTTCTGAGACTGATGTTGCTATGACTTTGCTATGTTTAATGCTTGTCACTAGGGCCCAAGTGCCATGATTTCAGATTTGAACCTATTATGTTTTCATGAATATATTTGTGTTCTTGATCCTATCTTGCAAGTCAATAGTCACCTACTATGTGTTATGATCCGACAACTCCGGAATGACAATAGCCATGACACTTCCCGGTGATAACCATTGTTTGAGGAGTGAATGTATTCACTAAGTGCTAATGCTTTGGTCCGGTACTCTATTAAAAGGAGGCCTTAATATACCTTAGTTTCCATTAGGACCCAACTGCCATGGGAGGGTAGGACAAAAGATGTTATGCAAGTTCTTTTCCATAAGCACGTATGACTATATTCGGAATACATGCCTACATTACATTGATGAATTGGAGCTAGTTCTGTATTACCCTAGGTTATAACTGCTACATGATGAATATTATTCGACACTTATCCTTGCCGATCCATTTCCTACGAGTTCGTTCCATATTGGTACTTGCTTTGTTACTTTCGTTACTGCTGCTATCACCATCACTACAAAACTACTACTATTACTTTTGCCACTGTTACCGTTACTTCCATACTACTTTGCTACTAAATACTTTGCTGTAGATATTAAGTTTCAAGGTGTGGTTAAATTGACAACTCAACTTCTAATACTTGAGAATATTCTTTGGCTCCCATTGTGCTGAATCAATAAATTTGGGTTGAACACTCTACCCTCGAAAACTGTTGCGATCCCCTATACTTGTGGGTTATCAAGACGTTTTTCTTGCCCCGTTGCCGGGTAACATAGCTCTATTCTCTGAGTTACTTGGGATTTATACTTGTTGATCACTATGAGGTCACTAAAGGATGATAGAACCAATATCGTTCCCTCTAGAACGAGGGGAGGTAAGGAACTGCCATCTAGCTATGCACTTGATTCACCATCTGTTTTGAGTAAACTTGGGACACCTACACTTGCTATTGTTTCTGATATGTCGCATGATATTGACGATGCCACTTATATTATGAATGATGCTTATGATGCTACAACTATGCTTGACGAAACTGTGCCATTGGGTGAATTACTTGACAAACATCTTGCTAGAGCTAGTACTTTCGATTATGCTGAGGATCATGATATTTCCGAAACTGATGAAATTATTGATACTGAAAACTCTGAAACACCTGTTAGACCTACTTCCCCTAGATATGAATTGTCTATTGTTCCTGAGGGATATGTTATGGAAGGATAAGTAGCTAGAGACTTTCTTGCATGTAAAGATAGGAATGATCTTAAGAAATTAGTACACAAGTGGAAAGAACAATCTTTGAATGCTAGAATGCAATATGATCCTGAATTTGCTACTTCACCTATCCATGTTACTGAAAAGGACTACGACTTCTCCGTTGACCCTAAGTAAATTACTTTAGTTGAATCTGATCCTTTTCATGGTTATGAATCTGAAACTTTTGTGGCACATCTTACTAAATTAAATGATATAGCCACCCTATTTGCTCGTGAGGAAAAAAATTGTTGTTATTATATTCTTAAGTTGTTTCCTTTCTCATTAAAGGGTGATGCTAAGTTATGGTTTAATTCTCTTACTCCTGGTTGTGTGCGTATTCCCCAGGATATGATTTACTACTTCTCTGCAAAATATTTTTCTGCTCATAAAAACAAGTTGCCTTACATGAAATATTTAATTCTGTGCAAATTGAAGAAGAGAGTCTCCCACAAGCTTGGGGGAGGCTTCTCCAATTACTTAATGCTTTGCCTGATCATCCTCTCAAGAAGAATGAAATACTTGATATCTTTTATAATGGACTAACCGATGCTTCGAGGGACCACCTAGATAGTTGTGTGGGTTGTGTTTTCAGGGAACAAACTGTTGAGCAAGCTGATTTTTTTTGAATAATATAATGAGTAATGATAATGATTAGACTCTCCCTAAACCAACTCTGAAGCCAACTCCGAAGAAAAGAGGCATTCTATTTCTCAGTCCCGAAGATATGCAAGAGGCAAAGAAATCTATGAAAGAAAAAGGTATTAAAGCCGAAGACGTTAAGAATTTACCACCTATTGAAGAAGTACATGGTCTTGATAACCCGAAACAAGTTGTAAAGGTAAATTCTCTCTATAGGTTTAATGAAAGTGATATTCCTCATAATAAGTCTGCTAGCCAATGCTTAGATGAGTTTGACAATTTCATTGTTAAATAAGAAAACTTCAATGCTTATGTTAGTAGACAACTAAAACATAATGCTTATATGCTTGAACGCTTGGGTGATCTTGTTACTAGAACTTCTAATGATCTTAAACTTCTTAGTAAACATGCTTCCATGGTTACCTCTCAAGTAGAACAAGTGCTTAAGGCACAAAATGATTTGCTTAATGGGTTGAATAGTAAAAACAATGATAATGTTGTTATGGTTGCAACTAGAGGTGATAAGGTGACTCAAGAACCTTTGTATCATGAGGGCCATCCTAAGATAATTGAGCAAGATTCTCAGAGAAGTAATATTGATAAACCTAGTCCTAGTAATAAAAAGAAAAAGAAAACTGAAAGGACTCTGCATGCTTCTAGTGAACCAGTTATAGACACACCTGAGAATCCCAACAATATTTCTATTTCTGATGCTGAGACTCAGTTTGGTAATGAACATGAACCTAGTGATAATGTTAATGATGATGTTCATACCGATGCTCAACCTAGTAATGATAATGATGTAGAGATTGAACCTGTTGTTGATCTTGATAACCCACAATCAAAGAATCAAGGTTATGATAAGAGAGACTTCATTGCTAGGAAACATGGTAAAGAAAGGGAACCATGGGTTCAAAAACCCATGCTCTTTCCTCATAAACCATCCAAGAGAAAGGATGATGAGGATTTTGAACGCTTTTGTGAGATGATTAGACCTACCTTTTTGCGTATGCGTTTGACTGATATGCTTAAAATGTCTCCCTATGCCAAGTATAGGAAAGAAATTGTTACTAATAAAAGAAACATACCGGAAGCTGAAATTTCCACCATGCTTGCTAATTATACTTTTAAGGGTGGAATACCAAAGAAATTTGGAGATCCAGGAATACCTACTATACCATGCTCCATTAAAGGAAACTATGTTAAAACTTCTTTATGTGATCTTGGAGTCGGTGTTAGTGTTATGCCTTTCTCTTTATAGCGTAGACTTGAATTGAATAAGTTGACACCTACTGAAATTTCTTTGAAAATGGCTTATAAATCAAACTCTATACCTATCGGTATTTGTGAGGATATGCCTGTTGTGGTTACAGCCGTTACTATCTTAACGGACTTTGTTATTCTTGATATTCCCGAGGACGACAGTATGTCGATTTTCCTTGGTAGACCCCTTTTGAATACTCTAGGGGATGTTATCGATTGCTAAAAAGGCAATGTCACTTTTCATGTAAATGGTAATGAGCATACGGTACACTTTCCGAAGAAATAACCTCAAGTTAATAGCGTCAATTATATTGGAAAAAATTCAACTATCACTATTGGAGGTTATGAATTCCCTCTTCCTACTGTTAAGAAGAAATATGATATTCTTATTATTGGGGGCATGCATGTCCCCATTGAGGTAACCTAGTGTTATTCGAGAATTCTCCAGTTTTATGTTATTCGAAAGAAGTTTGTTAATGAGACTTGATCAACCTCATTGACGGATTCCTTTTGATAAGCATGAGATGGATGAATTTAGAGAACACCACCTTCTGTACCAAACTTTTACTTTCTATTATTTAGATTAAATAAAGAAAAAATAGTATTATATGCCTGTTTTATGAATTATCCGTGCAATAAAAAATGTCTCGAAAATAAAAGTTCTCCAAATGCTTTGAAATATTAATATGATTTTTTCTAGAATATTTTAAGATTATTGGCAGTGAGAATGCACTAGGGGGCTACACCAGTGGGCCACAAGGATGGAGGTGTCGGGGGAAACTGTCCTCCCACGAGCACCTATGGGACCGGAGCCCCTTCTACGTTGCGGTAAAGGAGCGGAGGGAGCACGAAGAGCAGATCAAGGAGCACACGCGGGCAGTTTACCCAGGTTCGGGCCACGCGGACGCGTAAAACCCTTCTCCTGCTTAGATTGTATTGAGTTCTTGGGCTCGGGAGCTTGAAGAGCTAGCTACACCGAGCAAGAGAGCTGTCTAGGTTCCGAACCCTCTCTACGTTGTGCATGGGCCTCCTTTTATAGCTCAAGGGGTCACCGACAGGTGTCAACGTAGAGGAGGGTAAAAATGTAACTTTGGTGGTAGTTGTAACAGTGCGGGAACAGTGCATGAACAGTGGATGAATAGTGGTCTTCACCTAACCTTGACAGTGGGGGACAAGGGCATTAAATGCCCGTCGCCGTCGACCCCAAAAGCGCCCGTCCATGCGTCTCCGTTCGCCACGGCGGTAGCCTTGTCACCGTGGCTCGCCACCGTGTCCCCCAGGCTGCACAGCCATCTGCCACGCGTCCCTGGAAGGGCCCCAGGGCGACGCGTGGGCCGATGAGCTGGAGCGCGGGCACACAGCATTGTTCTCCCCGGCAAGCACCTTGCCGGGGCCGTGATCTTGCCGGGCCCGGAAGCTTGTCGCTCCCCGGGGCCCGCCGGGGCGCAGGGTGCGCCGAGGCATGTCTTCTGAGATGCTGTCTTCTGGTCTTCCTGGCAAGCTCCTCTTGCCAGGGTCTTGTGTTAATGTGGTAATCTTGAGCCTGGGACGGCCTTCCCGGCAAGCTCCACTTGCCGGGGGCTTGATCTTCGGTCTTGTATACTTTGTTTTTGAATGGCTTCATAGGGACCAGAAAGGTTTCCGGCGAGCACGTGGTGAGCCCTGCCGCGGGGAGCTGCTACTGCCCGTGCACAAGTTGGGGTACTAAGGTACCCCTATCTTAGTACACCGACAGGAGCCCCCGGGCCTGGGCCACACACGGTGCCGAGCGCTGTTGGGCCAGGCCCAAAACAGTGCACGGGCACACGCGGCCCACGGCACGCCGTATCCCCTTCCGTATCCGCCGCGCCCCTCCCTAACGGCACGCGTCGATTGCGGCGTCGTGGGAGAGATCGTGGCCTCATTCTTTAATGGGAAATGCGGAGCGTCCCCCACTTCCCCCTTAAAAGCAGAGGAAGCAGGGGCAGTTTCCCTCCTTCGTCTTCATTGCGTCTTGACTCTCCAGAAAACCTCCGCTGCTCTTTGCCTCCACCTCTCCTCCGCCGTCATCCGCATCCGCGGCGCCGTCGAGCTCCTCGCCTCTTCCCTCGCCGCCTCCGCCATGGCTCCGAAGAGCGAGAAGGCGAAAGCGGACAAGGCCAAGAAGGAGAAATACGAGTAGGCGGCGAAGCTTGCCGCCCTGCGGAAGAGGAACGTGGTCTTCGCGCCGAGGCTCAGCGCGAAGGAGCTGCGGAACAAGTACTATCTCTTCTGGTCCGGGGAGACCAAAGCTCATCCCCGCACCAGAGCCTTCCCTGCCGTCGCCAGAGATTTGTTCCCCGGCGGGTATTTCTTCTTCGCTGCTTTCTTTTACTTTGGATTGTGCCCTCCGTATTCAGAGTTTTTCTGTGACATTACGAACACATATGGCCTCCACCTCCTAGACTTTACCCCCAACGCCATCCTTACGATGGCTGTTTTCGCACATCTGTGCGAAAACTATGTTGGGATCCATCCAAACGTAGCACTCTTTCGCCATTTCTTTATGCCTAGAGTAGAGGCTGGCGCTCCCCTTTCCGGCGGCATCTCCTGGATCTTCCGATTGAACAAGAAGGATTCATACCTGAAGGGAGAACTCCGCGGCAAGTGGGAAGAATGGCGTGCAGATTGGTGCTGGGTAGTAGAGGACAAGCCGGAGCCTTTCACTGCGCCGCGCACAACAGCCATAGTGCGCGGCAGGAATTGGAGCGAATTAGCCCCGGAGGACAACAGACTCAGTATTGCCCTCGTTAGGATCATCCGTCTCCGGGTAGCTAATCTGACCATCGGGGAGGTTGGGGCAGATTTCCTCCGCCGCCGCATCGCCCCTCTACAAGAGAGGAAGAGGGCCGCATGGGAATTTGGCAATGCGGTGGATATCATGAGGCTGCGCCCAGGATTAAACTTCAATTTCACCGCTTTGGAGCTGAAAGGAATGGTCCGAGAGCTCTTCAAGCACGACCCGGCCCATCCGGAGTGGTTCAGACCCGCCAAGGGAGTAGTGCCACTGTGCAACAGCACCGCCTGCGACTCCTTGCGCGCGATGATGCCGGAGTGCGACTCTCATGGCATCGTTCCCACTTGGATCGAGCCGCCGCCGGATACAGTGCTGAGCTTCTTCGACAATCTGGTCGAGGTGCCCAAAAACCCCGAGGAGAACAGGGGCCTTACCCGGGCCACTACGGCTCGGGACATTGCTTACATTGCTTCCAGGATGGAAGAGGCCGCCGCAGCTGCAGCGGCGGGAGATTTCGGATTCACCGTCGACGAGGCGCAGGCCGCGGACGAGGCATGCCAAGCAGAGGAGGCAGAGATCCGCAGGCTGCTCAAGCTTCCGCCCGAGGAGTTTGCCGGGGTCCCCTCCCTGAGGCTTTCCGGGATACCCGGAGTTGTGAGCGAGGTCGCCGCAGGGAGCGAGGTTGCCGGAGGGAGCGGGGTTGCCGGAGGGAGCGGAGCCGCCGGAGGGAGCGGAGCCGCCGGGCAAGGTGCTGGGCCCAGCGGGCCTGCCGGGGAGGAGGAGGAGGAGGACGTCGAGGCCGATGAAGACACCGGCGGATCTTTGGGGCTTGACGACGACGCCTCCTCATCCTCAGAGAACTCCCCGCCTCCGGCAAGTCCTAAGCAAACCCCGAGGAAGCGCCTCCGCAAGGCGGCTACAGCGACGAGGCCGCAGGCGCCTAGACAGCAGCCTGCGCGCTGGGCGACGCGCGTCACCAGGGCGAGCCAAGCCGCGACGGAGGCGCCCCGCGCACCGGCGCCAAGCGGAGGGGGATCCTCCCAGAGCGAAACGGCCGCTCCGCCTGCTCCTCGGGCCTCGGCGTCAACGGAGGCTGCGTCTTCGCAGCCCCCAGCCTCGGAGACCGCCAAGCGCCCGGGGGAGTCTTCTCCTCCTGCTCCTCGCGCGGGAGCATCTCAGGTGGAGTTCGACTTCTCCGCCCTCAGCTCCGACGACGACGAGGAAGAGGAGTAAGTACTCGCAACTTGTAACTTCTTTGATTCTGTCTTGATTTTCCTTGTTGATTCTGATGGCGAAGAGGGCCAAGATCCCTATGGTCGAGGTTGAAGACTACTCGCCCGCCGCGGCGACTGGGGACACGCCAGCGGCGAACTTGCCGGATCAACCCGCTGCTCTGAGGAGCAGCCCCCAGCGCAGCCCCCAGCGTAAGTCTGGTCTTGAGTTTTCTGTTTGTCGGGCGCGCTCGAGGTTTTTGCTAGTACTAATGTCTTGTTGTCTTGTTTGTCTTGTTTGTCTTGTGCAGAAGTGGAGCCGCAGCAGCAGGAGCGCCCGGAGACTGCCCCCGACGAGTTGCATGCCCCACCATCCCCGCCAAGGGCGAGCTCCCCGGCGAGGGAGAGCGCTCCGCCAAGGACGGGTACTCCGCCAAGGGAGAGCAGCCCGACAAGGGTGAGCACTCCGCCAAGGGAGGGCGCGGGCGGCCCTCCGCCAGCAGGAACCACCACTCCCCCGCCAAGGGTGGATTCCCCGGCGAGGGAGCCTGTCGTCGAGGAAGTCCGCGAAGGTAAGTCTTGTAGCTTCTTCTTCTCGGACTTGTCTTTTTTGGATATTTGCTTGATCTTCTCTTTTCTTCTTCTTCTGCTAGATCCTCCTGCCCCGGAGCGGATGGAGACGGAGGCCACCGTCGAGGAGGAGGTGCATGGTGGCGACGGCAACGCCACTGCCGCTGACGAGCCGACCGCCGCAGAGACCGCCCCGGCCGCCGACGCCGCGGCTGGAGAAGATGCCGGCGACCACACTGCTGGCCCGGAGGCAGCAGGAGCGACAAGCGCTGCACCGGCCGCCGACCCCTCCGCCACCGCGGAGCGGTCGGGTGTCTACCTTGAGGCCCCCAACGGGATCTTTATACAAGTCCCGTGGGCGTCCTCGTCGCGAGCCCCCGTGGAGGGAGAGGCCTATGATGGAGAGGTCCTCGCCTCCGCGGGGTTGAAGGTCATTGAAGCACTTGGCGGTGGAGACGAACCCGAAGAGGAGAAGCTCCTTCGCGGGCTCCTGGCCCTTTACCGGGCCAGGCAGGCGAAGCTGGACTCCCGGGAAGCTCTTGCCGCCAAGGCTGGAGTTGACTTGGAGAAGCACGCCGCGGAGCTCCGCGCCGCCAACCAGGCAGCCCTCCGCCAATTGGCGGAGGAGCGGGAAGAGCTTGCCGGGGAGCAGCAAGCCTTCCTCCTGGAGAAGGCTGAGGCAGAAGAGTGGCAACGACTGGCCACCGAGGAGCTGTCTCGGTGGGAGGGGGCGCTCAACCAGCTGAAGGTCGAGCTTGACGCCCATGACGACGAGCTCACCGCCCGGGAGAAGGCCATTGGCGGGGCCCTGAAGGAGGCAAAGGATGCCGCGGCCGCCGCGGAAACTGCCAAGAAGGACCTGGAGCTTAAGGTTGATCAGCTGGAGCGGTACCTGAAGGCAAGTGAGGACAGAGTCACCGCGCTCAATGTAGAGCGGGAGAAGGACGCCCACACCAACTCAGACTTGCAGGTACGCCTCTCCAAGAAGGGCGACGAGCTTACTGCCGCCAAAGATTCAATCGCTGACTTGGAGTTGAAGGTCTCCACTCTGACCGATTCACTCGACGCTGCCCGGGATCGCGAGACGAAACTGAAGGACGAGCTCCGCAAGGAACGAGGCCTGGTGGAGAGCGCCGCCGTCTCGGCGAACCAGTTCAGCCGGGCAGTGGAGCAGTGGACCGACGATCTGGTCACCTCCGCTGCAAACATTGACAAGGAGCTGATGGCGCTGAGGGTGGAGCACCTTGTGTACTCTCCGGACGAGAATCTCCCCCACAGCGCCAAGTTAAGTCTCTTCTTCAGGGGAATCGCGTCGGCGCTTGCGCGGCTACAGGAGAAGCTCCCCGCGCAGCTGGCCGACGAGTCGCGTCAGCTCTGCGCGGGCACTCTGGAGCGCGTCTTGACGAAGATCGTCTACCGCAATCCCGGCATCAACCTCACCAACGTCCTCTGCTCCTTGCCGGACGACGCTGACCAGGAGGCGTTGAAGGCGCAGGTCGCCCACATCGAAGCCAAAGTGAACAAGATCTCAAGGCGTGAAGGCGACCACGTGGATTAGGCTTCTTCTTTTCTGTTTCCTTTGGCGCTGCAAATTATGTTATGGACATGAATCGATTAGTTATTGCGACAAGTTATCCTTGTAATATACAGTCTTATTTTGATCGATCAATGCAGTGCTATCTCCCTGGCTTTGGTCCTTCACTTTGTATGCTTTTTACCCTACGCTTTTTAGGGAACTTGCCGGTAAGGGGCCCTTGCCGCGAGCGCTGAGTGCTGGACTCTGAGCAGCCTGCTGGCAAAGGACCTTGTCGGCAAGCAACCTTGCCGCAGCTAGTCGCAACACACTTAGCTTGCTGAGCGAACTCGAAAACGAGGTAAGGGCGCGACACTTGTCGCAGCTCTCTTAAGTCGTCGAGCGTGCTCGGAAACAAAGTAAGGGTGCAGCTAGCCACGGGTAGGTTCCTCCGCGCACAGGTTTTCCATACAAAGTGTGGTTGTTCAAGGAAGACAACTAAAATTTAGAAATTTGAACTGCTCAAATTCTGGTGACTTAGCTTTCATAGATTGCTTGTCCATAGATTGCTTGTCCATAGATTGCTTGTCCTCCGACAAGGCTTTTCTTTCTTGAACAACACTTGGTTCATCCTCCACCTCCTTCCCCCCGGCAAACTTGTGCGCGAGGAACATTCTTTCTGCTTAAGAGGGAAAGAAAAAGAGGAGGGAAAACAAGTATATAGCCTCACGGCTTGCTAGTGCTTACCGGGGATGTGTGTTGCACAGAGTGCCAAGCAATGTATGCAAATAACAAAGAAAGGCATGGAAATGGCAAATAGTGCGAAACACAAAAGCTTTACTGATGCACGGGATCTGCGCCCGGCTTTGTACAAAGGTTTACATGCAACGGCGGCAAGACTCGTACAAAAGGTGGTTGCCGGAGCGGATCACGGCAACCGCGCCTTATGGGTGAAACTTGCGAAGATGCTCTATGTTCCAGGAATTGCTCACCGGTAAGCCTTCTTCGGTCTCAAGGCGGACAGCGCCGGGCCTTGTGACTTATCTCACCCGATAAGGGCCTTCCCACTTCGGCGTCAACTTGTTGGAATTCTTGGCGGACTGAACACGCCGAAGAACAAGGTCGCCTTCCTCGAGACTCCTGGCCTTAACCTTGCGGCTATGATAGCGGCGCAAGGCTTGCTGGTATCGAGCAGCTCGTACAGCAGCCTGGAGATGTTCCTCCTCAAGGAGCAATGCATCATCTTGTCGCAGTTGCTCTTGCTCGAGCTCATCATAAGCGAGCACTCGAGGAGATCCGTATACGAGTTCCGTGGGGAGAACTGCCTCTGCTCCATAAACAAGAGCAAAGGGTGTCTGCCCGGTGGCTCGACTTGGTGTCGTTCTGATTGACCAAAGAGCCGCCGGTAACTCCTCTATCCAGTTTCTTCCGCACTTGCGCAGCCTGTCGAAAGTTCTAGTCTTGAGTCCGCGCAGCAATTCAGCATTGGCCCTCTCCGCTTGACCATTGCTCCTCGGGTGAGCAACAGAAGCGAAACAGACCTTGGCGCCAAGGTCTTGGACGTACTGCATGAAGGTGCGACTTGTGAACTATGTGCCGTTGTCGGTGATGATCCTGTTAGGGATTCCGAAACGGCAAACAATTGACCTGAAGAACCTGACTGCTGACTGTGATGTCACCTTTCTCACTAGTTCCACTTCTGGCCACTTTGTAAACTTGTCGATTGCAACGTACAAGTATTCAAAGCCCCCGACAGCGCGGGGAAAGTGGCCGAGGATATCGAGCCCCCAGACCGAGAAGGGCTAGGACAAAGGAATCGTCTGGAGAGCTTGAGCTGGCTGATGAATTTGCTTTGCATGGAACTGGCACGCTTCACACTTGGTTACTTGTGCAGTTGCATCTTGGAGGGCTTCTTGCCAAAAGAACCCTTGCCGGAACGCCTTCCCGGCAAGTGCCCTTGCGCCAATGTGGTGGCCACATATGCCTCCATGTATCTCTGCCAACAGCTTCTGTCCATCTTCTCTGGAAATGCACTTCAACCTGACACCATTGAGTCTTCTTCTGTACAGTTCGTTGTCCACGAACTGGTACATACTTGACTGCCTGGTTATTTTCTCTATCTCTTCTGGCTCGTCGGGAAGTTCTCCAGTTTGCAGAAAACGGACGATCTGTTGCGCCCATGCCGGAGCATGAGGCTCGACGGCAAGGACTAAAGGCATGAGGACCGCTGCGGGAACCCCAGCTTCTACGTGGAGAACCTCTGGTTCTGCCGGAGCTGATGGTCCCCCGGCAAGCCTGCCGGGGCAAGGCTTGTCGGGAATGCTTGCTTCAACTGTACATACCCTTGGGTCCGCAGGAGCAAACTGTTCCTCAGCGTTTTGGTTGTTGATCTTGGGGACCTTGGCGGCGGCTTCAGGGAGATCCGCCGGCAAGTAGTCGCCGAAGACCAACTTCCTCTTCTTGTTCTGCCCAACTGATGGCGTAACGGATGGCTGAGTTAGCTTGAGCAGGAAGGTCCCTGGTTCCATAGGTAACTTCATTGCAGCACACTTTGAGAGGCCATCTGCAATATCATTCTGAGCTCTCGGGATGTGCTCCATTTGCAGACCTTCAAAGTGCTCTTCAAACTTCCTCACTTCATCTACATAAGCTTCCATCAAAGGGCTCTGGTAACTCTTATTTACTTGTCGGACCACCAACTGCGAATCTCCCCGCACAATCAACTTCTTGATCCCAAGCTCGGCTGCAATCCTGAGGCCGGCAAGCAAGCCTTCATACTCAGTAGTATTGTTTGTCGCTTGTTCCTTGGGAAAGTGCATCTGGACAACATACTTGAGGTGCTCTCCGGTGGGCGCTATGAGTACCACGCCGGCACCGGCGCCTTGCAGCGAGAAAGCACCATCAAAGTACATTACCCATTCGCTGGTCGCTTCTTGTACGGGGACGCTTGTCTCTTGGACTTCTTCATCTGGTGTTGGGGTCCATTCAGCTATAAATTCCGCCAAAGCTCTGCTCTGTATAGTTGAAGTACTCTCAAATTTGAGACCAAAGCTTGACACCTCTAGTGCCCACTCGACGATCCTTCCTGTTGCTTCGGGATTCTGCAATATCCTTTTTAACGGAAAGCGAGTGACCACTGTTATCTCATGTGCTTGGAAGTAATGGCGCAGCTTTCTCGAGGCCATGAGGAGACCGAAAAGCAACTTCTGCACCCCAAAGAATCTTGATCTAGCCCCCTGCAAGAGGGAACTTACAAAATACACTGGGCGCTGTACCATCTTCCTTCGCACTTCCCCTTGCTCCTGCGCAGAGTTGTCCTTGTCGGGGCCAGAGCTTGCCGGTGGAGCCCCCTGCTTGTCGCCGGATTCGCTTGCCAGAGGTGTGGGCTCTTCCTCCGCCTCCCTTTCCGCTACCAACGCAGCACTAACCACTTGATTGGTTGCCGCTAAGTATAGCAGCAACTTCTCTTGTGGTTTAGGTGCGACAAGTATTGGAGTGGAGGACAGGTATCCTTTCAAATCCTGCAGCGCTGCCTCCGCTTCCGGAGTCCATTTCATAGGACCTGCCTTTTTCAAGATTTTGAAGAAAGGCAGGGCGCGTTCTGCAGACTTCGAAATGAACCTGCTGAGGGCAGCCTCACAACCAGCAAGTCTCCTTACGTCCTTGACGCGCTTCGGGGCTTCGATCTGCTCGATGGCTTTTATCTAGTCGGGATTGGCTTCAATCCCCCTCTAGGACACAAAGAACCCGAGAAGCTTGCCGGAGGGGACTCCGAAGACGCACTTCTCGGGGTTCAACTTGAGCTGGATCTTGCGCAGATTTGCAAATGTTTCTTCCAAGTATTGGATCAGGGTATCTTTGCTCTTGCTCTTGACCACTATGTCATCCATGTAAGCTTCTACATTTCTGTGAATCTGTGGCTCAAAAGCAGTGTGCACCACTCTTGCAAATGTTGATCCTGCATTCTTCAATCCAAAGGGCATGCGTATGAAACAATATGTGCCGCATGGAGTAATGAATGCAGTCTTCTCTTCATCTTCCTTGGCCATGAATATCTGGTGGTAGCCTGAGTATGCATCAAGGAAGGAAAGCAGCTCACATCCAGCGGTTGAGTCAACAATCTGATCGATGCGCGGCAAGGGAAATGGATCTTTGGGACATGCTTTATTCACATCAGTGAAGTCTATACACAGTCTCCACTTCCCGTTGGCCTTACGCACGACAACTGGGTTTGCTAACCACGTGGGATGGATCACGCCTCTAACCAGGCCTGCTGCTTCTAGCTTCTTTATCTCTTCGGCGATGAATTCTTGGCGCTCCACGGCTTGCTTCCTGACCTTCTGCTTGACGGGCCGCGCTTGAGGACAAACAGCAAGCTTGTGCTCAATTACCTTCCTGGGAACGCCGGGGATGTCGGATGGTTTCCATGCAAACACATCGACATTCGCCCACAGGAAGGCAACGAGCGCGCTTTCCTATTTGTTGTCAAGTGTAGCACTGATGGTGAAGGTACCACCAGTGCCGTCCTCCTTGGCGGACACCTTCTTGGTTGCCGGTGGAGCGGCCATCCCTTTCTTGCACTTGCCGGTGGAGTTCGATGGAACGTCCTCGACGGCAGCGCAGCACTCCGAAGAGGTGCGTTTGCCGGAGTGGGTCCCAGAGCTCTTGCCGGACTTGGTCTTGGTCTTCCCCCCGGGAGCTTCAGCGGCAAGTGTGTTGCTTTCTGCTGCAGCTGCTGCATCCCGGTAGATCTTGTCGGCGCATATAAGCGCGTCCTTCTTGTTGCTAGGGACAGAGATGACGCTTATCGGCCCCGGCATCTTGAGTACGTTGTAGGCATAATGGGAAGCTGCCATGAACTTGGCGAGGGCAGGACGTCCAAGTATCCCATTGTATGGCAATGGGATATCGGCCACGTCGAAGGTTATCCTCTCCGTCCTGAAGTTGAGCTCCCCGCCAAAGGTCACTGGCAGAGTAATCTTCCCCTTCGGCTTGCTCCTCCCCGGGTTTATTCCTTGGAACGAACCGGTTTCTTCGAGCTCGCCGTCTGGGATCTGGAGTTTCTTGATCACAGCCGAGGAGATCAAGTTCAGGCCGGCCCCGCCGTCAACCAACATTTTGGTGACCTTGAGGTTGCGGATGGTTGGTGAGACCAACATCGGCAAGCACCCGACCGCCGTTGTGCGGTCAAGGTGATCCTCAAGATCAAAAATGATGGGCGTGCTGGACCACTTCAGCAGCCTGCGTGACTCGACGGGCGGCTCAGCTGCGTTTACTTCCCGCACCCACTGCTTGAGTTTGCGGTGGGAAGTATGCAGAGAGGCACCTCCGTCGACACACAGAACTTCTGTGGCCTTCTAGAACTCCTGCTCGCTGTTATCTCCTTCCTCCATGTCGTCGTTGTCGTCTTCTTCCTCATCCTTGTCGCAGCCCCGGGGAGGTCGATCACCTTGCCGCTGCTTGGCCTTGCCGCGGCGTCCTCCCCGGCCATTGAATGGCCGCTTCTTGCTTGGCTCTCCTCCGCCACCTTGGGCCTTCTCCTTGTCGCGCCGCTCGTATTCAGCTTTCTGCTGCATTACGAGGTACTAGACTCGCTTGCAGTTCAAAAGGTCGTGGCCCTTGGTGCGGTGGATCTTGCAATATTGCTTGCCGGAGCCGTCCTGCTTGTCGGCTGCCGCTACAGGGGCAGGTTCCTTGCCGGAACCGCCAGCCTGTGCTGTCTTGGCGGGAGCCTCCTTGCCGGACTGCTCGACGACCAGCACTTCCTTGCTCTTCTTTCTTCTGTTGTTTCGCCACCGGCTCTTCTTTGCCGAGGCGGCGTCCTCACTGTCGCTTCCTCCTGCGCCAGCATCCTCTCCGGGGAGTCTCCTTCCCTCTTCGGCGCGCGCGCACTTGTCAGCCAGAGCATAGAGCTCGCTGACATCCCGAATCTTGGTCATGGCCATCTCTTCCCGCATGCGGTGGTTACGCACGTTCTGGTGGAACGCGCTGATAACCGCGGCGGGGTGGACGTCGGGAATATTGTGCTGCACACGGCTGAATCGTTGAATGTACTTGCGTAGGGGTTCTCCTTCCTTCTGGGCCAAGATGTGGAGATCACTCTCCTGGCCGTGGGGTTTGTGGCCGCCCGTGAAGGCGCCAACAAACTGGTGGCACAAATCTGCCCATGAAGAAATAGAGCCTTCCGGCAAGTGCATAAGCCAAGAACGGACGTTTGGCTTAAGCACCAGCGGGAAGTAGTTGGCTAATATCTTCTCGTCGCGTCCCCCGGCAGCCTGCACCGCGATGGTGTAGATGCTGAGGAACTCCGAGGGGTGTGTCTTGCCGTCGTACTTCTCGGGTACGTCGGGCTTGAAGTTTTTCATGCTGGGCCACTGGACGCGCCGCAGCTCACGGGTGAACGCAGGGCAACCTGCCGCGTACGGCAAGTCGCCTGGTTCACCGGGCGCGTACGTGTTGACAGCGGTCCCAGCGCGGTGGTCCGATTGTCGCCGGGCTTCTCGTCGGCGCTCGATGCGCGTCCGAGCCTCTTCTTGCCGCCGATCGTCGAGGACTTGGCGCTGGTCCTGACGAGCCCGCGGATCCGACGACGCCGTGGAGTCGTCGTCGACGTTAATCCGGCGGGGTGGCGTCTTCTGCTTCCGCGGCCGGGAGCGCACGGTGGTTGCACCCCCGGCGGTCTTGTCGCCATCGGCCTTCGCCTGGTCGACTTGCCGTGGCCGCGATGTCGCCGGCTGCTGCGGCGTGTCGTTGTTGGCGAATGCGATGAGGCTCTGAATCGTCGCCCTCCAGTCCTCGGCCTTGTATGCCGCTGGAGGGAAGTCGAGGAGCAGTTGCGCTCTTGCGAGAGCTTCTGCTGGAGAGGAGGGGAGCGGCGGCGAGCGGTGCGAGGAGCGAGATATGCTCGGACTTCTAACAGGGTTAGAAGGAGCAGTCTCTCGCCCCGGTGACCGCGCCTTGCTCGTGCCAGGACGATGGCCTTGAGCGTCCCGCGATCCTCCGGTTTGTCCTTGCCCCAGCAAGCGGATGGTACCTCCTGTACCACGGCGCTGCTGGCCTGTCGTCTGCTGAGATGGACGTGGTGCATCTACGGACATCGAGGTTTTGGAATTCGCTCGGTCGTCCGTCTTGTCCTTGGACTTGGTGGCGCCGTGAGTTTCCTCGCCGGCGACCACCCTTCCGCCAGCATCTCCTCCACCAACCGTTGGTTCTGGTGGTGGTGGGATCAACGCAGACGGGCCTGCGACCTCCGAAGCCTTCTTCTTCGGGGCCATGTTGTTGCAGCTGATGAGGTTGATGAAGCTGGAGAGGTTGATGAAGAATGCGCCCGCGTGAGCACGGATCAGGTTCGCACAACCTCGACGCCCCCTACCTGGCGCGCCAAAGATGTCGGGGGAAACTGTCCTCCCACGAGCACCTATGGGACCGGAGCCCCTTCTACGTTGCGGTAAAGGAGCGGAGGGAGCACGAAGAGCAGATCGAGGAGCACACGCGGGCAGTTTACCCAGGTTCGGGCCGCGCGGACGCGTAAAACCCTACTCCTGCTTAGATTGTATTGAGTTCTTGGGCTCGGGAGCTTGAAGAGCTAGCTACACCGAGCAAGAGAGCTGTCTAGGTTCCGAACCCTCTCTACGTTGTGCATGGGCCTCCTTTTATAGCTCAAGGGGTCACCGACAGGTGTCAACGTAGAGGAGGGTAAAAATGTAACTTTGGTGGTAGTTGTAATAGTGCGGGAACAGTGCATGAACAGTGGGTGAATAGTGGTCTTCACCTAACCTTGACAGTGGGGGACAAGGGCATTAAATGCCCGTCGCCGTCGACCCCAAAAGCGCCCGTCCATGCGTCTCCGTTCGCCACGGCGGTAGCCTTGTCACCGTGGCTCGCCACCGTGTCCCCCAGGCTGCACAGCCATCCGCCACGCGTCCCTGGAAGGGCCCCAGGGCGACGCGTGGGCCGATGAGCTGGAGCGCGGGCACACAACATAGTTCTCCCCGGCAAGCACCTTGCCGGGGCCGTGATCTTGCCGGGCCCGGAAGCTTGTCGCTCCCCGGGGCCCGCCGGGGCGCAGGGTGCGCCGAGGCATGTCTTCTGAGATGCTGTCTTCTGGTCTTCCTGGCAAGCTCCTCTTGCCAGGGTCTTGTGTCTATGTGGTAATCTTGAGCCTGGGACGGCCTTCCCGGCAAGCTCCACTTGCCTGGGGCTTGATCTTCGGTCTTGTATACTTTGTTTTTGAATGGCTTCATAGGGACCAGAAAGGTTTCCGGCGAGCACGTGGTGAGCCCTGCCGCGGGGAGGTGCTACTGCCCGTGCACAAGTTGGGGTACTAAGGTACCCCTATCTTAGTACACCGACAGGAGCCCCCGGGCCTGGGCCACACACGGTGCCGAGCGCTGTTGGGCCAGGCCCAAAACAGTGCACGGGCACACGCGGCCCACGGCAAGCCGTATCCCCTTCCGTATCCGCCGCGCCCCTCCCTAACGGCACGCGTCGATTGCGGCGTCGTGGGAGAGATCGTGGCCTCATTCTTTAATGGGAAATGCGGAGCGTCCCCCACTTCCCCCTTAAAAGCAGAGGAAGCAGGGGCAGTTTCCCTCCTTCGTCTTCATTGCGTCTTGACTCTCTAGAAAACCTCCGCTGCTCTTTGCCTCCACCTCTCCTCCGCCGTCTTCCACATCCGCGGCACCGTCGAGCTCCTCGCCTCTTCCCTCGCCGCCTCCGCCATGGCTCCGAAGAGCGAGAAGGCGAAAGCGGACAAGGCCAAGAAGGAGAAATCCGAGCAGGCGGCGAAGCTTGCCGCCCTGCGGAAGAGGAACGTGGTCTTCGCGCCGAGGCTCAGCGCGAAGGAGCTTCGGAACAAGTACTATCTCTTCTGGTCCGGGGAGACCAAAGCTCATCCCCGCACCAGAGCCTTCCCTGCCGTCGCCAGAGATTTGTTCCCCGGCGGGTATTTCTTCTTCGCTGCTTTCTTTTACTGTGGATTGTGCCCTCCGTATTCAGAGTTTTTCTGTGACATTATGAACACATATGGCCTCCACCTCCTAGACTTTACCCCCAACGCCATCCTTACGATGGGTGTTTTCGCACATCTGTGTGAAAACTATGTTGGGATCCATCCAAACGTAGCACTCTTTCGCCATTTCTTTATGCCTAGAGTAGAGGCTGGCGCTCCCCTTTCCGGCGGCATCTCCTGGATCTTCCGGTTGAACAAGAAGGATTCATACCTGAAGGGAGAACTCCGCGGCAAGTGGGAAGAATGGCGTGCAGATTGGTGCTGGGTAGTAGAGGACAAGCCGGAGCCTTTCACTGCGCCGCGCACAACAGCCATAGTGCGCGGCAGGAATTGGAGCGAATTAGCCCCGGAGGACAACAGACTCAGTATTGCCCTCGTCAGGATCATCCGTCTCCGGGTAGCTAATCTGACCATCGGGGCGGTTGGGGCAGATTTCCTCCGCCGCCGCATCGCCCCTCTACAAGAGAGGAAGAGGGCCGCATGGGAATTTGGCAATGAGGCGGATATCATGAGGCTGCGCCCAGGATTAAACTTCAATTTCACCGCTTTGGAGCTGAAAGGAATGGTCCGAGAGCTCTTCAAGCACGACCCGGCCCATCCGGAGTGGTTCAGACCCGCCAAGGGAGTAGTGCCACTGTGCAACAGCACCGCCTGCGACTCCTTGCGCGCGATGATGCCGGAGTGCGACTCTCATGGCATCGTTCCCACTTGGATCGAGCCGCCGCCGGATACAGTGCTGAGCTTCTTCGACAATCTGGTCGACGTGCCCAAAAACCCCGAGGAGAACAGGGGCCTTACCCGGGCCACTACGGCTCGGGACATTGCTTACATTGCTTCCAGGATGGAAGAGGCCGCCGCAGCTGCAGCGGCGGGGGATTTCAGATTCACCGTCGACGAGGCGCAGGCCGCGGACGAGGCGTGCCAAGCAGAGGAGGCAGAGATCCGCAGGCTGCTCAAGCTTCCGCCCGAGGAGTTTGCCGGGGTCCCCTCCCTGAGGCTTTCCGGGATACCCGGAGTTGTGAGCGAGGTCGCCGCAGGGAGCGAGGTTGCCGGAGGGAGCGGAGCCGCCGGAGGGAGCGGGGTTGCCGGAGGGAGCGGAGCCGCCGGAGGGAGCGGAGCCGCCGGGCAAGGTGCTGGGCCCAGCGGGCCTGCCGGGGAGGAGGAGGAGGACGTCGAGGCCGATGAAGACACCGGCGGATCTCTGGGGCTTGACGACGATGCCTCCTCGTCCTCAGAGAACTCCCCGCCTCCGGCAAGTCCTAAGCAAACACCGAGGAAGCGCCTCCGCAAGGCGGCTACAGCGACGAGGCCGCAGGCGCCTAGACAGCAGCCTGCGCGCCGGGCGACGCGCGTCACCAGGGCGAGCCAAGCCGCGACGGAGGCGCCCCGCGCACCGGCGCCAAGCGGAGGGGGATCCTCCCAGAGCGAAACGGCCGCTCCGCCTGCTCCTCGGGCCTCGGCGTCAACGGAGGCTGGGTCTTCGCAGCCCCCAGCCCCGGAGACCGCCAAGCGCCCGAGGGAGTCTTCTCCTCCTGCTCCTCGCACGGGAGCATCTCAGGTGGAGTTCGACTTCTCCGCCCTCAGCTCCGACGACGACGAGGAAGAGGAGTAAGTACTCGCAACTTGTAACTTCTTTGATTCTGTCTTGATTTTCCTTGTTGATTCTGATCTTGTTTTTGCTTTGCTTTCAGGTCCCTGGCCCAGCGGATGGCGAAGAGGGCCAAGATCCCTGTGGTCGAGGTTGAAGACGACTCGCCCGCCGCGGCGACTGGGGACGCGCCAGCGGCGAACTTGCCGGATCAACCCGCTGCTCTGAGGAGCAGCCCCCAGCGCAGCCCCCTGCGTAAGTCTGATCTTGAGTTTTCTGTTTGTCGGGCGCGCTCGAGGTTTTTGCTAGTGCTAATGTCTTGTTGTCTTGTTTGTCTTGTTTGTCTTGTGCAGAAGTGGAGCCGCAGCAGCAGGAGCGCCCGGAGACTGCCCCCGACGAGTTGCATGCCCCACCATCCCCGCCAAGGGCGAGCTCCCCGGCGAGGGAGAGCGCTCCGCCAAGGACGGGTACTCCGCCAAGGGCGAGCAGCCCGACAAGGGTGAGCACTCCGCCAAGGGAGGGCGCGGGCGGCCCTCCGCCAGCAGGAACCACCACTCCCCCGCCAAGGGTGGATTCCCCGGCGAGGGAGCCTGTCGTCAAAGAAGTCCACGAAGGTAAGTCTTGTAGCTTCTTCTTCTCGGACTTGTCTTTTTTGGATATTTGCTTGATCTTCTCTTTTCTTCTTCTTCTGCTAGATCCTCCTGCCCCGGAGCGGATGGAGACGGAGGCCACCGTCGAGGAGGAGGTGCATGGTGGCGACGGCAACGCCACTGCCGCTGACGAGCCGACCGCCGCAGAGACCGCCCCGGCCGCCGACGCCGCGGCTGGAGAAGATGCCGGCGACCACACTGCTGGCCCGGAGGCAGCAGGAGCGACAAGCGCTGCACCGGCCGCCGACCCCTCCGCCACCGCGGAGCGGTCGGGTGTCTACCTTGAGGCTCCCAACGGGATCTTTATACAAGTCCCGTGGGCGTCCTCGTCGCGAGCCCCCGTGGAGGGAGAGGCCTATGATGGAGAGGTCCTCGCCTCCGCGGGGTTGAAGGTCGTTGAAGCACTTGGCGGTGGAGACGAACCCGAAGAGGAGAAGCTCCTTCGCCGGCTCCTGGCCCTTTACCGGGCCAGGCAGGCGAAGCTGGACTCCCGGGAAGCTCTTGCCGCCAAGGCTGGAGTTGACTTGGAGAAGCACGCCGCGGAGCTCCGCGCCGCCAACCAGGCAGCCCTCCGCCAATTGGCGAAGGAGCGGGAAGAGCTTGCCGGGGAGCAGCAAGCCTTCCTCCTGGAGAAGGCTGAGGCAGAAGAGCGGCAGCGATTGGCCGCCGAGGAGCTGTCTCGGCGGGAGGGGGCGCTCAACCAGCGGAAGGTCGAGCTCGACGCCCATAACGACGAGCTCACCGCCCGGGAGAAGGCCATTGGCGGGGCCCTGAAGGAGGCAAAGGATGCCGCGGCCGCCGCAGAAACTGCCAAGAAGGACCTGGAGCTTAAGGTTGATCAGCTGGAGCGGTACCTGAAGGCAAGTGAGGACAGAGTCACCGCGCTCAATGTAGAGCGGGAGAAGGGCACCCACACCAACTCAGACTTGCAGGTACGCCTCTCCAAGAAGGGCGACGAGCTTACTGCCGCCAAAGATTCAATCGCTGACTTGGAGTTGAAGGTCTCCACTCTGACCGATTCACTCGACGCTGCCCGGGATCGCGAGACGAAACTGAAGGACGAGCTCCGCAAGGAACGAGGCCTGGTGGAGAGCGCCGCCGTCTCGGCGAACCAGTTCAGCCGGGCAGTGGAGCAGTGGACCGACGATCTGGTCACCTCCGCTGCAAACATTGACAAGGAGCTGATGGCGCTGAGGGTGGAGCACCTTGTGTACTCTCCGGACGAGAATCTCCCCCACAGCGCCAAGTTAAGTCTCTTCTTCAGGGGAATCGCGCTGGCGCTTGCGCGGCTACAGGAGAAGCTCCCCGCGCAGCTGGCCGACGAGTCGCGTCAGCTCTGCGCGGGCACTCTGGAGCGCGTCTTGACCAAGATCGTCTACTGCAATCCCGGCATCAACCTCACCAACGTCCTCCGCTCCTTGCCGGACGACGCTGACCAGGAGGCGTTGAAGGCGCAGGTCGCCCACATCGTCGCCAAAGTGAACAAGATCTCAAGGCGTGAAGGCGACCGCGTGGATTAGGCTTCTTCTTTTCTGTTTCCTTTGCCGCTGCAAATTATGTTATGGACATGAATCGATTAGTTATTGCGACAAGTTATCCTTGTAATATACAGTCTTATTTTGATCGATCAATGTAGTGCTATCTCCCTGGCTTTGGTCCTTCACTTTGTATGCTTTTTACCCTACGCTTTTTAGGGAACTTGCCGATAAGGGGCCCTTGCCGCGAGCGCTGAGTGCTGGACTCTGAGCAGCCTGCTGGCAAAGGACCTTGTCGGCAAGCAACCTTGCCGCAGCTAGTCGCAACACACTTAGCTTGCTGAGCGAACTCGAAAACGAGGTAAGGGCGCGACACTTGTCGCAGCTCTCTTAAGTCGTCGAGCGTGCTCGGAAACAAAGTAAGGGTGCGGCTAGCCACGGGTAGGTTCCTCCGCGCACAGGTTTTCCATACAAAGTGTGGTTGTTCAAGGAAGACAACTAAAATTTAGAAATTTGAACTGCTCAAATTCTGGTGACTTAGCTTTCATAGATTGCTTGTCCATAGATTGCTTGTCCATAGATTGCTTGTCCTCCGACAAGGCTTTTCTTTCTTGAACAGCACTTGGTTCATCCTCCACCTCCTTCCCCCCGGCAAACTTGTGCGCGAGGAACATTCTTTCTGCTTAAGAGGGAAAGAAAAAGAGGAGGGAAAACAAGTATATAGCCTCACGGCTTGCTAGTGCTTACCGGGGATGTGTGTTGCACAGAGTGCCAAGCAATGTATGCAAATAACAAAGAAAGGCATGGAAATGGCAAATAGTGCGAAACACAAAAGCTTTACTGATGCACGGGATCTGCGCCCGGCTTTGTACAAAGGTTTACATGCAACGGCGGCAAGACTCGTACAAAAGGTGGTTGCCAGAGCGGATCACGGCAACCGCGCCTTATGGGTGAAACTTGCGAAGATGCTCTATGTTCCAGGAATTGCTCACCGGTAAGCCTTCTTCGGTCTCAAGGCGGACAGCGCCGGGCCTTGTGACTTGTCTCACCCGATAAGGGCCTTCCCACTTCGGCGTCAACTTGTTGGAATTCTTGGCGGACTGAACATGCCGAAGAACAAGGTCGCCTTCCTCGAGACTCCTGGCCTTAACCTTGCGACTATGATAGCGGCGCAAGGCTTGCTGGTATCGAGCAGCTCGTACAGCAGCCTGGAGACGTTCCTCCTCAAGGAGCAATGCATCATCTTGTCGCAGTTGCTCTTGCTCGAGCTCATCATAAGCGAGCACTCGAGGAGATCCGTATACGAGTTCCGTGGGGAGAACTGCCTCTGCTCCATAAACAAGAGCAAAGGGTGTCTGCCCGGTGGCTCGACTTAGTGTCGTTCTGATTGACCAAAGAGCCGCCGGTAACTCCTCTATCCAGTTTCTTCCGCACTTGCGCAGCCTGTCGAAAGTTCTTGTCTTGAGTCCGCGCAGTACTTCAGCATTGGCCCTCTCCGCTTGACCATTGCTCCTCGGGTGAGCAACAGAAGCGAAACAGACCTTGGCGCCAAGGTCTTGGACGTACTGCATGAAGGTGCGACTTGTGAACTGTGTGCCGTTGTCGGTGATGATCCTGTTAGGGATTCCGAAACGGCAAACAATTGACCTGAAGAACCTGACTGCTGACTGTGCTGTCACCTTTCTCACTGGTTCCACTTCTGGCCACTTTGTAAACTTGTCGATTGCAACGTACAAGTATTCAAAGCCCCCGACAGCGCGGGGAAAGGGGCCGAGGATATCGAGCCCCCAGACCGAGAAGGGCCAGCACAAAGGAATCGTCTGGAGAGCTTGAGCTGGCTGATGAATTTGCTTTGCATGGAACTGGCACGCTTCACACTTGGTTACTTGTGCAGTTGCATCTTGGAGGGCTTCTTGCCAAAAGAACCCTTGCCGGAACGCCTTCCCGGCAAGTGCCCTTGCGCCAATGTGGTGGCCACATATGCCTCCATGTATCTCTGCCAACAGCTTCTGTCCATCTTCTCTGGAAATGCACTTCAACCTGACACCATTGAGTCTTCTTCTGTACAGTTCGTTGTCCACGAACTGGTACATACTTGACTGCCTGGTTATTTTCTCTATCTCTTCTGGCTCGTCGGGAAGTTCTCCAGTTTGCAGAAAACGGACGATCTGCTGCGCCCATGCCGGAGCACGAGGCTCAACGACAAGGACTAAAGGCATGAGGACCGCTGCGGGAACCCCAGCTTCTACGGCGAGAACCTCTGGTTCTGCCGGAGCTGATGGTCCCCCGGCAAGCCTGCCGGGGCAAGGCTTGTCGGGAATGCTTGCTTCAACTGTACAGACCCTTGGGTCTGCAGGAGCAAATTGTTCCTCAGCGTTTTGGTTGTTGATCTTGGGGACCTTGGCGGCGGCTTCAGATAGATCCGCCGGCAAGTAGTCGCCGGAGACCAACTTCCTCTTCTTGTTCTGCCCAACTGATGGCGTAACGGATGGCTGAGTTAGCTTGAGCAGGAAGGTCCCTGGTTCCACAGGTAACTTCATTGCAGCACACTTTGAGAGGCCATCTGCAATATCATTCTGAGCTCTCGGGATGTGCTCCATTTGCAGACCTTCAAAGTGCTCTTCAAACTTCCTCACTTCATCTACATAAGCTTCCATCAAAGGGCTCTGGTAACTCTTATTTACTTGTCGGACCACCAACTACGAATCTCCCCGCACAATCAACTTCTTGATACCAAGCTCGGCTGCAATCCTGAGGCCGGCAAGCAAGCCTTCATACTCAGTAGTATTGTTTGTCGCTTGTTCCTTGGGAAAGTGCATCTGGACAACATACTTGAGGTGCTCTCCGGTGGGCGCTATGAGTACCACGCCGGCACCGGCGCCTTGCAGCGAGAAAGCACCATCAAAGTACATTACCCATTCGCTGGTCGCTTCTTGTACGGGGACGCTTGTCTCTTGGACTTCTTCATCTGGTGTTGGGGTCCATTCAGCTATAAATTTCGCCAAAGCTCTGCTCTGTATAGTTGAAGTACTCTCAAATTCGAGAACAAAGCTTGACAGCTCTAGTGCCCACTCGACGATCCTGCCTGTTGCTTCGGGATTCTGCAATATCCTTTTTAACGGAAAGCGAGTGACCACTGTTATCTCATGTGCTTGGAAGTAATGGCGCAGCTTTCTCGAGGCCACGAGGAGACCGAAAAGCAACTTCTGCACCCCAGAGTATCTTGATCTAGCCCCCTGCAAGAGGGAACTTACAAAATACACTGGGCGCTGTACCATCTTCCTTCGCACTTCCCCTTGCTCCTGCGCAGAGTTGTCCTTGTCGGGGCCAGAGCTTGCCGGTGGAGCCCCCTGCTTGTCGCCGGATTCGCTTGCCGGAGGTGTGGGCTCTTCCTCCGCCTCCCTTTCCGCTACCAACGCAGCACTAACCACTTGATTGGTTGCCGCTAAGTATAGCAGCAACTTCTCTTGTGGTTTAGGTGCGACAAGTATTGGAGTGGAGGACATGTATCCTTTCAAATCCTGTAGCGCTGCCTCCGCTTCCGGAGTCCATTTCATAGGACCTGCCTTTTTCAAGATTTTGAAGAAAGGCAGGGCGCGTTCTGTAGACTTCGAAATGAACCTGCTGAGGGCAGCCACACAACCAGCAAGTCTCCTTACGTCCTTGACGCGCTTCGGGGCTTCGATCTGCTCGATGGCTTTTATCTTGTCGGGATTGGCTTCAATCCCCCTCTGGGACACAAAGAACCCGAGAAGCTTGCCGGAGGGGACTCCGAAGACGCACTTCTCGGGGTTCAACTTGAGCTGGATCTTGCGCAGATTTGCAAATGTTTCTTCCAAGTCTTGGATCAGGGTATCTTTGCTCTTGCTCTTGACCACTATGTCATCCATGTAAGCTTCTACATTTCTGTGAATCTGTGGCTCAAAAGCAGTGTGCACCACTCTTGCAAATGTTGATCCTGCATTCTTCAATCCAAAGGGCATGCGTATGAAACAATATGTGCCGCATGGAGTAATGAATGCAGTCTTCTCTTCATCTTCCTTGGCCATGAATATCTGGTGGTAGCCTGAGTATGCATCAAGGAAGGAAAGCAGCTCACATCCAGCGGTTGAGTCAACAATCTGATCGATGCACGACAAGGGAAATGGATCTTTGGGACATGCTTTATTCACATCAGTGAAGTCTATACACAGTCTCCACTTCCCGTTGGCCTTACGCACGACAACTGGGTTTGCTAACCACGTGGGATGGATCACGCCTCTAACCAGGCCTGCTGCTTCTAGCTTCTTTATCTCTTCGGCGATGAATTCTTGGCGCTCCACGGCTTGCTTCCTGACCTTCTGCTTGACGGGCCGCGCATGAGGACAAACAGCAAGCTTGTGCTCAATTACCTTCCTGGGAACGCCGGGGATGTCGGATGGTTGCCATGCAAACACATCGACATTCGCCCGCAGGAAGGCAACGAGCGCGCTTTCCTATTTGTTGTCAAGTGTAGCACTGATGGTGAAGGTACCACCAGTGTCGTCCTCCTTGGCGGACACCTTCTTGGTTGCTGGTGGAGCGGCCATCCCTTTCTTGCACTTGCCGGTGGAGCTCGATGGAACGTCCTCGACGGTAGCGCAGCACTCCGAAGAGGTGCGTTTGCCGGAGTGGGCCCCAGAGCTCTTGCCGGACTTGGTCTTGGTCTTCCCCCCGGGAGCTTCAGCGGCAAGTGTGTTGCTTTCTGCTGCAGCTGCTGCATCCCGGTAGATCTTGTCGGCGCAGATAAGCGCGTCCTTCTTGTCGCTAGGGATAGAGATGACGCTTATCGGCCCCGGCATCTTGAGTACGTTGTAGGCATAATGGGAAGCTGCCATGAACTTGGCGAGGGCAGGACGTCCAAGTATCCCATTGTATGGCAATGGGATATCGGCCACGTCGAAGGTTATCCTCTCCGTCCTGAAGTTGAGCTCCCCGCCAAAGGTCACTGGCAGAGTAATCTTCCCCTTCGGCTTGCTCCTCCCCGGGTTTATTCCTTGGAACGAACCGGTTTCTTCGAGCTCGCCGTCTGGGATCTGGAGTTTCTTGATCACAGCCGAGGAGATCAACTTCAGGCCGGCCCCGCCGTCAACCAACATTTTGGTGACCTTGAGGTTGCGGATGGTTGGTGAGACCAACATCGGCAAGCACCCGACCGCCGTTGTGCGGTCAGGGTGATCCTCAAGATCAAAAATGATGGGCGTGCTGGACCACTTCAGCAGCCTGCGTGACTCGACGGGCGGCTCAGCTGCGTTTACTTCCCGCACCCACTGCTTGAGTTGGTGGTGGGAAGTATGCAGAGAGGCGCCTCCATCGACACACAGAACTTCTGTGGCCTTCTGGAACTCCTGCTCGCTCTTATCTCCTTCCTCCATGTCGTCGTCGTCGTCTTCTTCCTCATCCTTATCGCGGCCCCGGGGAGGTCGATCACCTTGCCGCTGCTTGGCCTTGCCGCGGCGTCCTCCCCGGCCATTGAATGGCCGCTTCTTGCTTGGCTCTCCTCCGCCACCTTGGGCCTTCTCCTTGTCGCGCCGCTCGTATTCAGCTTTCTGCTGCTCTACGAGGTACTCGACTCGCTTGCAGTTCGAAAGGTCGTGGCCCTTGGTGCGGTGGATCTTGCAATATTGCTTGCCGGAGCCGTCCTGCTTGTCGGCTGCCGCTACAGGGGCAGGTTCCTTGCCGGAACCGCCAGCCTATGCTGTCTTCGCGGGAGCCTCCTTGCCGGACTGCTCGACGACCAGCACTTCCTTGCTCTTCTTTCTTCTGTTGTTTCGCCGCCGGCTCTTCTTTGCCGGGGCGGCGTCCTCACTGTCGCTTCCTCCTGCGCCAGCATCCTCTCCGGGGAGTCTCCTCCCCTCTTCGGCGCGCGCGCACTTGTCAGCCAGAGCATAGAGCTCGCTGACATCCCGAATCTTGGTCATGGCCATCTCTTCCCGCATGCGGCGGTTACGCACGTTCTGGTGGAACGCGCTGATAACCGCGGCGGGGTGGACGTCGGGAATATTGTGCTGCACGCGGCTGAATCGTTGAATGTACTTGCGCAGGGGTTCTCCTTCCTTCTGGGCCAAGATGTGGAGATCACTCTCCTGGCCGTGGGGTTTGTGGCCGCCCGTGAAGGCGCCAACAAACTGGTGGCACAAATCTGCCCATGAAGAAATAGAGCCTTCCGGCAAGTGCATAAGCCAAGAACGGACGTTTGGCTTAAGCACCAGCGGGAAGTAGTTGGCTAATATCTTCTCGTCGCGTCCCCCGGCAGCCTGCACCGCGATGGTGTAGATGCTGAGGAACTCCGAGGGGTGCGTCTTGCCGTCGTACTTCTCGGGTACGTCGGGCTTGAAGTTTTTCATGCTGGGCCACTGGACGCGCCGCAGCTCACGGGTGAACGCAGGGCAACCTGCCGCGTACGGCAAGTTGCCTGGTTCACCGGGCGCGTACGTGTCGACAGCGGTCCCAGCGCGGTGGTCCGATTGTCACCGGGCTTCTCGTCGGCGCTCGATGCGCGCCCGAGCGTCTTCTTGCCGCCGATCGTCGAGGACTTGGCGCTGGTCCCGACGAGCCCACGGATCCGATGACGCCGTGGAGTCGTCGTCGACGTTAATCCGGCGGGGTGGCGTCTTCTGCTTCCGCGGCGGGGAGCGCACGGTGGTTGCACCCCCGGTGGTCTTGTCGCCATCAGCCTTCGCCTGGTCGACTTGCCGTGGCCGCGATGTCGCCGGCTGCTGCGGCGTGTCGTTGTTGGCGAATGCGATGAGGCTCTGAATCGTCGCCCTCCAGTCCTCGGCCTTGTCTGCCACTGGAGGGAAGTCGAGGAGCAGTTGCGCTCTTGCGAGAGCTTCTGCTGGAGAGGAGGGGAGCGGCGGCGAGCGGTGCGAGGAGCGAGATATGCTCGGACTTCTAACAGGGTTAGAAGGAGCAGTCTCTCGCCCCGGCGACCGCGCCTTGCTCGTGCCAGGACGATGGCCTTGAGCGTCCCGCGATCCTCCGGTTTGTCCTTGCCCCAACAAGCGGATGGTACCTCCTGTACCACGGCGCTGCTGGCCTATCGTCTGCTGAGATGGACGTGGTGCGTCTACGGACACCGAGGTTTTGGAATTCGCTCGGTCGTCCGTCTTGTCCTTGGACTTGGTGGCGCCGTGAGTTTCCTCGCCGGCGACCACCCTTCCGCCAGCATCTCCTCCACCAACCGTTGGTTCTGGTGGTGGTGGGATCAACGCAGACGGGCCTGCGACCTCCGAAGCCTTCTTCTTCGGGGCCATGTTGTTGCAGCTGATGAGGTTGATGAAGCTGGAGAGGTTAATGAAGAATGCGCCCGCGTGAGCACCGGATCAGGTTCACACAACCTCGACGCCCCCTACCTGGCGCGCCAAAGATGTCGGGGGAAACTGTCCTTCCACGAGCACCTATGGGACCGGAGCCCCTTGTACGTTGCGGTAAAGGAGCGGAGGGAGCACGAAGAGCAGATCGAGGAGCACACGCGGGCAGTTTACCCAGGTTCGGGCCGCGCGGACGCGTAAAACCCTACTCCTGCTTAGATTGTATTGAGTTCTTGGGCTCGGGAGCTTGAAGAGCTAGCTACACCGAGCAAGAGAGCTGTCTAGGTTCCGAACCCTCTCTACGTTATGCATGGGCCTCCTTTTATAGCTCAAGGGGTCACCGACAGGTGTCAACGTAGAGGAGGGTAAAAATGTAACTTTGGTGGTAGTTGTAACAGTGCGGGAACAGTGCATGAACAGTGGATGAATAGTGGTCTTCACCTAACCTTGACAGTGGGGTACAAGGGCATTAAATGCCCGTTGCCGTCGACCCCAAAAGCGCCCGTCCATGCGTCTCCGTTCGCCACGGCGGTAGCCTTGTCACCGTGGCTTGCCACCGTGTCCCCCAGGCTGCACAGCCATCCGCCACGCGTCCCTGGAAGGGCCCCAGGGCGACGCGTGGGCCGATGAGCTGGAGCGCGGGCACACAACATAGTTCTCCCCGGCAAGCACCTTGCCGGGGCCGTGATCTTGCCGGGCCCGGAAGCTTCTCGCTCCCCGGGGCCCGCCGGGGCGCAGGGTGCGCCGAGGCATGTCTTCTGAGATGCTGTCTTCTGGTCTTCCTGGCAAGCTCCTCTTGCCAGGGTCTTGTGTTAATGTGGTAAACTTGAGCCTGGGACGGCCTTCCCGGCAAGCTCCACTTGCCGGGGGCTTGATCTTCGGTCTTGTATACTTTGTTTTTGAATGGCTTCATAGGGACCAGAAAGGTTTCCGGCGAGCACGTGGTGAGCCCTGCCGCGGGGAGCTGCTACTGCCCGTGCATAAGTTGGGGTACTAAGGTACCCCTATCTTAGTACACCGACAGGAGGGTACGCCCTACCCCCCCTAGGGTGCGCCCCTGTCCTTGTGGGCCCCACGTGCCCCTCTCCACTTATTCCAACACCGATCCTCTTCTTCTTCCTCCAGAAAAAATCATCCACCAGCTCAAACCCGTGTTCTAGCTCATCTTGCTGCCATTTTCGATCTCCTTGCTCAAATCATCATTTGCAAAACTGTATTGGGGGATTGTTCTTCGGTATGTGACTCCTCCAATGGTCCAATTAGTTTTTGTTGTAGTGCTTTATTTATTAAAAAAAATATGTTGTAGTGACTTTGTTGTTGAGCTTGCATGTCAAATTTATATGGTCCAAAGTAGTTTTGATGCATGATATAGCCTCTAGACACTTGTAGGAGTAGTTGCTATCAATTTTGTTGAGTTTTGTTCGCTTTTATTTTGAGTCACTAAAAATCTCAGAATTTTTCAGAAAAAGAAAATGTCTAGGAGAACATATCAAGGTGGCCCTTCAAGAAAGCAAGCACCGAGGCTTGCGATACGCGAACCGGACCTTGAACCACCAAGAGATGCTCAAGTGCGGCCTTGTGAATGGCCGTCAGATGAATTTATGATTTGCGCAGGGTTCAAGGATGAGTTTGATGCATACGTACAAAATGCCGGCCTTGAGGACTTCGTGTCAGATAAGTGCCAACAACACTATTACCTCACCGATTCCTTTCTGCGGAGGTTTGAATTTTCATCCAAGCGCAATACTCATATTGTCCTGTTTGATCTTTATGATGAATCTTATACCATGGACCTAGATGATTTTTGTGTTGCATGCAAAATCCCACAGTGGGGTAGTCTCAATGATCCTCACAAATTTGAATACCGTGATTTCCTTGGTAGCATCACCGTCGGGGAAACTAGAAATATTACACAAGCCACCATATGGAGCATTCACTTTCCTGCTATACATTATTTTGCTCTCTCCATAGGTAGATGCATTAATGGTAAACATTAGCATAGCCATCTTTGTGTTCCAGATCTTAGTATCCTTAAATGTGCGGTGTTAGGTGATAAGCGTAATGATTTGGGGGCAATTATTGCAAGGAGGTTACACCTTAATGCTAAAGATGGAGATTTATTTGGAGGGATTTATGCAAATCGTTTGGCTAACTATTTAGGTGTACCCATAAGAGGATATGATGTTGAGTTTCCACCTGCTTTTCTAGATTATGAATCCATGATACGTTATCTGTTACTTGAGAGGAATGAGCAGCACCTTCAGTACCGACTAATCTTTGACAGGCGGCATGCCGTCCATATTACTCTTCCTGCTCCTGCTTTCTTTGACTTTCAGGCAAAGGGGAGATATTTTATAACCAGAGAGGAGGCGAACGCATATGAGAGAGAGGCGGTGACCGCTCGCCTTCAGGAGGAAGCTTACCTAGCAGTAGCTGCCGCAGCATAGTACAACCCCAATTAGGATTTCAGATATCAGCCAGGCCAGTGGTGTACCTAGACCAACTTAGGCAAAAGCCTAAGCTTGGGGGAGTACGTATTTCTCACCGACATTACATTCATGTTCTCACATTCATTCCAGTTGTTGGTGTTCATACTTTTTCATTGTATTATCCATGTTAGTTTATTTTTCTCCCTTTCTTCTTGTGTGTTTGAAAAACTTTATAAAAAGTAAAAATATTTCCTGTTTCTTTTTGTCTTTTCTTTCTTGCTCGTTTCTTAGTAGTTGTTAGTATTAAAAGAAAATCCAAAAAGATTTCTCATTCTTCTTTTGTTTGTTGGGAGCTTTCCCGTGTAAATAGTTTTTCTCGTTCTTGTTTTGCTCTCTTTGGAAAAACAAAAACTCCAAAAATATTTCAGTGCATTTCTTTGAAATTCTTTTCTTTTCTTTGGGGATCGAGAGGACAAGACCACGATGAAATTGTTGAGTGGCTCTCATATGAATTATTGTTGATCTAACAAAGAGTCCATATTATCTTGTCTTCTCCTTGAAATGAATGTTGCAGATTCCAGCTTAGTCCAATGCACGTGCACTATTATTATTATTCACACCATTCGGTCGTGCAAGTCAAAGGCAATAATGCAGATATAATATGAAATGATTGAGATGGAGAAAAGCTTGTATGAACTCGACCTATTTTGTTTTTGTAAATATGATAAGCTTGTCATTCCTGATTCAGCACATTATGAGTGAAATATGTTTGCAACGACAATTAGAGATTATATTACTCATGACATGCTTAATTAGCTAGGAGTTTATAATGGTTTACCTTGCATGCCAACATGCTTTTAAAATGGTTGTGATGTAGTATGATAGGATGGTATCCTCCTTTGAATGATTTAACTGGCTCGACTTGGCACATGTTCACACATGTAGTTGTAACAAAATCAACATAGCCTCCACGATATTTATGTTCATGATAATTTATATCCTACTCATGCTTGCACTCAATGTTGGTTAATCTCAAGGCATGTTTATGACCGTTGTTGCTCTCTAGCTGGTCGCTCCCCACTCTCTTTCTAGCCTTCACCTGTACTAAGCGGGAATACTACTTGTGCATCCACTCACATGAGCTCAAAGTTGTTCCATAAGAGTCCACCATACCTACCTATATGCGGTATTTACCTACCGTTCCAAGTAAATTTGCATGTGCCAAACTCTAAACCTTCAAATAAAATTATGTTTTGTATGCCCAAATCGCTCATGTGGCGACTGGGCGCTGTCTTTATCTTCAATGCTAGGTGTTTTATTCTCACGATGAGTGGACTCCGCTTGTCATTCACGGGGAAATGGCTAGTAACCGGTATACTCAATCCCATCATCAAAAGATCAAAAATCAAATCAAAATATAATTAAACAAAGCTCCCCCAGGGCTGTTGTTGGTTTGGATGGTACCCGTTGTTTTGGATAAGCCGTGGAGTGTGTTTGATGGTGGACGGGAGTATTACTTTACCATTCTATTTGGGAACCGCCTATAATGTATGTAGCATGGAAGATATTGAGAACTCTTGGTCATAGCGTTGACAAAGAAAGCATATCGCTCAAAATTATATTCATCTCTGATTTAAAAACTTGAGCTCTGGCACCTCTGCAAATCCCTGCTTCCCTCTATGAAGGGCCTATCTATTTACTTTTATTGTTGAGTCATCACCCTCTTATAAAAAGCACCAGTTGGAGAGCACCTTGATACGTCCATTTTGCATCATGCTTTTATGTTGATATTTATTGCACTATGGGCTGTTATTACACGTTATGTCACAATACTTATGCCTTTTCTCTCTTATTTTACAGGGTTTACATGAAGAGGGAGAATGCCGACAGCTGGAATTCTGGGCTGGAAAAGAAGCAAACTCTGGAAACCTATTCTGCACAACTCAAAAAGCCCCTAAACTCCACAGGACATCGTTTCAGAAAATATAAAAAATATCTGGCGAAAGAAGATCACCAGGAGGGCCACCACCTGTCCACGAGGGTGGGGGGGCGTGCCCCCCCCCTCTCTGGGCGCGCCCCCTGCCTCGTGGGCCCCCCGATGCCCATCTTCTCCTATATGAGGTGTTTTGACCTGGAAAAAATCATAAGGAGGCTTTCAGGACTAGACGCCGCCGTCTCGAGGTGGAACCTTGGCAGAAACCAATCTAGGGCTTCGGCAAAGCTGTTCTGCCGGGGATACTTCCCTCCGGGAGGGGGGAATCGTCACCGCCGTCATCACCAACAACTCTCCCATCTTGGGGAGGGCTTTCTTCATCAACATCTTCACCAGCACCATCTCCTCTCAAACCCTAGTTCATCTCTTGTATCCAATCTTTGTACCCAAACCTCATATTGGTACATGTGGGTTGCTAGTAGTGTTGATTACTCCTTGTAGTTGATGCTAGTTGGTTTATTTGGTGGAAGATCATATGTTCAGATCCATTATGCATATTAATACCCCTCTGATCTTGAACAATATTATGTCTTGTGAGTAGTTACTTTTGTTCCTGAGGACATGGGAGAAGTCTTAATATTAGTAGTCATGTGAATTTGGTATTCGTTCGATATTTTGATGAGATATATGCTGTCTCTCCTCTAGTGGTGTCATGTGAATGTCTATTACATGACACTTCACCATTATTTGGGCCTAGAGGAAGGCATTGGGAAGTACTAAGTAGATGATGGGTTGCTAGAGTGACAGAAGCTTAAACCCTAGTTTATGCGTTGCTTCGTAAGGGGCTGATTTGGATCCACTTGTTTCATGCTATGGTTAGGTTTACCTTAATACTTATTTTGTAGTTGCGGATTCCTGCATTAGAGGTTAATCATAAGTGGGAGGCTTGTCCAACTAAGGACAGCACCCAAGCACCGGTCCACCCACATACCAAATTATCAAAGTACCGAACGCGAATGAGATGATAGTGATGAAAACTAGCTTGACGATAATTCCCATGTGTCCTCGGGAGCGCTTTCCTCCATATAAGAGTTTGTCCATGCTTCTCCTTTGCTACAAAAAGGATTGGGCCATCTTGCTGCACCTTATTTACATTTACCTTTTGTCACTTGCTACCAGTTACCTTATCACAAAACTATCTGTTACTTATAATTTCAGTGCTTGCAGAAAATACCTTACTAAAAACTGCCTATCATTTCCTTCCGCTCCTCGTTGGGTTCGACACTCTTACTTATCGAAAGGACTACGATAGATCCCCTACACTTGTTGGTCATCAAGAATCTTTTCTGGCGCCGTTGCCTGGGAGTGAAGCGCCTTTCGTAAGTGGAATTTGGTAAGGAAAAAATTATATAGTGTGCTGAAATTTATTGTCACTTGTTACTATGGCTCATCATCCTTTGAGGGGCTTGTTCGGGGTATCTTCACCCCGACCAGAAGAGTAAAGAGTTGCTCCTCAACCTACTGCATCTACTGAAAATGTTTGTTTTGAAATTCCTTCGGGTATGATAGAGAAACTGCTAGATAATCCTTTTACAGGAGACGGAACACTGCATCCCGATTTACACCTAATCTATGTGGATGAAGTTTGTGGATTATTTAAGCTTGCAGGTATGCCCGAGGGAGATGCATTGACATGGTTTAGGCTAGGTGATGATATTGGATCATGGAACTATAATCGTCTGAAGTTGGAATTTCATCAGAAGTTCTACCCTATGCACCAGGTTCATCGTGATTGTAATTACATTTATAATTTCTGGCCTCGCAAAGGAGAAATCATCGCTCAAGCTTGGGGGAGGCTTAAGTCAATGTTATATTCATGCCCCAATCATGAGCTCTCAAGAGAAATGATCATTCAAAATTTTTATGCTCGGCTTTCTCTCAATAATCGCTCCATGCTCGATATTTCTTGTTTTGGTTCTTTTATGATGAAGACTGTTGAATTCAAATGGGATTTATTGGAAATAATTAAACACAACTTTGAAGATTGGGATCTCGACGAAGGTAAGGAGTCGGGTATGACCCTTAAGTTTGATTGTGTTAAAGCTTTTATGGATACCGATGTTTTCCGTGAGTTTAGCACTAAATATGGACTTGACTCTAAGATAGTAGCTTCCTTCTGTGAATCATTTGCTACTCATGTTGATCTTCCTAAGGAGAAGTGGTTTAAATACCATCCTCTCATTGAAGTAAAAGTAGCTGAACCTGTTAAGTTGAAGAAAAGACTATCACTTATAAAGTTGATCCTATCGTTCCTACCGCTTATATTGAGAAACCACCTTTCCCTGTTAGAATACATGATCATGCTAAAGCTTCAACTGTGGTTCGTAAGAGTAGTACTAGAACACCTACACCCTCTGAGCAAATTAAAGTTGAACCTAGTGTTGCTATGGTTAAAGATCTCTTGGTAGAAAATTTAGATGGACATGTTATTTAGCTCCAAGAGGAAGCTGCTAGAATAGCCAAACCCGATGCTAGGAATAAACATAGACCTGTTGTAGGCTTCCTGTTATCTCTGTTAAAATAGGAGATCATTGCTATCATGGTTTATGTGACGTAGGTGCTAGTGCGAGTGTAATACCTATATCCTTATATGATGAAATTATGCATGATATTGCACCCGTTGAGCTAGAAGGTATAGATGTTACTATTAAACTTGCTAATAGAGACACTATTTCACCAATTGGGATTGTTAGAGATGTTGAAGTCTTGTGTGGGAAAGTTAAATACTCTGCTGATTTTCTTGTTCTTGGCTCCCCACAAGATGATGTTTGTCCCATCATATTTGGTAGACCCTTCTTGAACACCGTTAATGCTAAGATAGACTGCTTGAAAGATATTGTTACTGTTGGTTTAGGGGATATGTCTCATGATTTTAACTTTGCTAAATTTCGTAGACAACCCCTTGATAAAGAATTACCTAGTAAGGATGAAATTACGGGTCTTGCTTCTATTGATGTGCCTCCTAACGATCCCTTAGAACAATATCTTCTAGACCATGAAATTGATATGTATATGAATGAGAGAAGGGAAATAGATGAAATATTATTTAAGCAGGGACCTATCTTGAAAAACAACTTGCCAGTTGAAGTCCTAGGGGATCCTCCTCCACCCAAGGGTGATCCCGTGTTTGAACTTAAACCTTTACCAGATAATCTTAAGTATGTTTATCTTGATGAAAAGAAGATATATCATGTTATTATTAGTGCTAACCTTTCAGAGCAGGAAGAAAAAAATTATTGAAAACTCTGAAGAAGCACCGTGCTGCTATTGGATATACTCTGGATGATCTTAAGGGCATTAGTCCCATTTTGTGCCAACACAAGATAAAATGAGGATATGATAAGGGGTACCAAATGACCGATCACATGTGAAAGTGCGTTATATCGACTAAAGGGGGGTGAATAGGCGATTTTTACAAATTCGTCATTGAGGAAATACTTCTTGAGGAAATAGCCAAGTGACGAATTACAAGCAGCGAAATAAGTACTCAGATGCAAGCATAACAAGACAGTAGCATAGTCATCATGATGAAATGAAACAAGATCAGAGCACAGGTAGCGTGTAAACATGATAAGCAGGCAGAAGACAAGATAACTGAAGAAATATGATTGTGGAAATTGAGAAAGTCTTCATTCAAACAGAAATGATCAAATGCATCACCAAGTAAGTGATGAAATGAAGGAGTTGAGGAAATATAACCGGTAGCTCGGTGAAGACAATGATTTGGTAGACCAGTTCCAACTGTTGTGACAATTTTACGTCTAGTTAGGGAAGCTTGGTACTTAAACCAAAGGACACACACTCCTAGGACACATAGTCCTTATTGTATTCCCCTTGAGCCAAGGTCGCATAGACCTCGCCCGATCACTCGTGGTAAGTCTTCAAGGTGACTTCCAAACCTTGACAGACTTGGTCGCCAGGCGATCCACAATTCCTCTTGGATGCTCTAGACCATTGACGCCTAACCGTCTGGAAGATGCACAGTCTTCAAAGGTAACATGCGTTGGTTCCACACATGAACAATCTCTTCAGTGATGCTCAATCACTTTGGGGTTTAGGTGTTTGGATTTTGTGTTTTTCCTCACTGATGATTTTCGCTCAAAATCCTCAGAGGATCGGATGCTCGAAGTGACACATGTCAGGTTCTCTCGGAGCAGCCAACCAACTAGTGGTTGAAGGGGGTTGCTATTTATAGCCAGGGAGCAGCCCGACATGATAAGACATAAATACCCTTCAATGATATGACCGTTAGGTGGATAAGATATTTTGGGATAGCTAGCGTGTAGCACATCAGTGGTCGAAAATTTGAGATCTCAAATTCCTCAGGGCTATCATGTTCCTCACTTGTAGGCAATATGCACTGGCGAATTCCTAACTCCTCAGTCAAAACAAATTCCTCAAAGACGAGAAGAAATTCGTCTATGTCACAGAAGAATTGACTAAACTGTATGAGATTTCCAAAGGCTTCACTCGAAGGGTTGGGTATGTGTAGGCTTTGAGATGACCATCGGTTGGAAATGTTCCCTTAGTATCACCTGCTACCTCTTGAGCTTGCGTTGGTTTTTCCCTTGAAGAGGAAAGGGTGATGCAGCAAAGTAGAGTAAGTATTTCCCTCAGTTTTGAGAACCAAGGTATCAATTGAGTAGGAGATTACACACAAGTCACCAAATACCTGCACAAACAAACAACAAACTTGCACCCAACTCTATAAAGGGGTTGTCAATCCCTTCTAGGTTATTTGCAAAAGTGAGATATGATAGAGATAGATGAACTAGTAAAGTAAATATTTTTGGGTTTTTGGTTTATAGATTGAAAAGTAAAAGATTGCAAAATAGTAGATCTATAACTTATATGTAAAATAGGCCCGAGGGTCCATAGGTTTCACTAGAGGCTTCTCTCTTGATAGCAAGTATTACGGTGGGTGAACAAATTACTGTCAAGCAATTGATAGAAGAGAGAATAATTATAACGACATCCATGACAATGATCATGAATATAGGCATCACGTCCGTGACAAGTAGACCGACTCTTGCCTGCATCTACTACTATTACTCCACACATCGATCGAAACAATTCTTCATCTAGAGTATTAAGTTCATAAGAACAGACTAACGCCTTAAGCAAGATGACATGATGTAGTGGAATTAACTCAAGCGATATGATGAAAACCCCATCTAGTTATCCTCGATGGCAACAATACAATACGTGTCATGTCCCTTACTGTCACTGGGATTGAGCACCGCAAGATTGAACCCAGAGCAAAGCACTTCTCCCATTGCAAGAAAAACCAATCTAGTTGGCCAAACCAAACCGATAGTTTGAAGAGAATTACTAATATATTAGATCATGCATAAAAGAATTCAGAAGAAACTCAAATATTATTCATAGATAATCTGATCATAAACCCACAATTCATCGGATCTTGCCAAACACACCGCAAAAGAAGATTACATCGGATAGATCTCCAAGAACAACGAGGAGAACATGGTATTGAAGATAAAAGAGAGAGAAGAAGCCATCTAGCTACTAGGTATGGACCCATAGGTCTATGGCAAACTACTCACACTTCATCGGAAGGGCAATAGGGTTGATGAAGATGCCCTCTGTGGTTGATTCCCCCTCCGACAGAGTACCAGAAAATGCCTCCAGATGGGATCTTGCGAGAATGAAAGGTTACGGCGGTGGAAAAGTGGTTTTGGTGGATGTTCTGATGTTTCTAGAATATATGTGAATTTATAGGTGGAAGAAGTACGTCAGGGGAGGCACGAGGGGCACACAAGGTAGGGGCGCGCCCTACCCCCCTGGGCGCGCCCTCCACCCTTGTGACCGCCTCGCAGATCCCCTGGCGTGTACTCCAAGTCCATTTGGTGTCTTCCGGTCCAAGAAAAATCTCCGTAAAGTTTCATTCCCTTTGGACTTCGTTTGATATTCCTTTTTTGCGAAACTCATAAACAAGGAAAAAACAGAAACTGGCACTGGGCTCTGGGTTAATAGGTTAGTCCCAAAAAACATATAAAATAGCATATAAAACATCCAAGATAGATAATATAATAGCATGGAACAATAAAAAATTATAGATACGTTGGAGACGTATCAAGCATCCCCAAGCTTAATTCCTGCTCGTCCTCGAGTAGGTAAATGATAAAAACAGAATTTTGATGTGGAATGCTACCCACCATTTTTATCAATGTAATATTCTCTGTTGTGGCATGAACGTTCAGATCCATAAGACTCAAAACAAAGTTTATCAATATCAAAACAATAATACTTCAAGCATACTCAAAAGTAATCTACGAAGCTTCAAATATAACATGGCTAAAGAAAGTTATCCCTACCAAATCATATAGTCATTTATGCTCCCTCTTCTTAACACAAAGTAAAAAATCATGCCTATCCCGGTGTCAATCAAGCAATTGTTTTAATATTTAATATTCTTAAACTTTTTCAACTCTTCATGCAATACATGAGCGTGAGCAGTGGATACAACACTATGGGTGGAATAGAAAGTGGTAATAGACAAAAGGAGGGAGAAAGTCTCACATCGACTAGGCAAATCAACGGACTATGGAGATGTCCATTAATCGATATCAATGTGAGTGAGTAGGGATTGCCATGTAACGGATGCACTAGAGCAATAAGTGTATGAAAGCTCAAAAAGACAACTAGTGGGTGTGCATCAATTTGCTTGCTCATGAAGACCTAGGGAATTTGAGGAAGCCCATCATTGGAATATACAAGCCAAGTTCTATAATGAAAAATTTCCACTAGTGATATATGAAAGTTACAACATAGGAGACTCTCTATCATGAAGAACATGGTGCTACTTTGAAGCAAAAGTGTGGAAAAAGGATAGTAACATTGTCCCTTCTATCTTTTTCTCTCATTTTTTGTAGCCTCCTCTCTTTTTTTGGAGACCCTTTTCTCTTTTTTGGAGACTCATTTGGCCTCTTTATTGATAACCTCACATGGGACAATGTTCTAGTAATGATTATCATCACACTTTTATTTACTTACAACTCGATACTAGAACAAAGATATGACTCTATATGAATGCCTCCGGCGGTGTACCGGAATGTGCAATGACCAAGAGTGACATGCATGAAAAATATGAACGGTGGCTTTGCCACAAATACTATGTCAACTACATGATCATGCAAAGAAATATGACAATGATGATGCGTGTCATGATAAACGAAACGGTGGAGTTACATGGCAATATATCTTGGAATGGCTATGGAAATGCCATAATAGGTAAATATGGTGGCTGTTTTGAGGAAGGTATAAGGAGGGTTTATGCATCGGCGAAAAGTTGCGCGGCACTAGAGTGGCTAGCAAGGTGGAAGGGCGAGAGTGCGTATAATCCATGGACTCAACATTAGTCATAAAGAACTCACCTACTTAATGCTAAACAAAATATTAGCTCTCGAAGCAAAGTACTACGATGCATGCCCCTAGGGGGGAGGTTGGTAGGAGTTAACCATCGCGCGCCCCCGACCTCACGCAAAGACAATCACTCAAAATACAAAGTGCTCCAATTTGGTTGCATAGTTAGGAGACCATACGTGCATGCTACGGGAATCACAATTATTTCTTTAACCTCACAAACTACAGCTAGCATGACTCTAATATTACCATCTTAACTAGGGGTGGGCGTTTGGTAGAAACCGAAATTTCGGTTTTTACCATTCGGTTTTTCTTTGTATTCGGTTAGCAAACTTGAAAACCGAAAATGTGAAGGGCAAACAGTTAACCGAGCCATTCGGTTCGGCATTTGGTTTATACCGAGCGAACCCTTCACATGCATACTTACGTTGGCATGACACCCTCGCTTTATGTAGCCGAGCTCTCGGAGTCCGTTTTCCTCCCTCAGCAGGGTGGGACTAAAAATCTTGGTGGTATACTGCAACGGCTGCACGCAGACTTTACAAAAGGCTCACACAAGTTTCTTTGGGCCTTGGTGGCTGGCTAGGCCCCACGTGAGTGTCACTAGTGGGCTCCATGACCGCAGATCCTTAATCGCTACGTGCCGTCGGCTAGCGACTGGGTCCCACGATATTTGCGGCAGGCGGAGACGTGACTGGTGCGATCTGGGCGGGGATTTCGTGGGGAGGTAGGGAATTAACTCGGCCTTGGCACACAATTCGGTTTTCTCGGTTAACCGTGTAAAAGCACCAAATAGACCGAAGTATGTTCGGTTAGTAAGCCTAACAACTGAATAACACTTAGGCAACATAGAAAACCGAAAATTCGGTCTTTTCGGTGTCAGTTTCGGTTCGGCATTCGGTTTCACGGTTTTTATGCCCACCCCTAATCTTAACATCTCAAAACAATTATAATGAGTCAAACTTCACATAGTATTCAATGCTCTATATATTAAAGTTTTTATTATATCTCCTTTGGATGCCTATCATACTAGGACTAAATTCATAACCCAAGCAAATTACTATGATGTTCTTTAAGACTCTCAAAATAATATAAGTGAAGCAAGAGAGTTCAACAATTTCTATAAAATAAAACCACCACAGTGCTCTAAAAAGATATAAGTGAAGCACTAGAGCAAAATTGCCTAGCTCAAAAGATATAAGTGAAGCACAAAGAGTACTCTAATAAATCAAGATTGAAGCATGTACCTCTCAAAAGGTGTGTACAGCAAGGATGATTGTGTCAAACTAAAAAGAAAAGACTCAAATCATACAAGATGCTCCAAGCAAAACACATATCATGTAGTGAATAAAAATATAGCCTCAAGTAAAGTTACTGATAGATGACGACGAAAGAGGGGATGCCTTCCCGGGGCATCCCCAAGCTTAGGCTCTTGGCCGTCCTTGAATTTTACCTTGGGGTGCCTTGGGCATCCCCAAGCTTAGGTTTTTGCCACTCTTCATTCCATAGTCCATAAAATCCTTACCCAAAACTTGAAAACTTCACAACACAAAACTTAACAGAAAATCTCGTGAGCTTCGTTAGTAAAACAAAGAAAAGAACTACTCAAGGTACTGTTGTGATCTTATTCTAATTTTATATTGGTGTAATATCTACTATATTCAAACTTCTCCATGGTTCATACCCCCCCAATACTAGCCATAGATGCATCAAAATAAGCAAACAACACATAGAAAACAAAATATGTCCAAAACAGAACATTCTGTAGCAATATGAAAACTTCGCATACTTCTGTACCTCTAAAAATTCTGAAACAATTGGACGATGTGGGTAATGTGTATATCAATTTTGTGTTAAAATTTCAGAAGGTTTCGACATTCCAGTGAATTATTGAATTTTCTTCACTGGACGCAAAAGTTTCTGTTTTTCAGCAAAATCAAATCAACGATCACCTTAAGCCATCACAAAGGTCTTACTTGGCTCAAGCACTAACTAAAAAACCAAAACACAATTACTACTTAAGTATTAATATGTAAAACTTGAAAAACATAACAAAAAATTAAAAATAAAAAAGAAAATTGGGTTGCCTCCCAACAAGCGCTATTGTTTAACGCCTTTTAGCTAGGCATTGATAATTTTAATGATGCTCACATCAAAGACAAGAATTGAAGCACAAAGAGAGCATCATAGAACATGTGACAAACACATATAAGTCTAACATGCTTACCATTGATGACCCACGCGTATAGGGGATTAATTGTAGCTCTTTTTGATAAGTAAGAGTGTCGAACCCAACGAGGAGCAAAAGGAAATGACAAGTGTTTCTTAGTAAGGTAATGTCTACAAGTGTTGAAGTTGTATAAGTAGCAGAGTAGTTTGATAGCAAGATAATTTTGTAACGAGCAAGTAACGATAGTAGTAGAAAATGTGCAGCAAGATATTCCAATCCTTTTGAGGCAAAGGACAGGCCAAAACGGTCTCTTATAATAAGCAAAACGTTCTTGAGGGTACACGGGAATTTCATCTAGTCACTTTCATCATGTTGGTTCAATTCGTGTTCGCTACTTTGATAATTTGATATGTGGGTGGATCAGTGCTTAGGTGTTGTTCTTACTTGAACAAACCTCCTACTTATTATTAACCCTCCCGCAAGCATCCGCAACTATGAGAAAAGTATTAAGAATAAATTCTAACCATAACGTTAAACTTTTGGATCCAATCGGTCCCTTACGGAATAGTGCATAAACTGGGGTTTAAGCTTCTTTCACTCTCGCAACCCACCATCTAATTACTACTCCACAATGCATTCCCTTATGCCGAAATATGGTGTGAAGTGTCATGTAATCGACGTTCATATGACACCACTAAGGGAACCACAACATACATACTATCAAAGTATCGAACACATATCAAATTCACATGATTACTTGCAACATGATTTCTCCCATGACCTCAAGAACAAAGGTAACTACTCACAAGTGATGAACATGCTCAAGATCAGAGGGGTAATATATAGCATAATGGATCTGAACATATAATCTTCCACCAAATAAACCATATAGTAATCGACTACAAGATGTAATCAACACTACTAGTCACCCATAAGCAACAATCTATAGTTTCGGTAACATGATTGATCACAAGAGATGAACTAGGGTTTGAGATGAGATGGTGCTGGTGAAGATGTTTATGAAGATATCCCTCCCTAAGATGGGAGAGTTGTTGGTGATGATGATGACAATGATTTCCACCTCCGGGAGGGAAGTTCCACCGGCAAAATCGCTCCACCGGAGGGCAAAAGTGCTCCTGCCCAAGTTCCACCTTGAGACGGCGGCGTTCCGTCCCGAAAGTCTTCTCCTTATTTTTTTCTTGGTCGGAGAGGCGGATATACCAGAAGATGGTCACTGGAAGCGGGCCTAGGTGAGCACAACCCACCAGGGTGCACCTGGGGGCCCTGGTGCGCCCAGGTGGGTTGTTCCCACCCGGTGGGCCCCCTCTGGTGGTTATCAGCTCCAGTATTTCTTATATATTCCATAAAAAATCCCTGTGAAGTTTCAGCTTGTTTGAAGTTCTTTAGAATAGGTTGCCTAACGTAGCTTTTCCAGGTCCAGATTTCCAGCTGCCGGAATTCTCCCTCTTGGTGTATACCTTGTAAATTATGAGAGAAAAGGCATTAGAATTACTCCAAAAAGCATTATTATACATAATAACAACATAAATAATAGTAAGAAAACATGATGCAAAATGGACGTATCAACTCCCCCAAGCTTAGACCTCGCTTCACTAGTAGAAAACATGGCTTTGGTTCGGGCCTGGCGAGCCCATTAGTCCCGGTTCATCCATGAACCGAGACCCATGGGTGCATACGTCTCGGTTCGTGCGGACAGGGAGCCGGCCGGGCCTCGTTGGGCATCTGTCCCGGTTGGTCTGGGACCATTTGTCCCGGTTCGAGGCACGAACCGGGACGAATGGGCGTCGCTCCTGGCCCAGACCCATTGGTCCAGGTTCGTGTGTAGAACCGGGACAAATGGTTGACCTTTAGACCCGGTTCCTGAGACGAATCGGGACCAATGAGTTTCCTATATATAACCCCTCGCCCACCACTTCCTCTGCTCTATTTTTTCTGGCCGGCCGGGGGAGCTGTGTTGCTCTAGCTAGCTCACCTCCTATGTACATGAGGTGTTCGATGAAATGCCCGAGTCACACTAGTTAAGCTTTTCTCCTCTCGAAGCTCGAACTCCAAGCTCCATTTTCTACGAGATTTGTCCAGGTTTAGCGGTTCGTCATGTCCCGTCCCCGTCTTCGCCGCCGTCGATCGCCCCCGCTGATCTCGTCACCGGCACCATCATGGTGAGCCTCTTGTTCTGTCCATGCTTTTCTTACTTTTATTGTTGCTTGTTATTATTGCTTTAGATAGATATTTGTCTAATTTTCTTACGTTTATTATTGCTTTTTATTATATAGTGCGATGGTTTAGATATCCGCCCACGTCGGCCCTCGTCCAGTCTACGATTCGGATGTGGTATATTATCTTTAATTTATAACTATTTGTTTTAGTGTTTATGACAATTATGCCGACCAACCCGACATAGATGTTTTTATATGTCTAGGAGGTAGTTGAACCGGAAATTCCAACCGACCCTCTTGTGGAGAGGTTAAATTTAGTCGAAGAGGAAAACATTTCCTTCAAGAAAAAATTGGAAAAAACGGAGGAGGAGAAGATGGAATTGGAGTTGCATGTTGCGGAAGTCGTCGATGATCACAAGATCAAGATGGACCCTATTGTCAAGAGGTTAAATTTAGTTGAAGAAGAAAACAAGTACTTGAAGGAAAAACTAAAAAAATTGAGGACGAGAAGATGATATTGGAGTTGCATGTTGCGGATATCGTTGATGATCACAAGATCAAGATGGATGTCATGCGCTTGAAGATTAGAAAGATTAGAAAATATGCCATTCATACCGAGGCTTGGTATCATTATGCTGTTGGATCAATTGTTACCTTGGTTGCAATTATGATCGCATTTGTTGTTGCGTTGAAATGTTCTACATAGTTGCAATGTATGGTTTAATTAGATGCTCTAGAGATATGCATGTACTATGAATGGCATGTGATGATGAACTTATATTAATTTCATCACTTATCTATCCATGATGTTCTATAATGGTTTTGTACACAAAGTGCATCCAGTTTTTTCCGTAACCCTCTCTACTTTTTTGTACATGCTATGTGGGTGAAATGATGATACAATGACAACTTTCAACCTTTTCAGAGTTCATTTGAAATGCTTTTCAATTTCAGGGTCATTTAGCTCAAAAAATTCAGTAAATGCATGAAAAATAGCAAATGAAGTCAGAAATGGTTGAAAATTGATGATGTTGCTTTGAATGGTGCATTTTGAACACAAAAAAAATATGTAATTCAAATAAGTTCAAAAAAATGAAATCCCTTTGTAACAGACGAGTTCTCGTCTGAAATCCTGGTACCTCGAAAGAGATTGTCCGTTTTGTACACGAAGTGCATCCAGTTTTTGCTGTAACCCTCTCTACTTTTTTGCACATGTTATGTGGGTGAAATGATGATACCATGCCAACTTTCAACCTTTTCAGAGTTCATTTGAAATGCTTTTCAATTTCAGGGTCATTTAGCTCACAAAATTCAGTAAATGCATGAAAAATAGCAAATGAAGTCTGAAATGGTTGAAAATTGATGATGTTACTTTGAATGGTGCATTTTGAACACAGAAAAATTCTGTAGTTCAAATAAGTTCAAAAAAATGAAATCCCTTTGTAACAGACGAGTTCTCCTCTGAAATCCTGGTACCTCGAAAGAGATTGTTCGTTTTGTACACGAAGTGCATCCAGTTTTTGCTGTAACCCTCTCTACTTTTTTGCACATGTTATGTGGGTGAAATGATGAGACCATGCCAATTTTCAACCTTTTCATAGTTCATTTGAAATGCTTTTCAATTTCACTGTCATTTAGCTAAAAAAACCAGTAAATGCATGAAAAATAGCAAATGAAGTCAGAAATGGTTGAAAATTGATGATGTTGCTTTGAATGGTGCATTTTGAACACAGAAAAATTATGTAGTTCAAATAAGTTCAAGAAAATGAAATCCCTTTGTAACAGACGAGTTCTCCTCCGAAATCCTGGTACCTCGAAAGAGATTGTCCGTTTTGTACACGAAGTGCATCCAGTTTTTGTTGTAACCCTCTCTACTTTTTTGCACATGCTATGTGGGTGAAATGATGATACCATGCCAATTTTCAACCTTTTCAGAGTTCATTTGAAATGCTTTTCTATTTCAGGGTCATTTAGCTCAAAGAATGAACTAATAAAAAAAGAATGAACTGGAAAACTTTTATGAAACTCTAATAGCAAAAATAATAAACTAAAAGAATGAACTAGAAAACTTTAATGAAACTCTAATAGCTAAAGGAATCAACCAAAAAGCGAAAAATAAAATAAAATAACTAAGTAGAATAAAAATAAAACAAGTAAGTGGAAACAAAATAAACTTTAATAAAGTAAAATAAATAAACTTTAATAAAATAAATAAAAATAGAAACAGTAAGTATTTTGTTGAAAGTAGAAACAAAATAAAAAAATAGGCAACAAAGAAACAAATGGTAAAAATAAATAAAAATATGCCACCTACAGGGCCGCCACGGCCTGAATACGACTAGAAACCCAACAATGGGCCAGGATTCAGGCCCGCATTAGGCCCACTAGGCCCACAGGCACACAGTAGCAATTAGGCCCGAAAGCCTGCAGTTGAGAGGAGCTCAAGAGGGAGGGCGCAGCAGTGCTTAAAACCACTCTCGAGCTCTCTCAACTAGCGAGGTGGGACTAAACTTTTGGCCGCGACACGGGCAGCACTAGGACCTTGGTCCCGGTTGATGGCACCAACCGGGACTAAAGGCTTTCATTAGTCCCGGTTCGTGGCACCAACCCGGACCAATGCCCCCCTTTACTCCCGGTTGGTGCCACCAACCAGGACCAATGGCCTCTTTTTCCCGCTCTCTGGGCTGCTGAAAACTGGCCATTTGTCCCGGTTCGTGGCACCAACCGGGACTAAAGGGGGGAATTGGTCCCGGTTGGTGCCACGAACCGGGACAAATACTTCTGCTATATAAGCAACACTTGGGAGATTTTCAGATTGCCATCGTCAATTCCCAGCCCGACGCCGCCAGGCTGCCCGCCGATCGAGCTCGCCGTCGACGCCGTCGCCGCCTCTGCCCCGACCTCGCACCTCTACCGGACCTCGCCGTCGCCCTGCCTCTTCGTCGCCGTCCCCGCCACCGTCGCCCTGCCTCGTCGTCGCCGTCCCCGCCGACCTCGCCGTCCCCGTCTCGCCGCCGACCGTCTGCCCCCGCGGCCGTCCCCGCGCCGCCCGTGCCCGCGCCGCCTGTGCCCCGACCCCGTCGCCCTGTGATCGCCGTCGGCCCCCGATCCCCTCAT
>LR738709.1:310345871-310387132 GCA_902687465.1 Secale cereale | reverse complement strand
TAAAACTAGTTTATTTTTAGTAAAACTAGTTTATTTTTAGTAAGAACTAGTTCAGTTTATTTATAGTAAGTGCTTATTAGTTGAACTAGTTGAATTAATAGAACTAGTTTTTATTCTTAGTAAAACTAGTTTAATTTTAGTAGAACTAGTTCATTTTTATTTATAGTAAGTGCTTATTAGTTGAACTAGTTGAATTAATAGAACTAGTTTATTTTTAGTAAAACTAGTTTAATTTTAGTAAAACTAGTTTATTTTTAGTAAGAACTATAGTTCGGTTTATTTATAGTAAGTGCTTATTAGTTGAACTAGTTGAATTAATAGAACTAGTTTTTATTCTTAGAGTTTAATTTTAGTAGAACTAGTTCATTTTTATTTATAGTAAGTGCTTATTAGTTGAACTAGTTGAATTAATAGAACTAATTTATTCTTTTAGTTCAAGCATTAATTCTCGCATCGACGTCGACGATGCCTATCCCGCATCCTCGTCGTCGACTCAACGGAGGCCTGCTTGATCAGAGGGGTCATGTTCGGGACTGGGCTCTGCCGGGCTGGTATTGGGAGGTGCTTCCTTCTGGTGGGCGCAACTAGATGAGGAGCCAACCCGTTGTTGACCCTAACCTTCTTTGGTGACGGGCGCGAGGGCCAGTGACGGTGCGGAGGCTTGAGGACCCCGCGGAGGTTGTACGTCACCATGTCAGCGAGGAGGACGAACACATCCGTCGCTACATGGTTGCGTGGCAGGGCAGGTTCGACAATACATGGCAGGTTCTTCAGGGATCTCACTGGAGCTATGATCCTGTGATGGTTCCTTCTCTTTGGGTGTCCACCGCCCGCGCCGATACCCGTCGTTCGCTAGGGTTTTAGCTTTATTAATTAATTAGTGATGATATATGTATGATACTATTCGAGATGTATTAGTGATAATATTCGACGATGTACGAACACAAGAGATGATTTAGTTTTGCTTATTGAATGCTCAAACTGGAGTCCAACCAAATCTCCATGTCAATATATGAGTCCTATAATTAAGATCTTTAGAAATGTTTTTGTTTATATTTTCAACCATTGAATTTTGGCATGACTTGTGCTACAATATGTAGGAAATGTCGTCGTCTGACGATGACGATAGGATCCCAGCGTGCGACTGGTGTGGCGACGACCGGGGTCAGTGCGATAGGCCACACCTGGTAGATGATCGATGCTTCAGTGTTAAGCTCGATGAGGCCTTCGATTTTGAGACAGTATGCAACACGACAAGTCTTGTTTGGTAATTAAGCATGACTTATGCCTTTTTTTCAATGTGTAATTTTCGTCTTTTACTATTCGACTAGCTTATCCCATGCCATGAAAGACGCTATGTCTTGGAGCATCTGGATTTCGAAGATCATGAAAGTATGGAAACAAAGCAAATTCATCTCAGGACCCATCATGATTATGATTTTCTTGTAAAGCTATACAATTCGGAGAGCGTAACCCATTTTGGTTGCTCGAACTGGAGAGCACTGTGCAGGCATATGATTTTCAGGAGGGTATGTATGTCACCTTTGACCTTGGTGCTGATGACGATGGCATGTGGGTCCTTGTAGATACGCTTCCAGTTCTACCTCTATGTGAGTTTCTCAAACATATTTATTAAGTAACTTATGTTGTGTCTTTCAAAATAATTGACAGCTTATTTCCATTAACAGCTTATTTCCATTCTTCAAGAAATATACAGAAGATGGTAGACAGAACCCACTGCACTGATGGTGCGGAATTAACTTGTGAGAAGAAAAATCATCTTGTCTCGCTACTTTCTGATTTTGAGCGTTATAATACCTATGCTAAAACTCCTGCACATTATGGTCAATACGTGCCACTAGTGCACGTGTTGAGCTACGGTAACATCCATGGAGATGTAATGGTAAGATTTGTGGCCGATCATCGTTTGCATAAATTCTTCTAAAACTAAACTACATTACTAACTACGAAGTTATTACTATGTTTTTCAACAGAAAATCCCTTCGGATTGTGTGCCTCATCTGATGTTTCAGAAAGGTCACCTCAATGTTATGAGCTTATTCCCGTACTCGTCAGGTCATCATCCTACACATAACTGTCCATACAGGATTTCTAAATCCAATGAAGACTTGATAATCAAAGATTGGAAGAAATGTATGGTCAGTCGTAGGCAGCTATATGGAAGTGACATTGTGCGAAAGCCAAGAATTGGAGACATGATAATGTGCATTCTCCATAATGGAGAGTCAGGGCCTATCTTATTTTATGCTATTTCACCTTAGAGAGGGTGTACTTAATTAAGTCTGGCTACTTATGATCATGTGCTAAGAAGTTGTTAGATGACTATGATGATGATGATGAGCAGGACTTGTTATTATGACAACGAGTAGAAGTTGTGAGATGACAATGATGATGGGTACGACTTTTTTATTATGACAACGACGATGATGATTTATTATTAATTATGATGATGCATTGTTATATGAGCATGCACGGAGATAAGAGAGGACACTTCTCTCTATTAGCTAGCTAACGCAATATATGAAACCCCTAAATTAACCATACAAAACCCACAACCCCCCCTCCTTCAGAAAAAAATAAACCCTAACCCCTGAAGTGCTGACGCGTGGAAGCTTATTTGTCCCGGTTGGTGCTTGATGTCTACTACTGTCGGGGGAAACTGTCCACCACGAACACCTATGGGACCGGAGCCCCTTGTCGTTGCGGTAAGGGAGCGGAGGGAGCACAAAGAGCAGATCGTAGTGAGCACGCGGGCAGTTTACCCAGGTTCGGGCCGTGAAGGACGCGTAAAACCCTACTCCTGCTTGATTGTATTGAGTTGGGGAGCTCGGGAGTTTGAAGAACTAGCTACACCGAGCGTATGAGCGATCTAGGTTCCCCACCCCTTGTACGTTGTGCATGGGCCTCCTTTTATAGCTCAAGGGGTCACCGACAGGTGTCAACGTAGGAGAAAGGGTAAAAATGTAATAGTGGTGGTAGTTGTAAAAGTGCGGGAATAGTGGAGCAACAGTGCGTGAACAGTGGTCATCACCTACTTTGACAGTGGGGGACAAGAGCATTTAATGCCCGTCGCCGTCGACCCCAAAAGCGCCCGCCCTTGCGTCTCCGTTTGCCACGGCGATGGCTTTACCACCGTGGAGTGCCACCGTGTCCCCCAGGCTGCACAGCCATCCGCCACGCGTCCCTGGAGTGGCCCCAGGGCGACGCGTGGTTCGATGAGCTGGAGCGCGGGCACACAGCGTAACTCTCCCCGGTAAGCACCTTGCCGGGGTCTTGACCTTGCCGGGCCCGGGAGCTTGTCGGGCTCTGAAGCTTGTCGCTCCCCGGGCCCTACCGGGGCGCACATCGCGCCGAGGCATGTCTTCTGAAGTGTAATCTTCTGGCCTTCCTGGCAAGCTCCTCTTGCCAGGGTCTTGTGCTAGTGAGGTAATCTTGAGCCTGGGACGGCTTTCCCGGCAAGCTCCACTTGCCGGTGTCTTGATCTTCTGTCTTGTATACTTTGTCTTTGAATGGTTTTATATGGAGCAGGAAGGTCTCCGGCAAGCACGTGGTAGGCCCTGCCGCGGGAAGCTGCTACTGCCCGTGCACAAGTTGGGGTACTGAGGTACCCCTACCTTAGTACACCGATAGGAGCCCCCGGGCCTGGGCCACACACGATGCCGAGCGCTGTTGGGCCAGGCCCAAAACAGTGCATGGGCACGCGCGGCCCACGGCGCGCCGAATCCACTTCCGCATCTGCCGCGTCCCCCCGTAACGGCACGCGTCGATTGCGGCGTCGTGGGATGGGACGTGGCCACGTTCTTTTAATGGAAAGAGCGAAACGCCCCCACTTCCCCATAGAAGCAGAGGAAGCAGGAGCGGTTCCCCTCCTACGCCTTCATTGCTTCTTCTTCCATCTCCAGAGATTCCCCTTTGCGCTCCGCCTCCACATCTCCTCCGCCGTTTTCCGCATCCGCGGCGCCGCCGGACTCTTCGTCCCCCCTTCCCTCGCCACCTCCGCCATGGCCCCGAAGACCGAGAAGGTGAAGGCGGAGAAGACCAAGAAGGAGAAATCCGAGCAGGCGGCGAGGCTCACTCTGCTGCGGAAGCGGAACGTCGTCTTCTCGCCGAGGCTTAGCGCGCGGGAGCTCTGGAACAAGTACTACTTGTTCTGGGCCAAGAAGACCAAGGCGCATCCCCGCACCCGAGTCTATCCGGCCGCCGCCAAGGACAATTACCCCGGCGGGTATTTCTTCTTTGCTGCTTTCTTCCATTGCGGCCTTTGTCCCCCTTTTTCCGACTTTTTCTGCGATATCATGCACACCTACGGCCTCCACCTTCTAGACTTCACCCCCAACGCCATCCTCACGATGGCGGTTTTCGCACATCTGTGCGAAAACTATATTGGGATCTATCCGAATGTAGCGCTGTTTAGGCACTTCTTCACCCCTAGAGTAGAGGCCGGCGCTCCCCTCTCCGGAGGAATTTCTTGTGTCTTCCGCCTGAACAAGAAGGAATCCTACCTGCCCGGGGACCTCCGCGGCAAGTGGGAGGAGTGGCGCGCGGACTGGTGCTGGGTAGTTGAGGACGAGCCGCAACCTTTTACTGCGCCGCGCACAACAGCCATCGTGCGCGGCAGGGACTGGAGTGAGTTGGACTCGGTCGACATCAAGCTCAACGTCGCCCTCATCAGAATTCTTCGTCTCCGGGTAGCAAAGTTGTCCGTCGGAGAAGTAGGAGCAGACTTCCTCCGCCGCCGCATTGCCCCTCTACAGGATAGGAAGAGGCCAGCATGGGAGTACGGCAACGCGGCGGACATTATGAGACTGCGCCCCGGGCTAAACTTCAACTTCACGTCGCTGGAGCTGAAGGGGATGGTCCGGGAACTTTTTAAGCACGACCCGGCCCACCCAGAGTGGTTCAGAGCCCCCCGGGGAGTGGTGCCCCTCTGCAACAGCACGGCCCGGGATGCCCTTCGCGCCATGATGCCCGCATGTGACTCACATGGCGTCGACCGCACATGGATTCCGCCCAAGCCAGACGTCATCATGAGCTTCTTCGACAACCTGGTGGAGGTGGCGAAGAACAAGGATGAGATCAAGGGGCTCACACGGGACACCACCGACCAGGAGATTGCTTATATAGCTTCTCGGGTAGAAGAGGCCGCTGCAGCCGCAGCGGCAGGAGAGTTTGGCTTCACAGTTGAGGAGGCAGAGGCTGCGGAAGCGTCCTGCCAAGCAGAGGAGGTGGAGATCCGCAGGCTGCTGCAGCTTCCTCCCGACGAGCTTGCCGGGGTCCCTTCTTTGAGGCACTCCGGGATCCCCGGAATCGTGACCGAGGCCGCGGCGAGAGGCGGCGTTGCCGGAGGAAACAGAGGCGCCGCAGGGAGCGGAGGCGCCGGAGGGGGCGGAGGCGCCGGAGGGAGAACGGCCGCAGGGCAGGGCGCTGGGCCCAGCAAGCCGTCCGAGGAGGAGGAGGAGGAGGAGGACGCCGGGGCCGACGAGGACTTCGACGGGTCTCTGGGGCTCTATGCCGACGACGTCTCCTCGTCATCGGAGACCTCCCCGCCTCGGGCAAGTCCCAGGCGTTCTCCGCTGAAGCGTCTCCGCAAGGCGACGATGGGGACGAGGGCGCAGGCGCCCCGACAACAACCAACTCACCGGGCGGCGCGAGCTACCCGGGGGAGCCAAGCTGCGACGGGGGCGCCCGGCGCACCAACCACGGCGGGGGCAACCCGCACACAGGCCGCGGCGGGGGCGACCCGCACACAGGCTACGGCGGAGGCGCCCCGCACGTCAGCGCCAAGCGGAGGAGGGTCTTCACAGAGCGGAGCGGCTGCTCCGCCTGCTCCCCGGGCCTCGGCGTCCACAGGGGCCGGGTCCTCGTAGCCCCCAGCCCCGGGGACCGCCAAGCGCCCGAGGGAGTCTTCGCCTCCTGCTCCTCGCGCGGACGCGCCTCAGGTGGCGTTCGACTTCTCCGCCCTGAGCGACGACGACGACGACGAGGAACAGGAGTAAGAACTTGAGGTTTTGTATCTTCTTTAACTTTGTCTTGATTCTTGTTGATTCTGATCTTGCTTCTTGCTTTGACTTCAGGACCCTGGCCCAGCGAGTGGCGAAGAAGGCCAAGGTTCCCGTCGTCGAGGTCGCGGACGACTCGCCCGTCGCGGCGACTGGGGACGCGCCGGAGACGAGCCTGCCGGACCCGAGTGCTGCTCCGAGGAGCAGCCCCCAGCGTAAGTTTGGGCTCAATATTTCCACTTGTCGGGCGCGCTTGAGGAACTCGCTTATATTGACACCTTGCTGTTCTTGTTTTTGCTTTGATTGTCTTGTGCAGAGGTGGAGCCGCAGCCACAGGAGCATCCGGAGACCGCTCCCGAGGAGCCGCAGGCCCCGCCGTCCCCGCCAAGGACGAACTCTCCGGCAAGGGAGAGTGCTCCGCCAAGGGCGAGTACCCCGCCAAGGGCGAGCAGCCCGGCGAGGGCGGCCACCCCGCCAAGGCAGAGCTCCCCGGCGAGGGAGCCCGCCGTCGATGAGATCCGCCAAGGTAAGTTTTGCAACTCCGTCTTCTTGAATTCGTCTTTTTTGGATATTTGCTTGAACTTCTTCTTCTTTTTCTTCATCTTCTAGATCCTCCTCCCCCAGAACAGATGGAGACGGAAACCATCGTCGTGGAGGAGGGCACGCAGGGCGACGGCGGCAACGCCCCTGTCGTTGAGGACACGGCGGAAGCCGCCGAGCCGGCTGCGGAGGAGACTGCTCCGACCGCAGACGCAGCGGCCGGGGAGGGGGACGGCGACCATACTGCCAGCCCGGAGGCGGCAGGAGCGTCGAGCGCTGCGCCGGCCGCCGACCCCTCCACCGAGAAGGAGCCGTCTGCTTACTATCTTGAGGCCCCCAACGGCGTCTACATCCAGGTGCCGTGGGGATCTTCGTCGCGAGCCCCCGCGGAGGGAGAGGCCTTTGATGGGGAGGTCCTCGCCTCCGCGGGTCTGAAGGTTGTCGAGGCGCCCGGCGGGAGTGAAGAGCCCGAGGAGGAGAAGCTGCTCCACCGGCTCCTGGCCCTTTACCGGGCCAGGCAGGCGAAGCTCGCGTCTCGGGAGGCCCTCACCGCCAAGGCCGCCGCTGACATGGAGAAGCGCGCGGCGGAGCTCGACGCCGCCAACCAGGCTGCCCTCCGCGACGTGGCGGAGGAGCGCGAGAGACTCGCCAGGGAGTATCAGGAGTGGCTCTTAGAGAAGGCCGAAGCCGAGGAGCAGCAGCGACTCGTCGGAGAAGAGCTGTCCCGGCGAGAAGGAGAGCTCACCCAACGGAAGGTCAACCTCGATTCTCACGAGGAAGACCTTGCCGCCCGGGAGCAGGCCCTTGGCGGAGAGCTGAAGGAGGCGAAGGCCGCCGCGGCTGCCGCGGAGACCGCCAAGGAGGAGCTCGAGGCCAAGGTTGCGCAGCTGGAGGAGTCCTTGAAAGCGAGCGTGGAGAGGGTCACCGTGCTCAACACAGAGCGCGAGAAGGACGCCCACACTGACTCTGAACTCCAGGTGCGTCTCTCCAAGCAGGGCGACGAGCTGAAGGCCGCCAAGGATTCAATTGAGGATCTGGAGCTGAAGGTTTCCACGTTGAAGGACTCGCTTGATGCCGTCCGTGACCGGGAAACCAAGCTGAAGGAAGAGCTCCGCAAGGAGCGAGGCTTGGTGGAGAGCGCCACCACTGCGGCTGAGAACTTCCGGCGGACCGTCGAGGTATGGACCGATGACTTGGTGGCCTCTGCATCCAACATCGACCAGGAGCTGTTGGCGCTGAAGGTTGAGCATCTTATATACTCTCCGGATCCAAACCTCCCCCACAGCGCCAAGCTCAGCCTCTTCTTCAGAGGGATCGCGCTGGCTCTTGCAGATCTTCGGAAGAAGCTCCCCGCGCAACTGGCCGAGGAGTCGCGCCAGCTCTGCGCGGGAACCTTGGAGCGCGTTCTGACGAAGATTGTGTACCGCAATCCTGGTATAAATCTTGCCAACGTTCTCCGCAGCTTGCCGGCCGACGCGGATATGGAGGCGCTGAAGGCGCAGGTCGCCCACATTATCGCCAAAGTGAACAAGATCTCCAGGATTGATGGCGATCGCGTAGACTAGGCCTCCTTTTCCTTTATCTCTTTTGTTGCTGCATAGTGTGCTATGAACTCATTAGTCATTGCGACAAGTTATCCCTTGTAAGATATTTATCTTATTTTTGATCAATCAGTGCAATGTTATCTTCCTTGTTTTGGTCCTTTACTTTGTATGCTTTTCACCCTACGCTTCCAGGGAGCTTGCCGGCAAGGGGCCCTTGCCGCGAGCGCTGAGTACTGGACTCTGAGCAGCCTGCTGGCCAAGGTCTTACTGGCAAGCAACCTTGCCGCAACTAGTCGCGACACACTTAGCTTGCTGAGCGAACTCGAAAACGAAGCAAGGGCGCGACACTTGTCGCAGCTCACTTAAGTCGTTGAGCGTACTCGAAAACAAGATAAGGGTGCGGCTAGCCACGGGTAGGTTCCTCCGCGCACAGGTTTTCCATACAAAGTGTGGTAGTTCAAGGAAGACAACTAACATTTTAGAAATTTGAACTGGTCAAATTCTGATAACTTAGCTTTCATGATATGTGCGTTCTCCGGCAAGCTTCTTTTTCTTGAACAACACTTGTACTTGGTTCATCTTCCATCTCCTCCCCCCCGGCAAACTTGTGCGCGAGGAACATTCCTTCTGCTTAAGAGGCAAGGAAAAAGAAGAGGGAAACAAGTATATGGCCTTTCGGCGTGCTAATGCTTACCGGATATGTGGGTTGCAAAAGATGCCAAATAACGCATGCAAATAGCGAAGAAAAGCATGGAAAAAGGCAAATGGCGCAAAACACAAAAGCTTTACTGATGCACGGGGTCTGCGCCCGGCTTTGTACAAAGGGTTACATGCAACAGCGGCAAAGCTTGTACAAAAGGTGGTTGCCGGAGCGGATCACGGCAACCGCGCCTTATGGGTGAAACTTGCGAAGATGCTCTATGTTCCAGGAGTTGCTCACCGGTAAGCCTTCTTCGGTCTCAAGGCGGACAGCGCCGGGCCTTGTGACTTGTCTCACCCGATAAGGGCCTTCCCACTTCGGCGTCAACTTGTTGGAATTCTTGGCGGACTGAACACGCCGAAGAATAAGGTCGCCTTCCTCGAGACTCCTGGCCTTGACCTTGCGGCTATGGTAGCGACGCAAGGCTTGCTGGTATCGAGCAGCTCCTACAGCAGCCTGGAGACGTTCCTCCTCGAGGAGCAATGCATCATCTTGTCGCAGTTGCTCTTGCTCGAGCTCATCATAAGCGAGCACTCGAGGAGATCCGTATACGAGTTCCGTGGGGAGAACTGCCTCTGCTCCATAGACTAGAGCAAAGGGTGTCTGTCCGGTGGCTCGACTTGGTGTCGTTCTGATTGACCAAAGAGCCGCCGGTAGCTCCTCTATCCAGTTTTTTCCGCACTTGCGCAGCCTGTCAAAGGTCCTTGTCTTGAGTCCACGCAGCACTTCAGCATTTGCCCTCTCCGCTTGATCATTGCTCCTCGGGTGAGCAACAGAAGCGAAACAGACCTTGGCGCCAAGGTCTTGGACGTACTGCATGAAGGTGCGACTAGTAAATTGTGTACCGTTGTCGGTGATGATCCGGTTAGGGATTCTGAAACGGCAAACAATGGACCTGAAGAACCTGACCGCTGATTGTGCTGTCACCTTTCTCACTAGTTCCACTTCTGGCCACTTTGTGAACTTGTCGATTGCAACGTACAAGTACTCAAAGCCCCCGACAGCACGGGGGAAGGGGCCGAGGATATCGAGCCCCCAGACCGCGAAGGGCCAGGACAAAGGGATCGTCTGGAGAGCTTGAGCTGGCTGATGAATTTGCTTCGCATGGAACTGGCACGCTTCACACTTGGTTACTAGTGCAGTTGCATCTTGGAGGGCTTGTTGCCAAAAGAACCCTTGCCGGAACGCCTTCCCGGCAAGCGCCCTTGCGCCAATGTGGTGGCCGCATATGTCTCCGTGTATCTCTGCCAACAGCTTCTGTCCATCTTCCCTGGAGATGCACTTCAACCTGACACCATTGAGTCTTCTTCTGTATAGCTCGTTATCCACGAACTAGTACATACTTGACTGCCTGGTTATCTTCTCTATCTCTTCTGGGTCGTCGGGAAGTTCTCCAGTTTGCAGAAAACGGACGATCTGCTGCGCCCATGCCGGAGCCCGAGGCTCTACGGCAAGGACTAAAGGCATGAGGGCCGCTGCGGGGGCCTCAGCTTCTACGGCAAGAACCTCTGGTTCTGTCGGAGCTGATGGTCCCCCGGCAAGCTCGCCGGGGCGAGGCTTGTCGGGAACGATTGCTTCAACTGTACAGATCCGAGGATCTGCAGGAGCAAACTGTTCCTCAGCGTTCTGATCGTTGATCTTGGGGACCTTGGCGGCGGCCTCGGGGAGTTCCGCCGGCAAGTAGTCGCCGGAGACCAACTTTCTCTTCTTGGACTGCCCAATTGATGGTGTAACGGATGGCTGAGTCAGCTTGAGCAAGAAGGTCCCTGGTTCCACAGGTAACTTCATCGCAGCACACTTCGAAAGGCCATCTGCAATTTCATTCCGAGCTCTCGGGACGTGCTCCATTTGCAGACCTTCAAAGTGCTCTTCAAGCTTCCTCACTTCATCTACATAAGCTTCCATCAAAGGGCTCTGGTAACTCTTGTTAACTTGTCGGACCACCAACTGAGAATCTCCCCGCACAATCAGCTTCCTGATCCCAAGTTCGGCCGCAATCCTGAGGCCGGCGAGCAAACCTTCATATTCAGCAGTGTTGTTTGTCGCTTGCTCCCTGGGAAAGTGCATCTGGATAACATACTTGAGGTGTTCTCCGGTGGGTGCTATGAGCACCACACCGGCTCCAGCGCCTTGCAGCGAGAAGGCACCATCAAAGTACATTACCCATTCACTTGTCGCTTCTTGTACGGGTACACTTGTTTCTGGAATTTCTTCATCGGGCGTCGGGGTCCATTCAGCTATGAATTCTGCCAAAGCTCGGCTCTGTATGGTTGAGGTACTTTCAAACTTGAGTCCAAAGCTTGATAATTCCAGTGCCCACTCAACGATCCTGCCTGTCGCTTCCGGATTGTGCAATATCCTCTTCAGCGGAAAGCGAGTGACCACTGTTATCTCATGTGCCTGGAAGTAATGGCGCAGCTTTCTCGAGGCCATGAGGAGGCCGAAAAGCAACTTCTGCACCCCGGAGTATCTTGATCTAGCCCCCTGCAAGAGGGAACTCACAAAATACACCGGGCGCTGCACCATCTTCTTCCGCACTTCTTCCTGTCCCTGCGCAGAGTTTTCCCTGTCGGGGCCAGAGCTTGTCGGAGCAGCCCCCTGCTTGTCGCTGGATTCGCTTGCCGGTGGTGCAGACTCCTCGTCGGGCTCCCTCTCCGCTACTAACGCAGCACTAACCACCTGGTTGGTTGCCGCTAGGTATAGCAGCAACTTCTCCTGTGGTCTAGGTGCGACAAGTATTGGAGTGGAGGATAGGTACCGTTTCAAGTCCTGCAGCGCTGCCTCTGCTTCTGGAGTCCATTTCATAGGGCCTGCCTTCTTCAAGATTTTGAAGAAAGGAAGGGCGCGCTCTGCAGACTTTGAAATGAACCTACTGAGGGCAGCCACACAACCTGCAAGTCTCCTGACATCCTTGACGCGCTTCGGGGCTTCGATCTGCTCGATGGCTTTTATCTTGTCGGGGTTGGCCTCAATCCCCCTCTGTGACACAAAGAACCCGAGAAGCTTGCCGGAGGGGACTCCAAAGACGCACTTCTCGGGGTTCAACTTAAGTTGGATCTTGCGTAGGTTCTGAAATGTCTCTTCCAAATCTTGGATCAAGGTATCTTTGCTCTTGCTCTTCACCACGATGTCATCCATGTAAGCTTCTACATTTCTGTGGATCTGTGGCTCAAAAGCAGTGTGCACTACCCTTGCAAATGTGGAGCCTGCATTCTTCAATCCGAAAGGCATACGTATGAAGCAATACGTGCCACATGGAGTGATAAATGCAGTCTTCTCTTCATCTTCCTTGGCCATGAAAATCTGGTGGTAACCTGAATATGCATCAAGAAAAGAGAGTAGCTCACATCCGACAGTGGAGTCAACGATCTGGTCAATGCGCGGCAAGGGAAATGGATCCTTGGGACATGCTTTATTCACATCGGTGAAGTCTATACACAGTCTCCACTTCCCATTGGCCTTGCGCACGACGACTGGGTTTGCCAACCACGTCGGATGGATCACGCCTCTAACTAGGCCTGCTGCTTCTAGCTTCTTGATTTCTTCGGCAATGAATTCTTGGCGCTCCACGGCTTGCTTTCTGACCTTCTGCTTGACAGGCCGCGCATGAGGACAAACAGCAAGCTTGTGCTCAATCACCTTCCTGGGAACACCGGGGATGTCAGATGGTTGCCAGGCAAACACATCGACATTCGCCCGCAGGAAGGCGACGAGCGCGCTTTCCTATTTGCTGTCAAGCGTGGCACTGATGGTGAAGGTACCACAAGTGCCGTCCTCCTTGGCGGGCACCTTCTTGGTTGCCGGAGGAGCGGCCATTCCATTCTTGCACTTGCCGGTGGAGCTCGATGGAACGTCCTCGACGGCAGCGCAGCACTCCGAAGAGGTGCGGTTGCCGGAGTGGGCCCCAGAGCACTTGCCGGACTTGGTCTTCGTCTTCTTCCCCCCGGGAGCTTCAGCGGCAAGTGCATCCTTCTCTGCTGCGGCTGCTGCGTCCCGGTAGATCTTGTCGGCGCAGACAAGCGCATCTTTCTTGTCGCCATGGACAGTGATGACGCTTATCGGCCCCGGCATCTTGAGTACGTTGTAGGCGTAGTGGGAAGCTGCCATGAACTTGGCGAGGGCGGGACAGCCGAGTATCCCATTGTAAGGCAATGGGATATCGGCGACGTCGAATGTGATGCGCTCAGTTCTGAAGTTGAGCTCCCCGCCAAAGGTCACCGGCAGAGTTATCTTCCCCTTGGGCTTGCTCCTTCCCGGGTTGATTCCTTGGAAAGAACCGGTCTCTTCGAGCTCGCCATCTGGGATTTGGAGTTTCTTGATCACAGCAGAGGAGATCAAGTTCAGCCCGGCCCCGCCGTCAACCAACATTTTGGTGACCTTGAGGTTGCGGATGGTGGGTGAGACCAGCATCGGCAAGCACCCGACCGCAGTGGTGCGGTCAGGGTGATCCTCAAGATCAAAAATGATGGGCGTGCTGGACCATTTGAGGAGCCTGCGCGACTCCACGGGCGGCTCTGCTGCGTTCACTTCTCGCACCCACTGCTTGAGTTGGCGGTGGGAAGTGTGCAGAGAGGCGCCGCCGTCGATGCACAGGACCTTCGTGGCCTTCTGGAACTCCTGCTCGCTGTTATCTTCATCCTCCACGTCATCGTCGTCGTCTTCTTCGTCCTTGTCGCGGCCCCGGGGAGGTCGGTCACCTTGCCGCTGCTTGGCCTTGCCGCGGCGTCCTCCCCGGCCATTGAATGGCCGCTTCTTGCTTGGTTCTCCTCCGCCACCTTGGGCCTTCTCCTTGTCGCTCCTCTCGTACTCAGCTTTCTGCTGCTCGACGAGGTACTCGGCGCGTTTGCAGTTGGAGAGGTCGTGGCCCTTGGTGCGGTGGATCTTGCAGTATTGCTTGTCGGAGCCGTCCTGCTTGTCGGCTGCCGCTACAGGGGCAGGCTCCTTGCCGGAGCCGCCAGCCTGTGTTTGCTTGGCGGGAGCCTCCTTGCCGGACTTCTCGACGGCAAGCACTTCCTTCTTGTTCTTTCTTCTGTTGTTCCGCCGCTGGCTCTTCTTTGCCGGGGCGGCGTCGTCGCTGTCGCTTCCCCCTACGCCAGCATCCTCTCCGGGGAGTCTCCTCCCTTCTTTGGCGCGTGCGCACTTATCAGCTAGAGCATAGAGCTCGCTGACATCCCGTATCTTGGTCATGGCCATTTCTTCACGCATGCGGCGGTTACGTACGTTCTGGTGGAACGTGCTGATAACCGCGGCAGGGTGGACGTCGGGGATGTTGTGCTGCACACGACTGAAGTGTTGGATGTACTTGCGCAGGGGTTCTCCTTCCTTCTGGGCCAGAATGTGGAGATCGCTCTCCTGGCCGTGGGGTTTGTGGCCGCCCGTGAAGGCGCCAACAAACTGGTGGCAAATATCTGCCCAAGAAGAAATGGAGCCTTCCGGCAAGTGCATAAGCCAAGAACGAACGTTCGTCTTAAGCACGAGCGGGAAGTAATTCGCCAATATCTTCTCATCGCGCCCCCCGGCAGCCTGCACTGCGATTGTGTAAATGCTGAGGAATTCCGAGGGGTGCGTCTTGCCGTCGTACTTCTCCGGTACGTCGGGCTTGAAGCTCTTCACGCTGGGCCACTGGACGTGCCGCAGCTCACGGGTAAACGCAGGGCAACCTGCCGCGTACGGCAAGTCGCCTGGTTCACCGGGCGCGCGCGTGTCAACAGCGTTCCCAGCTCTCTGATCTGATTGTCGCCGAGCTTCTCGGCGGCGCTCAATCGTCGTTCGAGCGTCTTCTTGTCGCCGGTCGTCGAGGACTTGGCGCTGGTCCCGACGGGCCCGCGGGTCCGACGATGCCGTGGAGCCGTCGTCGGCGTTGTTCCGGCGGGGCGGCGTCTTCTGCTTCTGCGGCGGGGAGTGCACGGTGGTTGCACCCCCGGCGGTCTTGTCGCCGTCGGCCTTCATCTTCTCGACTTGCCGTGGCCGCGAGGTCGCCGGCTGCTGCGGCGTATCGTTGTTGGCGAAGGCGATCAGGCTCTGGATGGTTGCCCTCCAGTCTTCGGCCTTGTCTGCCGCTGGAGGGAAGTCGAGGAGCAGTTGCGCCCTTGCGAGCGCTTCTGCTGGAGTGGAGGGGAGCGGGGGCGAGCGGTGCGAGGAGCGGGATATGCTCGGACTCCTAACTGGGTTAGAAGGAGCAGGGTCCCGCCCCGGCGACCGCGCCTTGCTCGTGCCAGGACGATGGCCCGGAGCGTCCCGCGAGCCTCCGGTTTGCCCTTAGCCCAGCAAGCGGATGCCACCTCCTGTGGTATGGCGCTGCTGGGTTGTTGTTTGCTGAGATGGACGTGGCGCGTCCACGGAGACCGAGGCTCGGTCGTCCGTCTTGTCCTTGGATTTGGTGGCGCCGCGAGTTTCCTCGCCGGCGACCACCCTTCCGACGGCGTCTCCCCCGCCCACCGTTGGTTCCGGTGGCGGCGGATGAGACGCAGACGGGCCTGCGACCTCCGAAGCCTTCTTCTTCGGGGCCATGTCGCTGTTGCTGATGAAGCTGAAGAACTTGGAGAGGTTGATGAAGAGTGCGCCCGCGTGAACGCCGGATCAGGTTCGCACAACCTCGACGCCCCCTACCTGGCGCGCCAAAGATGTCGGGGGAAACTGTCCACCACGAACACCTATGGGACCGGAGCCCCTTGTCGTTGCGGTAAGGGAGCGGAGGGAGCACAAAGAGCAGATCGTAGTGAGCACGCGGGCAGTTTACCCAGGTTCGGGCCGCGAAGGACGCGTAAAACCCTACTCCTGCTTGATTGTATTGAGTTGGGGAGCTCGGGAGTTTGAAGAACTAGCTACACCGAGCGTATGAGCGATCTAGGTTCCCCACCCCTTCTACGTTGTGCATGGGCCTCCTTTTATAGCTCAAGGGGTCACCGACAGGTGTCAACGTAGGAGAAAGGGTAAAAATGTAATAGTGGTGGTAGTTGTAACAGTGCGGGAATAGTGGAGCAACAGTGCGTGAACAGTGGTCATCACCTACTTTGATAGTGGGGGACAAGAGCATTTAATGCCCGTCGCCGTCGACCCCAAAAGCGCCCGCCCTTGCGTCTCCGTTTGCCACGGCGATGGCTTTACCACCGTGGAGTGCCACCGTGTCCCCCAGGCTGCACAGCCATCCGCCACGCGTCCCTGGAGTGGCCCCAGGGCGACGCGTGGTTCGATGAGCTGGAGCGCGGGCACACAGCGTAACTCTCCCCGGCAAGCACCTTGCCGGGGTCTTGACCTTGCCGGGCCCGGGAGCTTGTCGGGCTCTGAAGCTTGTCGCTCCCCGGGCCCTACCGGGGCGCACATCGCGCCGAGGCATGTCTTCTGAAGTGTAATCTTCTGGCCTTCCTGGCAAGCTCCTCTTGCCAGGGTCTTGTGCTAGTGAGGTAATCTTGAGCCTGGGACGGCTTTCCCGGCAAGCTCCACTTGCCGGGGTCTTGATCTTCTGTCTTGTATACTTTGTCTTTGAATGGTTTTATATGGAGCAGGAAGGTCTCCGGCAAGCACGTGGTAGGCCCTGCCGCGGGAAGCTGCTACTGCCCGTGCACAAGTTGGGGTACTGAGGTACCCCTACCTTAGTACACCGACAACTACACTCTTCTATTCCTGTAGACATCAGCAAATTTCCCTTAGGCCTTGTTTGGTTAAACCTCTCCTGGAGAGGTTTGGAGGGGATTGAGGGGGATTTTGACTTGTAGGGGGTCCAATCCTCCCCCAATCCACTCCAATCCCCTTCGAATCCCCTCCAACCGAACAAGCCCTTAAGTGAGTAACCCAAGGTTTATCGAACTCAGGGAAGTGGAGGTTGAACGTACCCCTTTCAAGCAACCCTGCAATCAATATACAAGAAGTCTCTTGTGTCCCCAACACACCTAATACACTTGTCAGATGTATAGGTGCACTAGTTCGGCGAAGAGATGGTAAAATATGGATGATAGGAGTGGCAAAGCAAAGTAATATAAATCTGTAATAAAAAGTGCAGCAAGCAAATAAGTGGTAAACGTGAGCACAAATGGTATTGCAATGGTGGAAACAAGGCCTAGGCTTCATACTTTCACTAGTGGCAACGCCCAACAACATTGACATAGACTAATCACATGATAAAAACGTGCAATGGAGACGCACTCGGAGGTCATTCCTTTGTTGTCAAGAGAGGACGAGAATTATGTAGGGCTACAAAAGCACACCTCAAAGTTCGTAGTTCTCAATCTATGGATTTCCCAATGTCACCGCGGCCATCCAAAGAGAGTACCACAATCACCACAACATATCTCAAGGATAGTCAAAGACAAGCACCAAGAGACTCTCAATCTTCAATCAACACACAAAAGAGGAAATCACTCATGAAAATATTCTTTTAATCCATGTCCAATAGACCGCTGTCACCTTGGTCTCGGGGATTATACTAGATAAAGACAAGTGAGTACATCAATCCAATACATAGAGGAAGGGGAAATATCATGGGATCACCCTAGATTAACATAGCCTATGATCACAACGAAGATCACATCATGGGAGAGAGAATTGACCACATAGCTACTGGTAGAAACCTCAGCCCCGAGGAGGAACTACTCCCGCATCATGGAGGGAGGAAGCAACATCGATGGAGATGAATCCGGGGGCACTTCCCCGTCCCAGCAGGATGCCGACACAGGAATTCTGGTCCCCCGAAACTTGGTGGCGATGGCGGCGGAGATCGGAATTGCTTCTAGAGAAAAGGGTTCGGGAATCAGGGTTTCCGCGACGGGAGAAATAGATATGCGAAGGGGGGTCACCAGAAGCGGAGAGGGGGGCCCAGGCGCCCCCCTAGGGCGGCCAGGGGTTGGGCCGCCTGGGCTGCCCCTGGCTCCCCTCTGGCCCCACTTTGGTTTTTCTCGAAGCTTCCTGTACGCTGATTTTTTCTGTATTTTTCCCGGAATTTTTGGAGCACTTTTAATATGGGGGAAATCTGAAATAGAAAAACAGCAGAAAACAGGAACTGGCACTGTGGTGCACTGAGTTAATAGGTTAGTCCAAATATGATCAAAAGTGTATGGAAGTGCATAAATATCATAGCAATATCACACAAAAGAAGCATGGAGCAAGCAGAAATTATAGATACGTTTTGGACGTATCAACATCCCCAAGCTTAATTCCTGCTCGTCCTCGAGTAGGTAAATGATAACAAGCATAATTTCTGTGGTGACATGCTACCAACCATATAAGAACTTTTTAAGTAAAGCAATCAAGGCATGTAATTCAACTCAAGTCATAACAAGCAAGAGTCTATATTAGCATTGTAACAAGTAACATAAGAACATAAAGGTGCAAGAGCTCTCGCTGTCCGTGACTCGAATGTCTCCAAATGGTGTTTGCGTGCAAGAAAGGGGATAGGGATATACGAGAGAGTAAAACATAGTTTTTGTATTGTTGAGAACTTAATCTACTAAAGTTTCACACTTGGTCTTCTTTGGAATCTTATCTTGACTCATCCCCAGACCAACAGCCAGGTACAAGTCAAAATGATCCACTCCCTTTCGATATTTTGAGCACTCATGCAATGGATGAGCGTAAGCAAGAAAATTGACACTTAGGATGGCAAAGAGAGAAAAATGATGGAGGGGGAAGACAAAAAAGGTGTGAAAGGCTCACATCAATGAGGACAATCATCGGCGAGAGAAAGCCAAATGATAGATATGATGTGAGGAGTAGGGATTGCCATGCAACGGATGCACATATGAGCTAAGGTAAGCTCTCCAATGGAACTAGTGGGGGTGCATCCAACTTGCTTGCTCAAGAAGACCTAGAGCTCTTTTGAGGAGGCTCATCATTGGAATATACAAGACAAGTTCTACAGTGTAAAGGTCCCCACATAACTATATGCATGAATGATAATCTCTATGGAGTACAAGGTATAAGATGGAGTACGAGTGTGGATCTCTCAAAAGAAATAGTAGTGTGCCCCCTTCTCTCTTTTTATTTCTTTTTCTCTTTTTTCTATTTTTTATTTTTGTGTGGCCTCAATGGCTCTTTCTATTTATCTCTCATTTGTCCTCTTTGGGATCTTTTGATTTTGTCCTCTTAGGGATCTTTTGATTTTGTCCTCTTTGGGATCTTTTCCTCACTTTAGGGGCAACACTCTATGTATTACAAGAAGTATAGAAGATCTTTCACACTTTACAAAAGTACTCAACATAAAGAAAATGAAACTATCATGATGTATGCAAATGTATGCCTCTGCCAGTGTAGCAGGATATGCAATGATACTAGCGCGTCATGTAGCAATGATTAGGGCAAGGCCCAACTAGCATGCGGCTCATCGATCAAGCAAAAAGCATGTATGACATGAAGATCAAGTCATGAGAAGATGGATGTTGCATGGCAATGTATCTCGGAAAGGCTATGGAAATGCCTTGATAGGTAGGTATGGTGGCTGTTTTGAGGAAGGATATAATGAGGCTTATGATGACAGAGCGTATCGTGCCAAGGATTTGGATGCACCGGCGAAGTATGCGCCAACTCTCGAGGTGAGAAAGGGCAATGCACGGTACCGAAGAGGCTAGAAAAATATGGTTAGGTGGAAGTGTCAACTTTCAAATACTCACATTAGTCCGAAGAACTCATGCACTTATTATCGGTAACTCTCAATCTAATTAGGAGGTTCACAAAGAGACAAGTACCCCGAGGAGGAGTGTATGGGGGTTTGGTTACCCTTGCGCATCCTCGACCCATGGTACGTGAGTGTACTCTAATATTCGATCCCTCCAAAGATTAGTGATCCATTCAGTAGCTAAAGTTCTCAACTATTTTGTAGGTTTTCGAAAATAAACACGGATTGCCCAAAATACGACATCTATCACTAATAGGCTAAAGCTCTTGACACCAAAAGTTCAGACATTACTCATGGAAATACCTCAAAACTATTGCAAGTTACTACTAAAATTAAATAGCAACCTCAATTACCTACTTTAAGTTAAGACACACAACTCAGTGCAACAGGCAAACTCTCTTAACAAGATAAACATGAAAACTCAAGAGAGTTCAACAACCAACTAAACAAAAGCTCTTTAAAAAGAAAAGCATGAAAACTAAGAGCTAAACATGACAGCAGCTATGGAAAGACAAGGAACACACACATCAAAGATAAGCATGAAAATCCTATGTTGTGTTCTAGGTTGAAGTGGAGCGTGTTTCTCTCCCACACAAAGAAAGCTGGGTTCTAACTTGTTATGAACAGCAAGCAAAGCTAAAGAAAACTAAAAAGGAAACTAAGAGAAAGAAGCTCCAAGCATAGCACATAACGCATGAAGTGATTAAAATATAGTGGAACGAAAGACGAACTGATAATTGTTGATGGAGAAGGGGATGCATGGGTGCATCCCCAAGCTTTGACGCTTAAGTCTTCTTGAATATTTCTTGGGGGTGCACGGGGGCATCCCCAAGCTTGAGCGTTTGACCCTCCTGAATCTTCTTTTATCATCTTCCCTCGCACACTTGAAAACTCCCTTCATACATAACTCATCATAATCTGATTAGCGAGGTTAGTACCCACAATAAAATAACTTTTCCCTACTGGAAATAAGGATAATCTTGAAGAGCTACTGTTTCTCAAGATTGCCAAAAGGTTTTTGCAAAGAAAAAGCAAGCTCAAGGTTTGCAAAACGAAGAAAAGGCAAAACAGGACAGAATCTGTGAAAAACAGACCAGCAGGTAGTAAATAATTTTTTCGGGGCACTTCTGCAACTCAAATAAAAAAACTCAGAACAGACGCCCGAAAGCCAATTGTATAGAGCACGCTGTCAAAACAAATCAGATCAAAAAGATGATCTGGTGATTTTATTCGAATTTTTCTGTCCAAGGATAGAATCTGTTTTCTGGACAGCACGTCACAACTTTTGAACTTTCTTGCAATCAGAGGCTAAAATTGGCACAAAGCTGAAAAATAAAGATACAATGATGTTGCTACAGTAGTAACAAACATCAAGACCACTAAAAACTAAAAGAACAAACTGAAAGCAAAGATAACAAGGGTTGTCTCCCTAGAGCTCTTTCTTTATAGCCATAAAGATAGGCTTAAGACTTTAATGATGCTCTCGTAGGAATAAGAGTTGAAGAACAAAAGAGAGCATCAAGAAGAAAATACCAAACACATTTAAGCCTAACATGCTTCCTATGCGTAGGAATATTGCAATAGAATAATTCATTGAAGCACAAAGCAACTAGCATAGGAAGGCAAAACAAGCATAACTTCAAAATATTCACCATAAAGAGAGGAAACTTCTTATTATTAAGATATTTAGAACCATGTCTCCCTCTCTCATTATAAATTTCAGTGGCATCATGGATGAACTCAACAATATAACTATCACATAAGGCATTATTTCCATGATCCAAAAGCATAAAAGTGTCATTACTCTTCATATAAGCAAAATCTTTTTTATTAGGAATAGTGAGAGTAAGACTATCATAACCATCATCGTAATCATCGTATTTAGGAGGCATATCATAATCATAATAAATTTTATCCTCAATAGTAGGTGGACTGAAAATATCATATTCATCAAACGTGTCATCCCCAAGCTTAGAGCTTTCCATGTCATTAGCAATATTGATATTCAAAGAAAGCATACTAATAACATCACCACCATCATGATTGTTATGCAGATAATAAAGTTCCATAGGTTTTTTAATTTTCTCTTCAAACACATCATGTCCCAAAGCAAGGTAGAGCTTATAAAGCTCTCTCATATTTTTGTTGTTTTCCATTAAGCAAAACTAGTGAAAATAAAAACATGAAACAAAAAGATTTAATTGCAAGATCTAGAGAAGGTACCTTCACTTACCTCACTTCCCCGGCAACGGCGCCAGAAATAGCTTGATGTCTACTACACGCTTCTATTCCTGTAGACAGTGTTGGGCCTCCAAGAGCAGAGGTTTGTAGGACAGCAGCAAATTTCCCTTAAGTGAGTAACCCAAGGTTTATCGAACTCAGGGAAGTGGAGGTTGAACGTACCCCTTTCAAGCAACCCTGCAATCAAGATACAAGAAGTCTCTTGTGTCCCCAACACACCTAATACACTTGTCAGATGTATAGGTACACTAGTTCGGTGAAGAGATGGTAAAATATGGATGATAGGAGTGGCAAAGCAAAGTAATATAAATCTGTAATAAAAAGTGCAGCAAGCAAACAAGTGGTAAACGTGAGCACAAATGGTATTGCAATGGTGGAAACAAGGCCTAGGCTTCATACTTTCACTAGTGGCAACTCCCAACAACATTGACATAGACTAATCACATGATAAAAACGTGCAATGGAGACGCACTCGGAGGTCATTCCTTTGTGGTCAAGAGAGGACGAGAATTATGTAGGGCTACAAAAGCACACCTCAAAGTTCGTAGTTCTCAATCTATGGATTTCCCAATGTCACCGCGGCCATCCAAAGAGAGTACCACAATCACCACAACATATCTCAAGGATAGTCAAAGACAAGCACCAAGAGACTCTCAATCTTCAATCAACACACAAAAGAGGAAATCACTCATGAAAATATTCTTCTAATCCATGTCCAATAGACCGCTGTCACCTTGGTCTCGGGGATTATACTAGATAAAGACAAGTGAGTACATCAATCCAATACATAGAGGAAGGGGAAATATCATGGGATCACCCTAGATTAACATAGCCTATGATCACAACGAAGATCACAACATGGGAGAGAGAATTGACCACATAGCTACTGGTAGAAACCTCAACCCCGAGGAGGAACTACTCCCGCATCATGGAGGGAGGAAGCAACGTCGATGGAGATGAATCTGGGGGCACTTCCCCGTCCCGGCAGGATGCCGGCACAGGAATTCTGGTCCCCCGAAACTTGGTGGCGATGGCGGTGGAGATCGGAATTGCTTCTGGAGAAAAGGGTCCTGGAATCAGGGTTTCCGCGACGGGAGAAATATATATGCGAAGGGGGGTCACCAGAAGTGGAGAGGTGGGCCCAGGCGCCCCCCTAGGGCGGCCAGGGGTGGGGCCGCCTGGGCTGCCCCTGGCTCCCCTCTGGCCCCACTTTGGTTTTTCTCGAAGCTTCCTGTGCGCTGATTTTTTCTGTATTTTCCCGGAATTTTTGGAGCACTTTTAATATGGGGGAAATCTGAAATAGAAAAACAACAGAAAATAGGAACTGGCACTGTGGTGCACTGAGTTAATAGGTTAGTCCAAATATGGTCAAAAGTGTATGGAAGTGCATAAATATCATAGCAATATCACACAAAAGAAGCATGGAGCAAGCATAAATTATAGATACGTTTTGGACGTATCAGTGCTACCAACCGGGACAAAAGGCCCCCCTGCCAGCGCAAGCTGCAACTGCCACGTGGAGGGCCATTTGTCGTGGTTGGTATAAGAACCGGAACTAATGGTCTAGGGCATTTGTATCGACCGTTTAGTGAACCGGAACAAATGCCCCTGACGAACCGGGACAAATTGCCCTTTTTGCACTAGTGCTTGTCCTCAAGCGAAAACCAAAAACGAAAAACATGTCCACATGCTTTGAGAGAGAGGTGTCGATAAAACAAAATACAGACATAGAAGCATCATGTCGATTATTATAGCAGCAACAAATTTAAACATGGGACTTTTATCAAAGGAACTTTATCATAGACTTCTCATGAATAAGTGACAGTTCATCACACAACTGAAGTATAAAGCATAAACTCTATTAGAAACCAACAAACTATGTTTTCAGTAAACTTTGCAACTACAATTCATCATCTTTTCAGGAAGGGTCATGTACCGGAGCCTTTAGGTAAGTTCACATACTCAACCATCATATAGTCTTCTATGATTGGTAACACTCATCGCATACACATGAGCAAAACATTTCAACCGGACACATAGAAAGATAGGGGCTTATGGTTTTGCCTCCCAACATACTCACCTCAAGGGTGATGTCAACAATAATAACTCATGTCACCCATATTCAACTGGACATATGTGCCTAGATCTTTCCTCACCACATGATGCTTGCCAAAGGATAAAAGTGAAAGGAATAGAGAGAAAACTTTGACTATTTGCATAAAAGTAAAAGATAGGCCCTTCGCAGAGGGAAGTAGAGGTTGCCATGCGCTTATTTGTTTGTATGCTCAATCCCTTAGTGTAAAAGAATGTCATGTTACACTGCCCCTTGTCATAGCAACCTTTATTATGTAGTGTGTCGCTTTTATTCTTCACCATTACAAGTTCGTGCAACGCTCAATTTTCTCTTACACTAAATGATCTCACACTTTTAGAAGCAATTTTTATTGCCTTATTGCACCGATGCCAACTTACTTGAAGGATCTTACTCAATCCATAGGTAGGTATGGTGTACTCTCGAAAAAGGTTTGGGTTTAAGGGTTTTTGGATGCACAAGTAGTATGTCTACTTAATGTGGAGTTTTTTGGCTAGAAAAGATATCAGGCAAGCACCACATGTTAAAGGATCTATGACAATATGACTTCTGTGTGAATATGTACAAACATAAATCATTAAGTTGTCTTCCTTGTCCAACTTCAACAATTTTGGCATATAATATTTTGATGGGGGCTCACAATCACAAAAGATTTCTAGGATAGTATATTTGTATGTGAATCTTCTCTTCCCTTATTAATTCTTTCACGAGTTGCATCATTGACCAATGATATGTTTGTCAGCCTCTAATAATTTTTTTCTACTTATACTTTTCCTTATGTGGTGCCATCACCTACCATAAGATTAGCATATGATCTTCTTAATTTATTTCCTTTCTTTTTATTCACAATTATAACCTTTCTTTTTATTGCAACAAGAAGGTAAAGAAAGTAAAAAATCAAAACTAAAATTTATTAAATTTCTCACACACAATTACATAGATAGATCACTAAGCAAACTCAAAAAGAAAGGACCGAACTAAACTTACATTTATTCTAAGGTAAAAGATCGAACTAAGATAAGTAAACGCAAAAGGATAGCAGGGATGATACGATACCGGGGCACCTCCCCCAAGCTTTGCGAAAGCCAAGGGGAGTGACCATACCCAATACTCAGTTCTCCTTTGGTGATGAAGAAGATGGTGGTGGAGATAAACGTGCCTTCAGCTTTTTCATATTGTAATTGAGAAGGGAAATTTCCTCCTTTAGATCATCAACCTCTAGCTCCATATTTAAAATCTTGTCGCATAAATCCCCTTTGCTTTTATGCAAAAACTGAGAGGGAATAGATTAGTTCTTAGCTCGGTTAGTACTTATAGGGAGACTTGACTTCTTGAACTCCACATGCATATTCCCTGGTTGAGGTAGAGGGACATCTTCCGCCTGCGAGCTCGAATCATCAATCTTCATCGAGTGGGCATCCTCCTCGTCATCCGTAGCCCAGCCATGGGGAGATAAGTCTCCATATCACTTTGGGTCAGCAATGAGATGCGAGACATAGCTCTCTCCATCGGAGTCTTGAGATGACATAATTTTAGAACTACGCACAAACAGCAAGAATAGAAAACAGAGGATTTCTCTGTGATATGGTGGTTAACAGGTTCGGGGAGTATATAAAGAATTTTTATCTTGGGAAACAAGTATGCTGTATAAAAACAGAGTCCGGAAGGTACCCGAGGTGGGCACAAGCCATGCCTGGCGCGCCCTGGTGTCTTGTGCCCACCAGGGTGCGCTTCTCGGTAGTTTATTATTTTCCTATTTTTGCAAATATTCCAAAACTAATAAAAATATTTTTGCGGATTTTTCGGAGTCCGTTTACTTACCATATCACGTACCTCCTTATTTTGACAATTCTGGAGTGTTCTGGAAGGACTATTTTATGTGTTCTTCATGTGTCAAAGTTTCGATAATATTGCTTTAAACATTAATGGGCATACCTGAGATATAATGCTTTATTCGTTTCCCATTAACAACCTTTGGGTTAGTTCCTTCAGAATTATTTATCTTGATGGCTCCAGACCGATAAACCTCCTCGATAACATAGGGGCCTTCCCATTTAGAGAGGAGTTTGCCGACAAAGAACCTAAAATGAGAGTTGTACAAAATAACATATTCTCGGACTTTGACCTCGCGCTTCTGGATTCTTTTATCATGCCATCTTTTAACTTTTTCCTTAAATAACTTAGCATTTTCATAAGCTTGGGTTCTCCATCCATCTAAAGAGCTAATATCAAATAACCTCTTTTCACTAGAAAGTTTGAAATCATAATTGAGTTCCTTGATTGCTCAAACCGCTTTATGTTCTAACTCAAGAGGCAAAATGACAAGCTTTACCATAAACCATTTTATAAAGAGGCATCCCATAGGATTTTTATAAGCTGTTCTATAAGGCGAAAGTGCATCATCTAATTTCTTAGACCAATTCTTCCTGGACCTATTAACAGTCTGTTGCAAAATTAATTTTATTTTTCTATTACTAAGCCTAACTTGACCACTAGACTGAGGATGATAGGGTGATGCAATTCTATGGTTAACATCATATTTAGCAAGCATTTTACGGAAAGCACCATGAATAAAGTGTGAACCACCATCAGTTATTAAATATCTAGGGACTCCAAACCTTGGGAAAATAACTTCCTTGAGCATTTTAATAGAGGTGTTGCGATCAACACTACTGGTTGGAATAGCTTCTACCCATTTAGTAACATAATCAACAACAACCAAAATGTGTGTATACCCATTAGAGGAAGGAAAAGGTCCCATGTAATCAAATCCCCAAACATCAAATGGTTCGCCAGCAAGTGAATAATTCATAGACATTTCTTGACGCTTACCAATATTATCTATCCTTTGACATTCATCACGAGATGAGATGAACTTACGAGCATGTTTGAAGAGAGTAGGCCAATAAAATCCAGACTGCAATACCTTGTGAGCAGTTCTATCTCCAGTATGATGTCCTCCATATGCTTCGGAGTGATACTTCCGAAGGATTTGTCCCTGTTCATGCTTAGGTACACAACATCTAATAATACCATCTACTCCATCTTTATAAAGATGTGTGTCATCCCAAAAGTAATGTCTTAAATCATAAAAGATTTTTTTTTCTTTTGTTGATAAGTAAAACTGGGTGGTAAATATTTGGCAACAATATAATTAGCATAGTCAGCATACCAAGGAGTACTATTAGTAACATTTATTGCAGCTAACTGCTCATCAGGAAAACTATCATCAATAGGTAGTGGGTCATCAAGCACATTTTCAAGTCTAAACAAGTTATCAGCTACAGGGTTCTCAACTCCTTTTCTATCAATAATAAGCAAATCAAATTCTTGTAACAAGAGAACCCACCGAATAAGTCTAGGTTTAGCATCTTTATTTTCTATAAGATATTTAATAGCAGCATGGTCGGTGTGAACAGTTACTTCTGAATCAACAATGTAAGATCTAAATTTGTCACAAGCAAACACATCTGCTAAGAATTCTTTTTCGGTGGTAGCATAATTCTTTTGAGCACTGTCTAGAGTTTTACTAGAATAATGAATAACATTCAATTTCTTATCAACTCTCTGTCCTAGAACAGCACCAACAACATAATCATTAGCCTCACACATAATTTGAAAAGGTAAGTTCCAATTACGTGGTTGAACTATAGGTGCAGAAATTAAAGCTTTCTTAAGTGTTTCAAAGGCCTCAAAGCAATCATCATCAAAAACAAAGGGAACATCATTTTGTAAAAGTTTAGTGAGAGGTCTAGAAATTTTAGAAAAATATTTGATAAATCTCCTATAGAAACCAGCATGACCTAAGAAACTAAGAATACCTTTAATATCCTTGGGACATGGCATATTCTCAATTGCATCAACCTTAGCTTTGTCCACTTCAATACCCCTTTCAGAAATCTTATGACCCAAAACAATACCTTCATTAACCATAAAGTGGCCTTTCTCCCAATTCAAGACAAGACTTGTTTGTTCACATCTCTGCAAAACTCGATCAAGATTGCTTAAACAATCATCAAATGGCTTCCCATAAACGGAGAAATCATCCATGAAAACCTCTACAATCTTTTCACAAAAGTCAGAGAATATAGCAGGCATACATCTTTGAAAGGTAGCAGGTGCATTGCATAAACCAAAAGGCATATGTCTATAAGCATAAGTTCCAAAGGGACAAGTAAAAGTAGTCTTTTCTTGATCATGTTGAGAAACAGGTATTTGTGAAAAGCCAGAGTATCCATCAAGGAAGCAAAAGTGTGTGTGCTTTCATAATATTTCTAGCGTTTGATCAATAAAAGGTATAGGGTAATGATCTTTTCTAGTGGCCTTATTTAATTTTCTAAAATAAATTACCATTTTATAACCTGTAACAATTCTTTGTGGAATAAGTTCATTCTTATCATTAGGAACAACAGTAATACCTCCCTTCTTAGGAACACAACGAACGGGACTTACCCATCTACTATCAGGTATAGGGTAGATTATACCTGCTTACAGAAGTTTTACTATTTCCGTTCTTACCACTTCTTTCATCCTCAGGTTTAACTGACATTGATGATCGACAACTGGTTTAGCATCAGGTTCCATATTTATCTTATGCTGACATAGAGTGGCACTAATGCCCTTTAAATCATCAAGAGTATATCCAATAGCAGCTCGGTGCTTCCTTAGAACTTTCAATAATATTTCTTCTTCATGTTCTGAAAGGTTAGCACTAATAATAACAGGATATATCTTCTTTTCATCAAGATAAGCATATTTCAAAGTGTTAGGAAATTGTTTTAATTCAAACACAAGATCACCTTTAGGTGGAGGAGGACCTCCTAAAGTTTCAATAGGTAGATTGTGTTTAAGAAGAGGACGTTGCTCAAAGAAAATATCATCTATTTCATTTCTTTCATGCATATGTAAATCATTCTCATGGTCTAGCAAATATTGTTCCAAAGGACCAGTAGGAGGCACATCAATAGAAGCAAGACCAATAATTTCAACTTTACTAGGTAATTCTTTTTCATGAAGCTTTCTATTAAAATTGGAGAAATTAAATTCATGAGACTCATTACCAAAAGTAGCACCAACAGTTTGTTTCTCACAATCTATTTTAGCATTAACGGTGTTCAAGAAGGGTCTACCGAAGACAATGGGACAAAAGTCATCTTGTGGGGAACCAAGAACAAGAAAATCAGTAGGGTGTTTTATTTTCCAACACAAGACTTCAACATATCTAACAATCCATATTGGTGACATAGTGTCTCTATTAGCCAATTCAATAGTGACATCAATGTCTTTTATTTCTGCAGGTGCTATGGCATTCATAATTTCTTGGTATAAAGAGTAGGGAATAGCACTCACACTAGCACCTATGTCACATAAACCATGATATCAATGATCTCCTATTTTTGCCGAGACAACGGGCATGCCAACAACATGTCTATGTTTCTCCTCTTTATCAGGTTTGGCGATTTTAGTAGCCTCTTCATTAAAGCAAATAACATGCCCATCTACATTTTCTTCCAAGAGATCCTTTACCATAGCAATATTAGGTTCTACTTTAATTTGTTCATCAGGTTTAGGTGTTCTAATATAGATTTTGCTAACCACTGTTGAAATTTTACCATGTTCCTTTATCCTAACAGGGAAAGGTGGTTTTTCAATGTAAACAATAGGAACAATTGGATCAACATTATAAAGTATAGTTTCTTCATTAACTGGTACCGGTTCATTAATTTCTTCTTTAACATGTGGGGGATATTTGAACCACTTATCTTTAGGGAGATCAAAATGAGTAGCAAAATGTTAGGGAAACGACACCTATGGGATCATTGGAATCCCTTCTATGGTTGACGGTCGTGGGTTGTGCAAAGAGCGGGTCTAGGAGTCAGCACAGGGATCGTTTACCCAGGTTCGGGCCGCGAGGATGCGTAATACCCTAGTCCTGCTCTGGTGTGTATTTGAGTGTTCTTGAGCTCTTGAACTAGCTACGATGCATGCCTAGTCCAAAAGATCGGAATCCTTCTCCAGTATGCCTCGGGCCTCCTTTTATAGTTAAAAGTGGCTGCCACAGTGGCACACAGGAGGTGGAAAGGTATACAATGTACAAGCTTATCTCATGCCATTACGGGACAAGACGCATTAAATGCGCTACTTAGGTGTTCACTTGCTTTATCGGGGACGGGAACGAGGCCCGTCCCGTCCGCTGCCGCTCCGTCTGGTTGCGACGCGCGTCCAGGCCAACGGGTCAGGCAGCTGAGATGGCGTGGTGGTAGAGTCTTCACGAAGATCTACATGCCACCACGCAGGTACTTGACTAGCTAGATCAGGAACCACGTACTTCCACGCGGGTACTTGCCTGGGCTAGTGAGTCAGCCGCCGAGCTGGGGCAACGATGGGGCGGCAAGGGTTTGCCGCGGTCTTGCGTCTATTCCCAGCAAGGGTCTTGTCGGGTCCTTTGTGAGCGCCCTCGGCAAGAGCCTTGCCGGGGCTTCAAGGGTATCTTCGGCAAGGAGCCTTGTCGGGGCCTCGTGGGCATCCTCGGCAAGGAGCCTTGCGATCGCCTTGTCTTCTGGTTCTCATCTAGGATCTGTAGACCCTTGGTCTTCACAAAGATCTGCATGCCATCACGCAGGCGCTTCCCGAGCCTTGGTCCCAACGTTATTCATGGTGTCGGAGTTCCTTGGCTCAAGGGTGGCTGCAATGGGGGCGTTGGGTGAGTTGCCCCGGCAAGGGTTCTTGCCGGGGCCGTGCAGGCCACCTGGCAAGGGTCTTGTCGGGGGAAGCCTATCTTTTTGCTTTACCTTCTTGTGCCATTGTCTTGGCGCTGCTCTGGTAGTCTTGTGCTTTGGTTTCCCTCCTCTGCCTTATTATGTGTGGGCGTGGCTCTGACTGCTCGTGCACAAGTAAGGGGTACAAAGGAGCGCCCCTACTTTTGTACACCGACAGGAGCCCCCGGGCCTGGGCCATACATAAGCGTGACGCGTTGTTGGGCTAGGCCTAGAATGGTGCATGGGCAGTGGGGCTAGATTCTTTTTACTGCAGTAACTCCTCTGGTGGTTGCGCTTCCCCACCATCTGCGCTTGACATGGGGGTCGTGCGTGGGGCGGTTGTTGCACGCCCGTGCCACGTCGTAGTAAATGATAAAGGGGGCGGCACGCGCCTTCCCCATAAAAAGGGGAAAAACTTCAGGCGCGCCACTCATTTACCTACTGCGCTTCTCCAATCTCGGGTTCGACGTTCCTCCGCTTCTTCTTCAAGAGAAAAGTTGAAGCTCTTGCCTCCGCCCGCCGCCGCCGTGCTGTCCTTGCTTTCGATTCCTCACCTCTTCCTTAGCCGCCATGGCACCCAAGTCCGGCAAAGGCAAGGGAGCAGCTGAGGATGTGGGGGAGGAGTTACCGGAGAGTGAGTTGGCAGTGCTTCAGACGCAGCTCGCCTACTTCTCCCCGAAGGTCGATGCAGTCCATCTTAGGGACTACTTCAGGCCCCTGTGGGGGTGTTAGACGAAGGGGCACCCGGCCACGCGCATCATCCCCGCCAAATTTGCTCAGGCCGGCCCGAATTAGTACCCCTTCTTCGTCGACTACTTCTCGTGTGGCCTCTGCCCCCCTTTCTCTGATTTTTTCAATGATGTTATGCACACCTACGGCTTCCATCTTCTTGACTTTACGAATGCCATGGCATGCATGGCTTTCTTCGCCCACCTCTGCGAGGGTTTCGCCGGGATGGTCCCCTGTACGGTGCACTTCCGCCACTACTTCTATCCTCGCATTCAGGCGGGGGACGCCATCTCCGGCTGCGTCACCTAGATTCCATGGACCTATGAGAAGGGTATGTATCTAGAGTGTGCGCAGAAGGAGAGGTGGGAGGAGTGGAGGAGTCGGTGGCTATGGATTGAGGAGGATGACCCATCGGAGTTTTGCCGAGTTCGTCAGAGCCCGCCGATCTGTCGCAAGGAATGGGGGAATGTCGACCTCAACGACACCAAGCTCTCGATCGCTGCCACCAAGAACCATCATCTCGCCCAGGCCGGGCTCACCATTGAGATGATCAGGGCCGATTTCATCCGCCGCCGAATTGCGCCACTTCAAAACAAGGGGAGGCCGGCTTGGCTTTTTAGGAACGCGGCCGACGTCATGAGGCTCCGCCCTGGTATGAAGCACAACTTCATGGTGATGGGGCATGCCCATCTTTGCCAGACGCTCTTCTAGCTTGATATGGACCGTGACGGCATGGCTGTGAGGACCGACAAGGGCCTCTATTTGGGTTGCCGGCGGGAGTGGTCCCACTGAGCAACAACTCTCGCCAGTCCGCCAGAATTGCCATGATGCCGGACTTCAACGTGCATGGCCTTAACCCGGCCTAGGCCGAGCCGCCAGCGGATCAGGTGCAGGAATTTCTCGACACCTTGTTGGAGGGCTATTTTCACGAAGAGCCGGTGCTCATCCGCGACACCACCAAGGCGGAACAGGATTATATTGCCACTAGTGCAGCGGAGCTGGCGCTTGCCCTGGAGGCCAGCAGCTCCTGCCAAGTGGAGGATGAGGCCGATGCGGCCTCTGAGGAAGAAGAGCTCGCCAGATGGGCAAAGTCCGTTGGGGAGGCCAGTGCCGCCGGCGCCGATGCCGATGCTCCTATTATTGAAGATGTGGTCGAGGAGTCTTCCGAAGGGGAGGTCGAGGTCGTCAACCCTCCGGCCACGGGGAGGCAGCGCATCCTGCGGCGGGCCGGCTCTGATGAGCCGGTCCGGCCCGATAGGATCGTGCAGCGGCAGCAGCCCCAGGAGCAACTCATGCGTGAGACGAGGGTGATGAAGGCCGTGGTAATGAAGAAGGTGGGAAATACCATGGTGGCGAAGAGGACGGCGACTGCTTCCTCTTCGTCCAAGCATGGCCGGACCCCATCTCCTTCTCCCCCTCTCGCAGATGTCGACATGGATGTAGACTTCGATCTTGGGTCTCTCAGCCCAAGGAGGAAGAGGAAGCCAGTGAAGGAGGAGGAGGCGGAGAACGAGTATGTATTTTGCTCCCCACATTACCTCCTGACACCACCTCTGTATTATCTTTCTTTGATTTGATGTTGTCTTTGCAGGGACATGAAGACGCTGGCCCAGAGGGCAGCGAAGAGGGCCAGGGCCTCGATTGGCGACAAGCCTCCGACGGGTACTTCAGGTACGCCGTTGTTGGTGGAGAGCAGCCCGGACAACAGCCCCCGACGTAGCCCCCCACTCTAGCCCCCAGTGTAAGTTCGTTACTCACTCCTCCACATATGAACACTTGGGTGTGAATCCTTGATGCTGACCTTGCCGGGTTTGTAGGAGTGGAACGACAGCAGGAGGGCCCGCAGAGGGCCACCCTTAACAGGCCGCCCACCTCAACTACGCCGCCCCGAGGGGTGTCCCCAGCAAGGGCACCGACCACCGAGCCCACGCCTATGGAGGAGGAGGAGATGAACTTGGGCACCAGCGACTCTACCCCGGCAACGATCGTTGGCGGGGAGGGCGCCACTTCTTCCTAGCCTGGTACAGATAAGTTGTTTCTTCCCTGTCCTTGCTCTGTTTTCTTCAAGTTGAGCCTTGTCCCTGGCTTTGTCTCACCCTTTCTCCTGGTCTTTAGCTCCGCCCTCGACGGACCAGGCGGATGTCGACTCCATCATTGAGGAGGTCGCGAAGGACACTGGGGCCGAGGCCGACAGGATCGCTGCTGAGGAGGCCGCCAAGACCATTGCCGTGGAGGCTACCAAGGGGCCCGTCGGAGGGACCGGCGAGGCCAGTACCGAGGAGGCCGGCAAGGGTGCTGCTGAGGAGGCCAGAAAGGCTGCTGCCGAGGAGACCGGCAAGGCTGCTACCGATGACCAACCTTCCTCCTCTTCTGCCTCTGGCTCGGGCCATTACTTGAAGGTGAGCGACGACCTGTTCATCCACCTCCCATGGACGGCAAGCACCAGGACGCCAACCGAGGGGGGGGGGTGTTCGATGACGAGGTGCTCACCGCCGCCGGGCTTGAGATTGTTGACGAACCGAGCGTCGATGACGATGGTTCTCAAGAAGAGCAACTCCTTCGGGCCATGGGCGCCAACTTCCAGAAGCTCCAAGCGATTCAGCGCGCCCGCCTGGATAAGGCAAAGTCCAGGTTGGCGATGGTGGATAAGGCAGAGGCAGACTTCCAAAAACGAGTTGCCCAGATGCAACCTTGGTTTGCCGAGGCCTGAGATGAGTTGAAGGCCACCCAGGATCAGCTGGACGAGCACGCCCGAGAGCTTATCCTGGAGTAGTCTGATTTTGAGAAGGCTCATGAGGTGGCAAAGGAGCAAGCCTCCAAGGATGAGGCCAACCACAACCGACGCCAAGCTCAACTGGATTCCCAGGAGGAAGACCTCGCCACTCGTGAGCAGGCACTTGCCGCTGCACTCCGTGGCAAGGATGAGGAGGTTGAAAAGCTCGTCGCGCAGCAGACCCAAGAACTAGAGCAGAGGCACAAAGAGGCACTCAATGCTCGAGCTCCGACCCACGCCGACAAGGTGAAGGAGCTGGAGGCGGACCGGGATGGCCTGAATAAACAGGTTCTGGGGCTGACCAAGGAGAAGGCTACGATCAACGCCGCCTTGACGGAGGCGCATGCTGAAGTCCTCGGCAAGGCCGAGCAGCTCTCCATGGCCCTCGACTCCATTAAAGATCTGAAGCTGGAGCTAGAGGGTCTCAAGGGGATGCTTTCGGAGGCCAGGGCTCGGGAGGAGACCCTGAACAAGGATCTGGAGAAGGAGAAGCAGCTACGGGAGGACAACGCCGCTAACCACGCGGATTACGTGAAGGGCGCGAACCTCTGGATCAGCCGCCTCGTCGATGTCGCGGAGAAGCTCACCACGCAGTTGGCCGCCATGGGCATGCCAAACTTCAGGTATTCCCGGGAGGCAAACCTCAGAATCAACGCCAGCCGACCGTGTTCTTCGAGTGCATCCTCGATGCCTTAGAAAAGCTCCGCTCCGACCGAGCGGTTTATCGGGCCAATGAGCCCCGGAGGCTTTGCCGGGGTGCCTTGACCAAGGTTCTCACCAAGGTGGCATATTGGAACCCCGACCTCGACTTCGACGCCGCGCTAGATAGATTGCCAGAGGATGTAGACATCGCGCCCCTCAAGGAGCCTATCAAGCCCATCATCAGCCGCATCGACGGAATTCAGAGGATAGAAGGCCAGCGTCGGGATTAGGCACCCTGTTTCTCATCGCCGCTGCAGGTTCACAACCAAGATGGTGTTTATCTTTAGTTAGAACCGCAACAACAATTGATGTAATATAACTCTGCAGTATTTTGAAGTGATGCGCGCTATTTTCCTGTTCGATTCCCCTTTGTATATCCACCCTACGCTTAATTGGATAGGCGTGCCAGCGCGCAAGCCCAAGCCACAACACTTTGAGGACGGATCCTCAATAGCCTACCGGGTGTGCTTGCTGCCAGGCAAACCGCCTTACCGCTCTCAGCGCGGCCGTTTGAACTATTGAGCGGACTCGAAAGAGGACAAAAGCGTTGCCAGTAACGGAAAGGCTACCCTACCATTCTCGACGCGGTCGCTCGAACTGTTGAGCGGACTCGAAACAAGACGAAGGCATTGCCAATAGTGGAGGGGCCCCATTGCGTACAGGTTTATCATACAGAGAGCAAGATCTCCGAGGAGAATAACCCTATATAAAGAGGAATTACTCGAAGTTTTGCATGACTTATCTTTTTCGTTGTTGCATGGGCGTCCATTGCACTCACCGATGATGCCGCACGCTTGGCCATCTTCTTCGTTGGAAGCCATGGCAATGAAGAACTGCTAAACTGACCGCTAGACCGGATTTTCACAACTGCACCGCCCCCTACCTGGTGCTCCAAAGATGTCGGGGAGACGACACCTATGGGATCACTGGAATCCCTTTTACGGTTGATGGCCGTGGGGTTGTGCAAAGAGCGGGTCTAGGAGTCATCACAAGGATCGTTTACCTAGGTTCAGGCCGCGAGGATGCGTAATACCCTAGTCCTCCTCTGGTGTGTATTTGAGTGTTCTTGAGCTCTTGAACTAGCTATGGTGCATGCCTAGTCCAAAAGATCTGAATCCTTCTCCAGTATGCCTCGGGCCTCCTTTTATAGTCAAAAGGGGCTGCCACAGTGGCACACGAAAGGTGGAAAGGTATATAGTGTACAAGCTTATCTCATGCCATTACGGGTCAAGACGCATTAAATGTGCGACTTAGGTGTCCACTTGCTTTATCGGGGACGGGAACGAGGCCCGTCCCATACGCTGCCGCTCCGTCTAGTTGCGACGCGTGTCTAGGCCAATGGGGCAGGCAGCTGAGATGTCGTGGTGGTAGGGTCTTCACGAATATCTGCATGCCACCACGCAGGTGCTTGACTAGCTGGATCAGGAACCACGTACTTCCATGTGGGTTCTTGCCTGGGTTAGTGGGTGGGCGTCGAGCTGGGGCGACGATGGGGCGGCAAGGGCTTGCCACGGTCTTGCGTCTGTTTCCGGCAAGGGTCTTGCCGGGGCCTTTGTGAGCGCCCTCGGCAAGAGGCTTACCGGGGCTTTGGGGGTATCTTTGGCAAGGAGCCTTGTCGGGGCCTCGTGGGCATCCTTGGCAAGGAGCCTTGCGATCGCCTTGTCTTCCGGTTCTCATCTAGGATCCGTAGACCCTTTCTCTTCACAAAGATCTGCATGCCATCACGTAGGCGCTTCCCGAGCCTTGGTCCCAACGTTATTCATGGTGTAGGAGTTCCTTGGCTCAAGGGTTGCTCCAATGGGGGCGTTGGTGAGTTGCCCCGGCAAGGGTTCTTGCCGCATAGGCCGCCCCGACAAGGGTCTTGTCTTGGGAAGCATATCATGTTGCTTGGCCTTATTGTGCCACTGTCTTGGCGCTGCTCTGGTAGTCTTGTGCTTCGGTTTCCCTCCTCTTCCTTGTTATGTGTGGCCGCAGGGAGGGCTCTGACTGCCCGTGCACAAGTAAGGGCTACAAAGGAGCGCCCCTACTTTTGTACACCGACACAAAATATTCACAAAAGGAGGCTACTATCTCATAGTCAAGTCCATATTTAGTGCTAAACTTTGAAAAGGCATCGGTATTAATAAAAGATTTAACACAATCGTACTTAAGCTTAATACCTGACTCTTTACCTTCGTCGAGTTCCCAATTTTTAGAGTTGCATTTAATTCTTTCTAAAAGATCCCATCGAAATTCAATAGTTTTCTTCATAAAGGAACTAGCACAAGAAGTATCAAGCATGGACCGATCGTTATGAGAAAGCCGAGCATAAAAATTCCGAATAATAATTTCTCTTGAAGGCTCATGATTGGGGCATGAATAAAACATTGACTTAAGCCTCCCCCAAGCTTGAGCGATAATTTCTTCTTCCCGAGGCCAAAAATTATATTTGTAATTATGATCACGATGAACTAGATGCATAGGATTTTTTTTTGTTAAACTCCATTTTCAATCGGTTCCAGTTCCGAGATCCAATATCATCGCATAGCCTATACCATGCTACTAATTTTTCCTTCAAAGATAAAGGAAAAAACCTTCTTCATAACTTGATCTCTAGGTAGACCTGCAAGCTTAAATAATCGACAAATTTGTTCCACATATATCAAGTGCATATCAGGATGTTCAGTTCCATCTCCTGCATAAGGATTAGCTAGCAGTTGTTCTATCATACCCGAAGGGATTTCATATCCAATATTTTTAGTAGGTGCAGCGGGTTGAGGGGTAGCTAATTTTTGTTCCGTTCGAGGTAACGATACCCGAAAAAACCCTCAAAGGATTGTTCTCCATAGTAACAAGTGACAATAAATTTCAGCACACTATATGAATGTTTCCTTACCAATTTCCACTTACCAGAAGCGCTTCACTCCCCGGCAATGGTGCTAGAAAATTGCCTTGATGACCCACAAGTATAGGGGATCAATTGTAGCTCTTTACGATAAGTAAGAGTGTCGAACCCAACAAGGAGCAGAAGGAAATGACAAGTGTTTCTCAGTAAGGTAATGTCTGCAAGTGTTGAAATTGTAAGTACCAGAGTAGTTTGATAGCAAGATAATTTTGTAACGAGCAAGTAACGATAATAGTACAAATGTGCAGCAAGGTATCCCAATCCTTTTGAGGCAAAGGACATGCCAAAACGGTCTCTTATAATAAGCAAAGCGTTCTTGAGGGTACACAGGAATTTAATCTAGTCACTTTCATCATGTTGGTTCAATTCGTGTACGCTACTTTGATAATTTGATATGTGGGTGGATCGGTGCTTAGGTTCTGTTCTTACTTGAACAAACCTCCTACTTATGATTAACCCTTCCGCAAGCATCCACAACTACGAGAAAAGTATTAAGAATAAATTCTAACCATAGCATTAAACTTTTGGATCCAATCGGTCCCTCACAGAGTAGTGCATAAACTAGGGTTTAAGCTTCTGTCACTCTCGCAACCCACCATCTAATTACTACTCCACAATGCATTACCTTAGGCCCAAATATGGTGAAGTGTCATGTAGTCGATGTTCACATGACACCACTAAGGGAATCACAACATACATATTATCAAAGTATCGAACACATATCAAATTCATATGATTACTTGCAACATGATTTCTCCCGTGACCTCAAGAACAAAGGTCACTACTCACAAGTGATGAACATGGTCAAGATCAGAGGGGTAATATATAGCATAATGGATCTGAACATATACTCTTCCACCAAATAAACCATATAGTAATCAACTAGAAGATGTAATCAACACTACTAGTCACCCACTAGCAATAATCTATAGTTCCGGTAACATGATTGATCACAAGATATGAACTAAGGTTTGAGATGAGATGGTGTTGGTGAAGATGTTGATGAAGATAGCCCTCCCCGAGATGGGAGAGTTGTTGGTGCTGATGATGACAATGATTTCCCCCTCCGGGAGGGAAGTTCCCCCGGCGGAATCGCTCCACCGGAGGGCAAAAGTGCTCCTGCCTAAGTTCCGCCTCGAGACGGTGGCGTTCCGTCCCAAAAGTCTTCTCCTTATTTTTTCTAGGTCAGAGAGGTTTATATACCAGAAGATGGTCACCAGAAGTGGGCCTGGGTGAGCACAACCCACCAGGGCGCGCCTGGCGGCCCTAGCGCGCCCAGGTGAGTTGTGCCCACCTGGTGGGCTCCCTCTGGTGGTTATCAGCTCCAATATTTCTTATATATTCCATCAAAAATCCCCGTGAAGTTTCAGCTTGTTCGGAGTTGTGTACAATAGGTGGCCCGACGTAGCTTTTCTAGGTCCAGATTTCCAGCTGCCGGAATTTTCACTCTTGGTGTATACCTTGTAAATTATGAGAGAAACGGCATTAGAATTACTCCAAAAAGCATTATTATACATAATAACAACATAAATAACAGTAAGAAAACATGATGCAAAATGGACGTTGTCGGGGGGATGAACCCCAGGCAGGCAATGGAAGCCGGATCCTTTTCAAAAATGACAGGGCGAGCATCACCCTGCAATCCGGCTCTCGCTTGGCCGGGTCGCTCAACCTGACCAGGACCCACGACCTGGCCAAACTCTCCAATCTGGCCGGCTCCCATGATCCAGCCCCAACGGCCTGCTCAAGGGATCCGGACCCGGCGCGCCAAAACTTCTCCAACAAGCCAGCCCAGCCAGTGGTGCGTTCCCCAATCCGGCCACGGGTCAGCTCCCGTCCCATCCCGGCCGTACGATGGGACGAGACGCCACCTACCGATGACCGAGGCAACAGTACCTCGCCCATGCCCCTGGTCAGCCGAGGCGTGGCAACAGGGCAATCATCACCACCCATGATGTCGGCAGACGGTGACATGACGGAACACACTATACCCGACTCAACCCGACCACTCCTTGACAAACGACAAGACGGCACACAGTGCCCCCGTACCCGGCGGGCCCCGCACCCGAAGAACCCGGCGAGCCCTGTACCCGGCGGGTCCCAGCGCCGGCTTCCCGGATAATGACAACCCAGCCCCACGGCCTTGTAACATTACCATTGTATCCCTGGGAGGTTGGCCTATAAAACCCCCCAGAGCCCTCATGCATACGGGCGAGCCCTAGTAGAGAACATGATAGACACACATCTCAGGGAGAAGCAACCTAAGCCCTGGCATGTCTTCCTCCTTCCTCCATACAGCTCTAGGAGAAACTCTGTACTGATAAATATCAACCATGCTCGGCAGGATTAGGGGTGTTATCTCCCCGGAGAGCCCCGAACCTGGGTATGTCTTGCATCTCGTGCTCGCTCATACCAACCTCGCCTCTGAAGCCCACCAGTTCCCTCGAGCCTCCTCCTATCTTTAGCCATCCCTTGGCATCTGCCGTGCGCCCACCACGACAGTTGGCGCCCACCGTGGGGCAAGCTATTGCTGGAATCACAGTCCGGGCGGGACCGTCTTTGTCTTCACCACCGTGGCGTCGCGCCGTCTCTCCGGTAGCGGTCGGGGGATCGACGTCGACATGCCCCCGGAATGGCCACGAGGGGCGGCGCGTCCTCGCCGTCGGCCGCACCTTCTTCACCACCACCGCAATGCCGGCCGTCCGTCCGCGCGCGCACCACGTGCGGGACCTCGCTTTGGTCGGCCGTGTTCATCCACGCGCCACTCACGCCTGCTCCCCTCTGCGTTGCACCTTGCTCTGGCCGAAACACGCGTTCACTCCGTGATACACCATCTATGCAAGCTAGCTAGATGCAAGTCATACAATGGTCAAACCATTAGCCATACACTAACCATATACTATCCTGATAATCCTCGTACTCTGGCCGGATAAATGGTCATTCGATACCCACGCATTAGTCCAATGCAACACAAACATTGCCTGCACGCAACGCATACACTAATGAGACAGTGCTGCCACAGAGCTCCTTCCCTGGTGCTGTGCTCCAAGAACCACCTCGCCTTGCCTCTGCTGCTCCGCCGCGCCGCGCCATCGCTGCTCAGCCATGCTTGCCGGTCCGCTGCGGTCAGCGCCCGCGTCTTCCTTCCCCTCTGCGTCCGCGTGCAGCGGATGTCCTGCCTCGAGCTCGCCTCTGCCCCGCTCCACACGCGGCCGCCCGGGCTCACCTCCGCTCTGCTCCACGAGCGCGCGCGCGCATGCAGCCGTCCGGGTCACTTTCGCCCCGACTGCGTGGACGTGCGTCCGCGCCTCCGCGACCCGCGCGCAGTTCCTCGCCGCGCCACGAGGGCTCCTGGCCGAGCGGCGCTCCTGCTTCGCCTCCACCTCGCCACGGCAGCCGGTTGTTGTGTGCACCTCGTGTTGTTCCACTGCCACCCGCTCGCTGCACCCCGCAGACTCGTGACCGCCTCCCGGCCGCGCCCTACCGTGGCTCCACCCGCGCACGCCTCCGGCCGGCTCCGGCTTCCCGGCCACCGTGCCCACTCCACCCCATGTCGGCTCCCACCCGCGCCCGCGTCGCGCCCAGCAGTCCATGCGCCTCGCCGGCTGCTGGCATCCCATGCCGGGTCCGGCCTCCGCGCCCGCGGGCTGCGGGCCTCCTGCGCGGGTCTCC
>LR738709.1:310301844-310335666 GCA_902687465.1 Secale cereale | reverse complement strand
AGGGGGGAAAACACAGAAAAAACGGCTCAACAGACAAAAAACAAGAGCGCAAATACACACGACATTTATACACCAAATTTAATTCAAATAGGCCCAAGGCCAGAATTCATTACACCCAAATACACCCAGTGGGTGGGGTGGACCTGCTACCTAACATAATTTTTTACAAAGATTTAAAGCACGCGGCCTCAGGCATCCTCCTCGGCACCCGCCAAGGTTCCGGTGTCTCCGTCGTCAACGCCCGTGCCGCGATAGACACCCGTCTCCTTGGAGTTGTCGTCCGGATCGTTCAGGAGCAGGCCGAAGTCATCGACAGGCGCGACTCCACCGTCTTCTGTCCGCTCTGGCTGGAACTCGTCGTGAAAGGAGAACCCGGGGATGTAGCTGGCTCGGGCAGCGATCCGGCCGGCCTCCGCCTGCAACTAAGGATCATTAGGGTCATGAAACCCAACCATAGCATTAAGTATCAAGCACTCTTTACTCCGATACGTCATACCCCCCTTACTCGGGTTTAAGCTTCTATCACTCTAGCAACCCACCATAAGCAAACCATGAACATATCGCAACACCCTACAGCGGGTACCCCTCACGTTTGCGCGAGATGGAGGGCACCGTAGGACAGCACCAAAATAAAATATGCAATCATACAAACCACGATCATCAATTAGCCCATAGGACAAAATAGATCTACTCAAACATCATAGGATGGCAACATAGTATTGGATAACAATATGCAGCATAAAGCACCATGTTCAAGTAGGGGGTACAACCGGTTGCGGGAGAGTGGACCACTGAATATAGATGGGGGAAGGTGATGGAGTTGTTGGTGAAGATGACGGAGTTGTTGGAGTAGATCGTTCTCACAAGATATTGCCCTGGTGGTGTTCCGGCGCCACCGGGAGAGAGGGGGAGAGAGCCCCACTTCTTCTTCTTATTCTTCCTTGGCCTCCTCCCTAGATGGGAGGAGGGTTACCCCTTTGTTCCATGGCCTCCATGGTGGCGGAGGGGCGAGAGCCCCTCCGAGATTGGATCTATCTCTCTACTCTCTTCTGTTTCGCATTCCTGTTTTCTGGCCCTTCACCGTTTCTTAAATTCCTGAAGATCCGTAACTCCGATTGCGCTGAAATTTTAGCACGATATTTTTCCATGAATTAGCTTTCTTGCACCCAAAGAAGGGCCCGAACCGATGTACAAGGAGGGCACAAGACACCTGGGCGTGCCGCGGTGGGTTGTGGAGGCCGTGGACCTCCGTTTACATTGATTCCACCTCCCAAAATTCACAAATATTCCAAAATAATTCTCCGTAAATTTTTATTGCATTTGGATTTTGTTTGATATGGATATTCTATAAAACGAAAACATGCAACAAACAGGAACTGGCACTAGGCACTGCATCAATAGGTTAGTCCAAATAAATCATATAAATTGTTGCCAAAAGTATGTAAAGTTGAATAATATTGGCACGGAACAATAAATAATTATAGATACGACGGAGACATATCATGCTAGCATAGGCCTCAGAGTAGTAGCTTGAGGATCCTCATTGAATTTCTTCACTGCTTCTTTAGCAGCTTTTGCAAGCTTGGCTTGGCGCTTGGTCCATTCCTTTGGAAAGTCCTCACCGCGTCTGACGCTGGTGGGATCAGCTACTTGGGTAGCATCCAAAGGAGGTCTTGGACATGGAGGGTTTACGGCGAATTTCTTCATGTACTTTGGTGTTACATAACGATATTCCCTCCATTCCTTAGGGCATCTCCTCTCTACCCTCTGTATGCACACATTGCACTGATTCTTATTTCCCTTCCCATGAGTTTATATTGGGTGTGCAATAGTCATCATATATGTCCTCATGGATCTCAAAAGCATTGTTTGTCTCAGGCCTCTTGCCTCCCTTCTGAGGTCTCTTCCCATATTCCATTTTCCTCACTTGAGGACTTTGAACTTTGGATGTTTCTGAGGAAGTATGCAAATTTTCTTCGAGGAACGTTGCAGATGAATTAAGTTGACGAGAACCTAGTGATTCAGCAGCGGACATTTTGTACCTATGAACAAAGTATAGGTGCGAAGGATTTGGAGAGGTCATATGCATTCTCAGAAATTTTTCAAATAGTATCAAGTTTGAGGAATATGGCCATTTGTGTCTTGAAGGATTTCACTAAGCATTCTTGACTTAGGTTCCAGAGTTGTATAGATTTGAAAATCCACACAATTGAGGAATCTTGAAGAAAAACATAGCTTGGAGAAACAAATCAAGGAATAGGATCATCCAAGTGTTTAAGGAGTGGGAAGTTGAAGAATAAACACCTTTTGAAGATTTTATGGAAATCATAAGAATCAAGATAGGGCAGTAAAATTAGATTTTAATTACCCTTGATGAAGAACACAACGAACTGGGAGTGGAGATGGAGAAGTTCATCAGTTCTGATCTCCCACACCCTAACTTGGCGGCGGGAGACAGCTACGGCGGTGGCGGAGTGAAGATTTCCCTGACCGGCGCGAGTACGACGACAATGAGGTTGAGGCAGTGAAGCTCTTCCTCACCGGCGACGATGGAGTGTAGAGGCGGCGCTAGTTCTGAGAGCTCAAGCAAGGGACTTGAGATCGAGCGGAGTAAATGAGGTCAGAGGAAGGGAAGGGGTATTTATAACCGCAGTGAAAAACTACCCGCTCGAAGATTTTCGATGAACATGCCCCTGTTCCTTGCTATCCTATCGACATTTATCACCCACGTTCCGAGGAGTGGAGATAGTGGAGGATCGTGGGTGAGTTGTTGAATCCATCGTGGGAAGCGGAATGGTTTGAGCGGCAACAGTCAAAAATTTGATTAGAAAATTTTAGAGTTTCGTTCGCAAATTCTTAAGTTTTCAAGGACACAGTGATGACTTTGAACGGGTTTCAAATAGAACGCATATGAAGAAATTGTGAACAGATTGGGTTGAGTTTAGCATAGAGGGGGAGCGGGTCTTATCACATTCACTTAGGTGAAAATCAACTTGAAGAATTAGCAATAAGTGAATGTTGTCGAGGGCATGAAAAACTCAAATATACATACATATACTAAGCGTTCTTGACTTATAGTCAATGAAGAACACCAGTTGAAAAGTTGAAGAAATTGCCAAATGAATAAAACTCAAATTTCAACTTTGATTGGTGGCGTGACCCACCATATAAGAATGATGATTCCAGACATCGCGTACAATTGTCATAGGGCTCTGAGAATCAAATTCTTCATTAATTTCTTCACACTTAGAGGGTTAGTCTTCATTGATTGAAGAAAAATGTTACTTCGTGTGTTGCACATCTAAGCCATAAATTTTGCATAAGTGTTAGGATGTGTGTCCTTTCAAAGAACATTCGAAGATTCTAAGACATTTAGCTCACACCGCAACTTGCAAAATCTCTTTCCAACCAAGGGCTTTGTGAAAATATCTGTCAGCTGTTCTACAGTCTTCCGTGGTAGATGGAGATGTTGCCCTTGAACACATGGTCACGAAGAAAATGATGATGAATCTGGATGTGCTTGTATTTGAGTGTTGAACTAGGTTGTGAGAAATCTTGATGGTGCTCTTGTTGTCGCAGTAGAGGGGCATGTTCTTCATGTTGATGTCGTAGTCCTTGAGGGTTTGCTTCATCCACAGCAACTGAGCACAACAAGAACCAGCAACAATGTACTCAGCTTCAGCAGTGGAGAGTGATACGTAGTTCGGCTTCTTCAAGGACCAACATACTAAGGATCGTCAGAGGAAATGGCATGTGCCTGATGTTGACTTGCGATCCACTCGATCACCAGCATAGTCAGAGTCACAATATCCAATGAGATCAAAAGCCGAGCCCTTGGGATACCATAATCCAAGTGTTGGTGTCTGAGCTAGATATCGAAGAATATGTTTTACAACCTTATGTTGTGATTCCTTCGGTGTAGCTTGAAAATGGGCACACATGCATACACTAAGCATAATATCTGGCCTAGATGCACATAGATACAATAAAGAGCCAATCATGGAGCGATATACCTTTTGATCAAAATATTTACCATTTTTGTCGGTGCAGAGATGGCCATTGTGGGCATAGGGATTTTAACACCTTTGCAATCTTGCATGCCGAATTTCCTCGGTACATCCTTGAGTTATTTCTCTTGAGATATGAAGATCCCATTGCGTTGCTTACGAATTTGAAGACCTAAGAAGAATGTCAATTCTCCCATCATAGACTTTTGATATTCCTCGCACATCATGTATCCAAATTCATCACTCTAACGTTCGTTAGTGCATCCAAAGATAATATCATCCACATATATTTGGCGCACGAATAATTCATCATCATACGTTTTGGTGAAAAGAGTTGGGTCAAGTGAACCGGGTTTGAAGCCTTTCTTCACAAGGAAGTCCTTCAGTTTGTCATACCACGCTCGAGGGGCCTGCTTGAGGCCATAGAGGGCCTTGTTGAGTCTGAAGACTTTATCAGGATGCTTAGGATCTTCAAAACCTAGGGGTTCAGCAACATATACTTCTTCCTCAAGCTTACCATTTAGGAATGCACTTTTCACATCCATTTGATATAAGATGATATTATGATGGTTAGCATAAGCAAGTAGTATACGAATAGCTTCATGTCTAGCAATGGGTGCAAAAGTTTCATCAAAGTCAATTCCCTAAACCTATGTGTACTCTTGTGCAACAAGACGAGCCTTATTCCTTACCACTAGGCCATTTTCGTCTTGGTTGTTGCGATAGATCCATTTGGTACCGATGACATTGTGCTTGCGAGGATCTGGTCGCTTGACGAGTTCCCACACATTGTTGAGCTCGAATTGATGCAATTCCTCTTCATAGCTTGAATCCACTTTGGCTCCAGAAATGCCTCATCAACTTTGGTGGGCTCTGTGATAGAGACAAAAGTGAAGTGCCCACAAAAGTTAGATAAGTGTGAAGCTTTTGAGCGTGTGAGAGGACCTGGTGTGCTGATGTCGTCGATGATTTTCTCAATCTGCACTTCTTTTGCCACTCGAGGATGAGTAGGTTGACGACTTGAGTTTGGCTGAGCATTTCCTTCAGTGACAGTTTCTTCCTGTGCACCAGTATGATTGTCTTCGTGGTCTGGAATAACTTTTTCAACATGTTATTCAGTGGGCATGATAACCTCAGTAGCCTTGTGCTTAATGGATTCCTCAGGAGGTATTTCATCTAGCACAGGAGGCACGTGCTCTTTTGGGGAGCCGTTAGTTTCATCAAATCACACATCTACAGTTTCAAAAACCTTATGATGATGGGTGTTGAAGACTGTGTAGGTGTGCGAGTCCATTCCGTAACCAAGCACAAAACCTTCATGTTCTTTCTGTGCGAATTTAGAACTGTGATGAGGATCTGTAATCCAACATTTAGCACCGAAGACTTTGAAATAACTCACATTGGCTTTCTTGTCAGTGAGGAGTTCATATGAGGTTTTCTTGAGGAGTTTGTGGAGATATACCCTATTGATGATGTGGCACACGGTATCAATAGCCTCAGGCCAGAAGTGAAGAGGTGTTTGTATTCATCGAGCATAGTGCAAGCCATCTCAACAAGAGTCATGTTCTTGCACTCCACGACGGCATTCTTCTGAGGAGTGTATGGGAAAGATAAGTCATGAGTAATACCAAGTTCATCAAGATAGTCATCAAGACCAGTGTTCTTGAACTCGGTCCCATTGTCACTCCGGATATGCTTGATCTTCACATTAAAATTCGTAGAGGCCCTTGAGGAAAATCGCTTGAAGATTTCCTGCACTTCAAGTTTAAATGTGATGATATGCACCCACGTGTAACGAGAATAATCATCAGCAATAACAAAGCCATATATAGATGTTGCATTTGTTAGTGTTGAATAATGAGTGGGGCCAAAGATGTCCATGTGAAGCAATTCAAAAGGATGAGTGGTAGTCATGATAGTCTTCGAAGGGTGCTTGGATCTGGTCATCTTTCCATCCTCACAAGCCCCACACAGATGATCTTTGAGGATTTTGACACCCTCAATGCCAATTATGTGCTTCTTCTTCATAGGCATGTGCAAGTTCCTCATGACAGCATGACCGAGTCGTCAATGCCAGAGCCATCCTTCCGAAGCATTTGCGAGTAGACATGTGGCAGGTTGTGGTCCTATAGAGAAATCAACAATATACAAGTCTCCTCTCCTAAAGCCTTGATTTTTCCTTTGTCAGCGTAGTTGATATGCTTCAGATGTGATGGAGATAAAGCCGAGTCCATCAATAAGTTCTTGTCACCGGTGATGTGATTTGTACATCCAATGTCGAGGAGCCACTCAGTAGCTTTGAGAGATTCATCCTGCAGATGAATTAGTGCATCTTACAAACTCATGTACTTCATAGTGAAGAATATGACATCAAATTCATCAGAAAGAATTTCATCAAGTAGTGGAATAGATACAGTAGTATAAGGACGAGAGAAATGAGTAATTCATTTATTTATGATTAGCTAGCGTCCTTTCAAGCACATTCAGGTCTCCAGCAAATTCTTTAGATGTTTAAGTTCGTCTGGAGACCTAACCCTGCATAAGAAATTAGTTCTTTTTCTTCACCACCCACATCTGGAGGCATGGCAAAGAATTCATCATTCTGCGAGCTCCATAAGAAAAACGTGGCATTGAAGCCAGAGCACTTAGTTTCACAGAAGAGGGGCTAGAATATGAATATGAGTAAGTAGAGAAATTCTTCGAGGACTTATCACTACTTCAGGATGCTGCTAACGCGACACTACGATCAGAGACCCTTCGACGAAACTGTGTGCGTTGCAATAATCGCAAACGATGGTGTAAAAACCCGTCAAAAAAGGTGCAAAACATTTGCGATGGCGCATGCATGAAACATAGTTCAGATTTTAGTTGCGTGTGCGATGCAGGGCATACAGTTCAGTTCTATTACCTGTTTACGATGAGGCGGAACAAAAGAAACGGGCAGCCAGATGAAGGCGTGTGTGATATACATCATACGGTTCACTCGGATGAACTGTTTGTGATTAGGAAACACAAAAGAAACGGTCAACCAGATCAAGGCGTGTGCGATATACGGCATGCGGTTCACTTGGATGAACTGTTTGCATTGAGACTAGAGAACAAAAATGGTTCAACATAACAAGATGTGTGTGATATGCGGCAAAGAGGTCTGTAATTGGAAATGTGTGCGAAGACCGATAACAACACACACGATTGCTACTAACAAGCCATGTGTGTTGTGAGCAAACGATTACTGGTATACAATTGTGAGTGATTGATGAAAACATCACCGACGGGCTCCATTGTTTAGTCCGTGTGCGATGTGATTTTCTTTGTCCGCACAACATCTACGCTCTATCTACAGAGCATCAGCATATATACTTAAATAGACAGCATTGCATGACCAAATTAAGCATACAATTACACAAGTGACTACACACATAACATTTCCACACACCAAAGTAAGCAATTACATGCCTACTAAACTAGGGTAAACGAGGATCTAATCATCTAATTATTGTTGCGACGATGCTTGCCATTGCTCTGCTTCCAGTTGGATCCTGACCGTTTTGGGGAAGAAGGCACTTCCTCATGTCAATGATCCGCCTGTACATGTCGTAGCTCGTGTACGCCTCCTTGGTCGCGTACACGATGTGAGCTTTGTCGAGTTTCTCCATCCAGGCCGAGTGCCAGGCACGCTTGGCCTTGTTGCAGGAATCCTTCATGTCTGTGTAGTAGGGGTCAATGATGGCCTCGGTGAGGTGAACTAGTGAGTCCTTCTCGTGCTCCTTGCTGCCCCAGATCTTGTATTGGCCCTAGATGTTGACAAGATTCTGGCAGGCAATGCCCGAATTCTCGAGCGCCTTTACATCGTTGGTGATGTCCACCGTAGCAAACATGTAGTGGGGGTTGTTGACAAACCTGGAAAAACGCTCGCAAGGCCTTGTGGCGAGGAAGTAGTGGTAGACGAGGACGTGATGGCGCACGCACATCTGGGCGATGGCAACCTTGGAACGAGATCCAGCACAAGCGCGGGCAGGGGCGGAGCTAGGCTAATGCAAGGGTATGCAATGCATACCCAATTATTTTTGCCAACTTTTTACAGTATATAAACTCCTAAATGCCTCTGTATACTATATGGCAGTCTAAATGTACATGCAGATGACAGAAATGAACAAGAGAATGATTCCAGTGCCACTTGGGCCAATATTGGGCTGCTACGTTGCTAGTTAGTGCTAGTGGGCCTTATCTTTAGAGGCTTATGCTGGCGGCTGGCCGATTGACGAAGGATTCCCCTAAAAAACATTGACGAAGGTATGAATCCTGTCTTCCATTCAACCACGCCTGTGCCGCGTCGAGAAATTGGCGGTCTAGCGCACATCGCCGTGCTGCATGCCCGCATCCATCCTCCGTTTAGTAGCAGATCGATCTCCTTCGCACCTGTTTGTGGCTTTGCCTGCAATTAAGAAACAAAGGTGACAGCACCGGTGCACACACATCAGTCATCGAAGATCGTCACACCACTCATAAGGCACCGACCTGCGCACCGAAGATCGTCGTTAGGCACCGCCGCACCAGTGCACAGACATCTGCCATCTAGCAAAAAAGCCGGCAACGGCGGTGGCGTGCACAATTTCCCAACGTCTGATTAATTTTTTCGAGTCAGTGAGTGTTCAATCTTGATTTCTCCGATTTTTTAGTTCAGGATAATATAGGATTATCCAAAGTCCCTAATTTTCTTTTGATTAATCTATTGTACCATCCAGTCAATTTTGAATGCGATTTGCATTGCCTCGCTATAAAACGTGTGAAGAAGTGCAAGACAAACAAGGTGAATATCATGCATCTAAATTTCTGAATTATGAACATTCGAAGTTGTATTGCCCACAATGCCATCATTTCTCGCTTCCAAAAGGGTGATAGTAGAGTTAACTTCTGATTTCCCTTGTTGTTGCAATGCAACTGAGTTATTCAAGACACTATTTCTACAAATAATAATTTATAGTTTCATTGTTATTATTATGAACATATTTATTTCTTACATTGTTGTGAAGGAAAAAAAATCTGTAACACACATACCCATGTCGGAAATCCTGGCTCTGCCACTGAGCGCGGGTGTACTCGAGGTCAAACCCGACAACCTTGTACTTCTCCTCGGCAAGAAACAGCTCCATGATGTGGATGGAGTGCTCCACCCACGCTAGGTCATTAGTGTACACCACCGATAGGTCCATGAACCATCTGTCGGTGTCCACCACGGCACACATGGTGAACTGCTGCTCGTCATTGACAGCCGCTCGGAGTGCCATTGGAGCCGCGCAGGATACCCTCTAAGTATTTCTCATGGTGGGTGTGCTTCTTGCAATGGTAGGGTGCGATCAAAAGGTTGAAGAGACACAAGGGTAAAATGGCCGCTGTAATAAATGGGGGCCGGCTGGCCTGTAATCATCACGTCTTGTCACGGCGTTCACAGCGGAGGATTCCAGTGCATGCTTGACAACACTTCACCGCACGCGTGGGCTCGAAGAGGTGCCAAATGTATCGTCGGTGAGCCTGTTCCCGCGCTACCGCGCAAGCTTCCTGCCCAGCTAGTTTGGCCACGCGTCGGCTAGAAGAGGGACAAATTGTGGGCGTTTATTGGCAAAAGGCTTTGTAAAAATGAAGTGTGTGGAATGACTTCGGTCATAAGTTTACCTGTGGGTGATGAGGTCAAACTTACACAGAAGGCTGATGATGGACACTCGAGTGCGATAATTAATTTTGCGCTCTATAGGGCACACGGTGGAAGAAACCAACTGTGTGCAATAATGTTGAAGATCGCAGTCGAGTTAGCTATACAGATTGTGTGCTGTGAGATCGACGTGGTAAACAGATTCGAGAATGGTTAATAAAATCTAATACCATTGCATATTAAGGTCAAAATAGTGCTACCAATATACGAGTCTCATACGATGCCATTTCAACGATTGTACCACAAAAGCTCAAAATATTACAAGGTTCAAATTCCAGAGTTATATGGCTCAAATTCGAAGATTACAAGGTTCAAACTTATATTGGAAATGAAATTCAGCTCATCAGATGCAAATGCTCGCGCTGATCCGTTGAACATGGATATCAGAGAGGTTGAAACTAATATTACCACTTCTTAGTCTGGTTTCGAAACCTCATATTTTTTGCAAAGGGGTCAGCCACTGAGAAGTCATGTATGGGGTTGACACGATGACTTCTGATTACTCAGTCATCTGAAGTTCCAAAATGAAATTCAGCATTTTCGGAGCCTATTCCATTATGTTGGAGGCGCCGGCGCTGATCAATAAACCATTCATTTTTGTGAAATACATGTAGGGCAAACCTCATTACCTTCAGCACCCTTGCTCTGACAACAAAGTACCTGGCGAATATAATCTCCGGTAAGGTCCCTCGGTAGGAGTTCAAAGTAATTTCTGAGAGATGCAGATCTAGGCATTCAACATGATTGTTATATTGTATCACATTATCCACCACTTGGCCTAATCTTATCTGCAAAAGAAGAAAACGTGTTAGTGCCTACATGCAGTTTTGAACACTACTACAGGCCTATTTGGTTTGCAGGATGTGAAATGCACTAACATGCCATCCTCGTTCTGACATGATTAACATGGGCATTAGATTACATTCTAGAAAAATGTAGCCTTCTTCACAAGAGGTTGGAGTGGATGAAAAGTTCCCTAAGAAAACTAGTACAGATGAATCCAAAGGCTTAATGCTTATTGATTGTAACCATATGGATCAAGCAATCAATATGGGGGGACATGTACGTACTAAAATCCTCCAAAATAATCCTTAAGAAATTGTAGTACATTGTCATTGTAAACTTGGAAAAAGGTTACGATGATATAGCAGGAAAGGAACATCACCGTGATATATAGCTTCTTCAGGCACGGAAAGCATCTCAAGAAACTGACAACTTGCTCCAGGTTGGGGCCGATAGATTCTGGTGCCAAGACCTTCACTGTGTGCAGTTCTTAGTTCAAGCTTGTCGGAATCATTTTCTGAATGACAGACGAACAAACACTTCAAAATTAGAAATAATGTTAATTTGTAGAAGGAAAGGTAGAAGGCGGCTGTTGTACCTGAACGAGTCTGGATCCAATAACAAGTTCGGAGTATTTGTCAGACGAATAGCCCACCACTATTAATTTCGGCGCAGAAATGACATTGATTCCTGTTGGGCCTTCTTGATCAACTACAAGTAATCTCTCCAGTGCAGGTGTGTCCTCAGTGACCATATAGTGGTACATATCTTCTGATGTCTTCCTGCCGCATCAGCAACACACATAAATAGTCCGGAGAGTCATGGAGGTGATGCAGAAGGTACTCAACCCATTGATCGCCTGAAGACGAAGGTACTCAAGTGCAGTACAGCCACAAAGCAGGCGCTCCATGTCACCGTCTGAGAGGCAGGCAGCGATGAGCTCGAGGTGCTTCAGTCATGGTAGAATAAGAGCGGGCGCGTCATTAAGGGGGGGTGGCAGTTCCTGAACTTGGCGACGCGCAGCGTGGGCGTGAGGCGGAGCATGGATGTTGGCAGCGGGTGCATATGCCCATCATCAATAGTGAGCTCCTCGAGTTGATCTAGAGCAGGGGATCGGAACCAGTCGTCAAGATTGGCTCGGTCCATGCCGCTGGAACGGAACTTGCCCATTCTAAGGCCTCTGGTTGGGCCAAGGTGATTGCCGAGTATCTTGGACAACGCATCCAAGCTTTTGCGATAGGCACGACAGAGCTCGTGGGTGTCGATGAGGTCGAGAGGGCTGATTTCCATAGGGGACGCCACCGCTGGGAAAGGACGGCTGTCCGCGCCCCATATTTGATTGGGAGGAGGGAGATGATGACTGTCAACATATCATCGGGGAGGCTGCTGATCAAGTCTAGGCCTGCTGGAGTCGCTTGCGGTTCTAGCTCGCCCCGCCTCCGCTTGTTGGCATCCCCATTCTCCAGCTCCGGAGTCTCCTTGTCAGCGGCGCTTTCTGATAGAAATGGGAATACAGGGAATATTTAGTTAAAACATGGCAATAGAAGAGTGTATTGGTAACTAGAAGTTATTAGGTAGGAATATAGTAAGAAAAGGGAATAACAATTGGTTGCTTAAATACTACACAATTCATTTCATATTGCTGGGTAAGTCAACATGCAAATAGTTGAAAAGAAAACTTACTTCGAACACAGTCAGGATGGATGATATCGTCGGGGAAGTTAGCATATATCTCATGACCAGGCCCTTTTATGTGCAATGCAATTCTAGTGCCGGCTTTCAGTTCATAAAACTTAGAAAACTCTTACCAAAAGCCAGTGCCAAAATAGGAGTCACCACGTTCATCAAGTCTTGCAGTAGCCATGATTGTAAATCCATGGTTTGTGTGCAGTATGACATCCCTGCAGTCTTGATTTATGTAAAGGCAAAGATTGTGCAATACAGATTCTGTTGCATAGTAAGGGACACTCTGCAGAAAATGGTAGGATTGTTAAAGAAAATATGGTAACATGGAAATATGGGCCCAAATTGAAAGAACTGTATAGCAGTCCAAATCGAAGGACAAAAATCTATAATTAAACAGATAGGGTAAACATGATGTCATGGAAATATGAGAGTAATCGAAAGAACAATACATCATTAATTTGCCTAATATAGAAAGAAGAGGGGGAAGATCCCCTTTTATGTATATGGTGCATGTGGCACCTTTTATCCAAATATAGTAATATTTAGAATATGTTCAGAAAGTAGGCCATGCCAGCCGATTTAGGGTGAGATTGAACATACCGCGCACATCCTCAAGTCCTCTGGTACGGTGAGATGGAATGCATGGCGGAGGCCACAAGGTCCGGATGTGTCCGCACACTGTACACTCCATGAATGGAAGAAAACCCTCAAATCAGCTCGAATAAAAATGAATTCACGGCGATTTCGGTCGGCTGATTAAAGGAGGCAGATGAACTGGGATCAGAGATGAGATAATATCTCATTAAATTGGTTACCGTGTTGTCCATGAGAAAGAACCCTCGGTATGGCAGATTCCCCAACCGAGCGGAGCTGGGTCGACCGCGAGCAGCGTCGAGAAAGTCGTTGGCGATAGGCGGAGGCAAGTGGAAGTGGCGAAATGCGGTGGGCTCTGTTGGCAGCTTGGCGGCGGCAGCAGGTGGCGAGCTAAGTGGTTACCGCTGTGATAGGCGGTGCCATGCATAGATGCGAAGGATCTTGTGCAGGTGTAAATGGGGACCAGGGGGGTGGAGGGCGGGGCGAGGGTTTTTGTGACGTGGGGATGGTGAGGGTTTTCTTTTTTCTTTTTTGAATTGGGTGGTGAGGGTTTTTTGTCCCACAAAGAATTTTGGAGGCGACGATTTGCTAGAGCCAACCATGTGTGATTGACGCAACATGCAAAATGAAAGGCATTGCACACGGTTCCAATTTTGGGAACTTTGTGTGATTTACGTACTACCTCTGTCCTAGTTTATTGGTCCCCTTTGTAATTTGTATCAAATTTCGACCAAATATTTAACCAAGAAATTTTTATGCATGTCACCAAAAATTATATCATTGAACACTATGTTCAAATATGCACCAACGATATAATTTTTGTTAACTTGCACTAACATTCTGTCAGTTAAATCTTTGGTCGACATTTAACACAAATTACAAAGGGGACCAATAAACAAGGACGGAGGTAGATTCCATCAACCGAACTGATTGCATCCATATCCCACAGTTAGACATAAGTAAACATAGATTAAACATACTCAGACATAGATAATAAGCGTACACGTACACAAGCATAGTTCAACCATAAGTACATAGTTCAACCGTCATTAAGCATTGCTCAAGCGTACATAGTTCGATCCCACATCTCATCTCACATGCCGGCACGATCCTGAAGCTTCTCCAGGTACTCGGCGTACGCGTCGTGCTCCATCCTCCGAGAATACTTCTTCTTGAAGGAGCCAACGACCCGTCCTCTTGCATGTGCCAGAACACTTTCATAGGCGTCATGAAGCTTGTGGTAGCAAAATGGGCATTGATAGCCGCCGTCCCAGGTCCTAATACGCCTGTTATGCATTCCCGCATAAAGCTCCCTCCGGATTTGCCTCTTGTAACTCCTCTGGACATCTTCATCCTCGTTGTTCACATCGTCAGACAACACCTATACAAATAATAAAACAAATTTGGCATCAAATCAATGTTTAACTGTCGTGAAGTAGGATTAGGAATTTATGGCTATTTATTTATTCATATCCAGAGATTATGCTTCAATTTTTAAGCACAGTCGTCCATGTACAAACAAATCTTGAAGAAAATAATGGCACAAACATATGTAGGTCATTCAAAATCAATTGTCAAGTCCTCACTAGGAAGTATTAGCACGAACAATAATCATAGTCGGATTACTAGCAGAAATCATGTGCATAGATGAAACAACTAATCACTTATCACTTGTACCATTCAAACAATCAATACACTATGTGGATCTAACAAAACTTACTCATATTTCATGGATTGGGGGAACATAATCATAGGAATTCTATTCCAAAAAGGGGGAGGCGGGAGTTACCAGAGAAACCCTAGGATCTATTTGACACATAAATGGTTATAGATGACTAACCAGCTGTTCGTCGTCGTCGGAGTCGTTGCCGGAGTGGTCGTCAGAGTCGTCGCCAGAGTGGTCGTCAGAGTTCTCATCGGGGTCATCACCAGAGTCGGTGTGGAACTCCGCCTCCAGCTGTGGAAGCTCGACGCCATCGACGACGTCAGGATGCAGCGATAACTCGCCGGCGGTGACGGCAACCTCTGTCTCCATCTCCACGCCGTGCTCCGGTGCTTTAGCAGCCCCGGCATCGCCATTCCCTCCACTAGGACGCTTTGGCGGCATCCTCATATATTGATGGCTTTGAGGATTGAGAGCGGCGTCGAGGATGCAAGCAGAGAGAGAGGTTTGTGTGTGCGACGAGGATGGGGGGTGCGGCTGCTCGGGCGCACCATTAATATGGAGTAGTGGGAGTTGTGGGAGAGAGGCGGGCGGTGGTCAAACCGATGGCTCGCCTCCCGGTGAGCCTGTGCACCGGACTGCTGGCATGCCTACCAAAGTTTCACACGGCTACTCGCACGCCTCCGATGACACTATGCAGCGAGCATGCCTCCGTCAATTCATACACCTCCACGCACACCTCCCGGTCTGCCTGCGTTGTGGACTGCTCGCATGCTTCCCATCAAATCACGCCTGCTCGCACGACACACGAGTCGCGCGGCGGCACGTATATTGTTTTTCTATTTGGATGATTAATGTTGCCGCTTTATTTCTTAACCGAAGCATGGCACGTATCCATTGTTGACCTAACGCTCACGGTTCGATTAAATAATCCATTAGGGATATTGGTTCCCAATTATTAATAATATCCCGTTTGTAATTAGGTAAAGATTATACATCAAAACTGATCTAAAAAATTTGACAAAAAAAATTACAATGCCACTTTGTATTGGTGTCCATATGACAACATAATAAGTTTCATAAACTTCAAATAACTTCTGGATGTACTATAATTTAAAAATCAAGATTCTCAATGTTTGAAATTTGTTGCATGGGGAGTAAACATGCACCAGTCAGACACATGTGTTTTTGCAATCCATTTAGGTGCATTTTCACGTCTGCATGTAGCTCAAATTTGATTTTTGCACATTACACCCATAGAAAATCAATCAATTGTAATGAACTAAAACGTCTTAATGATCTCTGTCTTTTTGAAATTAAAACGTCCCTCCTTTGGTACAATATGTTCACCGCGGGATAATTAGTTTAGCATGCATCATAGTTGCAGTGGATTCGCGGTGTGTGTGGGTGTATGCGTCTGGGGGTGGTGGGTGGCTCGCAGTACACTATGAGTTGTGAGCCACCATGTGGGCTGGCAGTTTTGTTAGGCAGGTTGGTGCCACATCAGAGTCGTGAATTCATTATTTAAAACATTACACAAGCCTTTCATACATACATGTTTTGGTCACATGCAGTCGATGGTTGTCCTGCACGACAATCGATACTCGTGTGTGACACTTTCTGTGGGCCCGCGAGGTTGTCGTGCATCACTTTGACGAACAGCCGGCAGTGAAGTTAATTTGACCAGCAAGGTAGAATCCTTTTTGTTTGTGTTGTGGTGGTATATGGCACGCGTCGAAGAGGTGGGAGGGGACTAGCATATATACTATATGTACGCTTCCGTGAACAAGTACACCTCACTCAGTGTCGGGACTATTCAGTTGCCGAGGCACGTGCCACATCAAAATTGTGAAAATGGCTATTCAAACATCACAGGCGCCTCTTTGGGCCACATGCATGCACACGGTGGTTATCCTAGCTAGGAATCTCATGTGTGACACTTCCATCTATGGGCCCACGAGGCCATCGTCCATGCATGCATGCATCACTTTGACCTAGCTACATCGGGAGAGGTTAATTAATTTCACCATCGATGAGGATTCTTTTTGGGTTATACGTATTACGGTAGGAGCATATAGTATGCGTCCAAGAGGGGGGAAGGGGACCATCATATGTAGCACACTTCATGAACCTCGCTCTGTGTGGGTGCATGGTTTACGATTTTTGAGGCATGTGGCACATCAAAGTTGTGCATCTTGGGTATTCAACATATATATGTTTTGCTCATATGCAAAGCGATGGTGGTTGTCCTCTCGCACCCACTTAAGTGGTTTTCAACGATATCGATGCCTTCCATCTGTCGGCCTGCTTGGTCCATCACTACTTTTTGCCTCGCAATGAGAAAGGTTAATTAGACTTAGGAGGGGATTATCTTTTTTGCTTGTAATACGGTATATATATATATATATATATATATATATATATATATATATAGGGAAAAGCAAAGATATGAAGTTTCAATGGCGCGGCTGCAATCATAAGCGCCCATTCGTGTGGGGATCTGATCCATTCTCTTACCTCTTTTGCATTTTCATGGTATATGTCATTTGATGGTTATTTCCTATTACAGTGAAAGATGGACCACGCTGCCTGTGACACAGTAGCATCACGCAGGCATTAGGCTGCCAAGATGGCTATCCAGCATGCATGGACCATCCGCCTTCCGCTCGAATGGACCTGGAGAACTATTGAGTGGAGGTTCTAACCTTTTCTTTCATTGCCACGAGTTTATTTCCTCATGCAAGCATTTTTCATCGTTGTGGATACGACATGGGTTCAGGGCCGTACGCGTATCCATGAGCAAGCACCAGCACTGCGCTGGCCAATATGTGGGAAAGCAGACCCATGACCAAGAGCGTGGAAAAACGAGCGGGTGTGTCGCTTGCAGAGCCTCTGGTAAAACTCATCCGCACAAAGGAGAGAGGCCGAAAATAGGAGACACCGAAAGAGGAACGGATCAGCGTCCTGGAGAGCGAGCAGGGTCTTTGCTAAGAGAACGGCGGCGCTGCACAGGCGATGGAGATCAATGACCTAAAAGGTCCTAGAGAGCGAGTAGCGTCTTTGCTAAGAGAACGGCGGCGCTGCACAGGCAATGGAGATCAATGACCTAAAAGGTAGGCATCTTAAATCATCTTTTGCACTACGATGCGTACCCCGCAGTCCCCACCATCCACTCACACGGCGGCGCACCCTCGTCACCGACAGCTCCCATCTCCCTCTAATCCTTAGCCATTACCGTCTCCCCAGCCCGAGGTCCGACCTACCCACCATCTCAAGCATATCCAGATCCGCCGCGGCTCCCACAGCCACGCGCCGGTAGACCAAGGAGGTGCACGATGTGGTCTCTTCCCCCTCTCCGCCTTTGTTCGTTCGTTTTGATTTGATTTGTAAGGATGATGTTGTTCGTTCATTTTGATTTGATTTGATTTGTAAGGCTGATGTTGTTTGTTCTTTTTTATTCGATTTGGCAGGCGCGCTGGTTCTGCTTCCTCTCCTCCACTGGTTCAGCAACAGCAGCAGGTAGCACCTCATCCCCATCTCACCTCAGCTAATCTACAAACCGTGTATTGTTCTTGTTAACCGTCTTGTTTCTCAGAAATGCATTTTTTTTCTCAGAAACTTTACATTCTTGTACTGATTAATTTAGGAGGGAGTAATGTTGCCCTAGCGTTTTCACTCCTTGGATTTGAGTAGAGTATATATATATATGTGTGTGGAGTATATAGTTTGTTTCTCACTCAAGTAGAGCCGTGTGGAGATAAACAATGATCTCAAACGTGTATGTGTATCCTTGATGTATAGCAGTGACAAGCGATTTGGAGGGAACAAGCTGAGCAATTGCAGCCGTCCTCCTCGCCTAGGAGGAGGAGGAGCTCCATCACATTAGCAGCAGTTCAGGTCCATCCTCTCCCTCTCTGCTCATCCTGTGTTGTTGTGCACATTCAAAAATCAATACTAGCTTGTAGCAGCAGGCCTCAAAGTAAAACAACTCATTTTTTCTGTACTTTTTGCCAAGTGTGACATATGTGAAATTTGTGGAGAGCATGTGCAGTTCCAGATTCAACAGATAGCATGTTTCGTTTTCAGATTCAGTCATAGTCATGTGTACAGACATTCCAATTCAGTCTAGTTAATTAGTAGTACATACCTATTGTTTGCCTTTTATTCCGTCACCAGATTCTATTTTGATTCTCTAGGATTTTTTAACAGAATTGTGATGTGATCTAGAGGGGACTATAAATACCAACAGTGACAGCACTACTGTGTACTAATATATCTGCACATTTTTTATATTATAGAATTAAGCCATGCACTCCCCAAAATTATAGACTGAATGGGAACATGCCAATAGTGGATATAATAGAATTAAGCCATGCATTCAATTTCCATATGTATTTTCCATATACCCGTACAATGCTTGTTTCCTTGAATCAGAAGCGGCAAGGGCCCTCTTCGGCATCAACTTGGTATGAGCGGCGGAATGAGACCCTTGATTTCCCTTGGTGGCAAGTCTACCCCCTTGTTAGTAGTCTAGGGTGCCTTGTGGTAGGGTGTGAATTCTTCTGTTTCTCTTGCTTTCTTTTGATCTGTTTTGTAAGAGAATTCACTCATCACCATGTAACTGCTCTTTATATATAAAGCGGGGTGGAAGTCTTTTCGGTATCTCTCTCTCTGTGGGTATGGGTGTGTGGGTGTCTAGAGATAGACGGATTAGGATTTAATCGCCAACACTGGACGTGGTTAATCTCACACGAAATATATGCTCATGTACTTGGCATGAGAAACAATAATTATGAATGAACAATTGTAAGTGGAACGTGCAACTTATACCCCTCATGGTGGTCTTGTATCCCCTATAATGACACGATAACCCTTATTTTGCCATTACCCAAACCTTACACAATTGTATGCATGCACTCTTTTTATTGGACTAGCCAACTTTTATACCATAAACCTTATAACCCTCGGTGACATTAAGAGATACATCACAACTATTCGGTCACGTTTAGCAAGCATACTGGCGCCATTCGAGCAAACTGAGGAACGACATGTAGGGCCACGATAGAAAACGCAGTACCGTACACTACCATATTTACACAGAAGTCGATAGACCTCTTCTTCAAGGATTCACGCAAGCATGTGATAGCCATACTAATACGTACTGTAGCAAGTTAGGCAATCAATACATTGCACCATATCATCATGTTTCTCAGTGTCATGTAGCTGGCCTTAGCCAAAACGGGCACTAGCCTGCTGGCCTGAAATTTCATTTAAGGGTTGTACCCATCCCTAATATAGTCCGCCTTTTAATTCTTGAGACGGTTTTCAGATTTGACCTTCACACCTGTGGACTGCGGTCCAGCGTTACACATGCCTAGTATATGATTTTTCTCTGGTGGTGGGGACGGGCTAGTCGTAATTGTGAAAAAGAGACGGGTAGAACACAGATGTGGAAGCATAAAACAAAATGGCACAAAGCACATCAGGAATGGCATGTATGTGATGGGAAAAGGAACATTTTTGCAATTGAATACAAACTGATTGTCGCCTGAGTACATCTAAAAAAAATATTGTCACCTGGGTACACCCATTTTCAATGCATAAAAATCTAATCCAAAACATTATTTCTCACCAACCTAAATCTGAAAGAATACACAATTTAATTAGCATTTAGGTCTAGTTGTATGGGGATGGCAACAAGCACTAATTAACACATTGTGATCCCCAATAGTTTGTTTTTAATTTTTTTTGTTTGGTATAATACATAAAACCACCACAATACATGCGTCTTTAGGAAAAAACACCACACTACATTTTGATTACACACTATGCCGAACGCAATGTCTACACTGGCAAAAAACATTGAATCATTTCTTAACCTTGTTTTGATATGGCGAAGTGCCGACATGGAAAAAATCGTGATGCACAGTGAAAACGGCCATTAATGGCGTCGTCACAAACCACCTCTGATTGTAGTCATATTCTACAGAACACAATTGTCGGGAAAGCGCCAAGTGAACACGACGAAGGTGTCGGTCATATTTCAAAAGAGTTCATGATGCGCAAAAATAAAGTTCACCCTACTCAACAGATGATGGGGAACGTAGTATTTCAAAAATTTCCTACGAATGCGCAAGATCTATCTACAAGATGCATAGCAATGAGAGGGGAGAGTGTGTCTACGTACCCTCGTAGTCGGACATCTTCGCGATCCAACCGATCAAGCACCGAAAGTACGACACCTCCGGGTTCAGCACACGTTCAGCTTGATGACGTCCCACGAGCTCATGATCCAGTTGAGCTTCACGGGAGAGTTTCGTCACCATGACGACGTGGTGACGGAGATGATGAAGTTATCGGCACAAGGCTTCGCCTAAGCACTGCAACGGTATGACCGAGGTGTGTTTCTGTGGAGGGGGGCACCGCACACGGCTAGAACAATGTTTCTTGTGTATCTTTGGGTGCCCCTGCCCCCGTATATAAAGGAGCTAGGGAAGAGGTGCGGCTGGCCAAGTATGGCGCGCCAGGAGTAGGATTCCTACTCCTAGTAGGAATAGGAATCCCCCTTCCTATTCCTACTAGGAGTAGGAAAGGAAGGAGGAGAGGAGAAGGAGGGAGAGGGGCGCCCCCCACTCCTAGTCCAACTAGGAATCCTAGGGGGGTGCGGCGAGCCCTAGTGGGCTGCCTCTCTCTTTCCCTCATTGGCCCACTATAGCCCATACTCCCTCGGGAGGTTCCGGTAACCCCCTGCGGCACTCCGGTTTTATCCGATAACACCCAGAACACTTCCGGTGTCCGAATATGGTTGTCCAATATATTAATCTTTATGTCTCAGACATTCCGAGACTCCTCGTCATGTCCGTGATCTCATTCAGGACTCCGAACTACCTTCGGTACATCAAAACTCATACACTCATAATACCGATCGTCATCAAATGTTAAGCATGCGGACCCTACGGGTTCGAGAACTATGTAGACATGACCGAGACTCATCTCCGGTCAATAACCAATAGCGGAACCTAGATGATCATATTGGCTCCTACATATTCCACGAAGATCATTATCGGTCAAACCGCATAACAACATATGTTGTTCCCTTTGTCATCGGTATGTTACTTGCCCGAGATTCGATTGTCGGTATCACTATACCTAGTTAATATCATTACTGGCAAGTCTCTTTAATTGTTCCTTAATACATCATCTCGTGAGTAACTCATTAGTTATTTGCTTGCAAGTCTTATTATGATGTGTATTACCGAGAGGGCCTAGAGATACCTCTCCGACACTCGAAGTGACAAATCCTATTCTTGATCTATGCCAACACCACGAACACCTTTGGAGACACCTGTAGAGCATCTTTATAATCACCCAGTTACGTTGTGACGTTTGATAGCACACAAGGTGTTCCTCCGGTATTCGGGAGTTGCATAATCTCATAGTCATAGGAACATGTATAAGTCATGAAGAAAGCAATAGCCGTAAAACTAAATGATCAAGTTGCTAAGCTAACGGATGGGTCTTGTCCATCACATCATTATTTAATGATGTGATCCCGTTCATCAAATGACAACACATGTCTATGGTTAGGAAACATAACCATCTTTGATCAACGAGCTAGTCAAGTAGAGGCATACTGGGGACACTCTGTTTTGTCTATGTATTCACACATGTACTAAGTTTCCGGTTAATACAATTCTAGCATGAATAATAAACATTTATCATGATATAAGGAAATATAAATAACAACTTTATTATTGCCTCTAGGGCATATTTCCTTCAGTCTCCCACTTGCACTAGAGTCAATAATCTAGTTCACATCGCCATGTGATTTAATACTAATAATTCACATCACTATGTGAATAACACCCATAGTTCACATCGCCATCTGACCAACACCCAAAGGGTTTACTAGAGTCAATAATCTAGTTCACATCACCATGTGATTTAACACCCAAATAGTATCAAGGTGTGATCATGTTTTGCTTCGTGAGAAAAGTTTAGTCAGCGGGTCTGTTACATTCAGATCCGTATGTATTTCGCAAATTTCTATGTCTACAAAGCTCTGCATGGAGCTACTCTAGCTAATTGCTCCCACTTTCAATACGCATCCAGATTGATACTTAGAGTCATATGGATTAGTGTCAAAGTTTGCATCGGCGTAACTCTTTATGACGAACTCTTTATCACCTCCATAATCGAGGAACAATTCCTTACTCATCCAGTAACTAAGGATAATTTTGACCGCTATCCAGTGATCTACTCCTTGATCACTATTGTACCTCCTTACCAAACGCATGGCAAGGTACACAACAGGTTTGGCACATAACATGGCATACTTTATAGGACCTATGGCTGAGGCAGAGGGAATGACTTCCATTCTTTCTCTATCTTGTGCCGTGGTCGGGTTTTGAGTCTTATTCAACTTCATACCTTATAATTCAGGCAAGAACTCCTTCTCTGACTGATCCATTTTGAACTACTTCAAAAAAATTATCAAGGTATGCACTAATCAAAAGTCTTATCAAGCGTCATGATCTATCTCTATGGATCTAGGTTCCTAATATGTAAGCAGTTTCATTGAGGTCTTCTATTGAAAAACTCCTTCTTAAATAATCCTTTATGCTTTCCAGAAAAGTCTACATCATTTCCGATCAACAATATGTCATTCACATATACTTATTAGAAAGGCTGCAGTGCTCCCACTCACGTTCTTGTAAATACAGGCTTCACCACAAGTCTGTATAAAACCCTATGCTTTGATCACACTATCAAAGCATATATTCCAACTCGGAGAGGCCTGCACTAGTCCATCAATGGATTGCTGGAGCTTGCACACTTTGTTAGCACCTTTAGGATTGACAAAACCTTCTGGTTACATCATATACAACTCTTCTTTAATAAATCCATTAAAGAACGCAATTTTGTTATCCATTTGCCAGATTTCATAAAATGCGGCAATTGCTAACATGATTCGGACAGACTTTAAGCATCGCTACGAGTGAGAAAATATCATCGTAGTCAACACCTTGAACTTGTTGAAAAACCTTTCACAACAAGTCGAGCTTTGTAGATAGTAACATTACCATCAGCGTCAGTCTTCCTCTTAAAGATCCATTTATTTTCAATGGCTTGTCAATCATCGGGCAAGTCAACCAATGTCCACACTTTGTTCTCATACATGGATCCCATCTCAGATTTCATGGCCTCAAGCCATTTTGCGGAATCTGGGCTCATCATTGCTTCCTCATAGTTCATAGGTTTATCATGGTCTAGTAACATGACTTCCAGAACTGGGTTGTCGTACCACTCTGGTGCAGAACGTACTCTGGTTGACCTACGAGGTTCAGTAGTAACTTGATCCGAAGTTTCATGATCATCATCGTTAGCTTCCTCACTAATTGGTGTAGGAATCACTAGAACTAGTTTCTATGATGTACTACTTTCTAATTCGGGAGAAGGTACAATTACCTCATCAAGTTCTACTTTCCTCCCACTCACTTCTTTCGAGAGAAACTCCTTCTCTAGAAAGTATCCATTTTTAGCAACAAATATATTGGCTTTGGATCTGTGATAGAAGGTGTACCCAATAGTTTCCTTTGGGTATCCTATGAAGACACATTTCTCCGATTTGGGTTCGAGCTTATCAGGTTGAAACTTTTTCACATAAGCATCGCAACCCCAAACTTTAAGAAACAACAATTTTGGTTTCTTGCCAAACCATAGTTCATAAGGCGTTGTCTCGGCAGATTTAGATGGTGCCCTTATTTAACGTGAATGCATCTGTCTCTAATGCATAACCCAAAACGATAGTGGTAAATCGGTAAGAGACATCATAAATCGCAACATATCTAATAAAGTACGGGTACGACATTCGGACACACCATTATGCCGTGGTGTTCCAGGTGGTGTGAGTTGTGAAACTATTTCACATTGTTTCAAATGAAGACCAAACTCGTAACTCAAATATTCGCCTCCACGATCGGATCGTAGAAACTTTATTTTCTTGTTACGATGATTCTCTACTTCACTCTGAAATTATTTGAACTTTTCAAATGTTTAAGACTGGTGCTTCATCAAGTTGATATACCCATATCTGCTCAAAAATCAGTGAAGGTCAGAAACTAACGATACCCGCCGCGAGCCTCATCACTCATTGGTCCACATACATCAGTATGTATGATTTCCAACAAATCAGTTGCTCGCTCCATTTTTCCGGAGAACGGAGTTTTAGTCATCTTGCCCATGAGGCATGGTTCGCAAGCACCAAGTGATTCATAATCAAGTGATTCCAAAATCCCATCAACATGGAGTTTCTTCATGCGCTTTACACCAATATGACCGAAACGGCAATGCCACAAATAAGTTGCACTATCATTATCAACTTTGCATCTTTTGGCTTCAATATTATGAATATGTGTATTACTACGATCGAGATCCAACAAACTATTTTCATTGGGTATATGACCATCAAAGGTTTTATTCATGTAAACGGAATAACAATTATTCTATGACTTTAAATGAATAACCGTATTGCAACAAACATGATCAAAACATATTCATGCTCAATGCAAATGCCAAATAACATTTATTTAGGTTCTACACTAATCCCGAAAGTATAGGGAGTGTGCGATGATGATCATATCAATCTTGGAACCACTTCCAACACACATCATCACTTCACCTTTAACTAGCCTCCGTTCATTCTGCAACTCTCGTTTCGAGTTACTAGTTTTAGCAAATGAACCGGTATCAAATACCCAGGGGTTGCTATGAACACTAGTAAAGTACACATCAATAATCTATATATCAAATATACCTTTGTTCACTTTGTCATCCTTCTTATCCGCCAAGTATCTAGGGCAGTTCCACTTCCAGTGACCATTTCCTTTGCAGTATAAGCACTTAGTTTCAGGCTTGAGTTTAGCTTTGGGTTTCTTCACGGGAGTGACAACTTGCTTGTCATTCTTCTTTAAGTTCCTCTTCTATCCCTTTGCCCTTTACTTGAAACAAGTTGTCTTGTTAACCATCAACATTTGATGCTCTTCTTGATTTCTACCTTCGCCGATTTCAGCATCGCGAAGAGCTCGGGAATTACTTTCGTCATCCCTTGCATATTATAGTTCATCACGAAGTTCTACTAACTTGGTGATAGTTTCTAGAGAACTTTGTCAGTTACTATCTTATCTGGAAGATTAACTCCCACTTGATTCAAGAAATTTTAGTACCTAGATAATCTGAGCAAATGCTCACTGGTTGAGGTATTCTCCTCCATCTTGTAGGCAAAGTACTGTCAGAGGTCTCATACCTCTTGAAACTGGCATGAGTATGAAATACTAATTTCAACTCTTAGGAACATCTTATATGCTCCGTGGCATTCAAAACATTTTTGATGTCCCGGTTCTAAGCCATAAAGCATGGTGCACTAAACTATCAAGTAGTCATTATACCGAGCTTTTGTCAAAATGGTCATAATGTCTGCATCTGCTCCCGCAATAGGTCTATCACCTAGCGGTACATCAAGGGCATAATTCTTCAGTGCATCAATGAGGAAAATCCTCAGATCACGGAACAAGTCCGTATCATTGCTACTATCATCTTTCAACTTATATTTCTCTAGGAACATATAAAAAAATAAACGGGGAGCTACATCGCGAGCTATTGATGTACAACATAGATATGCTAATACTACCAGGACTAAGTTCATGATAAATTAAAGTTCAGTTAATCATGGTACTAAAGAACTCCCACTTAGATAGACATCCCTCTAGTCATCTAAATGATCATGTAATCCAAATCAACTAAACCATGTCCGATCATCACGTGAGATGGAGTAGTTTTCTATGGTGAACACCTTATGTTGATCATATCTACTATATGATTCACGCTCGACCTTTCGGTCTCCAGTGTTCTGAGGCCATGTATGTACATGCTAGGTTCGTCAAGTTTAACCCGAGTATTCCGCATGTGCAAAACTGTCTTGCACCCGTTGTATGTGAACGTAGAGCCTATCACACCCGATCATCACGTGGTGTGTCAGCACGAAGAACTTTCGCAACGATGCATACTCAGGGAGAACACTTGTACCTTCAAATTTTGTAAGGGATCATCTTATAATGCTACCACCGTACTAAGCAAAACAAGAAGCATAATAAGATAAACATCACATGCAATCAAAATATGTGACATGATATGGCCATCATCATCTTGTGCTTTTGATCTCCATCTCCAAAGCATCCTCATGATCTCCATCGTCACCGGCTTGGCCCCATGATCTTCATCGTAGCGTTGTGGTCGTCTCGCCAACTATTGTTTCTACTAATATCGCTTACTCATAGTGATAAAGTAAAGCAATTACATGGCCTTCGCAATTCATACAATAAAGAAACAACCATACGGCTCATGCCGGTTGCCGATAACTTTACAGAACATGATCATCCCATACAATAACGTATAACTCATCACGTCTTGACCATATCACATCACAACATGCCCTGCAAAAACAATTTAGACGTCCTCTACTTTGTTGTTGCAAGTTTTACGTGGCTGCTATGGACTTAGCAAGAACCGTTCTTACCTACGCATACAAAAACCACAATGATTTTTCGTCAAGTATGTGATGTTTTAACCTTCACAAGGACCAGGCGTAGTTACACTCGATTTAGCTAAAGTGAGAGAGACAGACACCCGCTAGTCACCTTTAAGCAACGAGTGCTCGTAACGGTGAAACCAGTCTCGCGTAAGCGTACGCGTAATGTCGGTCCGGGCCGCTTCATCTCACACTACCACCGAATCAAAGTATGACATGCTGGTAACCAGTATGACTATTATCGTCCATAAATCATTGTGTTCTACTCGTGCATATCATCTACGCATAGACCTGGCTCTGATACAATTGATGGGGAACGTAGTATTTCAAAAATTTCCTACGATCACGCAAGATCTATCTACTAGATGCATTGCAATGAGAGGGGAGAGTGTGTCTACGTACCCTCATAGACCGAAAGCGGAAGCGTCTAGTGACGCGGTTGATGTAGTCGGACGTCTTCGTGATCCAACCCATCAAGCACCGAACGTACGACACCTTCGCGTTCAGCACACGTTCAGCTTGATGACGTCCCACGAGCTCTTGATCCAGTTCAGCTTCATGGGAGAGTTTCGTCAACACGACGGCGTGGTGACGGAGATGATGAAGCTAACAGCGCAGGGCTTCGCCTAAGCACTGCAACGGTATGACCGAGTGTGTTTCTCTGGAGGAGGGCATCGCACACGGCTAGAACAATGTTTCTTGTGTGTCTTTGGGTGCCCCCTGCCCCCGTATATAAAGGAGCAAGGGGGGAGGTGCGGCTGGCCAAGTATGGCGCCCCAGGAGTAGGATTCCTACTCCTAGTAGGAATACGAATCCCCCTTCCTATTCCTACTAGGAGCAGGAAAGGGAGGAGGAGAGGAGAAGGAGGAGAGGGGCGCCCCCCACTCCTAGTCCAACTAGGAACCCAAGGGGGGTGCGGCCAACCCTAGTGGGCTGCCTCTCTCTTTCCCTCATTGGCCCACTATGGCCCATACCCCCTCGGGAGGTTCCGGTAACCCCCTCCGGCTCTCCGGTTTTATCCGATAACACCCGGAACACTTCCGGTGTCCGAATATGGTCGTCCAATATATTAATCTTTATGTCTCGGACATTCCGAAACTCTTCGTCATGTCCGTGATCTCATCCGGGACTCCGAACTACCTTCGGTACAACAAAACTCATAAACTCATAATACCGATCGTCATCAAATGTTAAGCATGCGGACCCTACGGGTTCGAGAACTATGTAGACATGACCGAGACTCATCTCCGGTCAATAACCAATAGCGGAACCTGGATGCTCATATTGGCTCCTACATATTCTACGAAGACCTTTATTGGTCAAACCGCATAACAACATACGTTGTTCCCTTTGTCATCGGTATGTTACTTGCCCGAGATTCAATTATCGGTATCACTATACCTAGTTAATCTCGTTACTGGCAAGTCTCTTTACACATTCCGTAATACATCATCTCGTGACTAACTCACTAGTCATTTGCTTGCAAGGCTTATTATGATGTGTATTACCGAGAGGGCCCAGAGGTACCTCTCCGACACTCAGAGTGACAAATCCTATTCTTGATCTATGCCAACACCACGAACACCTTCGGAGGCACCTGTAGAGCATCTTTATAATCACCCAGTTACGTTGTGACGTTTGATAGCACACAAGGTGTTCCTCCGGTATTCGGGAGTTGCATAATCTCATAGTCATAGGAACATGCATAAGTCATGAAGAAAGCAATAACAGTAAAACTAAACGATCAAGTTGCTAAGCTAACGGATGGGTCTTGTCCATCACATCATTCTTTAATGATGTGATCATGTTCATCAAATGACAACACATGTCTATGGTTAGGAAACATAACCATCTTTGATCAACGAGCTAGTCAAGTAGAGGCATACGAGGGACACTTTGTTTTGTCTATGTATTCACACATGTACTAAGTTTCCGGTTAATACAATTCTAGAATGAATAATAAACATTTATCATGATATAAGGAAATATAAATAACAACTTTATTATTGCCTCTAGGGCATATTTCCTTCAACAGAGACCCACAAGACAAGTACATGTTCTCTCTCTGATTGTAGTCATACCGTTTAGCGCATACATCACACAGAGAAGAGAGAGATTTGGTGCAAATAAATAATATTTTTAATTCTATAACCATATTAGGGCATGTACAATGCATGGCCCCAGGGTGATGCCTCACATGCCATGTAGGATCGGATAACAGATAAAGTAGGTTCGGACATGGAAGCGGGATCCTCTGCAGGAGGTGGGTGCTTGGAGTGAAAAAGTGTGATCCGATGTCAAAAGATGAAAAGGTTGGAGTAGAAAGTAGAGATGCATGTGTATAGAGTCTTTATTTTCTAGTTCTTAATGAGGCCCACTAGAGGTAGCTTGCATTGGGGAGAAAAACTAAATGTAGATGCCTCAAACTACTTTTTGCCATGGGGCATTTGTATCCATATGCCACCGTTGTACATGCCCTTATACATAACACAATCATCGGGAAAGAGCCAAGTGACCACAACGAAGGTGCCGGTCATATTCAAAAAGAGTTCGTCATGCACAAAAATAAAGTTTGCCTTACTCAATAGAGATCCACAAGACAAACATGTGTTCTCTCTGATTGCGGTCATACCGTTTAGCGCATATATCACACACACAAAGAGAGAAAGAGTGAGAGTGAGATATTTTTGGTGCGAATAAATAAAAATCTTCGATTCTATAGCCACATTATACATAACACAATTATCGGGGAAGCGACAAGTGACCACGAACGAAGGTGTCGGTCATAACTAAAAAGAGTTCATGATGCACACAAAAAGTTTGCCCTGCTCAATAGAGATCCACAAGACATGTACATGTTGTCTCTTCGATTGTAGCATACCGCTAGCATGACACGCACACAGAGGGAGGGAAAGAGAAAGGTTATTGAGTTATATTATATTTATGAACCATTGATATTCATATTCATCGAGAACAAAATGATGAGTTTTTCTAGTGTAAAGAAATGAAATTGTTGATTTGCTAGCCACTATCTACATAACACAATTAATGGAAATGCACCACATGACCGCGACGAAGGTGCGAGACATATTTGAAAAGAGTTTGGGGTGCACAAAAATAAAGTCCCCATGCTCAATGCCAGATCCATCCATTGTAGTCATATCAACTAACACACGAATCAAGAGAGAGAGAGAGAGGGCGACTTGGACCCATAGAGTGCGTGTGGGGGGGGGGTGTGTAAGGTGATTGAGAGATTGTGTGTGAGAGAGAGAGGTAGGTGATTGAGACTAATAGTGTCTGTGTGGTGAGGTCGGGACGCATACGGCGGAGCATCTTCTCGCTGCGTGGTGAGGCCCGGGATGCGTGACTGTTTGGGGATGGATGCAAGGAGAAGCCGGGGAAAGGCACCGGCGCTAGGCAGCAGAGGGGATCAACGACGTGACAACGAGGCACCGGAGACAAAGAAGACGACCTGAAATGCCACATATTAGCCGCGACTGCCTGCGCGGATTTATTGCCGTTAGATTGAGCTTCATGTTGTGTATTAAAAATTGCCAGATGTATTGGGGTTTTCTTTTTGAACACCGAGGTTCTCATTCATTTAACCACAACGTACATATACAATCTTGCATTGCATGATGCATGAAACTGTGGCTATATCTGCTTTTAGGCGTATACCTACGATTGAATTTAAACATATGTAGCTAAAAGATGCGTTCTGAATCTTCAGTGCCAACTTGGCTTGACGATGGTCTCTAAAATTATAACCTCTATTGATATGAATAAGTATTCGGCGTCAGTGGATTAAATAAGATCTTTTAGGGGCTATTTAGAGCATGGTTAATAATACAACCAACAATTGGCTATAAGGAGTTGCCATGTCATCTATAGCCAACCTTGTAGCCGACATGTACAATAGTAAGTTTTATATGTGTACTACTTCACTAGTAGTTGGCCCACCTTACAACCTCACAAAACGTCTTGAGTCTCGTGCTAGAGCCAGCTACTAACTAAGGGCCCGCTTCTCTTCTCTCTCCTTCTCTCTCTCCTTCAACTCATCCAAAATATAATATTTAAAGGCTTGCAGCCCGCCCACGTCATCCTATTGTACTTGGTCTTAGTAGATATAAAACCTCTGCTCGCCCTGGGATTTCGTGAAGAGGTATGCAGGTGAGAGAGAGGAAGAATGACCACCAAGTGGGCAAGGGGAGGAGCTGCTTTCTTTGAAAATGCAAGCACGCACGCACACAGGGGGATGCTCTTTCCCATTTACAGTACCGCCCTTTTAATGGCATTTGGCGTCATAAATGGGCTCGTGCTTTTTTTTACCGTGTCTGTGGACCAAAGATGATATTTTTCACTTTATTACCACTCCAGCAAATACGCTCTAAAAGAAATTGTGCAACAGCGTGCTCACCACCACCCCTAGCTGCAGCGGCAGCCAGAGGCAGCAGCAGAGCCTTGCCTCCGTTTGGGATTCCTGCTCGGGGTGAGGTTTGGCAGGAAACAGACTGGGACTGTTTACCTACTGTTGAGTATAATGTTTATTAGGAAAAAAAGATAGACTAGAATTTGTTCTGGCTTGTCTTCTACACCAAGTAGATCATTATACTTTTATATATATGCCCACGAGGCTTAAGCAATACAACAACTATTCCTCCAATCCCTCTCTCCCTTCTAACATGGTATCTATCACAAGTCGATCCTAAACCCTAGCCACCACCGCTTCAGCACCCGCGCGCCGCCCCCGGGGTGGTCTGCCTCCATGACCGCCGCCGGGGGCCGCGCCGCCCGTACCTAGGGTTCGTCCGCCGACTGTGTTGGCCTGCTGCACTAGAGAGTCTTTTTCCCGAGCCATTGCTCCGGGGTCTTTCGCTCTCTCGCCGGTCGTTTTGATCGGCATTTTTCTTTTTGATTTTCTGATCTAATCTTGATCGGTTTGCGTCGCCCACCGCCGCCGTCGACCCCATGCGCCTCTATTCCGACCTCGGCGCGACCAGCCAGCCTCTACTCCGACCCGGCGACCACGCGCGCCGAGGCGGCCCGTCCGGGCCAGCCGCCGTCCGCGCGTCAATTTGCTCGTCGCCCTGCGCCGGCCGTCACCGCCCTGCTCCGACCGGAACACCTGCATTTTCCCGACCTAGCGGCCTCGCGCCATGCGACGACCAATCATAGTCGTCGCTCGTGCGCCGGCCCGCCCATCGCTCCACGTCACCCGCCTCCGACGCGTCTACACGGCGGCTCGGCGGTCTACCTCGCCGGTCTCCTCCTCGGCTGCATCAGGCTCGTCGGCTGCCTCAAACTCGGGCGCCGCTGCTCCGTTGGTCGCTCTGGCCTCGTTGCCCGAGCGCTGGCGCTGCTTTGGCAGCCCGGGTGCCGGTGCTGACGTCCCATGTCGTCTGTCATCGCCGGCCTCATCCAGGACTCTGCCGCCACCACACCTCCATCGAGCGGCGTTCCCGACCTCGCGCGCGATCGGCTTGGTCACCCGCTCGCCACCGCGATCCGCCTCATCTACGCCGCACGACCAACCTGGCACGTTGGTTGCGCACGCCTCCGCAGGTCCCGTGAAGATTTTCCCGAGTTCAGCGCGCCCCTTCGCCGATCGAGCATCGGGCTGCCGCTTCGTCGCCCCATCGGGCCGCAGCGCCGCCGCCCCGTGGTTCTCCTTGCGGCTGCATCGACTCGTGCTTCGCCGCTGCGTCGCCCCTTCGGGCCGCAGCACCGCGATACGCGGTCCCCGCCGCCGCCCCGAGGCCGTCCCCACGGTTGCACCGACTCGTGAACCACCGTTGCGTCGCCCCTTCAGGCCGCAGCGTCGCGGCCCGCGGTCCCTGCCGCCGCCCCGAGGTCTTCCCGCCATCTCCCCGACCCGCTTGCCGCCGTTGCGTCGCCCCTTCAGGCCGTAGCACCGCGGCCCGCGGCCCACTCCGCCGTCAACGCGCGTCGACTTCCCATGGTATGCGCCGCGCCATCTCCCTTGGTGCGGGGCATGACCGTCCGCACCGGTCTTCGTCACGCTGTCAGGGTTCTTCGCCTACTTCAAGCACCGCCGCCGCACTCCTAACCTAGCCGCCGCCGCTACCTTCGTAACCGCCGCCGTCGCCCATCCACCCCCTTCGTCCTCGTCCAAGCACCAGCCCGTCGCCAGCGTCGCCGTCATCTACCCTGACCACTTCGTCTACTCCGACCACCGTTGGTGACATCGGCCCCGCGCCGATGGACGCCTCAATCGTCGTCGAGTTCTTCTCTGCGGGCCCCTCCGACTTCTCCCACATGGCGTACAGCTCGTGCAGGTCCCTTGTCTACGCATGCCCGGTGCTGGCAACACCGAAGCGTGCCTTCATCCACGACGTGTCCTCGAGCCTGGCAAGCCTGGTCGGCGCTTCGTCAACTACGTCTTCATCCGTCTACGCAAGCCCGGTGCTGGCAACACCGGTGCGTGCCTTCGTCTACGATGTGTCCCCGGGCTTGGCAAACTCGCCGCGACACGTCGTCAACAACACCATCTTCCCGGCGCACCACTACTTCGACACCATAGCGCCCAGGCTAACTCGGCTCCCCTTCCGCCCGCGGCTCCACGACGACTCCCTCGACAACGGCTACCCCGACTCGACACCGACCACGGTGTTCTTCGCACGGCTACCTCGACTACGACTACACCACCTACACTCCCGGCTACATCGACAAACGGCATAAAGGGCTACCACCTGCTTGAGCAACCTCGTCAGTTTCCACTCCAGCCACGACTCCGTGATGCGTTGACCGTTTTGACTGTGGGGGGGGGGGGGGG
>LR738709.1:310280931-310294769 GCA_902687465.1 Secale cereale | reverse complement strand
TTGGTCACAAAGCATGTATGGCATATGTTGTATCTATTCATTTTTGAACTTCAGTATTACATGTCGAATTTCTTTTTTTTTTTGCAGTCCACTGAACACAAGCTATTTATATTATATACGATACGATATATATAAATGATGAAGTTAATATGTTTTTTAAAATGCAAAACTGCATATGTGTTTGATCTACATCCTTTTCCTGGTGCTTCTTCGCAGATTGTGCACTGCATTTGTTTCAATGGTTGTTGCTGCTTCTGTCTGTTGGAGATATGCCCTAGAGGCAATAATAAAAGCATTATTATTATATCTCCTTGTTCATGATAATTGCCTGTTATTCATGCTTGAATTGTATTGTACGGAAACAGCGATACATGTGTGAATACACAGACCACAATGAGTCCCTGGTAGGCCTCTAGTTACCAGCTCGTTGATCAACAGATGGTCACGGTTTCCTGACGATGGACATGAGATGTCAGTGATAACGGGATCACATCATTAGGAGAATGATGTGATGGACAAGACCCAAACTTGAGCATAACACGAGATCGTATAGTTCGTAATGCATAAGCTTTTCGGTGTCAAGTATTTATTCCTTAGACCATGAGGTTGTACAACTCCCGGATACCATAGGAGTACTTTGGGTGTGCCAACCGTCACAACGTAACTGGGTGGCTATAAAGGTACGCATCGGGTATCTCCGAAAGTGTCTGTTGAGTTGGTACGAACCGAGACTGGGATGTTGTCACTCCGTATGACAGAGAGGTACCTCTGGGCCCACTCGGTAAGACATCATCATAATGAGCTCAATGTGACTAAGTAGTTAGTCACGGGATCATGGATTACGGATCGAGTAAAGAGACTTGCCATGACGAGATTGAACAAGGTATCGGGAATACCGACGATCGAATCTCGGGCAAGTACCGTACCGATGGACAAAGGGAATAACATACGGGATTGAGTGAATCCTTGACACAGTGGTTCATCCGATGAAGATCATCGAGGAACACGTGGGAACCAACATGGGTATCCAGATCCCGCTGTTGGTTATTGACCGGAGAGTGGTCTCGGTCATGTCTACGTGTCTCCCGAACCCGTAGGGTCTACACACTTAAGGTTCAGTAACGCTAGGGTCGTAGAGATAAATGCACGTGGAAACCCGAAAGTTGTTAGGAGTCCCGGATGAGATCCCGGACGTCACGAGGAGTTCCGGAATGGTCCGGAGGTAAAGTATGATATATAGGAAGTCCAGTTTCGGCCAACGGGTGATCTCCCGGGGTCACCGGGAGCGTCCCGGGACCACCGGAGGGGCCCCGGGGGTCCATCGGGTGGGGCCACCCATCCCAGTGGGGCCCCTAGGCCGCGAGGGGAAGTGTCCAGCCCACAGGGCTGGCGCACCACTAGGGGGCCCACCTCCCCATGCGCCTAGGGTTAAAACCCTAAGGGGGAGGGGGGCTCCACTTGCCTTGGGGGGCAAGGAACCCCACTGGCCGCCGCCCCCTGGCAGATTGGATCTGCAGGGGGCCCAGGCGCACCCCCCTGGCCCCTATATATATGTGGGGAGGGAGAGGGCAGCCGCACCCAAGCCCTGGCGCCTCTCCCCCTCCCGTCACACCTCCATACTCCCAACGCAGGGCGCCCGGCGAAGCCCTGCTGCGATCTCCACTGCATCCGTCATCACGCCGTCGTGCTGCCGGATCTCTGACGACTTCTCCTCCCCCCTTGCTGGATCAAGAAGGAGGAGACGTTGCTGCACCGTACGTGTGTTGAACGCAGAGGTGCCGTCCGTTCGGCGCTAGATCATCGGTGACGAAGAACGCGAAGAGTACGACTACTTCATCCACGCTTCTTCGAAAGCTTCCGCTGGCAATCTACATAACGGTATGTAGATGCACTCTTACTTGCTCGTTGCTAGATGTCTCCATAGTTGGATCTTGGTGAAAGCGTAGAAAATTTTGAATTATGCTACGTTACCCAACAGTGCCATCTGAGCCTAGGTTTTATGCGTAGCATCTTGCACGAGTAGAACACAAACAGTTGTGGGCGTTTGGTTTTGTTCAACTTTCTTACCGTTACTAGTCAATCTTGATTCGGCGGTATTGTGGGATGAAGCGGCCCGGACCGACTTTACACGTACGCTTACGTGAGACTGGTTCCACCGACAGACATGCACTAGATGCATAAGGTGGCTGGCGGGTGTGTGTCTCTCCTACTTTAGTCGGATCAGATTCGATGAAAAGGGTCCTTATGAAGGGTAAATAGAAGTTGACAAATCACGTTGTGGTTTTGGCGTAGGTAAGAAACGTTCTTGCCAGAAATCCTATAGAAGCCACGTAAAACTTGCAACAACAATTAGAGGACGTCTAACTTGTTTTTGCAGCGTGTGTTTTGTGACGTGGTATGGCCAAGAACGAAGATGTGATGAATGATATATGTGATGTATGAGATTGATCATGTTTTTGTAATAGGGAATCACGACTTGCATGTCGATGAACTTGACAACCGGCAGGAGCCATAGGAGTTGTCTTAATTATTGTATGACCTGCGTGTCACTAAATAACGCCATGTAATTACTTTACTTCATTGCTAAACGTTAGCTATAGTAGTAGAAGTAATAGTTGGCGTGACGACTTCTTGAAGACACGATGATGGAGATCATGATGATGAAGATCATGGTGTCGAGCCAGTGACAAGATGATCATGGTGCCCCGAAGATGGAGATCCAAGGAGCAAGATGATATTGGCCATATCATGTCACTTTAATTGATTGCATGTGATGTTTATCATGTTTATGCATCTTGTTTACTTAGAACGACGGTAGTAAATAAGATGATCTCTCACTAAAACTTCAAGTATTGTGTTTCCCCTAACTGTGCACCGTTGCTAAAGCTCATTGCTCCGAAGCACCACGTGATGATCGGGTGTGATAGGTTCTAACGTTCGCATACAACGGGTGTAAGACAGATTTACACATGCGATACACTTAGGGTTCACTTGACGAGCCTAGCATGTACAGACATGGCCTCGGAACACGGAAGACCGAAAGGTCGAACACGAGTCGTATAGAAGATACGATCAACATGAAGATGTTCACCGTTGATGACTAGTCTGTCTCACGTGATGATCGGACACGGACTACTCGATTCGGATCGTGTATCACTTAGATGACTAGAGAGATGTCATTCTGAGTGGGAGTTCATTGAAATTTGATTAAGATGAACTTAATTATCATGAACTTAGTATAAATTCTTTACAATATCTCTTGTAGATCAAATGGCCCACGCTCAGGTTTCCCTCAACTTCAACGCATTCCTAGAGAAAACCAAGCTGAAAGACGATGGTAGCAACTATACGGATTGGGTCCGTAACCTGAGGATTATCCTCATAGCTGCCAAGAGATCATATGTCCTAGAAGCACCGTTGGGTGATGCACCTGCTCCCGATGCTGCCCAAGACGCTTTGAACGTCTGGCAGTCACGTAGTGATGATTACTCCCTGGTTCAGTGCGGCATGCTTTACAGTTTAGAATCGGGGCTCCAAAAGCGTTTTGAGCACCACGGAGCATATGAGATGTTCGAAGAGCTGAAAATGGTTTTCCAAGCTCATGCCCGAGTCGAGAGATATGATGTCTCCGACGCATTCTACAGTTGTAAGATGGAGGAGAACAGTTCTGTCAGTGAGCACATCCTCAAGATTTCAGGATTGCACAACCGCTTGTCTGAGCTGGGAATGAATCTCCCAGATGAAGCGGTCGTTGACAGAATCCTCCAGTCGCTCCCACCAAGCTTCAAGAGCTTCGTGTTGAACTTCAATATGCAGGGAATGGAGAAGTCCATTCCCGAGGTGTATTCAATGCTGAAATCAGCGGAGGTAGACATCAAGAAAGAACATCAAGTGTTGATGGTCAATAAAACCACTAAGTTCAAGAAAGGCAAGGGTAAGAAGAACTTCAAGAAGGACGGCAAGGTAGTTGCCGCGCCTGGCAAGCCTGTTGCCGGGAAGAAGCCAAAGTATGGACCCAAGCCTGAGACAGAGTGCTTTTATTGCAAGGGAACGGGTCACTGAAGCGGAACTGCCCCAAATACTTAGCAGACAAGAAGGCCGGCAACGTCAAAGGTATATATGATATACATGTTATTGATGTGTACCTTACCAGCACTCGTAGTAGCTCCTGGGTATTCGATACCGGTGCAGTTGCTCACATTTGTAACTCAAAACAGGAGCTGCGGAATAAACGGAGACTGGCGAAGGATGAGGTGACGATGCGCGTCGGGAATGGTTCCAAGGTCGATGTGATCGCCGTCGGCACGCTACCTCTACATCTACCCTCGGGATTAGTTTTAAACCTCAATAATTGTTATTTAGTACCAGCTTTGAGCATGAACATTGTTTCTGGATCTCGTCTTATGCGAGATGGCTACTCTTTCAAATCAGAGAATAATGGTTGTTCTATTTATTTGAGAGATATGTTTTATGGTCATGCCCCGCTGGTCAATGGTTTATTTTTGATGAATCTTGAACGTAGTGATACACATATTCATAGTGTAGATGCCAAAAGATGTAAAGTTGATAATGATAGTCCCACATACTTGTGGCATTGCCGACTTGGTCATATTGGTGTCAAACGTATGAAGAAGCTCCATTCAGATGGACTTCTAGAGTCTCTTGATTATGAATCATTTGACACATGCGAACCGTGCCTCTTGGGCAAGGTGACCAAGACTCCGTTCTCCGGAACAATGGAACGAGCAACCAACTTGTTGGAAATCATACATACCGATGTGTGCGGTCCAATGAGTGTTGAGGCTCGCGGAGGCTACCGTTATGTTCTCACCCTCATGGATGACTTGAGTAGATACGGGTATATCTATTTGATGAAACACAAGTCTGAGACCTTTGAAAAGTTCAAGGAATTTCAGAATGAGGTTGAGAATCAACGTGACAGAAAAATAAAATTCTTGCGATCGGATCATGGGGGTGAATATTTAAGTCATGAATTTGGCACACACCTTAGAAGCTGTGGAATTGTTTCACAATTGACACCGCCCGGAACACCTCAACGTAACGGTGTGTCCGAACGTCGAAATCGTACTCTGTTGGACATGGTGCGATCTATGATGTCCCTTACCGATTTACCGCTATCTTTTTGGGGTTATGCTTTAGAGACTGCCGCATTCACTTTAAATAGGGCTCCGTCGAAATCCGTTGAGACGACTCCGTATGAACTTTGGTTTGGCAAGAAACCGAAGCTGTCGTTTCTGAAAGTTTGGGGTTGTGATGCTTATGTCAAGAAACTTCAACCTGAAAAGCTCGAACCCAAATCGGAAAAATGCGTCTTCATAGGATACCCAAAGGAAACGATTGGGTACACCTGCTACCACAGATCCAAAGGCAAAGTCTTTGTTGCCAAGAATGGATGCTTTCTGGAGAAAGAGTTTCTCTCGAAAGAAGTGAGTGGGAGGAAAGTAGAACTTGATGAGGTGACAGTCACCCCTCCTGCACCGGAAAGTAGCGCAGCGCAGGAAACTGTTCCTGAGGTGCCTGCACCGACAAGGGAGGAAGTTGATGATAATGATCATGAAGAAACAGATCAAGTTACTACTGAACTTTGAAGGTCCACAAGGGCACGTTCCGCACCAGAGTGGTACGGCAACCCTGTACTGGAAATCATGTTGTTAGACAACGGTGAACCTTCGAACTATGAAGAAGCGATGGCGGGCCCAGATTCTAATAAATGGCTTGGAGCCATGAAATCCGAGATAGAATCCATTTATGAAAACAAAGTATGGACTTTGGTGGACTTGCCTGATGATAGGCACGCCATAGAAAACAAATGTATATTTAAGAAGAAGACAGACGCGGATGGTAATGTGACCATCTATAAGGCTCGGCTTGTCGCTAAGGGTTATCGACAAGTTCAAGGGATTGACTACGACGAGACTTTCTCTCCCGTAGCGATGCTGAAGTCAGTCAGAATCATGTTAGCTATTGCCGCATTCTATGATTATGAGATATGGCAAATGGACGTCAAAACAGCATTCCTTAACGGCTTCCTCAAGGAAGAGTTGTATATGATGCAACCGGAAGGTTTTGTCGATCCAGAGAACGCTAACAAGGTATGCAAGCTCCAGCGCTCGATTTACGGGCTGGTGCAAGCATCTCGGAGTTGGAATATTCGCTTTGATGAAGTGATCAAAGCGTTTGGATTTATACAGACTTATGGAGAAGCCTGTATTTACAAGAAAGTGAGTGGGAGCTCTGTAGCATTTCTCATATTATATGTGGATGACATATTGCTGATGGGAAATGATATAGAATTCTTGGAAAATGTAAAGGCCTACTTGAATAAAAGTTTTTCAATGAAGGACCTTGGAGAAGCTGCTTACATATTAGGCATCAAAATCTATAGAGATAGATCGAGACGCCTCATTGGTGTTTCACAAAGTACATACCTTGACAAAATATTGAAGAAGTTCAATATGGATCAGTCAAAGAAAGGATTCTTGCCTATTTTGCAAGGTATGAGATTAAGCAAAGCTCAGTCGCCGATCACGGCATAAGATAGAGAAAAGATGAGTGTCATTCCCTATGCCTCGGCCATAGGTTCTATCATGTATGCCATGTTGTGTACCAGACCTGATGTGAACCTTGCCATAAGTTTGGTAGGGAGGTACCAAAGTGATCCCGGTACGGAACACTGGACAGCGGTCAAGAACATCCTAAAGTACTTGAAAAGGACTAAGGATATGTTTCTCGTTTATGGAGGTGACGAAGAGCTCGTCGTAAAGGGTTACGTCGATGCTAGCTTGGACACAGATCTGGATGACTCTAAGTCACAAACCGGATACGTGTATATTTTGAATGGAGGGGCAGTCAGCTGGTGCAGTTGCAAGCAAAGCGTGGTGGCAGCATCTACATGTGAAGCGGAGTACATAGTTGCTTCTGAAGCAGCGCAGGAAGGAGTCTGGATGAAGGAGTTCATCACCGACCTAGGAGTCATTCCAAGCGTGTCAAGCGCGATGACTCTCTTCTGTGACAACACTGGTGCTATTGCTATTACCAAGGAGCCCAGGTTTCACAAGAAGACCAAGCACATCAAGCGCCGTTTCAACTCCATCCGGAATTATGTTCAGGATGGAGACATAGATATTTGTAAAGTGCATACGGATCTGAATGTAGCAGACCCGTTGACTAAACCTCTTCCACGAGCAAAACATGATCAACACCAGAACTCCATGGGTGTTCGATTCATCACAATGTAACTAGATTATTGACTCTAGTGCAAGTGGGAGACTGTTGGAGATATGCCCTATAGGCAATAATAAAAGCATTATTATTATATCTCCTTGTTCATGATAATTGTCTGTTATTCATGCTTGAATTGTATTGTATGGAAACAGCGATACATGTGTGAATACATAGACCACAATGAGTCCCTGGTAGGCCTCTAGTTACCAGCTCGTTGATCAACAGATGGTCACGGTTTCTTGACCATGGACATGAGATGTCAGTGATAACGGGATCACATCATTAGGAGAATGATGTGATGGACAAGACCCAAACTTGAGCATAACACGAGATCGTATAGTTCGTAATGCATAAGCTTTTCGGTGTCAAGTATTTATTCCTTAGACCATGAGGTTGTACAACTCCCGGATACCGTAGGAGTACTTTGGGTGTGCCAACCGTCACAACGTAACTGGGTGGCTATAAAGGTACGCATCGGGTATCTCCGAAAGTGTCTGTTAAGTTGGTACGAACCGAGACTGGGATGTTGTCACTCCGTATGACAGAGAGGTACCTCTGGGCCCACTCGGTAAGACATCATCATAATGAGCTCAATGTGACTAAGTAGTTAGTCATGGGATGATGGATTACGGATCGAGTAAAGAGACTTGCCATGACGAGATTGAACAAGGTATCGGGAATACCGACGATAGAATCTCGGGCAAGTACCGTACCGATGGACAAAGGGAATAACATACGGGATTGAGTGAATCCTTGACACAGTGGTTCATCCGATGAAGATCATCGAGGAACATGTGGGAACCAACATGGGTATCCAGATCCCACTGTTGGTTATTGACCGGAGAGTGGTCTCGGTCATGTCTACGTGTCTCCCGAACCCGTAGGGTCTACACACTTAAGGTTCGGTAATGCTAGGGCCGTAGAGATAAATGCACGTGGAAACCCAAAAGTTGTTCGGAGTCCCGGATGAGATCCCGGACGTCACGAGGAGTTCCGGAATGGTCCGGAGGTAAAGATTGATATATAGGAAGTCCAGTTTCGGCCAACGGGTGATCTCCGGGGGTCACGGGGAGCGTCCCGGGACCACCGGAGGGGCCCCGGGGGTCCACCGGGTGGGGCCACCCATCCCGGTGGGGCCCCTAGGCCGCGAGGGGAAGTTTCCAGCCCTCAGGGCTGGCGCACCACTAGGGGGCCCACCTCCCCATGCGCCTAGGGTTAAAACCCTAAGGGGGAGGGGGGCTCCACTTGCCTTGGGGGGCAAGGAACCCCCCTGGCCGCCGCCCCCTTGCAGATTGGATCTGCAGGGGGCCCAGGCGCACCCCCTAGCCCCTATATATATGTGGGGAGGGAGAGGGCAGCCGCACCCAAGCCCTGGCGCCTCTCCCCCTCCCGTCACACCTCCATACTCCCAATGCAGGGCGCCCGGCGAAGCCCTGCGGCGATCTCCACTACATCCGTCATCACGCCGTCGTGCTGCCGGATCTCTGACGACTTCTCCTCCCCCCTTGCTGGATCAAGAAGGAGGAGACGTTGCTGCACCGTACGTGTGTTGAACGCAGAGGTGCCGTTCGTTCGGCGCTAGATCATCGGTGACGAAGAACGCGAAGAGTACGACTACTTCATCCACGCTTCTTCGAAAGCTTCCGCTCGCGATCTACATAACGGTATGTAGATGCACTCTTACTTGCTCGTTGCTAGATGTCTCCATAGTTGGTTCTTGGTGAAAGCGTAGAAAATTTTGAATTATGGTACGTTACCCAACACTGTCTTGCTCTTGTTGTTCGCATTACCCCTCGTAACGGGACCGTACGACCGCGATGCTTGCCTACGCGCTGGATTCTGCGTTCTGTCTCTCCCCCTCGTTTTTGATGATGGTTCTTTGATTTCTTCATCTGCTTCTTCTTCTTCCTCGTCTTCTTCTTCTTCTTCCTCATCTTCCTCCTCGGTTTCATCAGCTTTGCTCGCTTCCTCACTGTCTTCTCTGTCAGCATCTTCTTCGTCATCTTCTTCATCTTTTTCCTCTGTTCTATTTGGACAAGTTCTCGCGTTATGCTTCTCTCTCTTGTTGCAGACGCTACATAGTCTTCTCTTTGGCGTATCATCTTGTTGGTCAGCTTGGTGATTTGTGGTGGCATTTTCAGCCTGGATTTGTTTCAGCCTCTCCTCACATGTTCTCGAGTTGTGTCCCGCAATCTTATTGCATGATTTACACATCCTTACCCCCAGTGGTCTTCCTTCGCTGTCCAGTTCTGGCTCAGGCCTGCTATTTTTTAGGGCTTTTTCATTTGCTGCAACTTTTTTATTGGCTGATTTGCTCTCTTTCTTTCTCCCTTTTGTATTTGAAACAGGCGGGGGAAGAATTGTGTCATCCATAGTATGAACTGCACCATCAGCAGCATGTTCGTGCTCCTTTCCTTGTTCTTCACCCCATGCATCCATTATCTTCTCTGCCTCTTCTTCTTCGTTTATTACGTTCACTTCTTGTATGAGTTTTCTCATCCCAGCTAAAGCTCTGTTGTACCCTCTATCCGATTTGACACCTCTGTTCGCCAGGTCCATTGCAGTTTCTGCAAGTAGTCTCCTACGGCAGAACATCGAACTCCCATCCGGAGCAGTTTGCTCATAGTCTCTGTGGTCAAAAGTTGGATTTTGGCGTGCGTTCTGTGTGTATCTCTTCAATATTTACTGTTTAGGTATCTTGTCCACCCGCAGCTGATCCAACATGCAAATGATGTGCACGCAGAACAGGCCTGCAGCAAAAGAAATTTTTTTGGTTACTCGTGCCAGCAAACTGCACATAAATAGGCAACATTTTTTCATTTTTTTGGTTTTGTGAACTGCATTATAAATAGGTCCTGGGTCTGCTATTCTAGTGAACCTCACTATATATATTTTTTGTTTTTAATCTCTTTTTTTGCTACCAGCAGTAAGTGAACTTCATTTTGTTTTACGTGTGCGTATTTTTTTGTTTTCCTGTCTCACTTACCTGTGTGTGTCCACAGCTTGCATTCGCATTCGTAGATACCGTTCGTCACATCAGCAACCACCTGGAACTCGTGTCTTGCCCAATCAAAATCATCAGACCGGTTGTAGTGGCACACCAAATATTTCGTTGGGTTGTCAGTGGACTGCTCTGATCTGAATGCAGTGATGCGGTAGTGCGTTTGCTTGAAGTCAGCAAAGACCGCCCTGGTGTAAATCTTGGATAGCTGAACCTCGAATCCAAACTGAGTAGTAGTCTTTATTTCCGTCTGTGAAACAAAGAAAACCAGTTAAGTGGTTGTCTTTTCGCAGCAAAAATTAAGAAAGCGAGTAGTGTTTTTATTAATTGCTCATCCAGCTTAAAAACTTTGCTCCGTTTATATACCTCGTTAGCTATGGTCTCCGCGTGCTCGACGCCCTTCCTTGTCTGGATGCACCTGTCCACCTGGGATGCAAAGATGTGTAGGTCGTGTCTTTCCTTGACAAAGCTCCTCTTCAAGATCCGGTTCATGCTTTCACTTCTCTGTGTCAACGTCATCCGTGCACAGAACACCTCCTTGTAGTAAGCCGATATCCATTCTTTTCTGTCTGTCCACAGCGCCTTCATAATCTCATCATTTTGCAGGTTATACTTTTCCATTAGCTCATGCCAAGCGCGTTCAAACTCTGATGGCATCAGTGGGTGGTTGAGAACGGAGGTCAGCTCATCCTTGAATTTCTCATACGCTTTGTACAGCAAGGACAGGTGATCCTTGTATTTTTTTCAGTATATGCCAACGGCATAACTTGTGCAGCGTGCCTACGAGCGTACTTTTTATCGCGGCATCCATGGAGGGGCATTGATCTGCATGTTTTTGAAAAAAAAAACAAGCAGCGAGTTATTGAGAGAACTGCATATCCTTTTTCTGCTTTTTTTTTCTTTTTTTTCATTGGATGTAAGAAATGGACTACAAAACTTGGCAGTGAACTGCATTGTTATTTAATTTCACTATTTTTTTCAGCATACCTGTGAGTATCTAGATTGGCCGCTTGTTGTTCATGCAACGCAAGAACGTCCGGAACACCCACTCGAAAGTCGGTATTGTTTCGTCTCTGATGAGAGCCACAGCGAATATTGTACTTTGGAGGTGGTGGTTGACTCCAACGAAGACGGCCAGAGGCATGTGGAACTTGTTGGTCTTGTAGGTCGTGTCAAATGTGACACAATCTCCAAAATCCTCGTACGATCCCCTGTAGCTCGCGTTCGCCCAGAATATGTTGCGCACACGGTTATCGACATCTTTGTCGTAATCATAGAAGAACTCCGGGTTTATTTGCTGCATCTTCTCAAAGAAAGCCAGGAGTTTCTTCACATCATCCTCTGTTTCCTCCCTCGCGAATTGGTGCTTCCTGCAGTTTGAAATAATAATATACTTGCAGCATTAGGGGACATACAGAAAATGCACAAAGCGGACTGCATGAAATAGACGATATATCATTTTTTTAGTGAACGTACATGTTCACCCAGTCACGGCTGGTGCGCCCCATAAAGTGCAGTCCTCCTGACATCCTTGACAGGGTTGACATCATCTGCGTGTGTGTGAGGTTGTCGCTCTGCATGTCCTTCACTAGTTTATCGAGCAACGGATCAGCCGTCTTATGCGAGTGCATGTGCAGAAGCATAGCTGGGCTGTCAATCATCCTGTGGTTGTGATTGAGCTCAATCTCTGCTATCACAAACACATCCGTTATTTTTTTCAATCTTATCCCCGCCTTGCAGCCAGTCCTCTTTGATGTTTTTTCTCGCTTTCTGTCATAATCAGTGACAGTTTGTTTGCTTCTGCCTTCCTTTGAGCACACGATGTATCTGTTTGTTCTGTATCCGCCGTTTTTTCGTGTGCCGAAGCCTGCATGTCTCACATACGTGTTGTAGAATTCTCGCGCCGCATCTTCTGATGTGAACTGCATACCTTTCATAGGCACAAGTTCTTGGAGCATGTTCTCATCCTGCACACAGACAACATGGAATGTTTCTTTTTTTTGTTAATGAGAATGCACAAGCTAAAACTATGCGTAATAAGTGAACTGCAGTAGTCAGGAAAGGATGCTTACGTGTGTGTACTGTTTTTCTTGTAACGGTGTTTGCAGCTCACCGATGTTTATTGGGCATGGAGGGGTGACAACAGACCTGTGTAATTGAGGATCGCGATGAGGCAGGAGTGTGGATAACTTTACTTTTTTGGTTGCTTTTGTTGGGCAGTAGGCGGCCTTGGTGGAATTCCACTGTCCCTTGGTCGACGAATCGTTTGCACATGGACCTGCCGAACTTGCTGGGTTTCAACATCGGCTTCTGGAGGTGCTATATCATCCGTTCTGATCTGCTGACCAAATGTTTCAAAGACACGCGTGTACCTTGGCTGCATAACTGTTATGATTTGCTCTTCGTCATCATCCTCCTCATCATTTTTCTGCGCGTGTTCCCCCATGAAGACCAGATCGTCATCGTCCTCCTCGTCATCCTGCGGGTTTTTTGTTTCACTGCCTTCTCCATCTCGAATGATGTTTGGTTCACTGTTTACATCTTTATCCTCTACATCTTCCTCCACGGAGTAGGCAGTTCTGTTTGTTGTGTTAAAGAAACCCCTAGGTAATTCAGGTGTTATCCATCTAGGCATCTCCCACTCTTCTCTTCCAATGCAGTTCAGGGGCTCGGGGTCGTAAATGATTCGAGGCATCTTCTGTTTTTGAGGCATAGTAAATTCCTGCAGGTTATTAAGCCAAAGCTTTTTTTTATGCACGTCAACAATGAAATGAACTGCATCTTTCGTACTATATATCATTATATTTTTGCAAACGGTAAGAATTTGCACTTCAATTTGTCATTCTACAGCAGGGGCACTGTTAGTTAACGTGAAGAAACAATGCACTTCAGCTCTAGGAACAGCGCTCTACATTTTAAGTCATTGTGGACTGCAATTTTGATCCATACAGCCTTTTTTTATTTTTTGAAGTATCCTTTTCTGTTTTTCCACTTGGAGACACATGTGACTGCAGTCGACGCAATATGGGGGACTGCATGGGTATAAAAACGGCACTGGAAACTGGATGTGTGGGCTTGGTATGTTGATTTTCTTACCTTATATGCAGTTCCCTCCTTCTGCAGATGCAGCTCTTGCTGCTGTTGTCGTGCAGTCCACCTCCGCTGCAGGAACTCATGCGCTTTTTCCACCTTCGCCATTGTTGCGGGAGAAGGCTGGACGTGCACCATTGCAGTTCACATCCACGACGAATGCGATGTAGTAGTCAACCTTGCAGTTCGCTTCCCCCTGTCATGCATGGCTGAGGTTGGATGCTTCAGGGGCGGATCCTCCAGGTGGTGTTGGGGCGAAGGTGAGGTGCGGCGTCGCTTCCTAAACGCCGCCGCGGAAATTTCGTCCCCGACGGACTGCATCGCCGGCCGCTTTGGCGCGTGCTCCGCGCGCGCTACGAGGCGGGGGAGTGGTGGGGGAGGATGCCGGCCACCGGCCGCCGTGCGCTCCCGCGCTAGGAGGCGGGGGAGTGGTGGGGGAGGACGTCGACCGCCGGCCGCCGTGCGCTCCCGCGCTAGGAGGCGGGGGAGGGGTGGGGGAGGA
>LR738709.1:310179638-310279470 GCA_902687465.1 Secale cereale | reverse complement strand
CACTTTGCTAGGTGAACCTCGGTTGGGGGGGCACGCATTCATAGCTTAGGATTCCCTTCGTACCGACACGAGGGAGGGGGGAGCTACTAGCTACTTCGCACTTTGCTAGGTGAACCTCGGTTGGGGGGAGGGGCATGCATTCATAACTTAGGATTCCCTTCATGCCGACATGAGGGGGGTGGGGCAAGTAATACCGTGCGCTTTGCGAGATAGGTGCCAGATCGAAGTTGCATTTGGTATTTGAAAATGAAACCACCATTTTCATACATAAATTTGGTCCACATGCAAGTGTGTTCGTGTTCTGACCCTCTCCCGCATCATTCTTCGCCAAATTTATGAACATTAGACAAGTCGGATGACACAACAGACACGGTTCACTCAAACTAACCGTGTGCATTGGGTTCTACAAGGCTTCCCCTCTCAAAAATATCTACCCGCCTGCAGCTTTTTCTGTTTGATAACACACGGTTATTGTGTTTCGACCGTGTGTGATGTTTCTTGTTCTCAATCTCGCCTGCATCCCTCAAAAATATCTGCCCGCCTCGAGGGTTTTTCTATTTCGTAACACACGGTTGTTATCTCTGGACCGTGTGTGATGCACCATCATCAAAATTTTCAATAGCCCCGGCATTTCACTCTCGCATTTGAACTCCCGCGTAGTAAAATGTTCAGTACCCGTGTAATTTCCTCAAACACACCCCCACCGCCCTACACACACACACACACCAAAACCTCCTCGGGCGTCCGCACACACACACACACACCCTCCCTAGCTCGAAACCATAGAGGTCCCTGCCACCGCCGCTACCGCAAGGCCTCCATTGTCAACACCTGCCGGTTTGCCCGTGCAGCTTGCCCATCGATCTCCATACCCAGGCTGCCCTGAGTTTCATAGACGACGCCTGCCAAATGCCCCCTTTCCCATAGATCCCCATCCCCATCCCCATTCCCCACTCCGGAGCGTCGCAACCTAAGCCCGGCTATGCTTCCTATGGAGCTCGAGGAGCGATTGGCCCAAAAGAGGTGTATCGCGGTCTCTTCGCCCGACGTCGCCAAGGAAGCTGACGACCATTATTGGCGGCAGGCACTCAAGCAGTGGTCTAGAGTATCCGGGCATGTCTCGGCCGTCGGCTACAACCTTGAGGTCATCAACAGCGACGACCTGAGGCAGGCTATGTCACAGGTTAAGTGGCCCACCCCTAAACCCTCGGGTTCAACCGCTGTTGATCTCATCCATGGCCCCTCCGCTGATCTATTCTAGCTCGATGTGAACAATTTGCCATCCTACATCGCCATCGAGCCCCTTTTGTCATTTCTAAAGGACACGTTCTGCGACGCTGGCTTGGGATCCACAGCTTCCAAGTCATACCTCATCGATGGCGACCACGAGGAGGGCACCCTCTCCTGCTCTTCCAAGGGGAAAGAGCCCATCTGCTCTTCTAAGGGTGTCGGTGTACTAAGGTAGGGGTACCTCAGTACCCCAACTTGTGCACGGGCAGTTGCAGCTTCCCGCGGCAGGGTTTACTGCGTGCTCGCCGGAGACCTTCCTGCTCCCTATTAAACCATTCAAAAACAAAGTATACAAGACATAAGACCGAGACCCCGGCAAGAGGAGCTTGCCGGGAAGGCCGTACCAGGCTCAAGACTGCCCCACTAATACAAGACCCTGGCAAGAGGAGCTTGCCAGGAAGACTAGAAGACAACGCCTCGGCGCTATATGCGCCCCGGCAAGGGCCCGGGGAGCGGCAAGCTCCCGGGCCCGGCAAGATCAAGGCCCCGGCAAGGTGCTTGTCGGGAAGGCTGCGCTGTGTGCCCACGCTCCAGCTCATCGGCCCACGCGTCGCCCTGGGGCCTATCCAGGGACGCGTGGCGGATGGCTGTGCAGCCTGGGGTACACGGTGGCACTCCACGATGATGGATCCATCGCCGTGGCAGACGGAGACGCTAAGGCGGGAGCTTTTGGGGTCGACGGCGACGGGCATTAAATGCCCTTGTCCCCCACTGTTAAAGTAGGTATAGACCACTGTTCTGTACTGTAGCTCCACTGTTCCCGCACTATTACAACTACCACCTCTTTTACATTTTTACCCCTTTCTCCTACGTTGACACCTGTCGGTGACCCCTTGCACTATAAAAGGAGGCCCATGCACAACGTGGAGGGGGTTCGGAACCTAGATCACTCTCGCGCTTGGTGTAGCTGCTTCTTCAAGCTCCCGAGCGCTCCAACTCAATACACAACCAAGCAGGAGTAGGGTTTTACGCGTCTACTGCGGCCCGAACCTGGGTAAAACTGCCCGCGTGCTCGCCACGATTTGCTCTTTGTGCTCCCTCCGCCCTCGTACCGCACAGACAAGGGGCTCCGGTCCCATAGGTGTTCGTGGCGGACAGTTTCCCCCGACATCTTTGGCGCGCCAGGTAGGGGGCGTCGAGGTTGTGCGAACCTGATCCGGCGTTCGCGCGGGTGCATTCTTCATCAACCTCTCCAACTTCATCAGCGACAACTCCATGGCCCCGAAGAAGAAGGCTTCGGAGGTCGGAGGCCCGTCTGCGTCTCACCCGCCGCCACCAGAGCCAACGGTGGGCGGGGGAGATGCCGTCGGAAGGGTGGCCGCCGGTGAGGACACTCACGGCGCCACCAGATCCAAGAACAGGACGGACGACCGAACCTCGGTCTCCGTGGACGCGCCGCGTCCATCTCAGCACACGACGACCCAGCAGCGCCATACCACGGGAGGTGGTATCCGCTTGCTGGGGCAAGGCCAAACCGGAGGCTCGCGGGACGCCCCGGACCCCCGTCCGGGCACAAGCAAAGCGAAGGCGCCGGTGCGGGACCCCGCTCCTTCTAACGTTGTTAGAAGTCCGAGCGTATCCCGCTCCTCGCACCGCTCGCCCGCGTTCCCCTCCACTCCAGCAGAAGCGCTCGCAAGGGCGCAACTGCTCCTCGACTTTCCTCCAGCGGCCGACAAGGCCGAAGAATGGAGGGCCACCATCCGGAGCCTGATAGACTTCGCCAACAACGATTCTCCACAGCAGCCGTCGACCTCGCGGCCGCGGCAAGCTGAGAAGACGAAGGCTGACGGCAACAAGACTGCCGGGGGTGCGACAAGCGTGCATTCCCCGCCGCAGAAGCAGAAGACGCCGCCCCGCCGGAACAACGCCGACGACGGCTCCACAGCCTCGTCGGACCCGCGGGCCCGTCAGGACCAGCGCCAGGTCCTCGACGACCGGCGAGAAGAAGACGCTCGGACCACAATCGAGCGCCGCCGAGAAGCTCGGCGACAATCAGACAAGAGAGCTGGGAACACTGTCGACGCGCACGCGCCCGGTGAGCCAGGCGACTTGCCGTACGCGGCAGGCTGCCCTGCGTTCACCCGCGAGCTGCGGCGCGTCCAGTGGCCCAGCATGAAGAATTTCAAGCCCGACGTACCGGAGAAGTACGACGGCAAGACGCACCCCTCAGAGTTTCTCAGCGTCTACACCATCGTAGTGCAAGCTGCCGGGGGGCGCGACGAGAAGATCTTGGCGAATTACTTCCCGCTCGTGCTAAAGCCGAACGTCCGTTCGTGGCTCATGCACTTGCCGGAAGGTTCCATCTCTTCTTGGGCCGACCTCTGCCATCAGTTTGTCGGCGCCTTCACCGGCGGCCACAAACCTCATGGCCAGGAGAGCGATCTCCACATCTTGGCCCAGAAGGAAGGCGAGACCCTGCGCAAGTATATCCAACGCTTCAGCCGGGTGCAGCATAACATCCCTGACGTTCACCCTGCCGCGGTTATCAGCGCGTTCCATCAGAACGTGCGTAACCGCCGCATGCGTGAGGAGATGGCGATGACGAAGATTCGGGACGTCAGCGAGCTATACGCTCTTGCTGACAAGTGCGCACGCGCGGAAGAGGGGAGGAGACTCCCCGGGGAGGATACTGGCGCAGGAGGAAGCGACAGCGACGACGCCGCCCCGGCAAAGAAGAGCCGGCGGCGGAACAACAGAAGGAAGGGCAAGAAGGAGGTGCTTGCCGTCGAGAAGTCCGGCAAGGAGGCCCCCGCCAAGCAAGCGCAGGCTGGCGGCTCCGGCAAGGAGCCTGCCCCTGCGGCGGCGGCCGACAAGCCGGGTAGCTCCGACAAGCAATACTGTAAGATCCACCGCACCAAGGGTCACGATCTCTCCAACTGCATGCGCGTCGAATACCTCGTCGAGCAGCAGAAAGCTGAGTACGAGAGGCGCGACAAGGAGAAGGCCCAAGGTGGCGGGGAAGAGCCCAGCAAGAAGCGGCCGTTCAACGGCCGGGGAGGACGCCGCGGCAAGGCTAAGCAGCGGCAAGGAGATCGACCTCCCCGGGGCCGCGACAACGACGAAGAAGATGACGACGAAGACATGGAGGACGAGGAGAACAGCGAGCAGGAGTTCCAGAAGGCCACGGAGGTCCTGTGCGTTGACGGTGGCGCCTCCCTGCATACCTCCCACCGCCAACTCAAGCAGTGGGTGCGTGAGGTAAATGCAGCGGAGCCGCCCGTGGAGTCGCGCAGGCTCCTCAAATGGTCCAGCACGCCCATCATTTTTGATCTTGAGGATCACCCTGACCGCACCACGGCGGTCGGGTGCTTGCCGATGCTGGTTTCCCCCACCATCCGCAACCTCAAGGTCACCAAAATGTTGGTTGACGGCGGGGCCGGGCTGAACTTGATCTCCTCTGCTGTGATCAAGAAACTCCAGATCCAAGATGGCGAGCTCGAAGAAACCGGTTCATTCCAAGGAATCAACCCGGGAAGGAGCAAGCCCAAGGGAAAGATCACTCTGCCGGTGACCTTTGGCGGGGAGCTCAACTTCAGGACTGAGCGCATCACTTTCGACGTCGCCGATATTCCATTACCCTACAATGGAATACTTGGCCGTCCTGCCCTCGCCAAGTTCATGGCAGCTTCCCATTATGCCTACAACGTATTGAAGATGCCGGGGCCGATAAGCGTCATCACTGTCCATAGCGACAAGAAGGATGCGCTTATTTGCGCCGACAAGATCTACCGGGATGCGGCAGCTGCGGCCGAGAAGGATACTCTTGCCGCTGAAGCTCCCGGGGGGAAGAAGACGAAGACCAAGTCCGGCAAGTGCTCTGGGACCCACTCCGGCAACCGCACCTCTTCGGAGTGCTGCGCTGCCGCCGAGGACGTTCCATCGAGCTCCACCGGCAAGAGTAAGAAAGGAATGGCTGCTCCTCCGGCGACCAAGAAAGTGTCCGCAAAGGAGGATGGCACTGGTGGTACCTTCACCATCAGTGCCACCCTTGACAGCAAATAGGAAAGCGCGCTCGTTGCCTTCCTGCGGGCGAATGTCGATGTGTTTGCCTGGCAACCATCTGACATCCCCGGTGTTCCCAGGAAGGTGATTGAGCACAAGCTTGCTGTCTGTCCTCATGCGCGGCCCATCAAGCAGAAAGTGAGGAAGCAAGCCGTGGAGCGCCAAGAATTCATCAACGAGGAAATCAAGAAGCTAGAAGCAGCAGGCCTAGTTAGAGGTGTGATCCATCCGACGTGGTTGGCAAACCCAGTCGTCGTGCGCAAGGCCAACGGGAAGTGGAGACTGTGTATAGACTTCACCGATGTGAATAAAGCATGTCCCAAGGATCCATTCCCTTTGCCGCGCATTGACCAGATCGTTGACTCCACTGCCGGATGTGAGCTACTCTGTTTTCTTGATGCATACTCAGGCTATCATCAGATTTTCATGGCCAAGGAAGATGAAGAGAAGACTGCATTTATCACTCCATGTGGCACTTATTGCTTTATCCGCATGCCATTTGGATTGAAGAATGCAGGCTCAACCTTTGCAAGGGTAGTGTACACTGCTTTTGAGCCACAGATCCACAGAAATGTAGAAGCTTACATGGATGACATCGTGGTGAAGAGCAAGAGCAAGGAAACCCTGATTCAAGACTTGGAAGAAACGTTTCAGAACCTGCGCAGAATACAGCTCAAGTTGAACCCCGAGAAGTGCGTCTTTGGAGTCCCCTCCGGCAAGCTTCTCGGGTTCTTTGTATCACAGAGGGGGATTGAAGCCAACCCCGACAAGATTAAAGCCATTGAGCAGATAGAGGCACCAAAGCGCGTCAAGGATGTCAGGAGGCTTGCAGGTTGTGTGGCTGCCCTCAGTAGGTTCATTTCAAATTCTGCAGAACGCGCCCTACCTTTCTTCAAAATCTTGAAGAAGGCAGGTCCCATGAAGTGGACTCCGGAGGCGGAGGCGGCGCTGCAGGATTTGAAACGGTACCTGTCCTCCACTCCAATACTTGTCGCACCTAGACCACAGGAAAAGTTGTTGCTATACTTAGCAGCAACCAACCAGGTGGTTAGTGCTGCGTTAGTAGCGGAGAGGGAGTCCGACGAGGAGTCAGCACCACCGGCAAGCGAATCCAGCGACAAGCAGGGGGCTGTCCCGACAAGCTCTGGTCCCGACAAGGAAGACTCTGCGCAGGAACAAGATGAGGTGCGGAAGAAGATGGTGCAGCGCCCAGTGTATTTTGTAAGTTCCCTTCTCCAAGGGGCTAGATCAAGATACTCTGGTGTGCAAAAATTGCTTTTCGGCCTCCTCATGGCCTCGAGAAAGCTGCGCCATTACTTCCAAGCCCATGAGATAACAGTGGTCACTCGCTTTCCGCTGAAGAGGATATTGCACAATCCAGAAGCAACAGGCAGGATCGTTGAGTGGGCACTGGAGCTGTCGAGCTTTGGACTCAAGTTTGAAAGTACTTCAACCATACAGAGCCAAGCTTTGGCAGAATTCATAGCTGAGTGGACCCCAACACCAGATGAAGAAGTCCAAGAAACAAGCACACCCGTACAAGAAGCGACAAGTGAATGGGTAATGTATTTTGACGGTGCCTTCTCGCTGCAAGGCGCCGGTGCTGGCGTGGTACTCATCGCGCCCACCGGAGAACACCTCAAATATGTTATCCAGATGCACTTTCCCAGGGAGCAAGCGACAAACAACACTGCAGAATATGAAGGCTTGCTTGCCGGCCTCAGGATTGCGGCCGAACTTGGGATCAGAAAGCTGATTGTGCGGGGAGATTCTCAGTTGGTGGTCCGACAAGTTAACAAGAGCTATCAGAGCCCTTTGATGGAAGCCTATGTCGATGAAGTGAGAAAGCTTGAAGAGCACTTTGAAGGTTTGCAGATGGAGCACGTCCCCAGAGCTCAAAATGAAATTGCAGACGGCCTTTCAAAGTACGCTTCGATGAAGTTACCTGTGGAACCAGGGACCTTCTTGCTCAAGCTGACTCAACCATCCGTTACACCATCAATTGGGCAGTCCAAGAAGAGAAAGTTGGTCTCCGGCGACTACTTGCCGGCGGATCTTCCTGAAACCGCCGCCAAGGTCCCCAAGATCAACAACCAGAACGCTGAGGAACAGTTTGCTCCTGCAAGTCCTCGGGCTTGTACAGTTGAAGCAAGCGTTCCCGGCAAGCCTCGCCCCGGCGAGCTTGCCGGGGGACCGTCAGCTCCGGCAGAACCAGAGGTCCTTGCCGTAGAAGCCGAGGTTCCCGCGGCGGCCCTCAAGCCTTTAGTCCTTGCCGTCGAGCCCCGGGCTCCGGCATGGGCGCAGCAGATCGTCCGTTTTCTGCAAACTGGAGAACTTCCCGATGATCCTCAAGAGATAGAGAAGATAACCAGGCAGTCAAGTATGTATCAGTTCGTGGATAACGAGCTGTACAGAAGAAGACACAATGGTGTCAGACTGAAGTGCATCTCCAGAGAAGATGGACAGAAGCTGTTGGCGGAAATACACGGAGGCATATGCGGCCACCACATTGGCGCAAGGGCGCTTGCCGGGAAAGCTTTCCGGCAAGGGTTCTTTTGGCAAGAAGCCCTCCAAGATGCAACTGCACTAGTAACCAAGTGTGAAGCGTGCCAGTTCCATGCAAAGCAAATCCATCAGCCAGCTCAAGCTCTCCAAACAATCCCTTTGTCATGGCCCTTCTCGGTCTGGGGGCTCGATATCCTCGGCCCTTTCCCTCGTGCTGTCGGGGGCTTTGAGTACTTGTACGTTGCAATCGACAAGTTCACAAAGTGGCCAGAAGTGGAGCCAGTGAGGAAGGTGACAGCACAGTCAGCAGTCAGGTTCTTCAGGTCGATTGTTTGCCGTTTCGGGATCCCTAACAGGATCATCACCGACAACGGTACGCAATTCACTAGTCGCACCTTCATGCAGTACGTCCAAGACCTTGGCGCCAAGGTCTGTTTCGCTTCTGTTGCTCACCCAAGGAGCAACGGTCAAGCGGAGAGGGCAAATGCTGAAGTGCTGCGCGGACTCAAGACAAGAACCTTTGACAGGCTGCGCAAGTGCGGAAGAAATTGGATAGAGGAGCTACCGGCGGCTCTTTGGTCAATCAGAACGACACCAAGTCGAGCCACCGGACAGACACCTTTTGCTCTAGTCTATGGAGCAGAGGCAGTTCTCCCCACGGAACTCGTATACGGATCTCCTCGAGTGCTCGCTTATGATGAGCCCGAGCAAGAGCAACTGCGGCAAGATGACGCATTGCTCCTCGAGGAGGGACGTCTCCAGGCTGCTGTACGAGCTGCTCGATACCAGCAAGCTTTGCGCCGCTACCATAGCCGCAAAGTCAAGGCCAGGAGTCTCGAGGAAGGCGACCTTGTTCTTCGGCGTGTTCAGTCCGCCAAGAATTCCAACAAGTTGACGCCGAAGTGGGAAGGGCCTTATCGGGTGAGACAAGTTACGAGGCCCGGCGCTGTCCGCCTCGAGACCGAAGAAGGCTTACCGGTGAGCAACTCCTGGAACATAGAGCATCTTCGCAAGTTTCACCCCTAAGGCGCGGTTGCCGTGATCCGCTCCGGCAACCACCTTTTGTACAAGCCTTGCCGCTGTTGCATGTAACCCTTTGTACAAAGCCGGGCGCAGACCCCGTGCATTAGTAAAGCTTTTGTGTTTTTCGCACCGATTGCCTTTTGCATGCTTCTTTTTGCTATTTGCATGTTCTATTTGGCATTTGGTGCAACACTCAGATATACGGTAAGCACTATTAGGCCGAAAAGCCATATGCTTGTTTCCCTCTCCCTTTTCTTTCCTCTTAAACAGAAGGAACGTTCCTCGCGCACAAGTTTGCCGGGGGGAAGGAGGTGGAAGAGGAACCAAGTGCTGTTCAAGAAAGAGAAGCCTTACCGGAAAGCAAGCAGCATATGAAAGATAAGTTGTTAGAATTTGACCAGTTCAAATTTTAAATTTTAGTTGTCTTCCTTGAACGATCACATTTTGTATGGAAAACCTGTGCGCGGAGGAACCTACCCGTAGCTTGCCGCACCCTTATCTTGTTTTCGAGTTCACTCAACGATTTAAGTGAGCTGCGACAAGTGTCGCGCCCTTGCTTCGTTTCCGAGTACGCTCAGCAAGCTAAGTGCGTTGCGACTAGCTGCGGCAAGGTTGCTTGCCGGCGAAGACCTTGGCCAGCAGGCTGCTCAGAGTCCAGCACTCAGCGCTCGCGGCAAAGGCCCCTTGCCGGCAAGCTCCCCGGGAGCGTAGGGTGAAAAACATACAAAGTCAAAGATTGAGACAAGGAAGATAACATTGCACTGATTGATCAAAATAAAGTGAATATCTTACAAAGGATAACTTGTCGCAATGGACTAATAAGTTCATGACATAATGTGCAGCAACAAAAAGATAAAGATAATGGAGCCCTAATCTACGCGGTCGCCCTCCTTCCTGCCGAGCCTAGCCACCTTGGCGATGATGTGGCCGACCTGCTCCTTCAGGGCCTCCGTGTCTGCATCAGCCGGCAAGCTGCGAAGAACGTTGGTGAGATTGATCCCCGGGTTGTGGTACACGATCTTCGTCAGCACCCGCTCCAGAGTTCCCGCGCAGAGCAGGCGCGATTCCTCGACCAGCTGCGCGGGGATGCGGTTCCGGAGACCTGCAAGGGCCGGCGCGATCCCTCTGAAGAAGAGGCTGAGCTTGGCGCTGTGCGGGAGATCCGGATCCGGCGAGTAGATGAGGTGTTCGACCTTCAGCGCCAGCAGCTCCTGGTCAATGTTGGACGCAGAAGAAACCAAGTCTTCGGTCCATACCTCGATGGTCTGGCGGAAGAGCTCGGATGCCTTGTTGACGCTGTCCACCAAGGTCCGCTCCTTGCAGAGCTCCTCCTTCAGCTTGTTCTCCTGAGCCCGGGCAGCGTCGAGCGAATCCTTCAGGGTGGTGACCTTCAGTTCCAAGTCCTCGATGGAGTCCTTGGCGGCCTTCAACTCGTCGCCCCTCTTGGAGAGACTCACCTGAAGCTCGGAGTTTGTGTGAGCATCCTTCTCGCGCTCCAAGATGAGCGCGGCAACCTTCTCTGCGCTCACCTTCAGCGCCTTCTCCAGCTGCTCAACCTTGGCGGCGAGCTCCTTCTTGGCGTCTTCCGCGGCAACCGCGGCGGCTTTCGCCTCCTTCAGCTCCCCGCCAAGGGCTGCCTCGCGAGCGGCAAGGTCCTCCTCGTTGGAGTCGAGCTCGACCTTCCGCTGCGCGAGCTCTCCCTCTCGCCGGGACATCTCCACCCCGGCGAGCCGCTGCTGTTCGTCAGCTTCAGCCTTCTCGAGCACCCACTCCTGGTACTCGCCGGCGAGACGCTCACGCTCCTCCGTCACCTCGCGGAGGGCCGGCTGGTTGGCGGCGCTGAGCTCCGCCGCGCGCTTCTCCATTTCTGCGGCGGCCTTGGCGGCAAGGGCCTCCCGGGAGGTGAGCTTCGCCTGCCTGGCCCGGTAAAGGGCCAGGAGCTGGTGGAGCAACCTCTCCTCCTCGGGCCCCTCACTCCCGCCGGGCGCCTCGACGATCTTCAGGCCTGCGGAGGCGAGGACTTCTCCGTCGAACGCCTCGCCCTCCGCAGGAGCTCGTGATGAAGACCCCCAAGGCATCTGGATGAAGACGCCGTTGGGGGCCTCAAGATAATACCCCTGCTCCTTGCTGGCGGAGGGGCCGGTGGCCGGTGCAGCATCTGATGCTCCCGCCGCCTCCGGGCCGGCGGTGCGATCGCCGTCCCCCTCCCCAGCCGCTGCGTCCGCAGCCGGGGCAGTCTCCTGCGCGGCCGGCTCGGCGGCCTCGGCTATCTCCTCGACGACAAGAGCGTCGCCGCCGCCGCCCTGCGCGCCCTCCTCCTCAAGGTTGATAACCTCCGTCTCCATGGGCTCAGGGGGAGGGATATCTAAAAAGGAAGAAGAAGGAAAAGAAGTTCAAGATTCAAACAAATATCCAAAAAGAGGCAAGCCAAGAAGTCAAGTCACAAAGCATACCTTGGCGGACGTCCTCAGCGGCGGGCTCCCTCGCCGGGGAGCTCGGCCTTGGCGGAGTGGCCGCCCTCGCCGGGCTGCTCGCCCTTGGCGGGGTACTCTGCCGTGGCGGAGTACCCGCCCTTGGCGGAGCGCTCTCCCTTGCCGGAGAGTTCTGCCTTGGCGGGGACGGCGGGGCCTGCGGCTCCTCTACGATGGTCTCCGGGCGCTCTTCCCGCTATGGCTCCACCTCTGCACAAAACAAGACAAGAAACATCAAGATATGAAGACAAGACCAAATCCTCGGGCGTACCCCGACGAGCGAAAAGATTAAACCCCAGACTTACTCTGGGGGCTGCGCTGCGGGCTGCGCTGGGGGCTGCTCCTCGGAGCAGCGCTCGGGTCCGGCAGGCTCGGCTCCGGCACACCCCCTGTTGCCGCAGCTGCTGAGTCTTCCGCGACCTCGACCTCGGGCGCCTTGGCCTTCTTCGCCGCGCGATGGGCCAGGGTCCTGAAATCAGAACAATGAACAGAGTCAGCATTAACAAAGAACCAAGACAGAAATCGAGAAGATGTAAGGTCTTGGATCCTTACTCCTGATCCTCCTCGTCGTCCTCGCTCAGGGCAGAGAAATCATACTCCACCGTGGGCGCGTCGGCGCGAGGAGCGGAAGACGAAGACTCCCTCGCGCGCTTGGTGTTCACCGGGGCTGGGGGCTGCGAAGACCCAGCCCCCGTGGTAGCCGGCGCCCGAGGAGCGGGCGGAGCCGCTGCTCCGCTCTGAGAAGACCCTTGCCGGCTCGGCGCCGGCCTGCGAGGCGCCTCCGTCATGGTCCGCGCACGGGCCGCCTCCGCTGTGGCTGGTGCGCCGGACGGCCTTGGCGCGGCTTGGCTCCCTCGGGGAGCTGCCCGGCGAGCTGGCTGTTGCCGGGGCGCCTGCGCCCTCTCCCCCGTCGCCGCCTTGCGGAGACGCTTCGCCGGGGACTGCCTTGGGCTTGCCGGGGGCGGGGAGCTCTCCGACGAGGAGAGGTCGTCGGCGTAGAGCTCCGTGGATCCGCCGGAGTCCTCGGCCTCCTCCTCCTCCTCCTCTTCCCCGGCCGGCTCACTGGGCCCAGCGTCCTGCGCTGCGGCCCCCTTTCCCTTGGCGCCTCCGCCCCTCGCGGCGCCTCTGCTCCCTCCGGCGGTACCCTCCATTACCGCGGCCTCGGCCGCGATCCCGTGGATCCCGGAGTGCCTCAGCGAGGGGACCCCGGCGAGCGCGTCGGGAGGAAGCTTCAGCAACCTGCGGATCTCCGCCTCCTCCGCCTGGGTGGACGCGTCCGCAGCCTCCGCCTCTTCCGGCGAGTATCCGAAAATTCCTGCCGCCGCGGCTGCGGCGGCCTCTTCAGCCCGAGAAGCTATGTAGGCGATCTCCTGGTCGGTGGTGTCCCGCGTGTGCTGCTTGAGGTCGTCCTTGTTCTTCGCCACCTCTGTGAGGTTGTCGTAGAAGTTGAGGACGTCGATGGGCTTCGGAGCGATCCACGTGCGGTCCACGCCGTGCGAGTCACACATGGGCATCATGGCGAGGATCCGATCCCTGACGATGTTGTTGCAGAGCGGCACCACTTCCCGGGGAGTCCTGAACCACTCGGGGTGTGCCGGGTCGTACTTGAAGAGTTCCCGGACCATCCCCCTCAGCTCCAGCGTGGTGAAGTTGAAGTTGAGCCCGGGGCGCAGCCTCATGATGTCTGCCGGGCCGCCATACTCCCAGGCCGGCCTCTTCCGGTCTTGGAGAGGGGCGATGCGCCGGCGGAGGAAATCTGCGCCCACCTCAGCAACTGACAGCTTGGCCATCCGAAGACGAAGAATCCGGACAAGGGCGATATCGAGCTTGATATCGTCCGAGTCCAGCTCACTCCAGTCCCTGCCGCGCACGATGGGCGTTGTGCGCGGCGCGGTGAAGGCTTGCGGCTGGTCTTCGACGATCCAGCACCACTCCGCTCGCCATTCCTCCCACTTGCCGCGGAGCTCCCCCGGCAAGTACGCACCCTTTTTATTCAGACGGAAGACCCAAGAAATTCCTCCGGAGAGGGGGGCATCGGCCTCGGCTCTAGGAGTGAAGAAGTGCCTAAAGAGCGCTACATTGGGGTGGACTCCTATGAAGTTTTCGCACATGTGTGCGAAAACCGCCATGGTGAGGATGGCGTTGGGGGTGAAGTCAAGCAGATGGAGGCCGTATGTGTTCATGATGTCGCAGAAGAAGTTTGAGAAAGGAGGACAGAGACCACAATGAAAGAAGGCAGCAAAAAAGTAGTACCCGCCGGGATAGCTGTCCTTGGCGGCGGCCGGATATGCTCGCGTGCGGGGATGCGCGTCGGTCTCCTTGGCCCAGAACAAGTAATACTTGTTCCAGAGCTCCCGCACGCCGAGCTTCGGCGGAAAGACGAGATGCTGCTTCCGGTACGCGATGAGCTTGGCCGCTTGCTCCGATTTCTCCCGCTTGGACTTCTCCGCCTTCGCCTTGTCGGTCTTTGGGGCCATGGCGGACGCGGCGGAAGGAGGGGAACGAAGAGCTCGGCGGCGGCGGAGATGTGGAGGCAGAGCGCAAGAGAGAATCTTTGGAGGAGGAAGACGATGCAATGAAAGCGCAAGGAGGGGAACCGCGCCCGCTTCCTCTGCTTTTATGGGGGAGTGGGGGGCGTTTCGCCCTTTCCATTAAGAGATCGTGGGCACGTCCCATCCCACGGCGCCGCGATCGACGCGTGCCATTACAGTGGGGTGCGGCGGATACGGAAGTGGATTCGGCGCGCCGCGGGCCGCGGGTGCCCGTGCACTGTTTTGGGCCTGGCCCAACAGCGCTCGGCATCGTGTGTGGCCCAGGCCCGGGGGCTCCTGTCGGTGTACTAAGGTAGGGGTACCTCAGTACCCCAACTTGTGCACGGGCAGTTGCAGCTTCCCGCGGCAGGGTTTACTGCGTGCTCGCCGGAGACCTTCCTGCTCCCTATTAAACCATTCAAAAACAAAGTATACAAGACATAAGACCGAGACCCCGGCAAGAGGAGCTTGCCGGGAAGGCCGTACCAGGCTCAAGACTGCCCCACTAATACAAGACCCTGGCAAGAGGAGCTTGCCAGGAAGACTAGAAGACAACGCCTCGGCGCTATATGCGCCCCGGCAAGGGCCCGGGGAGCGGCAAGCTCCCGGGCCCGGCAAGATCAAGGCCCCGGCAAGGTGCTTGTCGGGAAGGCTGCGCTGTGTGCCCACGCTCCAGCTCATCGGCCCACGCGTCGCCCTGGGGCCTATCCAGGGACGCGTGGCGGATGGCTGTGCAGCCTGGGGTACACGATGGCACTCCACGGTGATGGATCCATCGCCGTGGCAGACGGAGACGCTAAGGCGGGAGCTTTTGGGGTCGACGGCGACGGGCATTAAATGCCCTTGTCCCCCACTGTTAAAGTAGGTATAGACCACTGTTCTGTACTGTAGCTCCACTGTTCCCGCACTATTACAACTACCACCTCTTTTACATTTTTACCCCTTTCTCCTACGTTGACACCTGTCGGTGACCCCTTGCACTATAAAAGGAGGCCCATGCACAACGTGGAGGGGGTTCGGAACCTAGATCACTCTCGCGCTTGGTGTAGCTGCTTCTTCAAGCTCCCGAGCGCTCCAACTCAATACACAACCAAGCAGGAGTAGGGTTTTACGCGTCTACCGCGGCCCGAACCTGGGTAAAACTGCCCGCGTGCTCGCCACGATCTGCTCTTTGTGCTCCCTCCGCCCTCGTACCGCACAGACAAGGGGCTCCGGTCCCATAGGTGTTCGTGGCGGACAGTTTCCCCCGATGCAATGAAAGCGCAAGGAGGGGAACCACGCCCGCTTCCTCTGCTTTTATGGGGGAGTGGGGGGCGTTTCGCCCTTTCCATTAAGAGATCGTGGGCACGTCCCATCCCACGGCGCCGCGATCGACGCGTGCCGTTACAGTGGGGTGCGGCGGATACGGAAGTGGATTCGGCGCGCCGCGGGCCGCGGGTGCCCGTGCACTGTTTTGGGCCTGGCCCAACAGCGCTCGGCACCGTGTGTGGCCCAGGCCCGGGGGCTCCTGTCGGTGTACTAAGGTAGGGGTACCTCAGTACCCCAACTTGTGCACGGGCAGTTGCAGCTTCCCGCGGCAGGGTTTACTGCGTGCTCGCCGGAGACCTTCCTGCTCCCTATTAAACCATTCAAAAACAAAGTATACAAGACATAAGACCGAGACCCCGGCAAGAGGAGCTTGCCGGGAAGGCCGTACCAGGCTCAAGACTGCCCCACTAATACAAGACCCTGGCAAGAGGAGCTTGCCAGGAAGACTAGAAGACAATGCCTCGGCGCTATATGCGCCCCGGCAAGGGCCCGGGGAGCGGCAAGCTCCCGGGCCCGGCAAGATCAAGGCCCCGGCAAGGTGCTTGTCGGGAAGGCTGCGCTGTGTGCCCACGCTCCAGCTCATCGGCCCACGCGTCGCCCTGGGGCCTATCCAGGGACGCGTGGCGGATGGCTGTGCAGCCTGGGGTACACGGTGGCACTCCACGGTGATGGATCCATCGCCGTGGCAGACGGAGACGCTAAGGCGGGAGCTTTTGGGGTCGACGGCGACGGGCATTAAATGCCCTTGTCCCCCACTGTTAAAGTAGGTATAGACCACTGTTCTGTACTGTAGCTCCACTGTTCCCGCACTATTACAACTACCACCTCTTTTACATTTTTACCCCTTTCTCCTACGTTGACACCTGTCGGTGACCCCTTGCACTATAAAAGGAGGCCCATGCACAACGTGGAGGGGGTTCAGAACCTAGATCACTCTCGCGCTTGGTGTAGCTGCTTCTTCAAGCTCCCGAGCGCTCCAACTCAATACACAACCAAGCAGGAGTAGGGTTTTACGCGTCTACCGCGGCCCGAACCTGGGTAAAACTGCCCGCGTGCTCGCCACGATCTGCTCTTTGTGCTCCCTCCGCCCTCGTACCGCACAGACAAGGGGCTCCGGTCCCATAGGTGTTCGTGGCGGACAGTTTCCCCCGACATCTTTGGCGCGAAGAACTCCCTCGCGCGCTTGGTGTTCACCGGGGCTGGGGGCTGCGAAGACCCAGCCCCCGTGGTAGCCGGCGCCCGAGGAGCGGGCGGAGCCGCTGCTCCGCTCCGAGAAGACCCTTGCTGGCTCGGCGCCGGCCTGCGAGGCGCCTCCGTCGTGGTCCGCGCACGGGCCGCCTCCGCTGTGGCTGGTGCGCCGGACGGCCTTGGCGCGGCTTGGCTCCCTCGGGGAGCTGCCCGGCGAGCTGGCTGTTGCCGGGGCGCCTGCGCCCTCTCCCCCGTCGCCGCCTTGCGGAGACGCTTCGCCGGGGACTGCCTTGGGCTTGCCGGGGGCGGGGAGCTCTCCGACGAGGAGAGGTCGTCGGCGTAGAGCTCCGTGGATCCGCCGGAGTCCTCGGCCTCCTCCTCCTCCTCCTCTTCCCCGGCCGGCTCACTGGGCCCAGCGTCCTGCGCTGCGGCCCCCTTTCCCTTGGCGCCTCCGCCCCTCGCGGCGCCTCTGCTCCCTCCGACGGTACCCTCCATTGCCGCGGCCTCGGCCGCGATCCCATGGATCCCGGAGTGCCTCAGCGAGGGGACCCCGGCGAGCGCGTCGGGAGGAAGCTTCAGCAACCTGCGGATCTCCGCCTCCTCCGCCTGGGTGGACGCGTCCGCAGCCTCCGCCTCTTCCGGCGAGTATCCGAAAATTCCTGCCGCCGCGGCTGCGGCGGCCTCTTCAGCCCGAGAAGCTATGTAGGCGATCTCCTGGTCGGTGGTGTCCCGCGTGTGCTGCTTGAGGTCGTCCTTGTTCTTCGCCACCTCTGCGAGGTTGTCGTAGAAGTTGAGGACGTCGATGGGCTTCGGAGCGATCCACGTGCGGTCCACGCCGTGCGAGTCACACATGGGCATCATGGCGAGGATCCGATCCCTGACGATGTTGTTGCAGAGCGGCACCACTTCCCGGGGAGTCCTGAACCACTCGGGGTGTGCCGGGTCGTACTTGAAGAGTTCCCGGACCATTCCCCTCAGCTCCAGCGTGGTGAAGTTGAAGTTGAGCCCGGGGCGCAGCCTCATTATGTCTGCCGGGCCGCCGTACTCCCAGGCCGGCCTCTTCCGGTCTTGGAGAGGGGCGATGCGCCGGCGGAGGAAATCTGCGCCCACCTCAGCAACTGACAGCTTGGCCATCCGAAGACGAAGAATCCGGACAAGGGCGATATCGAGCTTGATATCGTCCGAGTCCAGCTCACTCCAGTCCCTGCCGCGCACGATGGGCGTTGTGCGCGGCGCGGTGAAGGCTTGCGGCTGGTCTTCGACGATCCAGCACCACTCCGCTCGCCATTCCTCCCACTTGCCGCGGAGCTCCCCCGGCAAGTACGCACCCTTTTTATTCAGACGGAAGACCCAAGAAATTCCTCCGGAGAGGGGGGCATCGGCCTCGGCTCTAGGAGTGAAGAAGTGCCTAAAGAGCGCTACATTGGGGTGGACTCCTATGAAGTTTTCGCACATGTGTGCGAAAACCGCCATGGTGAGGATGGCGTTGGGGGTGAAGTCAAGCAGATGGAGGCCGTATGTGTTCATGATGTCGCAGAAGAAGTTTGAGAAAGGAGGACAGAGACCACAATGAAAGAAGGCAGCAAAAAAGTAGTACCCGCCGGGATAGCTGTCATTGGCGGCGGCCGGATATGCTCGCGTGCGGGGATGCGCGTCGGTCTCCTTGGCCCAGAACAAGTAATACTTGTTCCAGAGCTCCCGCACGCCGAGCTTCGGCGGAAAGACGAGATGCTGCTTCCGGTACGCGATGAGCTTGGCCGCTTGCTCCGATTTCTCCCGCTTGGACTTCTCCGCCTTCGCCTTGTCGGTCTTTGGGGCCATGGCGGACGCGGCGGAAGGAGGGGAACGAAGAGCTCGGCGGCGGCGGAGATGTGGAGGCAGAGCGCAAGAGAGAATCTTTGGAGGAGGAAGACGATGCAATGAAAGCGCAAGGAGGGGAACCGCGCCCGCTTCCTCTGCTTTTATGGGGGAGTGGGGGGCGCTTCGCCCTTTCCATTAAGAGATCGTGGGCACGTCCCATCCCACGGCGCCGCGATCGACGCGTGCCGTTATAGTGGGGTGCGGCGGATACGGAAGTGGATTCGGCGCGCCGCGGGCCGCGGGTGCCCGTGCACTGTTTTGGGCCTGGCCCAACAGCGCTCGGCACCGTGTGTGGCCCAGGCCCGGGGGCTCCTGTCGGTGTACTAAGGTAGGGGTACCTCAGTACCCCAACTTGTGCACGGGCAGTTGCAGCTTCCCGCGGCAGGGTTTACTGCGTGCTCGCCGGAGACCTTCCTGCTCCCTATTAAACCATTCAAAAACAAAGTATACAAGACATAAGACCGAGACCCCGGCAAGAGGAGCTTAACGGGAAGGCCGTACCAGGCTCAAGACTGCCCCACTAATACAAGACCCTGGCAAGAGGAGCTTGCCAGGAAGACTAGAAGACAACGCCTCGGCGCTATATGCGCCCCGGCAAGGGCCCGGGGAGCGGCAAGCTCCCGGGCCCGGCAAGATCAAGGCCCCGGCAAGGTGCTTGTCGGGAAGGCTGCGCTGTGTGCCCACGCTCCAGCTCATCGGCCCACGCGTCGCCCTGGGGCCTATCCAGGGACGCGTGGCGGATGGCTGTGCAGCCTGGGGTACACGGTGGCACTCCACGGTGATGGATCCATCGCCGTGGCAGACGGAGACGCTAAGGCGGGAGCTTTTGGGGTCGACGGCGACGGGCATTAAATGCCCTTGTCCCCCACTGTTAAAGTAGGTATAGACCACTGTTCTGTACTGTAGCTCCACTGTTCCCGCACTATTACAACTACCACCTCTTTTACATTTTTACCCCTTTCTCCTACGTTGACACCTGTCGGTGACCCCTTGCACTATAAAAGGAGGCCCATGCACAACGTGGAGGGGGTTCGGAACCTAGATCACTCTCGCGCTTGGTGTAGCTGCTTCTTCAAGCTCCCGAGCGCTCCAACTCAATACACAACCAAGCAGGAGTAGGGTTTTACGCGTCTACCGCGGCCCGAACCTGGGTAAAACTGCCCGCGTGCTCGCCACGATCTGCTCTTTGTGCTCCCTCCGCCCTCGTACCGCACAGACAAGGGGCTCCGGTCCCATAGGTGTTCGTGGCGGACAGTTTCCCCCGACAAAGGGGAAAGCGCCCGTCTGCAACATTAGGAAGGGCACCCTACATCCATGTTCTTCCAAGGGGAAGGAGCCCATTTGCGACAACATGGAGCGCATCTAGGGTCCATGCTCTGCCCACGGGAACGAGCCCATCTGTGACAGGTGAGGAAACCCATGATTTGTTTTGCCATGCCTCTTCACAGGGGGAAACCCATGATTTGTTTTGTTGAGTCCCTTTTGTAGTGTAATGAGAATATGTCCAGTTTTAATTGCTATACCTGGTTGTTTGCAGGATGCCTTGTTTATTTTAGTTGTTCACCATGTGATGCTCTATATGTGCAATTATTTACCGTGTTGTGTATTTCATCAATCCACTTTTAAACATACCAATAGGAATGCATATATTTGCTTGCTGGTAAGCCTGTTATAGCTAACATATGCCTCTTTTAAAGTTTTTTGATTGTTCGGTTGTTTGTAGTTAGCATATGTCCAGTTTCAAATGCTATCTTTGGTTGTTCGTAGTATGCCTTGTTTATTCCAGTTATTCACAATGTGATGTTCTATATGTGCAAGTATGTGTCGGATTTCAGGTTCGGCAAACCCTAGAGAGGTTCGAACTCTGGGGTGCGCACGAAGAACACTCTCTACCCAGCGCGCTCGCCCTATGATTCCATAGCCTAGCTCGATGAACTCAAGGAACAAGAGACACAGGGGTTTATACTTGTTCGGGCCACCTTGCGGTGTAATACCCTACTCCAGTGTGTGTGGTGGATTACCTTGTGGGGCTGAGGATGAACTAGTACAGTGGATGAACAGCCTCAGTAGGTGAGGTGTTCTAGGGCTCGATGAGATGGTGAGGGTGAGGATGATCTGGGTGATCCGCTCCTCGTTGTGGTGGAATGCTCTCTTCTCACTATGGTTGGATCTTCTCGTGGTTAGATCTCTCTCCTCTATCGTGGTGGCTAGGTCCTATTTATAGTGGTCTTGGTCCTCTTCACAAATGTAGGCGGGAAGAGATCCCACAACGGCCAAATTTTAAGGGGAACAACTAGTACAAGCTATCCTGACAAAAGCGGTCTTCACCTGCCAAAGGCTCTGGTGGTGACGCCGTGCCGGGCTCCACGATGACCTCCGTACTACCGTCCTGGTGGTCCTTGGTCTTGTTGCACTAATATGGAAACCTTTGCTTGATTCCTCGGGACTCCGCATCTGCGCCTGCCCCCTTGGCACCAAAGGGGAATCTGGTACACTGTGCCCGCTGGAGCCCGCCTAGCGTTGGTCATCATGGCTCACGTCACATGAACCTCGCGAGGTGCACCTTGCATAGATATCTCTGCTCCCCGGGAGCCAGCCTAAAGAGGTTACCCCCAGGGAGGTCTTGTCGTCGTCTGCCTTGCGAGGCTTGGCCCCTCGCAAGGGTCTTGAGCTATGGTTGCTGAAGCTGGGTCGTACAAGGCCGTCGACGGAGCCACGTCACGGACCGCGGGCAGGTACCCCCGTTCCCAGGACGCCGACAGTAGCCCCCGGGCCTAAGGCGTGCTCGAACTTGGCTTCGAGGCGAAGCCAAGGGGCAAGTGTGTCGCGCCGCGGGCCCCAATCGCCTGCGGCCTTGATCAACGTGTGGCGGCTGATTGGATGCGGGCATCTCCGCTTCCCCATGCTGCCTCGACAACTGCCTGACTTGACGAGACTCTGCTGCATGCATAGAAAAAACCATCCTTACGTGCGATCGTGGAGGCTAGTGGTTGGCCTCCTCCTGGCTATAAATGAGGGGAGGGTGAAGCCTCCGTTGCTCATCTCCTTCTTGTTGCCACCTGCCCTTTCTTGTTCTTCCTCGCCGCATCGGCTTGCCGTGATGCCCATGGCGCCGATAAGGAGATTCTCCGCCGCTGAGAACGGAAAAAACCCCCGCGAGGAGCAGGGACCACTTCTGCCAAAGAAGAGGTTTGGCCGCCCCCGTGACGCCGGCATGAGGCTGGAGGTGACGAGGCCTTGGTACGAGCGGCCTCCTCCCGGCTACCCGTTTCCCTTGTATGCCCAAGCGCAAGGCTTCGGAGGAGAGGATGGCGCCCTACGCCGCTCACATCATGGCCGAGGTGGCCAAGTTGTGGCCGCACGAGCCGCCGGCCCACGAACCCATGCTGAGGGCTCCTCGCGCGAGTTCGTGGTGTGGTTAGCAATGCCACCGCCTTCTTGGATCCGGCTCCCGAGGTTCTTCGCAGAGCTGATGCCAGTGAGGGGTCTTGCTCAGCTGTGGTTGTAACACGCCAGGTGCTGCAGCCAGGCTTCCGAGGAGGAGGTCGAGGTCGTCCCCCCAGCCAGTGTCTTCATGACTCAAGGATGGGGCGAAATCGCCCGCGTGTGTCATCCTAATGGAGACTCCGTCATCCACTTCGAGTTCGACGGCGCCTCCACGTTGTTCTTCAAGGTATTTGACGGGGAAGGCTGCCGCATGGAGTGTTGCCCTAGAGGGAGCCGCCAGGGTGGTGCGGCAGCAGGCGCTGGGCCTGCCCCCGGCCCTGCCGACAACTCCCCCAGCAGCAGCGACGACCCCTAGGAATTGAGTAGCTCTCCCGAGCCTAATGAGTCTCCGGAGATGAGCGACGACAAATATGCTCCATCGAGCTCTCGCCGCGCCCGGAGCGCAATAGCGGCATCAGCCCATCGTCTTCGATGACCTGGGTGGGGTTGGTGTCGGCCTCTCGTGGCCCTCTGTTGATGATGGTGTCGGCGGCCGCGGTTAGGGCCCCTTAAGACCTCCTTTTGTTCCCTGTGAGGAATTAAAACGAACCCCATGGGGTGTGTAAAGAACCTGTAATGCTTTTGCTCTGATGTTTATTATTCTCATTACGAAACCGTGGTTGCAAGTCTTGCTTCGGCACTGTGCCCCCTTTTCGCCCTTATAGTAGCTTTGCGCTCTACGCCGGTGGGTCCCAGTCCCAAGGCAAGCTTCTGCCGTCGCTGGTATGCCAGGTCGCGATGCCGTGGTCAAGGCCAGGAGGTGAGCAGCCCAAGGTCCGGTAAGAGCTCCTGAGGTGCGATGCTCAGGAGGTCCCCCTTGATGTGCAAGCAGCTTCCCGAAGGCTAAAAAGGAAGGCAGCATTGCCGGAGCAAGACCACGGAAATCAAAAATTCATCGTCTCATGGCGTCGCGCTAATTTGACTATGTGACCTATCTTGACGGGCCTGAGGTGGTTCTCCATGCGGTGCGCCTGATCCGTGCTCCAGTGATAGTGTAGCTAGGCTAGGTCAGCACTGGCCTCCCCCTTTTTCGCTCTTCTAAATGCTCTGCGTCCTCGAGTCCCGACCCTTGAGCAAGCTCAGCCGCCGCTGGTATGCCAGGTCGCGACGTCGTGGTCAAGGCCAAGGGGTGAGGGCTGGAGAGTCAGTAGGAGTTCCTGAGGCGCGATGCTCAGGAGCCCCCCTTTAACGCGCAAGCAAATCGCGTGAGAAGGGGATAGCCGGCAGGGCCACCTGTAGCTAGGCTCTGGAGACGGTTAGTTTGATGAAATGACATAGTTCACAATCGTGATTGCTGCCATGCCACTGATCTTTCCGCAAGAAGATGAAGGCACTGAGGATCTGGTGAGGTGACGTGTGTGAGGCGGGCCATGAGTCAGAGCTCGATCTCTTAGATTTGCCAGCGTTGCTGGGACGGACCCGAGCACAAGCGTCGTGCCAGTATGTGTAGCCCCCATTGCGGGATAAGCAGGAGGCCGGACAGCAGGGCGGACGGACACAAAAGGTGGGGTTAGCAGGTGATGATCATAAGGTAACTTATAGGAGGAAACGAGCTAGTTTAGGTAATGCAAGTGCGATACATGCCACAGGGACGAACCCATGCGGCCTAGGGATGATGCAGCCCGAGGGGCGCCCCCAGTAGAGTAAGTTAAAGATGCAAAAGGATACATGTCGCAGGGATAGGCCTGTGCGACTTGGGGATGATGCAGCCCGAGGGGTGCCCCCAACTGAACAAACTGAAACAGAGTCACCTAGCACCGTTGCTGGAGAGATGTTGATGTAGCTGAAGACGCTCACTGCAGATGTCGCTTCTCATGAGTCGCCTGGCTCCGGGACCTCGCGAGGCTCCTGAGGTTCCGAGAGCTCACGAAGAACCATCGCCACCTCCGCTAGGATCTCCTGATGCCTGCCTCGCAAGCCGCCAAGACATCCCGCATGTAGCGCTGGTGCAGGGCTGCTTGGTTCTGCAAGCCGAAGGGCATGCAAACGTAGCTGTGGGGAGGGCCCTCGCACCGGCCCACCTGAGACGAGGGTAGAGTATTCAACCCAAATTTATTGATTCGACACAAGGGAAGCCAAAGAATATTCTCAAGTATTAGCAGTTGAGTTGTCAATTCAACCACACCTGAAAGACTTAATATCTGCAACAAAGTATTTAGTAGAAAAGTAGTATGGAAGTAATGGTAACGGTGGCAAAAGTAACAGTAGCAGTTTTGTATTAATTGTAACAGTAGCAATGGAAAAGTAACTGAGCGAAGATCAATATGTGAGAAGCTCGTAGGCATTGGATCAGTGATGGATAATTATGTCGGATGCGATTCCTCATGCAACGGTTATAATATAGGGTGACACAGAACTAGCTCCAGTTCATCAATGTAATGTAGGCATGTATTCCGAATATAGTCATATGTGCTTATGGAAAGAACTTGCATGACATCTTTGGCCCTACCCACCCATGGCAGCGGGGTCCTATTGGAAACTAAGAGATATTAAGGCCTCCTTTTCATAGAGTACCGGACCAAAGCATTAACACTTAGTGAATACATGAACTCCTCAAACTACGGTCATCACCGGGAGTGGCCTGATTATTGTCACTTTGGGGTTGTCGGATCATAACACATAGTAGGGGACTATTGACTTACAAGATAGGATCAAGAACTCACGTATATTCATGAAAACATAATAGGTTCAGATCTGAAATCATGGCACTCGGGCCCTAGTGACAAGCATTAAGCATGGCAAAGTCATAGCAACATCAATCTTAGAACATAATGGATACTAGGGATCAAACCCTAACAAAACTAACTCAATTTCATTGTAAATATCATCCAACCCATCACCGTCCAACAAGCCTACGATGGAATTACTCACGCACAGCGGTGAGCGTCATGAAATTGGTGATGGAGGAAGGTTGATGATGACGACCGCGACGATCTCCTCTCTCTGGAGCCCCAAACGGACTCCAGATCAGCCCTCCCGAGAGAGATTAGGGCTTGACGGTGGCTCTGTATCGTAAAATGCAATGAATCCTTCGCTGTGATTTTTCTCTCCCCGAAAGTGAATATATGGAGTTGGAGTCAAGGTCGGTGGAGCCTAAGGGGGCCCATGAGACAGGGGGCGCGCCCCCCACCCTCGTGGACAAGGTGTGGCCCCCTGGTCTTGATTCTTTAACCAGTATTTTTTATATATTCCAAAAATATTCTCCGTGGATTTTTCAGGTCATTCCGAGAACTTTTATTTCTGCACAAAAATAACACTATGGCAATTCTGCTGAAAACAGCATTAGTCCAGGTTAGTTCCATTCAAATCGTGCAAGTTAGAGTCCAAAACAAGGGCAAAAGTGTTTGGAAAAGTAGATACGTTGGAGACGTATCAACTCCCCCAAGCTTAAACCTTTGCTTGCCCTCAAGCAATTCAGTTGACAAACTGAAAGTGATAAAGAACAACTTTTACAAACTCTGTTTGCTCTTGTTGTTGCAAATATGTAAAGCCAACATTCAAGTTTTCAGCAAAGTTTATGAACTAACCACATTCACAATAACTTTTAGGTCTCATGTCTACTCATATCAATGGCATAATCAACTAGCGAGCAATAATAATAAATTTCGGATGACAAGCCTTTCTCAAAACAATCATAATATTATTATTATGTAACAAGATGGTATCTCGCTAGCCCTTTCGGAGACCGCAAAACATAAATGTAGAGCACCTCTGAAGATCAAGGTCGGACTAGACATTGTAATTCATGGTAAAAGAGATCCAGTCACAGTCATACTCAATGTAAATTAATAGCAATGCATGCAAATGACAGCGGTTCTCTCCAACTAGTGCTTTTTAATAAAAGGATGATGACTCAACATAAAAGTAAATAGATAGGCCCTTCATAGAGGGGAGCATGGATTTGCAGAGGTGCCGGAGCTCGAGTTTTGAAATAGAGATAAATAATATTTTGAGTGGTATACTTTCATTGTCAACATAACAACCAAGAGATCTCGATATCTTCCATGCGACACACATTATAGGCGGTTCCCAAACAGAATGGTAAAGTTTATACTCCCCCACCACCAACAAGCACACTCCACGGCTGGCCCGAAACAACTGGTACCGTCCATATCAACAACAGTCCTGGGGGAGTTTTGTTTAATTATTTTTGATTTGATTTGAGCTTGGGACTGGGCATCCTGGTTACCGGCCATTTCCTCGTGCATGATGAGCGGAGTACACTCATCGTGAGAATAACCCACCTAGCATGGAAGATATATACATCCCTAGTTGATACATGAGCTGTTCGAGCATACAAAACAGAATTTCAATTGAAGGTTTAGAGTTTGGCACATACAAATTTACTTGGAACGGCAGGTAAATACAGCATATAGGAAGGTATGGTGGACTCATATGGAATAACTTTGGGGTTTATGGAAGTGGATGCACAAGCAGTATTCCCTCTTAGTACAAGTGAAGGATAGAAAGAGACTGGGAAGCGACCAGCTAGAGAGCGACAACAGTCATGAACATGCCTTAAAATTAATCAACAATGACTGCAAGCATGAGTAGGATATAAATCACCATGAACATAAATATCGTGGAGGCTATGTTGATTTGTTTCAACTACATGCGTGGACATGTGCCAAGTCAAACCACTTGAATCGTTCAAAGGAGGATACCACCCTATCATACCACATCACAACCATTTTAATAGCATGTTGGCACGCAGGGTCGACCATTATAAACTACTAGCTAATTAAGCATGGCATGAGCAACTATAATCTCTGATTGACATTGCAAGCATGTTTCATTCATAATAGGCTGAATCGGGAACGATGAACTAATCATATTTACAAAAACAAGATAGGTCGAGTTCATACCAGCTTCTCTCCTCTCAAGCAGTTCATCATATATCATCATTATTGCCTTTCACTCGCACGACCGAACGGTGTGGATAATAGTAATAGTGCACGTGCATTGGACTAAGCTGGAATCTGCAAGCATTTAATACAAGGGAGAAGACAAGGTAATATGGCTCTTGGTTAAATCAACAATAATGCATATGAGAGCCACTCAACATTTTCATCATTGTCTTCTCCTCTTGACCCCCAAAGAAAAGAAATAAAACTATTTACACCGGAAAGCTCCCAACAAGCAAAAGAAGAACGATAAATCTTTTTGGTTTTTCTTTTAATTACTACTACTACAGGCATGGAAAGTAAGCTGGCTAAAAGCTACAACTAATTTTTTTTGTTTTTCTTAAGGTTTTTCTGACACACAAGAAAAAGACTTAGAAAGGAACATAAACTAGCATGGATAGTACAATGAAAAAGTATGAGCACCGACTACTAGAATGAGTGTGTGAACATGAATGTAATGTTGGTGAGAAATATGTACTCCCCAAAGCTTAGGCTTTAGGCCTAAGTTGATCTATGGCCACTGGTGGCCTGGCGGATATCCAAAGTCGTAGTTGGGGTTGTACCGCGATGTAGCGGCTATTGCCTAATGAGCTGCAACTTGGAGACAAGTCGCCTCCATCGTCTCCTCATACTCATTCGCCTCCTCTCTGATTATAACATATCTCCTTTTTACCTGAAAGTCAAAGAAAGTAGGAGCAGGGAGAGCAATATGGACAGTGCGCCGTCTGTCAAAGATTAGTCGGTACTGGCGGAATTGTTCATTCCTCTCAACAAACTGATGGCGAACCATAGCATTATAATCTAGATAAGCAAGAGGCAACTTCATATCATTTTCATGTATGGGTACACGAAGATAATTAGCCACACGAGTTGCATAAATTCCACCAAATAAATCTGCACTTAAAGCGTTAAGGTGCAACCTTCATGAAGTAATAGCCCCCAAGTTATATTGTCTATCACCTAGTACCGCACTCTTGAGGACTCTAAGATCTGGGGCGCACATGTGACAAGCCTCATCTTTACCGGTAATGCGTCTACCAACGAAGAGAGCAAAATAATGTATGGAAGGGAAATGAATGCTCCCTATGGTAGCTTGTGTGATTTCTCTAGATCCCCCCACAGTGATACTAGCGAGAAAGTCTTTATATTCGGATTTGGAAGGTTCACTAATATTACCCCACTGCGGGAGTTTACATGCATCATTAAAATCTTCTAAGTCCATGGTATATGATTTATCATAAAGATCAAATAAGACACTGTGAGAATTGCGTGAAGATGTAAATTTAAACCTTCTCACAAAGGAATCAGTTAGGTAGTGGTATTGTGGGCACTTATCTGACATGAAGTCCTCAAGATCGGCATTACGCACATACGTGTCCAATTCATCCTTAATACCTGCCTGGACCATAAACTCCTCCGACGACCATTCACAAGGCCGCACTTGAGCTTCCCTCGGTGGTTCATCGTCCGTCTCATGTATTACGAGCCTTGGTACTTGCTTCCTTGAGGAACCACCTTGGTAAATTTTCCTCTGAATTTTTCTCTGAAAAATTTCTGAAATTTTTAGTGACTCAAAACAAAAGTGAACCAAACTCAACAAGATTGATAGCAACTACTCCCCACAAGTTCCTAGAGACTATATCATGCATTAGAACAACTTGGGACCACATAAATTTGACATGCAAGCTCAAGAACAGGGTCACCTTAGCAGCAAAAATTTGCAATAAATAAAGCACTAGAACAAAAACTAATTGGACCATTGGTGGAGTCACATACGAAAGAACAATCTCCCCAAACAGTTTTGTGAATGGAGCTTTTAGCAAGGATGTCAGGCCCAAGATGCGATTCTATCCCGATCACGTGACTCATACGTGATTGGGGCACAACCGAATCTCAGGCGCTTAGCAAGATGGATATCATTACATCGTACCATTACATAACTACATGGGGATACAACAATACATACAATTCACATGAATACAACAACACCAATACAAGGCATCGGACTACGAATGCAAACATGAAAAGCACAACGACATCCATCTGCTATCCCAGGCTACCGACCAGGAACCTAGCCCAAGATTGACGAAGCAGAAGAAGAAAGAACTCCAACAAAAAATGTAACATCGCTCTCACGTCAAGTCATCGAAAACCTGCACCTCCAACTGTTGTTGTAGTATCTGTGAGCCATGAGGACTCAGTTATCCCATAACCATGGGTATCAAGACTAGCAAAGCTTAATGGGTAGGAAGAGGTTAAGTGGTGAGGTTGCAGCAACGGCTAAACAATATATGGTGGTTAACTTACGAGTACAAGAATAAGATGAGCATCTACGCAAACGGTCGCAAACTAGTAATGATCGCTAAATATCCTGAACTACCTACGAGTCAAATATAAATCCACCGTGTTCTCTTCTCAAAGTGAAAAGAGACGGTCACGGTTACTCACGCGGTTGTGTGTTTTACTTCGGATCCTCTGTCAAGTTTTCTACAACCGCACATTAACAAATTCCAATCTGCCACATAACCGCGGGCACGGCTTTCAAAAGATCATCACTGTGCAGGGGTGTCCCAACTTAGCCCATCACAAGCTCTCACGATCAGCAGAGATAATAATAATATTACCCCTTATCTTAGGGAAGGCCCGATCAGACTCGGAATTCCCGGTGCACAAGACATTTCGACAATGGTAAAACAAGTCCAGCAAGACCTCCCGGCGTGCCGACACCCTGATAGTAGCCGCGCGTATCTCGTCTCAGGCCACGTCTGGATGAGAAATACGTACAACAACCAAAGACCCCAGATAACTGGGTGGCATCGCAAGTGGCTCTAGTTTGGGACCAACACCATCAGCACTGCCCCCTGTATGTAGAAGAATCCTCGGGTAGCGCTAACTCCCTATGCAATTAATTAATTAATTAAGTTTTTTTTATTATGATGCAAATAAAACCAATGTTGGGCCTTGCTGGAGGAGTTTTATTCAAAGGCGAACTGTCAAGGGGTCCCCATATACCCAACCGTGTTAGGAACGCAAAATCAAGGAACATAACGCCGGTTTATCGGCTCCTAAGGCGACATGAGTGGAACAAAACACCGAGCAAAAGGCCAAGCCTTCCACCCATTGCGAAGTATATAGGTGTGTTAATATATATATAATATATATTGTGATATTCTAACAACAAGTTGCAACATGGAGCAACCTTCATCTTCACCTGCAACTAGCAATGCTATAAGAGGGGCTGAGCAAGCGGGTAACATGGACAAACAACAGTTTTGCTGGGAAGGTATCAAAGGTTAGAGGTTTCATGGCAACAAGGAGAGGGGCTGACAATAAATAGGTAACGTGACATATAGCGACAGCATCGAGACGGCTAGCATGGCAATGATAGTAAAGGTATCCAAGGGGATGGTCATCTTGCCTGAGATCCCGCAAGGAAAAAGAACGAGGCCGATGAAGTAGACAAAGGAAAATCCATGAAGACGAACGAAGTGTAGACGAACGAATCCTCATGATCGCAACAGAAAATGAACTAGCGAGAAGAAGCACACAACAAGGTAAACACACCACTCAAGAACATGACAATATGCTCAAACAAGTATGATGCAAGACAAGTCTATATGATGCAATTCATGGCAAGGGATGAAGCACACAGGAACAACACAAACCAACAAGTTTAAATGAGGCTGGATTCAACATATAACAATTCCGGTAAGTCCTCATATGCACATTTCTAAAATGGTCCAGATCTGAACAAACCTTCAGCTAAAGTGGTTAAATAGCAAGTTAACATGCACCATGATGATCTACTCAAAATTCTAGCCAAGTTTCATATAAAGTTCTTATAATTCAGAGCTACGGCCTAGAAGATATGAGCAAAACAAGACAAGCATGGCAACGATGCAAGATGCATCCAAACAACAAGCAAACACACCCCAAGCATGTAAACAACATGATATTATGCAACTACATGCAAAAACACACAAGTTTCATATAGGACACGCTCAAAACGGAGCAACGGTTTAACACATACACATGGAACAAGATATAACAACAAGGTGTCCAAAATCAGCAACATAGCAACTTTGGAGCAAGGTCTATATATGCTACATCACCCAAACATGATAACAAGAGGCATGGATGTGAAATAGACATGATACTTAACAAGCATGAACTTAGAGCACACCCAAAACCTTGCTGGAACACAATTAAACAAGCATGGCAAGTTGTAATAAATTTATCCAGACTTAGTCAAAATCTGGGAAGGCAAAAACATCATCACGATGCTGCCTTCGGAGGCACAAAACAACAATCATATCAACTCTACTGAGTATATAAATATCATGGACATGTAATAGACATAGCATACATCAAACAACTCCATTGGAACAACTCCATAGGAGGCATGGATCAATAACAACAAGCTTCACCAAATTGATCATGCTGATAACAATCTGACAGGTACATTTATAGCAACTTGAGAGCAAGAAATAAATAAGCTACAGTAGGCTAGATATGCAAACAAGGGCATGAATAGAAAGAGCATAACATGGACAACAAGGCATGAGCATTTGACATACTAAAACATGCATGGATTTGAGTGGGGCATCAAGCAAACATGACATCAGGTTTAACAGTTTCAGACTTAGCAGTTTTTTCAACAAGTGCAAAAATAGCAAAATTATCTTACCATATTTGCAAACTTGTTTAACTCAACACAAAACATATCATGGCAAGTGAGTAAAATTAACAGAAAGTAGACATGATGAAGAACATGTTCATGTGCAAAACTACGTCATAGCATATGTGGCATTAAATGCACAAAAATGACAAAATGCATTATGCTGCAAAAATGACATGATCACAAACTTACTCGAAAACTAAAACTAATGCCACCACTGGTTTCATTGGATTTTTCTATTCCAAAAACATATATAATATGCATATGTTACTATAGAAAAAATGCTCACAAGTGCTATAAGTGAAATATTGCCTAAAAAGGAAATTGACAGAATAGGAAAACTGCCAGATCTGGAACGTCCAGAAATGGACTGGCCCAAACTGGAAAGTGGGCATTTCCAGAAATGGAATATTCGATGGGCTAGAATTAAAAAAACAGGAAGGAGAGGGGCTAGTGTATGGCAGCATGTTAGTGACTCAAATAAATAAATAAAGGGGGGGGGGGGTTATGAACTGCGCCCGCAAGGGATCGAACCCGGGTCGCCTAGGTAAGAGAGAGGGGAGCGAACCGGCTGGGCTATAACAGGGGTTTGGTTTAGAAGGAAATCTGGGCTTGGTGAGGTAATACACAGGCAGGCGAGGTTTCTTCTCCTCTGCGACAAAGAAGACGCCGACGACGCTGGCCAGCAACGACGGCGATGGCGAGGCTCTAGAGGCGGCGGCGGGCGTGCGGGATTAGGAGGAGGGTGCCTCTATGGGGCGCAGGCCTGCATGCACGCACGTGTGGGTGTGAGAGGGCCCGAGCTCGCCGAGCTTGCGACCATGGCGACGAGCACGGCGAGGCTAGGAAGGTAGGGGCGCGTGGGCTGCTGCACGCGGCCTGTGAGTGCCCGTGAGCTGGGGAGTGGGTGAGTGCGTCTAGGAGGAAACCACAGCGGGGGCATGGGATAATGCTAAAACCAAACAACAACACACCAGAAAAAAAAACACTATGCCAGAGCACGGGGAGCGCGGTGATGGCACGGACATCACGATGCGTACATGATGCTTAATACGATGATAAGGAGCAAGGACGAGTGACGGCTCACCTAGTGTCCACGGGACATGAAGATGAGGCCAGGGAGACGACGTAGGAGACGTGGGGAGGCACTGATTCGCGGTGTTCTTTTGAACTGTGAAGGATACATTGGACAACATGAAGAGGACGTCGGAGAGGCCGATCCAGAGGCCGCATCGTCGCGTGCGTCGTGGTAGGAGACGTAGAGGTATTCGACGGACCTCTCCACAGCGGCCGAAGGGTCGGAGGCGCGGATAGGACGCCACCCCGAGCTCGAACTCTTACTGGCTCGGGTCATGGTGGGCAGGGCGATGGCGAGGCGCGTGTCGATTACCTGAGCGGCGGCGAGGGCAAGAGAGGGGTGGAAGTGGACGAGGTGGTCTAAGGCTAGGGTTAGGACATGTTTTATACGCCTCTAGGGCGCCGGACGGCCGTCAAATCAATTGAATGCCGACGTGGCGCGTCTGGATGTTCTGCCGTACAAAGGTCGGGGACAACCCTGTGCGCGCGAGCTAGTTGGGCCGGCTGGGAGGAAGGAGGCCCAAGGGAAAGCTGGCGCTAGGAGGAAGAGGCCCTAAGGGGCGCGACCTGGCAGCTGGGTTGCACTACTTCTTCTTTCTTTCTTTTCTTCGGCCAGAAAATAAAGACAGGAAAGCATAGGAATAATGGAGAGGTGTTTGAGAAATATAAAAATATCCTCATGACTCTGGATTTATTCCCTATTTAATAAAATTGTCCTGGACATTTTTAGAGGTAGAAAAATAAAACAAGTTCGAATTTAGTTCAAACTTGAGTCATTTTTGAACCCAACCAAAACAGCTTCAATTGATACAAATTTTTCAGAGAGGCTAGGGGCATGTTGCAAGATTTATAGGAAGGAGAAGAACATTATTGGAGGACGGTAAAATGGCGCTTGCAAAAAAATAGAAGGAAGAGAAGGAAGGGAGAAGTGATGATGCATAATACGACATTATGAGCACCTCAAGGCATATGCTAGCATGTAAATAACAAGAGGAAATACAACAACACAATGACCATGATGCAACAACATAGTATGAATAAAATGCAATATGACAAAGATGACATGACAATGCAATATAATGGCAAGAGACACAATGCAATGTAAACAAAGATGATCATGAAGCAAGAAGCAAAATATGACAAGGCACTCAACATGGTCATGGCATCAACATAGAGGAATGAAATATGCAAAATGATTATGATTATGCAACAAACAAAATACACACACAGCAACAACAACAAAAATAAATGGAAGGCAACTGGATCACCGGTTCTGAGGTGTCACAACACTCCCCTACTAACAAGAGATCTCGTCCCGAGATCTTAGGAACGAGACGGGAGAGGAAAAGGAAGAACAAGGTGAAACCAAAGAATGTTGAGAGGTTGAGCCACTGGAAAGGAAGAATACAACGGAGATGAACAAGACTGAGAAGCTCCGTTACAAAAGAGGAACAAGGAACACATGAGAACTTTGATGGTAGAAAGACGTGAAACAAGAGCTGAATGAATAGAATGAATTCAAAACCACTCCGGCTAAAAGAGATAGAAAAGGAATTTGGGCAACACTCCGGTTGAGCATTGAAGGAATAGGACACCAACTTGAGATGATGGAGTAATACTTGACGAGACGAAACAACACAAATTCCTCCGGATCACATTAAGAATGAGAAGAAAGGAGGTAGAACAACATCTTCTAGCGCAAAAGAATTTGAAAGCATCCTTGCGAAGAAGGGACGAACGAAGTTGTTGGAAAATCAACAACGAAAAGAATTAACTTGTTGTGGACTTATAGAAATCATCCCAAAAGTTGAGGTGAATTATGCCACAAACAAAAGAATGAATGGATGAGATGAAGGAAGAAATGCAAAACTCCACTGAAAATAATACGGAGAATTAATACCACTCGAGAGGCAAAAGAATAATGCTTGAGCTGCTCCACAAGAATTATTGAACACTTGAAGAACGAATTAACTCATGATGAGCCACCATGAAGAACTACGGTAACAAAAGGACGATGAAATAGAAATACAGATGAAAAGAATATGATTAAAGCCTTGCGATGATTTAGATGGAGGTTCTGATGAGATGACCGAGAAAAACTTTGAACTTCGGAAAAGAAAAGATGTGAACACTTGGGACTAGAATTTATTCAACATGAACAAACTCCGAAGGAAGGGATTAAATCAACTTGATGAAAAAGAATAAGAATTATGTTATGCTTATCCTTCATCAATTAAATTGACTAGAAACAATGGATTTGCATACTACTTATTCATGTTAAAATTGGTTAAGGAGGGATATAGCACAAACTTGAGAAATCCTTCATGAACCACCGGTAGGATTGGAAAGAACAAATGAATTGATATGATAAGAACGGAAGAGAAAATCTTGAATGAACCACCGTAAGAATTGAAGCCGAGTGAAGAAAAGGAGCGAACCACCGGGAAGAATTAAAATCAAGTGATGAAAGAGAACAAACCACCGTGAAGAATTGAAATTGAGTGAATACAAGAGAATGAATCGCCAGGAAGAATAAAGCACATGGGGAATTTAGATACAATAGAACGAAGAGATTGCGAACTGATTAAAGAATACTTGAACGAAGCACCGGGCGAATGTGAGACGAACGAAGAGGCATCAATGAAGAATATTTGGAGGACGAAGTTGAAAACTAAGAACGAAGAAATCTTCTGAAATTTTGGCCTTCGGAGGAACACAAAGAAAAGAATTCATGAAATACTCCGGAAGAAGAAAGGTTGAACCAACGATGAAAAGAATGTGAGAACGACCTTGGAGAAGGCACATGACGGATGGAATCCATACTTACGTCACACTTGAAAAGAATTTCGAAATACTCCGGGAAATTAGAAGAGTCAGGTAAGATCCTAGGAAAAGACATGTGGGTTATGAGCCTACCGAAGAGAAACACCGTTGAAAAGGATTGAAAAGGAGATGATGCGTCGGGACGATTAAAAGACTAAAAGGAGGTGACAACCTTGAATTAATTGGAATGCAGACGCATCTCTTGAGATGTCTTCGGGACTTCGGACTAATTAATTAGCGAGAGGTGAACGAGCAAGGGGAATAACATTTGAGTAGAGGGAAAGAATATGAAGAACACCGAATACTTGAATTGAAAACCACCAGAAAAGGAAGAAAGATGAAGAATGTCGAACGAGAGGAGAATTCACCAGTTGAAATAATTAATTTAAGGAATACAAAGACTTCACACGAGTAGGATGTATACTTGATTAGGACTCCAGCCCGAGAAGAAAAAAAGGGGGGGCGGGTGGGAAAAAAGAAGGACAACTTCGGAAGGGGGAACAACATCGGTTGGAAAGAACCGAGGATTGAAGCAAAAGACGAGGAGGGTCAACGACTCGACGAGAGATGCACCAGATGAGAAGGACTGGCAACGCAACGAACGAAAACTAACCATGTGATCCTAAAAAAGTTGAAGGGGAAGAGGAGTAATTCAAAACACCTACGTCAAGATTCCTCACCAGAGCGACGAAGGGGCTGAGGAGTAAAAAGAATTCCTACTCTTCGATATAACTAGACTCCAAAATAGTTTTCTGCCTAGACTCAACAACGGCCAAGCTACGATCAATCAAGGGAGCTCCTATGGTTGATCGAGGCTCTGATACCAACTTGTCAGGCCCAAGATGCGATTCTATCCCGATCACGTGACTCATACGTGATTGGGGCACAACCGCATCTCAGGCGCTTAGCAAGATGGATATCATTACATCGTACATTTACATAAATACATGGGATACAACAATACATACAATTCACATGAATACAACAACATCAATACAAGGCATCCGACTATGGATGCAAACATGAAAAGCACAACGACATCCATCTACTATCCCAGGCTGCCGACCAGGAACCTAGCCCAAGACTGACGAAGCATAAGAAGAAAGAACTCCAACAAAAAAGGTAACATCGCCCTCACGTCAAGTCATCGAAAACCTGCACCTGCAACTGTTGTTGTAGTATCTGTGAGCCACGAGGACTTAGCAATCCCATAACCATGGGTATCAAGACTAGCAAAGCTTAATGGGTAGGAAGAGGTTAAGTGGTGAGGTTGCAGCAGCGGCTAAGCAATATATGGTGGCTAACTTATGTGTACAAGAATAAGATGAGCATCTACGCAAACAGTCGCAAACTAGTAATGATCGCTAAAGATCCTGAACTACCTACGAGTCAAACATGACCCCACTGTGTTCTCTTCTCAAAGTGAAAAGAGACGGTCATGGTTACTCACGCGGTTGTGTGTTTTACTTCGGATCCTCTGTCAAGTTTTCTACAACCGGACATTAACAAATTACAATCTGCCACATAACCGCGGGCACGGTTTTTGAAAGATCATAACCCTGCAGGGGTATCCCAACTTAGCCCATCACAAGCTCTCACAATCAGCTGAGATAATAATAATATTACCCCTTATCTTAGGGAAGGCCCGACCAGACTCGGAATTCCCGGTGCACAAGACATTTCGACAATGGTAAAACAAGTCCAGCAAGACCTCCCGGCGTGCCGACACCCTGATAGTAGCCACGCGTATCTCGTCTCAGGCCACGTCCGGATGAGCAATACGTACGGCAACCGAAGACCCCAGATAACTGGGTGGCACCGCAAGTGGCTCTAGTTTGGGACCAACACCATCAGCACTGGCCCCCTATATGTAGAAGAATCCTTGGGTAGCGCTAACTCCCTATGCAATTAATTAATTAATTAAGTTTTTTTATTATGTTGCAAATAAAACCAACGTTGGGCATTGCTGGAGGAGTTTTATTCAAAGGCGAATTGTTAAGGGGTCCCCATATACTCAACCGTGTTAGGAACGCAAAATCAAGGAACATAACGCCGGTTTATCGGCTCCTAAGGCGGCATGAGTGGAACAAAACACCGAGAAAAAGGCCGAGCCTTCCACCCATTGACAAGTATATATGTGTGTTACTATATATAAGATATATTGTGATATTCCAACAATAAGTTGCAACATGGAGCAACCTTCATCTTCACCTGCAACTAGCAACGCTATAAGAGGGGCTGAGCAATCGGGTAACATGGCCAAACTACGGTTTTGCTGGGAAGGTGTCAAAGTTTAAAGGTTTCATGGCAACAAGGAGAGGGGCTGACAATAAATAGGTAACATGACATATAGCGACAAGATCGAGACAGCTAGCATGGCAATGATAGTTAAGGTATCCAAGGGGATGGTCATCTTTCCTGAGATCCCGCAAGGAAGAAGAACGAGGTCGATGAAGTAGACAAAGAAGAATCCACGAAGATGAACCAAGTGTAGACGAACGAATCCTCACGATCGCAACGAAAAATGAACTAGCGAGAAGAAGCACACAACAAGGTAAACACACCACTCAAGAACATGACAATATGCTCAAACAGGTATGATGCAAGACAAGTCTATATGGTGCAATTTATGGCAAGGGATGAAGCACACAAGAACAACACAAACCAACAAGTATAAATGAGGCCGGATTCAACATATAACAATTCCGGTAAGTCCTCATATGCACATTTCTAAAATGGTCCAGATCTGAACAAACCTTCAGTTAAAGTGGTTAAACAGCAAGTTAACATGCACCATGATGATCTACTCGAAATTCTAGTCAATGTTCATATAAAGTTCTTTTAATTCGGAGCTACGGCCTAGAAGATATGAGCAAAACAAGACAAGCATGGCAACGATGCAATATGCATCCAAACAACAAGAAAACACACTCCAAGCATGTAAACAACATTATATTATGCAACTACATGCAAAAACATACAAGTTTCGTATAGGACACGCTCAAAACGGAGCAACGGTTCAACACATACACATGGAATAAGATATAACAATGAGCTATCCAAAATCAGCAACATAGCAACTTTTGAGCAAGGTATATATATGCTACAGCATCCAAACATGATAACAAGAGGCATGGATGTGAAATAGACATGATACTTAACAAGCATGAACTTAGAGCACACCCAAAAACTAGCTGGAACACAATTAAACAAGCATGGCAAGTTGCAATAAATTTATCCAGACTTAGTCAAAATCTGGGAAGGCAAAAACATCATCACAATGCTGCCTTCGGAGGCACAAAACAACAATCATATCAACTCTACTAAGTATATAACGATCATGGACATGAAATAGACATATCATACATCAAACAACTCCATTGGAACAACTCCATAGGAGGCATGGATTTATAACAACAAGCTTCACCAAATTGATCATGCTGATAACAATCTGACAGGTACATTTATAGCAACTTGAGAGCAAGAAATAAATAAGCTACAGCAGGCTATATATGCAAACAAGGACATGAATGGAAAGAGCATAACATGGACAACAAGGCATGATCATTTGACATACTAAAACATGCATGGATTTGAGTGGGGCATCAAGCAAACATGGCATCAGGTTTAACAGTTTCAGACTTAGCAGTTTTTTCAACAAGTGCAAAAACAGCAACATTATCTTACCATGTTTGCAAACTTGTTTAACTCAACACAAAACATATCATGGCAAGTGAGTAAAATTAACAGAAAGTAGGCATGATGAATAACATGTTCATGTGCAAAACTACCTCATAGCATATGTGGCATTAAATGTACAAAAATGACAAAATGCAATATGCTGCAAAAATGACATGATCACAAACTTACTCAAAAAATAAAACTAATGCCACCACTGGTTTCATTGGATTTTTCTAGTCCAAAAACATATATAATATGCATATGTTACTGTAGAAAAAATGCTCACAAGTGCTATAAGTGAAATATTGCCTAAAAAGGAAATTGACAGAATAGGGAAACTGCCAGATCTGGAACATCCAGAAATGGACTCACCTGAACTGGAAAGTGGGCATTTTAGAGAAATGGAATATTCGCTGGGCTAGAATTAAAAAAAGGATGGAGAGGGGCTAGTGTATGGCAGGTGGGGGCAGCATGTCAGTGACTCAACTAAATAAAAAAGGGGGGTTTGAACGAGGGGAGCGAACCGGCTGGGCTATAACAGGGGGTTGGTTTAGAAGGAACTCTGGGATTGGTGAGGTAATACAGAGGCGGGCGAGGTTTCTTCTCCTCTGCGACAGAGAAGATGCCGATGACGCTGGCCAGCAACGGCGGCGATGGCGAGGCTCTAGAGGCGGGGTCGGGCGTGCGGGATTAGGAGGAGGGTGCCTCTATGGGGCGGAGGCCTGCATGCACTCACGTGTGGGTGTGAGAGGGCCCGAGCTCGCCGAGCTTGCGACCATGGCGACGAGCACGGCGAGGCTAGGAAGGAAGGGACGCGTGGGCTACTGCACGTGGCGTGCGTGTGCGCGTGAGCTGGGGAGTGGGTGAGTGCGTCTAGGAGGAAACCACAGCGGGGGCATGGGATGATGCTGAAACAAAACAACAACACACCAGAAAAAAACACTATGCCAGAGCACGGGGAGCGCGGCGATGGCACGGACATCACGATACATACAGGATGCTTAATACAATGATAAGGAGCAGGTACGAGTGACGGCTCACCTAGTGTCCACGGGACATGAAGATGAGGCCGGGGAGACGACGTAGGAGACGTGGGGAGGCGCTGATTCGCGGTGTTCTTGTGAATCGTGAAGGTGACAGTGGACAACATGAAGAGGACGTCGGAGAGGCCAATCCAGAGGCCGCAGTGTTGCGTGCGTCGTGGTAGGAGACGTAGAGGTATTCAACGGACCTCTCCACAGTGGCCGAAGGGTCGGAGGCCCGGATAGGACGCCACCCCGAGCTCGAACTCTTGCTCGCTCGGGTCATGGAGGGCAGGGAGATGGCGAGGCGCGTGTCGCGTACCTGAGCGGCGGCATGGGCAAGAGAGGGGTAGAGGTGGACGAGGTGGTCCAGGGCTAGGGTTAGGACATGTTTTATAGGCCTCTAGGGCGCCGGACGGCCGTCAAATAAACCGAATGCCGACATGGCGCGTCTGGATGTTCTGCCATACAAAGGTCGGGGACGACCCTGCGCGTGCGAGCTAGTTGGGCCGGCTGGGAGGAAGGAGGCCCAAGGGAAAGCTGGCGCTAGGAGGAAGAGGCCCAAAGGGGCGCGACCTGGCAGCTGGGCTACACTGCTTCTTCTTTCTTTCTTTTCTTCAGCCAGAAAATAAAGACAGGAAACCATAGGAATAATGGAGAGGTGTTTGAGAAATATAAAAATATCCTCATGACTCTGGATTTATTCCCTATTTAATAAAATTGTCCTGGACATTTTTAAAGGTAGAAAAATAAAACAATTTTGAATTTAGTTCAAACTTGAGTCATTTTTGAACCCAACCAAAACAGCTTCAATTGATACGAATTTTTCAGAGAAGCTAGGGGCATGTCGCAAGATTTATAGGAAGAAGAAGAACATTATTGGAGGACGGTAAAATGGCACTTACAAAAAAATGGAAGGAAGAAGAAGGAAGGGAGAAGTGATGATGCATAATACAACATTATGAGCACCTCAAGGCATATGTTGAGCATGTAAATGACAAGAGGAAATACAACAACACAATTACCATGATGCAACAACATAGTATGAATAAAATGCAATATGACAAAGATGACATGACAATGCAATATAATGGCAAGAGGCACAATGCAATGTAAACAAAGATGGTCATGAAGCAAGAAGCAAAATATGACAAGGCACTCAACATGGTCATGGCATCAACATAGAGGAATGAAATATGAAAAATGATTATGATTATGCAACAAACAAAATACACACACAGCAACAACAACAAAAATAAATGGAAGGCAACTGGTTCACCGGTTCCGGGGTGTCACAAAGGAGATCGAAAATGGCAGCAAGATGAGCTAGAACATGGGTTTGAGCTGTGGGAGGATTTTTCTGGAGGAAGATGAAGTGTGTGGGTGCTGGAGTAAGTGGGGGGCACGTGGGGCCCATGAGGCAGGGAGTGCGCCCAAGGGGGTGGGTGTGCCCTGTACCCTCGTCGCCAGGTGGTGGCTCCCCCTGATGTGTTCTCAGTGCCAGATACTCTTAAATATTCTACAAAAAATCATACATTTTCGAGACATTTGGAGAACTTTTATTTTCGGGGTATGTTTATTGCAAGGATAATTCAGAAAACAGACAAAAAAAAACTATTTTTGCTTTATTTAATCTAAATAACAGAAAGTAACAAGAGGGTACAGAGAGTTGTGCTTTCTAACTTCGTCCATCTCATGCTCATCAAAAGGAATCCACTAACAAGGTTGATCAAGTCTTGTTAACAAACTCTTTTCGAATAACATGAAACTGAAGAATTTTTGAATAACACTAGGTTACCTCAACGGGGATATGCATGTCCCCAACAAGAAGAATATCATATTTCTTATTGACCGTAGGAAGAGGAAATTCAAAACCTCCAATAATAATCGTTGAAAGTTTTCCAATAGAATTTATACTGTGGACTTGAGGTTGTTTCCTCGGAAAGTGTACCGTATGCTCATTACCATTAACATGAAAAGTGAAATTTTCTTTGTTGCAATCAATAACAGCCCCTGCAGTATTCAAAAAGGGTCTACCAAGGATAATCGACATACTATCATCCTTGGGAATATCAAGAATAACAAAGCCCGTTAAAATAGTAACGTTTGCAACCACAACAGGCACATCCTCACAAATACCGACATGTATAGCAGTTGAATTATCGGCCATTTGCAAAGATATTTCAGTAGGTGTCAACTTATTCAAATCAAGTCTACGATATAAAGAGAGAGGCATAACACTAACACCGGCTCCAAGATCACATAAAGCAGTTTTAACATAGTTTCCTTTAATGGAGCATGGTATAGTTGGTACTCCCGGGTCTCCTAGTTTCTTTGGTATTACACCTTTAAAAGTGTAATTGGCAAGCATGGTGGAAATTTCAACTTCCAGTGTCTTTCTTTTATTGGTCACAATATCTTTCATATACTTAACATAAGGATTTGTTTTAAGCATATCAGTCAAACGCATACGCAAAAAGATAGGTCTAATCATTTCAGCAAAGCGCTCAAAATCCTCATCATCCTTTTTCTTGGATGGTTTAGGAGGAAAAGGCATGGGTTTCTAAACCCATGGTTCTCTTTCTTTACTATGCTTCCTAGCAATGAAATCTCTTTCATCATAACGTTGTTTCTTTGATTGTGAGTTATCAAGATTAACATCAGGTTCAATCACTATATCATCGTTATTGCTAGGTTGAGCATCAACATGAACATCATTATTATCATTTTCACTAGGTTCATGTTCATTACCAGATTGTGTTTCAGCATCAAAAATAGAAATATCATTGGGATTATCAGGTGTGTCAACAACAGGTTCACTAGAAGCATGCAAAGTCCTATAATTTTTGTTTTTCTTCTTCTTGGAAGGACTGGGTGCATCAACATTAGTTCTTTGAGAATCTTGCTCAATTCTCTTAGGGTGACCCTTAGGATACAAAGGTTCCTGAGTCATTCTACCCCCTCTAGTCATAACTCTAACAACATTATCATCTTTCTTATTATTTAATTCATTGAGCAAATCATTTTGTGCTTTAAGTACTTGTTCTACCTGAGTGGTAACCATAGAAGCATGTTTACTAATGAGTCTAAGTTCACCCTTAACTCTAGACATATAATCACTCAAGTGTTCAACCATATAAGCATTACGTTTCAATTATCTACCAACATAAGCATCAAAGTTTTCTTGTTTAACAATAAATTGTCAAACTCATCTAAGCATTGGCTAGCAGACTTATTACGAGGAATATCACCTTCATCAAATCTATAGAGAGAATTTAACTTTACTACCTGTGTCGGGTTATCAAGACCATGTATTTCTTTACTTGGTGGTAAATTCTTAACATCTTCAGCTTTAATTCCTTTTTCTTTCATAGATTTCTTTGCCACTTGCATATCTTCAGGACTGAGAAATAGAATACCCCTTTTCTTCGGAGTTGGCTTAGGAGTTGGTTCAGGAAGTGTCCAATTATTTTCATTGCTCAACATATTATTTAATAGAAATTCAGCTTGATCAACAGTTCTTTCCCTAAAAAAAGAACCAACACAACTATCCAGGCGGTCTCTGGAAGCATCAATTAGTCCATTATAAAAGATATGAAGTATTTCATTTTTCTTAAGAGGATGATCAGGAAAAGCATTAAGTAATTGGAGAAGCCTCCCCCAAGCTTGTGGGAGACTCTCTTCTTCAATTTGCACAAAATTATATATTTCCCTTAAGGGAGCTTGTTTCTTATGAGCGGGATAATATTTAATAGAGAAGTAATAAATCATATATTGGGGACTATGCACACAACCAGGATCAAGATAATTAAACCATGTTTTAGCATCACCCTCTAATGAGAACGGAAATAACTTAAGGATATAGTAGTAACGAATTTTTTCCTCATTGGTGAATAGGGTGGCTATATCATTCAGTTTAGTAAGATGTGCCACAACAGTTTCAGATTCGTAGCCATGGAAAGGATTAGATTCAACCAAAGTAATTAACTCAGGATCGACAAAGAAATCATAATCCTTATCAGAAATACCGATAGGTGAAATAGCAAAAGCAGGGTCATATTTCATTCTAGCATTCAAAGACTTTTCTTTCAACTTAGCTAACAGTTTCTTAAGATCATATCTATCTTTGCAAGCTAAATGATCTCTAGCAGTTTCTTCATCCTTAACATAACCCTCAAGCACAACAGGCGATTCATATCTAGGGGTAGAATCTTCATCATCACTTTCATCAATATTATCAGTTTCAATAATTTCATTCTCTCTAGCCCTAGCAAGTTGTTCATCAAGAAATTCACCTAGTGGCACAGTATTATCAAACATAGAAGTAGTTTCATAATAAGTATCATGCATAGCAGAAGTGGCACCGTCAAGAACATGCGACATATAAGATTCAATAGCAGGTGTAGGTGTCACAAATTTACTCATAACAGAAGGTAAATCAAGTGCAAAGCTAGATGGCAGTTCCTTACCTCCCTCATATTTGAGAGATATTGTTGCAGAAAATCAAAAAATTTCCTACGCATCACCAAGATCTATCTATGGAGATTACTAGCAACAAGAGGGGAGTGCATCTTCATACCTTTGAAGATCGCGATGCGAAAGCATTGCAAGAACACGGTTGGTGGAGTCGTACACGAAGCGATTCAAATCGCGGTCGAATCCGATCTAAGCGCCGAACAACGGCGCCTCCGCGTTCAACACACGTGCAACCCGGTGACGTCTCCCGCGCCTTGATCCAGCAAGGGGAGAGGGAGATGTTGGGGAAGACTTTGTCCAGCAGCAGCACGAGGGCCTGGTGGTGGTGGAGGAGCGTGGCACTCCAGCAGGGCTTCGCCAAGAACTACGAGAGACGAGGAGGGAGAGGGGTAGGGCTGCGCCAAGAGAAGAGGAGACTCGTGCGTCTGGCAGCCCCGAAACCCCCACTATATATATGGGGGGGAGGGGTTGCGCCCCCATCTAGGGTTCCCCCCTAGGGGTGGTGGCAGCCCCAGATCCCATCTGGGGGGCGGCCAGGAGGGGGAGGGAGGGGGCGCCCCTAGGGTGGGCCTTAAGACCCATCTGCACCTAGGGTTTGCCCCCTGTCCTCTCCCTTGTGCCCTGGGCCTTGGTGGGGGGCGCACGAGCCCATTTAGGGGCTGGTCCCTTCCCACACTTGGCCCACGCAAGCCTCTGGGGCTGGTGGCCCTTCTCAGTAGACCCACGGAACCCTTCCGGTGGTCCCGATAACGCCCTGAACACTTCCGGTGACCAAAACGAGACTTCCCATACATAAATCTTTACCTCCGGACCATTCCAGAACTCCTCGTGACATTTGGGATCTCATCCGGGACTCCGACCAACATTCGGTAACCACATACTACATTCCCTATAACCCTAGCGTCATCGAACCTTAACTGTGTAGACCCTACGGGTTCGGGAACCATGCAGTCATGACCGAGACATATGTCCGGCCAATAACCAACAGCAGGATTTGGATACCCATGTTGGCTCCCACATGTTCCACAATGATCTCATCGGATGAACCACGATGTCAAGGATTCAATCAATCCCGTATACGATTCCCTTTGTCTAGCGGTATAGTACTTGCCCGAGATTCGATCGTCGGTATACAGATACCTTATTCAATCTCGTTACGGCAAGTCTCTTTACACGTTCCGTAACACATAATCCCGTGACGAACCCCTTAGTCACATTGAGCTCATTACGATGATGTATTACCGAGTGGGCCCAGAGATACCTCTCCGTCATACGGAGTGACAAATCCCAGTCTCGGTTCGTGCCAACCCAACATATGCTTTCGGAGATACCCATAGTGTACCTTTATAGACACCCAGTTACGTTGTGACGTTTGGCACACCCAAAGTATTCCTACGGTATCCGGGAGTTGCACAGCCTCATGGTCTAAGGAAGAGATACTTGACATTGGAAAAGCTTTAGCATACGAACTACACGATCTTGTGCTAGGCTAAGAATTGGGTCTTGTCCATCACATCATTCTCCTAATGATGTGATCCCGTTATCAGTGACATCCAATGTCCATGGTTAGGAAACCGTAACCATCTATTGATCAACGAGCTAGTCAACTAGAGAATTACTAGGGACACATTGTGGTCTATGTATTCACACATGCATTACTGTTTCCGGATAATACAATTAAAGCACGAACAATAGACAATTATCATGAACAAGGACATATAATAATAACCACTTTATTATTGCCTCTAGGGCATATTTCCAACAGTCTCCCACTTGCACTAGAGTCAATAATCTAGTTACATTGTGATGAATGAACACCCATAGAGTTCTGGTGTTGATCATGTTTTGCTCGTGGAAGAGGTTTAGTCAACGGATCCGCGACATTCAGATCCGTATGCACTTTACAAATATCTATGTCTCCATCTTGAATATAATTTCGGATGGAGTTGAAACGGCGCTTGATGTGCTTGGTCTTCTGGTGAAACTTGGGCTCCTTGGCAATGGCAACAGCTCCAGTGTTGTCACAGAAGAGAGTCATCGGGCCCGATGCGCTTGGAATAACTCCTAGGTCGGTGATGAACTCCTTCATCCAGACTCCTTCCTGTGCTGCTTCGGAAGCAGCTATGTACTCCGCTTCACATGTAGATGCCGCCACAACGCTTTGCTTGCAACTGCACCAGCTGACTGCCCCACCATTCAAAATATATACATATCCGGTTTGTGACTTGGAGTCATCCAGATCTGTGTCGAAGCTAGCATCGACATAACCCTTTACGACGAGCTCTTCGTCACCTCCATAAACGAGAAACATATCCTTAGTCCTTTTCAGGTACTTCAGGATGTTCTTGACCGTTGTCTAGTGCTCCATACTGGGATCACTTTGGTACCTCCCCACCAAACTTATGGCAAGGGTCACATCAGGTCTGGTACACAGCATGGCATACATAATAGAACCTATGGCTGAGGCATAGGGGATGACACTCATCTTTTCTCTGTCTTCTGCCGAGGTCGGGCATTGAGCTATGCTCAATCTCATACCTTGCAATACAGGCAAGAACCCTTTCTTGGACTGATCCATATTGAACTTATTCAATATCTTGTCAAGGTATGTGCTTTGTGATAGACCAATGAGGTGTCTTGATCTATCTCTATAGATCTTGATGCCTAATATGTAAGCAGCTTCTCCAAGGTCCTTCATTGAAAAACATTTATTCAAGTAGGCCTTTATGCTTTCCAATAATTCTACATCATTTCCCATCAGCATTATGTCATCCACATATAATATGAGAAATGCTACAGAGCTCCCACTCACTTTCTTATAAATACAGGCTTCTCCCCAAGTCTGTATAAACCCAAACGCTTTGATCACCTCATCAAAGCGAATGTTCCAACTCCGAGATGCTTGCACCAGCCCATAGATGGAGCGCTGGAGCTTGCATACCTTGTTAGCATTCTTAGGATCGACAAAACCTTCCTGCTGCATCATATACAGTTCTTCCTTAAGGAAGCCGTTAAGGAATGCCGTTTTGACGTCCATTTGCCATATCTCATAATCATAGAATGCGGCAATTGCTAACATGATTCAGACGGACTTGAGCATCGCTACGGGAGAGAAAGTCTCGTCGTAGTCAATTCCTTGAACTTGTCGATAACCTTTAGCGACAAGCCGAGCCTTATAGATGGTCACATTACCATCCACTTCAGTCTTCCTATTAAAGATCCATTTATTTTCTATGGTTTGCCGATCATTGAGCAAGTCAACCAAAGTCCATATTTTGTTATCATACATGGATCTTATCACGGATTTCATGGCTTTCAAGCCATTTGTTGGAATCCGGGACCGCCATCGCTTCTTCATAGTTCGAAGGTTCACCGTTGTCTAACAACATGATTTCCAGGACAGGGTTGCCGTACCACTCTGGTGCGAAACGTGTCCTTGTGGACCTACGAAGTACAGCAGTAACTTGATCCGAAGCTTCATGATCATTATCATTAACTTCCTCTCTTATCGGTGCAGGCACCACAGAAACATCTTCCTGTGATGTGCTACTTTCCGGTTTGGAAGGGGTGACAATCACCTCATCAAGTTCAACTTTCCTCCCACTTACTTCTTTCGAGAGAGACTCTTTCTCCATAAAGGATCCATTCTTGGCAACAAAGATCTTGCCTTCGGATATGAGGTAGAAGGTATACCCAATAGTTTCCTTAGGGTATCCTATGAAGACGCATTTTTCCGATTTGGGTTCGAGCTTTTCAGGTTGAAGTTTCTAGACATAAGGATCGCATCACCAAACTTTCAGAAACGACAACTTAGGTTTCTTCCCAAACCATAGTTCATACGGTGTAGTCTCAACGGATTTAGACGGTGCCCTATTTAAAGTGAATGCAGCAGTCTCTAAAGCATAACCCTAGAATGATAGCGGTAAGTCGGTAAGAGACATCATAGATCGCACCATGTCCAACAGAGTACGATTACGATGTTCGGATACACAATTACGTTGAGGTGTTCCAGGCGGCGTCAATTGTGAAACAATTCCACATTTCCTTAGGTGCGTGCCAAATTCATGACTTCAAATTCTCCTCTACGATCTGATCGTAAGAACTTTATTTTTCTGTCACGTTGATTCTCAACCTCATTCTGAAATTCCTTGAACTTTTCAAAGATCTCGGATTTGTGCTTCATCAAGTAGACATACCCATATCTACTTAAGTCATCAGTGAGGGTGAGAACATAACAATAGCCACCGCAAGCTTCAACACTCATTGGACCGCACACATCGGTATGTATGATTTCAAACAAGTTGGTTGCTCGCTCCATTGTTCTGGAGAACGGAGTCTTGGTCATCTTGCCCAAGAGGCATGGTTCGCACGTGTCAAATGATTCATAATCAAGAGACTCCAAAAGTCCATCTGCATGGAGCTTCTTCATACGTTTGACACCAATATGACCGAGGCGGCAGTGCCACAAGTATGTGGGACTATCATTATCAACCTTACATCTTTTGGCATTCACGCTATGAATATGTGTAACTTCACGTTCGAGATTCATTAAGAATAAACCATTGACCAGTGGGGCATGACCATAAAACATTTCTCTCATATAAATAGAACAACCATTATTCTCAGATTTAAATGAGTAGCCATCTCGCATTAAACGAGATCCAGATACAATGTTCATGCTCAAAGCTGGTACTAAATAACAATTATTGAGGTTTAAAACTAATCCCGAAGGTAGATGCAGAGGTAGCGTGCCGACGGCGATCAGATCGACCTTGGAACCATTCCCGACGTGCATCATCACCTCGTCCTTCGCCAGTCTCCGCTTATTCCGCAACTCCTGCTTTGAGTTACAAATGTGAGCAACTGCACCGGTATCAAATACCCAGGAGCTACTACGAGCGCTGGTAAGGTACACATCAATAACATGTATATCACATATACCTTTGACATTTCCGTCCTTCTTATCCGCTAAGTATTTGGGACAGATCCGCTTCCAGTGACTCGTTCCCTTGCAATAAAAGCACTCAGTCACAGGCTTTGGTCCATTCTTTGGCTTCTTCCCGGCAACTAGCTTACTGGGCGCGGCAACTCCTTTGCCGTCCTTCTTGAAGTTCTTCTTACCCTTGCCTTTCTTGAACTTAGTGGTTTTATTCACCATAAACACTTGATGTTACTTTTTGATCTCCACCTCCGCTGACTTCAGCATTGAATACACCTCGGGAATGGACTTCTCCATCCCTTGCATATTGAAGTTCATCACAAAGCTCTTGTAGCTAGGTGGGAGCAACTGAAGGATTCTGTCAATGACCGCGTCATCTGGGAGATTAACTCCCAACTGAGACAAGCGGTTGTGCAACCCAGACATTGTGAGTATATGTTCGCTGACAGAACTATTCCCTCCATCTTACAACTGTAGAACTTGTCGGAGACTTCATATCTCTCGACTCGGGCATGAGCTTGGAAACCCATTTTCAACTCTTGGAACATCTCATATGCTCCGTGTTGCTCAAAACGCTTTTGGAGCCCCAATTCTAATATGTAAAGCATGCCGCACTGAACCAGGGAGTAATCATCACTACGCGACTGTCAGGCGTCCATAACATCTTGAGTTGCTCGGAAAATGGGTGCATCACCTAGAGGTACAACAAGGACATATGCTTTCTTGGCAGCTATGAGGATGATACTCAAGTTACGGACCCAATATGTATAGTTGCTACCATCGTCTTTCAGCTTGGTTTTCTCTAGGAACATGTTGAAGTTGGGGGCAACATTAGCGTGGGCCATTGGATCTACAAGACATATTGTAAAGATTTTAGACTGTGTTCATGACAATTAAGTTCATCTAAACAAATTTAATGAACTCCCACTCAAATAGACATCTCTCTAGTCATCTAAGTGATACATGATCCGAATCGACTAGGCCGTGTCCGATCATCATGTGAGACGGACTAGTTATCAACGTTGAACATCTTTATGTTGATCATATCTTCTATACGACTCATGTTCGACCTTTCGGTCTTTCGTGTTCCGAGGCCATGTCTGTACATGCTAGGCTCGTCAAGTCAACCCTAAGTGTATTGTGTGTGTAAATCTGGCTTACACCCGTTGTATGCGAACGTTAGGACCTATCACACTCGATCATCACGTGGTGCTTCGGAACCGCGAACCTTAGCAACGGTGCATTGTTAGGGGAACACAATTCTTGAAATTTTAGTGAGAGATCATCTTATTTATGCTACCGTCGTTCTAAGCAAATAAGATGTAAAACATGATAAACATCACATGCAATCAAATAGTGACATGATACGGCCAATATCATTTTGCTCCTTTTGATCTTCATCTTCAGGGCTCCATGATCATCATTGTCACCGGCATGACACCATAATCTCCATCATCATGATCTCCATCATCTTGTCTTCATGAAGTAGTCTCGCCAAACATTACTTCTACTACTATGGCTAACGGTTAGCAATACAGTAAAGTAACTACATGGCGTTTTCAATGACACGCAGGTCATACAATAAAATAAGACAACTCCTATGGATCATGCCGGTTGTCATACTCATCGACATGCAAGTCGTGATGCCTATTACAAGAACATGATCAATCTCATACATCACATATATATATATATCATTCATCACATCCTTTTGGCCATATCACATCACACGGCACATGCTGCAAGAACAAGTTAGACGTCCTCTAATTGTTGTTGCAAGTTTTTACGTGGCTGCTATAGGTTTCTAGCAAGAACGTTTCTTACCTAAGAAAAAACCGCAACGTGATATGAAAATTACTATTTAACCTTCATAAGGACCCTTTTCATCGAATCCAATCCGACTAAAGTGGGAGAGACAGACACCCGCTAGCCACCTTATGCAACTAGTGCATGTTAGTCGGTGGAACCTGTCTCACGTAAGCGTACGTGTAAGGTCGGTCCGGGCCGCTTCATCCCACTATGCCGCCAAATCAAGAGAAGACTAGTAGCGGCAAGTAAATTGACATGATCTACGCCCACAACAACTTGTGTCCTACTCATGCATAGTAACGACGCATAGACCTAGCTCATGATGCCACTGTTGGGGATCGTTGCAGAAAATCAAAAAAAATTCCTACGCATCACTAAGATCTATCTATGGAGATTACTAGCAACGAGAGGGGAGTGCATCTTCATACCTTTGAAGATCGCGATGTGAAAGCATTGCAAGAACACGGTTGGTGGAGTCGTACACGAAGCGATTCAAATCGCAGTCGAATCCGATCTAAGCATCGAACAACGGCGCCTCCGCGTTCAACACACGTGCAACCCGGTGACGTCTCCCGCGCCTTGATCCAGCAAGGGGAGAGGGAGATGTTGGGGAAGACTCCGTCCAGTAGCAGCACGAGGGCCTGGTGGTGGTGGAGGAGCGTGGCACTCCAGCAGGGCTTCGCCAAGAACTGCGAGAGACGAGGAGGGAGAGGGGTAGGGCTGCGCCAAGAGAAGAGGAGACTCGTGCGTCTGGCAGCCCCGAAACCCCCACTATATATAGGGGGAGGGGAGGGGCTGCGCCCCCATCTAGGGTTCCCCCCCTAGGGGTGGCGGCAGCGCCACATCCCATCTGGGGGGCTCCCAGCAGGGGGGAGAGGGGGTGCCCCTAGGGTGGGCCTTAAGGCCCATCTGCACCTAGGGTTTGCTCCCTCTCCTCTTCCTTGCGCCGTGGGCCTTGGTGGGGGGCGCACCAGCCCACTTAGGGGCTGGTCCCTTCCCACACTTGGCCCACGCAAGCCTCTGGGACCGGTGGCCCCTCCCGGTGGACCCACGGAACCTTTCCGGTGGTCCCGATAACGCCCAGAACACTTCCGGTGACCAAAACGGGACTTCTCATATATAAATATTTACCTCCGGACCATTCCGGAACTCCCCGTGACGTCTGGGATCTCATCCGGGACTGCGAACAACATTCGGTAACCACATACTACATTCCCTATAACCCTGGCATCATCGAGCCTTAAGTGTGTAGACCCTACGGGTTCGGGAACCATGCGGTCATGACCGAGACATATCTTCGGCCAATAACCAACAGCGGGATCTGGATACCCATGTTGTCTCCCACATGTTCCATGATGATCTCATCGGATGAACCACGATGTCAAAGATTCAATCAATCTCGTATATGATTCCCTTTGTCTAGCGGTATAGTACTTGCTCGAGATTCGATCGTCGGTATACCGATACCTTGTTCAATCTCGTTACGGAAAGTCTCTTTACTCGTTCCGTAACACATCATCCCGTGACCAACCCCTTAGTCCCATTGAGATCATTACGATGATGTATTACTGAGTGGGCCCAGAGATACCTCTCCGTCATACGGAGTGACAAATCCCAGTCTCGGTTCGTGCCAACCCAACAGATGCTTTCGGAGATACCCGTAGTGTACCTTTATAGCCACCCAGTTACGTCGTGACGTTTGGCACACCCAAAGTATTCCTATGGTATCCGGGAGTTGCACAACCTCATGGTCTAAGGAACAGATACTTGACATTGGAAAAGCTTCAGCATACGAACTACACGATCTTGTGCTAGGCTTAGAATTGGGCCTTGTCCATCACATCATTCTCCTAATGATGTGATCCTGTCATCAATGACATTCAATGTCCATTATTAGGAAACCGTAACCATCTATTGATCAATGAGCTAGTCAACTAGAGGCTTACTAGGGACACATTGTGGTCTATGTATTCACACATGCATTACTGTTTCCGGATAATACAATTAAAGCATGAACAATAGACAATTATCATGAACAAGGAAATATAATAATAACCATTTTATTATTGCCTCTAGGGCATATTTCCAACATAAATCTTGTTTTTTTGTCTTTCAAGTTCTTCATAGTGATCAACAGATATAAATCCCAAGTGACTCAAAGAATATAGCTATGCTCCCCGGCAACGGCGCCAGAAAATAGTCTTGATCACCCACAAGAATAGGGGATCGCAACAATTCTCGAGGATAGAGTATTCAACCCAAATTTATTGATTCGACACAAGGGGAGCCAAAGAATATTCTCAAGTAGCAGTTGAGTTGTCAATTAAACCACACCTGAAAGACTTAATATCTCCAGCAAAGTATTTAGTAGCAAAGTAGTATGTAAGTAACGGTAACGGTGGCAAAAGTAACAGTAGCAGTTTTGTAGTAATTGTAACAGTAGCAACGAAAAAGTAACTGAGCAAAGATCAATATGTGAAAAGCTCATAGGCATTGGATCAGTGATGGATAATTATGTCGGATGCGATTCCTCATGCAATGGTTATAACATAGGGTGACACAGAACTAGCTCAAGTTCATCAATGTAATGTAGGCATGTATTCTGAATATAGTCATACGTGCTTATGGAAAGAACTTGCATGACATCTTCTGTCCTATCCTCCCATGGCAGCGGGGTCCTATTGGAAACCAAGGGATATTAAGGCCTACTTTTAATAGAGTACCCGACCAAAGCATTAACACTTAGTGAATACATGAACTCCTCAAACTACGGTCATCACCGGGAGTGGTCCCGATTATTGTCATGTCGGGGTTGCCGGATCATAACTCATAGTAGGTGACTATTAACTTGCAAGATAGGATCAAGAACTCACATATATTCATGAAACATAATAGGTTCAGATCTGAAAGCATGGCACTCGGGCCCTAGTGACAAGCATTAAGCATGGCAAACTCATAGAACATCAATCTTAGAACGTAATGGATACTAGGGATCAAACCCTAACAAAACTAACTCGGTTACATGGTAAATCTCATCCAACCCATCACCGTCCAGCAAGCCTAGGATGGAATTACTCACGCACGGCGGTGAGTATCATGAAATTGGTGATGGAGGAGGGTTGATGATGATGACGACGACGATCTCCACTCTCCGGGGCCCCGAACGAACTCCAGATCAGCCCTCCCGAGAGAGATTAGGACTTGGTGGTAGCTCCGTATCGTAAACGCGATGAATCCTTCTATCTGATTTTTGTCTCCCAAAAGTGAATTTATGGAGTTGGAGTCGAGGTCGGTGGAGCCTCAGGGGGCCCACGAGACAGGGGGCATGCCCCTTGGGTGCGCCCCCACCCTCGTGGACAGGGTGTGGGCCCCTGGTCTTTATTATTTCACTAGTATTTTTTATATATTCCAAAAATATTCTCCGTGGATTTTCAGGTCATTCCGAGAACTTTTATTTCTGCACAAAAATAACACTATGACAATTCTGCTGAAAACAACGTCAGTCCGGGTTAGTTCCATTCAAATCATGCAAGTTAGAGTCCAAAACAGGGGCAAAAGTGTTTGGAAAAGTAGATACGTTGGAGACGTATCAGAGCACATCACAAAGGATTTGATGCCCTTTGAGGCTTTTGTACATGCCCGTCACATACAATTTCTTCAACCATGCATTTTCGTTAGTAGCATCGGTGGTTTCCTCAGTTGAGGAAATCGTCACCACATAATCATTTGAAGAAATTATAGCGATAGAAGCATTTAAACATTCAACAGAAGAATTTGCATTTTCTAGTTCAATACATTTTAAGCATGGTGCATCAAATTCTTCCTGGGTGGTACTGATCTGTTGAGTAAGCAAAGAATCATTTTCCTTTTGAAGATCTTCAAGACTCACCCTTAGTTTCTCAAGATCTTGCTTTCTTTGAAGAAATTCATAAGAAAGCTTCTCATGATCGGCTAAGAGTGTTTCATGATGACCTTGAAGGTTGTCAAACTTGGACTGTAGTCGTTGAAGATTATCAGTCAGAGTTTGAGATCGATTTAGTTCCTCACCCAATAGATCATCGCTTTTGTCTAGCAGATTTTGAACCCTTTCCAAAGCTTTTTGTTGTTTCACAACAATGTTAGCAAGTTTGTAATAGCTGGTTTGAGGTTTTCATCAGATTCATCTTCACTAGAATCAGAGGGGGGGACATTTGTGTACCTTGGCACCTTTTGCCATGAAGCAATAGGTGGAAGCGAAGTCATCGTTGCCATTGTCAGCAGTGTTGGTGTTGCCATTTTCTTCACAGTTGAAGATGGACTTGCTGATGAAAGTAGTAGCGATAGCTAGGCTCTCCACACCAGAGTCTGACTCCTCAGATTCCTCATCTTCCTCATTTTCTTTAGATTCAGCTTCGGAGTCCATTTCCTTGCTAATGAATGCCCGTGCCTTTCTGGAACTGCTCTTCTTGTGAGATGAAGACTTCGAAGATTTTGATGATGAGGACTTTGAAGATTTCTTATTTTTCTTCGAGTCATCAGAACTATCAACCTTGTACTTCTTCTTCAACTCCTGAGTGCAGTCGCCATGTAGTGACCAGGTTTCCTGCATTTGTGGCAAGTCCTCTTCTTGTAGTCGTGGGATGAAGAATTTGATCTCATTTCATCACCTCTTTAAGAATTTCCGAAACGGGCACGCCTAGAGAACTTCTAGAATTTCCTCACGAGCATAGCTAGCTCTTGGCTTAGTTCCTCAAGATCACCAAGGCCACTGTCGGAATCTTCCCCTTCAGATGAGGAAATCGCCTTGGCCTTCAATGTGCGTGATCTTTGATAGCTTGGCCTATAGAGATCTCTCTTCTCAGCTTATTGGAATTCATGTATGTTCAGTCTCTCAAGGATATCGGTGGGATCTAGTGACTTGTAGTCACCACGATCTTTTATCATTAGTGCCAGTGTATCGAATGAGGAATCAAGTGATCTCAGCAATTTCTTCTCCACCTCGTGGTCAGTGATTTCCATGGCACCAAGTGCTTGAAGCTCATATGAGATGTCAGTGAGGCGATCGAAGGTTTGCTGAATGTTTTAATTGTCGAGTCTTTTGAAGAGGTTGAAGAGATTGCGAAGAACGTCAACTCGAGAATCACATTGGGTTGAGATTCCTTCGTTGACCCTGGACAACCTATCCTAGATAAGCTTTGCAGTTTCCAAAGCACTCACTCTACCATACTGTCCTTTGCTCAGATGATCACATATGATATTCTTCACTTGAGTGTCGAGTTGCTTGAATCTCTTCACATCAGCAGCATTCACAGAAGGAGAGACGATGGGAACGCCAGTTTCCACAATGTACCAAAGATCATTGTCAATTGCCTCAAGATGCATGCGCATCTTGTTCTTCCAGTAAGGGTTATCTGTCCCATCGAAGGTAGGACACCCAGTCAAGACTTTGATCATGCTTGTAGTCAACATAACTACAACTCCAGGTGGTTAAACCAAAATCACATAGAACAAGGGAGTGCCTTGCTTTGATACTAACAGAAAGTGTGTTATATCAACTAGAGGGGGTGAATAGGCGATATTTACAAATTCATCACTTAGGAAATACTTCTTGATGAAATAGCTAAGTGACGAACTACAAGCGGCGGAATAAGTACTCAGATGCACGCATAACAAGACAGTACCATAGTCATAATGATAAAATGAAACAAGCTCAGAGCACAGGTAGCGTGTAAATAGGATAAGCAGGCAGAAGACAAGATGACTGAAGAAATAGGATTGAGGAAATTGAGAAAGTCTTCAGTCAAAGTCTTCAAACAGTAATGATCAAATGCATCAACAAGTAAGCGATGAAATGAAGGAGTTGAGGAAATAGAACCGGTAGCTCAGTGAAGACAATGATTTGGTAGACCAATTCCAACTGTTGTGACAGTTCTACGTCTGGTTAGGAAGGCTTGGTATTTAAACCAAAGGACACACAGTCCTTACCGTATTCCCCTTGAGCCAATGTCACACAGACCTCGCCCAATCACTCGTGGTAAGTCTTCAAGGTGACTTCCAAACCTTCACATACTTGGTCACCCGTCGATCCACAATTCCTCTTGGATGCTCTAGACCATTGACGCCTAACCTTATGGAAGATGCATAGTCTTCAAAGGTAACAAACGTCGGTTCCACACAAGAACAATCTCTTCAGTGATGCTCAATCACTTTGGGTTGTAGGTGTTTGGGTTTTGGGTTTTTCCTCACTGATGATTTTCGCTCAAAGTCATTGGAGGATCGGATGCTCTAAATGACAAGTGTCGGTTTCTCTCGGAGCAGCCAACCAGCTAGCGGTTGAAGGGGCGGCTATTTACAGCCAGGAAGCAACCCAACATGATAATACATAAATTCCCTTCAACGATATGACCGTTAGATGGATAATATATTTTTGGACAGCTGGCGTGTAGCACAACAACGGTCGAAAATTTGAGCTCTCAAATTCCTTAGGCTATCATGTTCCTCACTTGTAGGCAATCCACACTAGCGAATTCCTAACTCCTCAGTAAAAACAAATTCCTCGGGGACCAGAAGAACTTCGTCTTTGTCACTGAAGAATTGACTGAATTGTATGAGATTTCCAAAGGCGTCACTCGAAGGGTTGGGTATGTGTAGGCTTTGAGATGACCATCAGTTGGAAATGTTTCCTTAGTATTACCTCGACCCCTTTAACAGTACGGTGTTTCCTATGACTCAAGAAAGAAAAAAGAAACTACGAAAACAAAAGTCTTCATGCTTCATAATCCTCGCATCGATATCAATATCTTCAAGGTCACACCAATTTCCTCATATTCAAAGTCTTCAAGAAAATCAAAGTCTTCAAATGAAGGCATTCATTTTTAGGAGTCGACTTTCTTCGGAAATATCAAACTCCTCATAGACTTATAGAACCAGTGTACACTCACTAATCTTCCCTTAACCTATAAGTCTTCAAGACACCAAAATCACTAAGGGGCACTAGATGCACTTACAACATGACATACTTTTATCCAACGCAAGGCGACCGACGTTATACGTCCGATACCACGCCAGCCAACTGAGCACAAGACATACATACATGGCCAAACTGGAAACCCCTCACACACACCCCCCGGGCACACAAGCATTTAAGTTGTCATGTGCCCAGATGCACAGGCGTACCCGACACACACGAGCATGCAAATCGGTTGACACAAGCAGAGGAGAATAGTGGCCCGGTACGTCAAATGCCGAGACACCACAGCCCGAGCCACGCACAACCCGCGCATCGGGCCAGGGAAAACGACCCACCACGCGCCGAGAAACTCTCTCGACCACACTCCCAACCATCACGGAACAGCCCACGCTCGTAGCTCGCTGTGCCGGGCGGACATGGACGAGCGCATGCCTCAGTCGCGTTTGTGGGCCATGCATCATTGTTCCCACAGGAAAACAGGTCGGGTGCGGGCCGGCCGCAGAGATAGGATGGCGTGGAGCACCATGGAAGCATCGCCAGGAGCCGCACGCGGAACAGACAACGTTGAGTGCTAGGGAGGCATCGGCGAGAGCTGTGAGCAGAACAGACGACGCGGAGGGCACTCCTGCGCGGTGAACCCTCGGGAAGGCGGGTGCTCCAACATCAATATAAGAACAATGCGATACTAAGTATTCAGATTTAATACAATATATTTTACCCATGCAGCCAAAGTTTTCATGCAAGTCATGACTACTTAATACTACCTCTGTTCTGTTGACGCTCAAAACTGACACAATCATAAAAGTTGCTTAAAGCTATGTCAAGATTAATTCGGACTTATGATTAGAAGTCACTATTGGACGGCTCTCATCTAGAAGATCAAGATAAATACGAAGATGGTCCAAAACGGAGCTCGGATGCAAAAGTTGTGACAATTTCAGAGATGCTCATGTTAACACTAGATTCAAAAAATGGTCAAATAGTTAAATAAGATGGCATCACATGTAAAAAGTTCCAACATGAAAGTTTTGTGTCTCGTCGACACTGTTGATATTGATATAGAAATCATCTTAATTCGAGGTGGTATGCAACCTGTGAAGTCAAAACATGGTTAGAAACAGAAGCTGCAGAGTCATTTCGGACCGACCGAGTTGAGACTCAGTCCGAATGAAATCACTCGAAAAATCCGAGTGAGATACAGAAGATTACAAAAGGTTGGCCACGTTCACTCGGCGGGACCTAAGCAAACCACCCGGTGGCTCTGAGTTGATCCGAAAAATTGCCAAAGATTCATGCCCGAGTTAGGTTAGGGTGTAAGATCCCAAATTTTCAATTTGGAATGTTATACCTAGATCATCATATGCATATAATATTTTAGTTGCATCTTGGTTTTTGATCCTAAAAAAATCCTAAGCAACTCAAGGACCCACGGAGAGAGTTGGGGATTTCATTATTTTCATATTTAAATTTTCTCAAAGATTGAAAAGAGGATCATTTGATTTTAATTATTTTTCTCTCCAAAATATTTCAATATTAAAAATATATGAGAGGAGATAATATGACTTCTCCAAAATAAAAGAAATAGTGGAGGAAAAATGTTAAAATTGAACAAACAAGTTTTATTGGATTTTTATTGCTATTTTATTCGAATTAGAAAAAAAATATGCATTTTTCAAAAATTGCATTTTAGGCCAAGGAAATGTTCACTTTGTTCTAAATATTTTATTTAGACGGTAAAAATTGTTTTTGGCATTTTTAGAATTCTTTTTTTTATTTAGGATTTTTCTGTTCGGGTGAATATTAAAAAAAAGTCGCGCGCCCGACTGGGCCAACGGCGCAGCCGTGCCAGGCCGCCGCAGCCCACATGGAAGCTTCTGGAGCGCTGATTTTTTATATATTTTTCCCGGAATTTTTCTGGCAATTTAAGTAATGGGAAAACCTGAAATACAAAAACAGCAGAAAACAGAAACTGGCACTGGGGTGCACTGAGTTAATAGGTTAGTCCAAATATGATCAAAAGTGTATGAAAGTGTATCAAAAGCATAGCAATATCAGCCAAAACATGCATGGAGCAAGCAGAAATTATAGATACGTTTGGGACGTATCAACATCCCCAAGCTTAATTCCTGCTCGTCCTCAAGTAGGTAAATGATAACAAGCACAATTTTTGTGGTGACATGCTACCAAAGAGTCTTTCACAATCACATGACAAATGCTTATTGAGATAATGAATCTTTAGTAATTAAGTCACCTCATGAGAATATCACAAAGAACTAAAAGTTTACAATATGATACTCAAACACCCAATAGATTTGTAGTGAGCATGGTGTGCAAACATGACAAAGTGATACCTCGCTTGCCCCCTTTAGTGAAGCAAAACATAAATGTAGGAGCACCTTCGAAGTTTAAGTGATGACTAGATACAATGATTTCAGAATAAGCGATATCACAATCATGCAGAAGACAATGGTACTTTGGGACAATGCACATTACACTCAGAATGACAATCATGCTCTCAATAGTTGGTGCTTTGAAGAAAGAAGGTGGAGACTCTCGAACCGTGGATTTTGATGGCAAGGTTGAAAACCCGTGGCTGGAAGCAAAGACTAAACAAGTACCAGAGCTCGTGGTTTTAAAAACAGAGATAAAAAGCTTTTGGGAGGTGCATAATTCGTCAACGAATGCTAGTAGATAACCCAATTACTTCTTATGCTGGACAAGTTTCGAGGAACGGCTCCCACGCGGGGACGATCACATCCCCTTAATCTCCTTTGTTTATCACTGCCAGAGTTTTCTGATTTCTCATGAACAAAGCGTGAAGGAGGGTTTGTTTGTTGCTATTATCTTTTGTGAGCTGGGCGCACTCATGCCAGTCCCTCCTCGTATTAGGAGTTTGCAGATTAGACATGCAATCCCGGGGTAAAATTTGTCTAACATAAGAAGATCATGAATTACCTACTACTTCCTCATGAGCTAAAACAGAGGCACAAAAAGGGAAATGCTTTTGAATAATTTTGAGATGGTACAAGAAAGTCTTCGTTAGGAATGGCAAGTAAATACCATATATAGGAAGGTATGGTGGACTCATATGGCATAACTGGTTTCAAGGATTTTGGATGCACAAGCAATCAGACCGCTTAGTGAAGGAATATGCCCTAGAGGCAATAATAAAGATGTTATTTGTATTTCCTTATATCATGATAAATGTCTTTTATTCATCCTAGAATTGTATTAACCGGAAACTTAGTACATGTGTGGATACATAGACAAAACAGTATGTCCCTAGTATGCCTCTACTAGACTAGCTCATTGATCAAAGATGGTTATGTTTCCTAACCATATACATGAGTTGTCATTTGATCAACGGGATCACATCATTAGGAGAATGATGTGATGGACAAGACCCATCCGTTAGCATAGCACTATGATCGTTTAGTTTTTCTGCTATTGCTTTCTTCATGACTTATACATGTTCCTATGACTATGAGATTATGCAACTCCCGAATACCGTAGGAACACCTTGTGTGCTATCAAACGTCACAACGTAACTGGGTGATCATAAAGATGCTCTACAGGTGTCTCCGAAAGTATTCGTGGTGTTGGCATAGATCAAGATTAGGATTTGTCACTCCGAGTGTCGGAGAGGTATCTCTGGGCCCTCTCGGTAACACACATCACAATAAGCCTTGCAAGCAAAAGACTAATGAGTTAGTCACGAGATGATATGTTACGTAACGAGTAAAGAGACTTGCCGGTAACGAGATTGAACTAGGTATAGAGATACCGACGATCGAATCTCGGGCAAGTAACATACCGTTGACAAAAGGAACAACGTATGTTGTTATGCGGTTCTGACCGATAAAAGATCTTCGTAGAATATGTAGGAGCCAATATGAACATCCAGGTTCCGCTATTGGTTATTGACCGGAGATGAGTCTCGGTCATGTCTACATAGTTCTCGAACCCGTAGGGTCCGCACGCTTAACGTTTGATGACGATCGGTATTATGAGTTTATGAGTATTGATGTACCGAAGGTAGTTCGGAGTCCCGGATGAGATCACGGACATGACGAGGAGTCTCGGAATGTTCGAGACATAAAGATTGATATATTGGACGACTATATTCAGACACCGGAAGTATACCGGAAAAGTTTCGGATTTAACGGGATTGCCGGAGGGGATTACCGGAACCCCCTACGAAGGGGGATGGTCCATAGTGGGCCTTATGGAAAAGAGAGAGGCAGCCCATAGGGCTTGCCGGCGCCCCACCTAGGGTTCCTAGTTGGACTAGGATTGGGGGGGGGGCGCCACCTCTTCCTCTTTTCCTTTCCCTCTCTTCCTTCTTTGGTGGTTCCTACTTGGAATAGGATTGCAATCCTATTCCTAGTAGGATTGCTTCCCTAGCCGCACCAAACAAGGGCCGGCCGGCCTCCCCCGTTGCTCCTTTATATACGGGGGCAAGGGGGCACCCAAAGACACACAAGTTGAATTGTTCCAGCCGTGTGCGGTGCCCCCCTCCACAGAAACACACCTCGGTCATACCGTCGCGGTGCTTAGGCGAAGCCCTGCGCCGGTCAATACATCATATCCGTCACCACACCGTCATGCTGACGAAACTCTCCCGTGAAGCTCAACTGGATCAAGAGCTCGTGGGACGTCATCAAGCTGAACGTGTGCTGAACGCGGAGGTGTCGTACGTTCGGTGCTTGATCGGTTGAATCGCGAAGAAGTTCGACTACATCAACCGCGTCACTTGACGCTTCCGCTTTCGGTCTACGAGGGTACGTAGACACACCCTTCCCTCTCTTTGCTATGCATCTGGTAGATAGATCTTGTGTGATCGTAGGAAAATTTTAAAATACTACATTCCCCAACAGTGGCATCATGAGCCAGGTCTATGCGTAGATGATATGCATGAGTAGAACACAATGAGTTGTGGGCGATACTAGTCATACTGCTTACCAGCATGTCATACTTTGCTTCGGCGGTATTGTGAGATGAAGCGGCCCGGACCGACATTACGCGTACGCTTACGCGAGACTGGTTTCACCGTTACGAGCACTCGTTGCTTAAAGGTGACTGGCGGGTGTCTGTCTCTCTTACTTTAGCTGAATCAAGTGTGGCTACGCCCGGTCCTTGTGAAGGTTAAAACAGCACATACTTGACGAAACATCGTTGTGGTTTTATATGCGTAGGTAAGAACGGTTCTTGCTAAGCCCGTAGCAGCCACGTAAAACTTGCAACAACAAAGTAGAGGACGTCTAACTTGTTTTTGCAGGGCATGTTGTGATGTGATATGGTCAAGAAATGATGAGTTATACGGTTTTGTATGAGATGATCATGTTTTGTAATGTTATCGGCAACTGGCAGGAGCCATATGGTTGTCGCTTTATTGTATGAAATGCAATCGCCATGTAATTGCTTTACTTTATCACTAAGCTGTAGCGATAGTCGTAGAAGCAATAGTTGGCGAGACGACAACGATGCTACGATGGAGATCAAAGTGTCACGCCGGTGACGAAGGTGATCATGGAGGTGCTTTGGAGATGGAGATCAAAAGCACAAGATGATGATGGCCATATCATGTCACATATTTTGATTGCATGTGATGTTTATCTTATTATGCTTCTTATTTTGCTTAGAACGACGGTAGCATTATAAGATGATCCCTTACTAAATTTCAGGGTATAAGTGTTCTCCCTGAGTATGCACCGTTGCGAAAGTTCGTCGTGCCGAGACACCACGTGATGATCGGGTGTGATAAGCTCTACGTTCAAATACAACGGGTGTAAGCCAGTTTTGCACACGCAGAATACTCGGGTTAAACTTGACGAGCCTAGCATATGCAGATATGGCCTCGGAACACTGGAGACCGAAAGGTCGAGCGTGAATCATATAGTAGATATGATCAACATAAGATGTTCACCATTGAAACTACTCCATCTCACGTGATGATCGGACATGGTTTGGTTGATTTGGATCACGTGATCATTTAGATGACCAGAGGGATGTCTATCTAAGTGGGAGTTCTTTAAATTAATATGATTAAATTGAACTTTAATTTATCATGAACTTAGTCCTGATAGTTTTTGCATATCTATGTTGTTGTAGATCAATGGCCCGTGCTACCGTTCCTTTGAATTTTAATGCATTCCTAGAGAAAGCTAAGTTGAAAGATGATGGTAGCAATTACACGGACTGGGTCCGTAACCTGAGGATTATCCTCATTGCTGCACAGAAGAATTATGTCCTTGAAGCACCGCTAGGTGACAAGCCCCCTCCCGCTAATGTAGACGCTTTGAACGTTTGGCAGTCGCGGTCTGATGACTACACGATAGTTCAGTGTGCCATGCTTTACGGCTTAGAACCGGGACTTCAACGACGTTTTGAACGTCATGGACCATATGAGATGTTCCAGGAGTTGAAGTTAATATTTCAAGCAAATGCCCGGATTAAAAATATGAGATTTCCAATAAGTTCTACAACTGCAAAATGGAGGAGAATAGTTCTATCAGTGAACACTTGCTCAGAATGTCTGGGTACTACAATCATATGACTCAACTTGGTTGCAAAGTTGACGAGGATAGTGTTATTGATAGAGTTCTTCAATCACTGCCACCAAGCTATAAAGGTTTTGTGATCAACTATAATATGCAAGGGATGCAAAAGACAATTCCCGAGCTCTTCGCTATGCTCAAAGCTGCGGAGGTAGAAATCAAGAAGGAGCATCAAGTGTTGATGGTTAACAAGACCACTAGTTTCAAGAAAAAGGGCAAGGGAAAGAAGGGGAACTTCAAAAAGAATAGCAAAACAGTTGCTACTTCCACGAAGAAACCCAAGTCTGGAGCCAAGCCTGAAACTGAGTGCTTCTACTGCAAGGGGACTGGACACTGGAAGCGGAACTGCCCCAAGTATTTGGCGGATAAGAAGGATGGCAAGGTGAACAAAGGTATATGTGATATACATGTTATTGATGTGTACCTTACTAATGCTCGTAGTAGTACCTGGGTATTTGATACCGGTTCGGTTGCTAATATTTGTAACTCGAAACAGGGACTACGGATTAAACGAAGATTGGCTAAGGACGAGGTGACGATGCGCGTGGGAAACGGTTCCAAAGTCGATGTGATCGCCATCGGCACGCTACCTCTACATCTACCTTCGGGATTAGTTTTAGACCTAAATAATTGTTATTTGGTGCCAGCGTTGAGCATGAACATTATATCTGGATCTTGTTTGTTGCGAGACGGTTATTCATTTAAATCAGAGAATAATGGTTGTTCTATTTTTATGAATAATATCTTTTATGGTCATGCACCCTCAAAGAGTGGTCTATTCTTATTGGATCTCGATTGTAGTGATACACATATTCATAATATTGAAACCAAAAGATGCAAGGTTAATAATGATAGTGCAACTTATTTGTGGCACTGCCGTTTAGGTCATATTGGTGTAAAACGCATGAAGAAACTCCATAATGATGGACTTTTGGAATCACTTGATTATGAATCACTTGGTGCTTGCGAACCATGCCTCATGGGCAAGATGACTAAAACTCCGTTCTCCGGAACTATGGAGCGAGCAACAGATTTGTTGGAAATCATACATACTGATGTATGTGGACCAATAAGTGTTGAAGCTCGCGGCGGGTATCTTTATTTTCTGACCTTCACTGATGATTTGAGCAGATATGGGTATATCTACTTGATGAAGCACAAGTCTGAAACATTTGAAAAGTTCAAAGAATTTCAGAGTGAAGTAGAGAATCATCGTAACAAGAAAATAAAGTTTCTACGATCTGATCGTGGAGGAGAATATTTGAGTTACGAGTTTGGTCTTCATTTGAAACAATGTGGAATAGTTTCACAACTCACGCCACCCGGAACACCACAGCGTAATGGCGTGTCTGAACGTCGTAACCGTACTTTATTGGATATGGTACGATCTATGATGTCTCTTACCGATTTACCACTATCGTTTTGGGGTTATGCTTTAGAGACAGCTGCATTCACGTTAAATAGGGCACCATCTAAATCCGTTGATACGACACCTTATGAACTATGGTTTGGCAAGAAACCAAAGTTGTCGTTTCTTAAAGTTTGGGGCTGCGATGCTTATGTGAAAAAGCTTCAACCTGATAAGCTCGAACCCAAGTCGGAGAAATGTGTCTTCATAGGATACCCAAAAGATACTGTTGGGTACACCTTCTATCACAGATCCGAAGGCAAGATATTCGTTGCTAAGAATGGATCCTTTCTAGAGAAGGAGTTTCTCTCGAAAGAAGTGAGTGGGAGGAAAGTAGAACTTGATGAGGTAATTGTACCTTCTCCCGGATTGGAAAGTAATACATCACAGAAAATTGTTTCAGTGATTCCTACACCAATCAGTGAGGAAGTTAATGATGATGATCATGAAACTTCGGATCAAGTTTCCGCTGAACGTCGTAGATCAACCAGAGTACGTTCCGCACCAGAGTGGTACGGCAACCCAGTTCTGGAAATCATGTTACTAGACCATGATGAACCTACGAACTATGAGGAAGCGATGATGAGCCCAGATTCCGCAAAATGGCTTGAAGCCATGAAATCTGAGATGGGATCCATGTATGAGAACAAAGTATGGATTTTGGTTGACTTGCCCGATGATCGGCAGGCCATCGAAAATAAATGGATCTTCAAGAGGAAGACCGACGCAGACGGTAATGTTACTGTTTACAAAGCTCGACTTGTTGCGAAAGGTTTTCGACAAGTTCAAGGAGTTGACTACGATGAGACTTTCTCACCTGTAGCGATGCATAAGTCTGTCCGAATCATGTTAGCAATTGCCGCATTTTATGATTATGAAATCTGGCAAATGGATGTCAAAACTGCATTCCTGAATGGATATCTCAAAGAAGAGTTGTATATGATGCAACCAGAAGGTTTTGTCGATCAAAAAGGTGCTAACAAAGTATGCAAGCTCCAGCGATCCATCTATGGACTGGTGCAAGCATCTCGGAGTTGGAATATACGCTTCGATGAGGTGATCAAAGCATATGGTTTTATACAGACTTTTGGAGAAGCCTGTATTTACAAGAAAGTGAGTGGGAGATCTGTAGCATTTCTAATATTATATGTAGATGACATATTGTTGATTGGAAATGATATAGAATTTCTGGATAGCATAAAAGGATACTTGAATAAAAGTTTTTCAATGAAAGACCTCGGTGAAGCTGCTTATATATTAGGCATCAAGATCTATAGAGATAGATCAAGACGCTTAATTGGACTTTCACAAAGCACATACCTTGTTAAGATTTTGAAGAAGTTCAAAATGGATCAGTCAAAGAAAGGGTTCTTGCCTGTATTACAAGGTATGAAGTTGAGTAAGACTCAATGCCCGACCACTGCAGAAGATAGAGAGAAAATGAAAGTCATTCCCTATGCCTCAGCCATAGGATCTATCATGTATGCAATGTTGTGTACCAGACCTTATGTGTGCCTTGCTATAAGTCTAGCAGGGAGGTACCAAAGTAATCCAGGAGTGGATCACTGGACAGCGGTCAAGAACATCCTAAAGTATCTGAAAAGGACAAAGGATATGTTTCTCGTGTATGGAGGTGACAAAGAGCTCGTCGTAAACGGTTACGTCGATTCTAGCTTTGACACTGATCCGGATGACTCTAAGTCACAAACCGGATATGTATTTTTATTGAACGGTGGAGCTGTCAGTTGGTGCAGTTCCAAGCAGAGCGTCGTGGCGGGATCTACGTGTGAAGCAGAATACATAGCTGCTTCAGAAGCAGCAAATGAAGGAGTCTGGATGAAGGAGTTCATATCCGATCTATGTGTAATACCTAGTGCATCGGGTCCAATGAAAATCTTTTGTGACAACACTGGAGCAATAGCCTTGGCGAAGGAATCCAGGTTTCACAAGAGAACAAAGCACATCAAAAGATGCTTCAATTCCATCCGCGAACTAGTCAAGGAGGGATACATAGAGATTTGCAAAATACATACGGATCTGAATGTTGCAGACCCGTTGACTAAGCCTCTTCCACGGGCAAAACATGATCAGCACCAGGACTCCATGGGTGTGAGGATCATCACTTTGTAATCTAGATTATTGACTCTAGTTCAAGTGGGAGACTGAAGGAAATATGCCCTAGAGGCAATAATAAAGATGTTATTTGTATTTCCTTATATCATGATAAATGTCTTTTATTCATGCTAGAATTGTACTAACCGGAAACTTAGTACATGTGTGGATACATAGACAAAACAGTATGTCCCTAGTATGCCTCTACTAGACTAGCTCATTGATCAAAGATGGTTATGTTTCCTAACCATAGACATGAGTTGTCATTTGATCAACGGGATCACATCATTAGGAGAATGATGTGATGGACAAGACCCATCCGTTAGCATAGCACTATGATCGTTTAGTTTTTCTGCTATTGCTTTCTTCATGACTTATACATGTTCCTATGACTATGAGATTATGCAACTCCCGAATACTGTAGGAACACCTTGTGTGCTATCAAACGTCACAACGTAACTAGGTGATCATAAAGATGCTCTACAGGTGTCTCCGAAAGTATTCGTGGTGTTGGCATAGATCAAGATTAGGATTTGTCACTCCGAGTGTCGGAGAGGTATATCTGGGCCCTCTCGGTAACACACATCACAATAAGCCTTGCAAGCAAAAGACTAATGAGTTAGTCACGAGATGATATGTTACGGAACGAGTAAAGAGACTTGCCGGTAACGAGATTGAACTAGGTATAGAGATACCGACGATCGAATCTCGGGCAAGTAACATACCGTTGACAAAAGGAACAACGTATGTTGTTATGCGGTTCTGACCGATAAAAGATCTTTGTAGAATATGTAGGAGCCAATATGAACATCCAGGTTCCGCTATTGGTTATTGACCGGAGATGAGTCTCGGTCATGTCTACATAGTTCTCGAACCCGTAGGGTCCGCACGCTTAACGTTTGATGACGATCGGTATTATGAGTTTATGAGTATGGATGTACCGAAGGTAGTTCGGAGTCCCGGATGAGATCACGGACATGACGAGGAGTCTCGGAATGTCCGAGACATAAAGATTGATATATTGGACGACTATATTCGAACACCGGAAGTATACCGGAAAAGTTTCGGATTTAACGGGATTGCCGGAGGGGGTTACCGGAACCCCCTACGAAGGGGGATGGCCCATAGTGGGCCTTATGGAAAAGAGAGAGGCAGCCCATAGGGCTGGCCGGCGCCCCACCTAGGGTTCCTAGTTGGACTAGGATTAGGGGGGGCGCCACCTCTTCCTCTTTTCCTTTCCCTCTCTTCCTTCTTTGGTGGTTCCTACTAGGAATAGGATTGAAATCCTATTCCTGGTAGGATTGCTTCCCTAGCCGCACCAAACAAGGGCCGGCCGGCCTCCCCCCTTGCTCCTTTATATACGGGGGCAAGGGGGCACCCAAAGGCACACAAGTTGAATTGTTCCAGCCGTGTGCGGTGCCCCCCTCCACAGAAACACACCTCGGTCATACCGTCGCGGTGCTTAGGCGAAGCCCTGCGCTGGTGAATACATCATATCCGTCACCACACCGTCGTGCTGACGAAACTCTCCCGTGAAGCTCAACTGGATCAAGAGCTCGTGGGACGTCATCAAGCTGAACGTGTGCTGAACGCGGAGGTGCCATACGTTCGGTGCTTGATCGGTTGAATCGCGAAGAAGTTCGACTACATCAACCGCGTCACTTGACGCTTCCGCTTCCGGTCTACGAGGGTACGTAGACACACTCTTCCCTCTCTTTGCTATGCATCTGGTAGATAGATCTTGCGTGATCGTAGGAAAATTTTAAAATACTACGTTCCCCAACACTTAGTACAGGTGAAGGCTAGCAAAAGACTGGGAGCGACCAACTAAGAGAGCAATGACGGTCATAATCATGCAGAGCGACAAAGCAACATTGAATCGGGCATGGAAGTTATATCACTACTCAGAAATTAAAGATCATCAAGGCTTGATAGACTTTCTTTACAGTCTTAAATATGCGTGGGCATATGCCAAGTAAATCAAAATAAATTCTTGGAGGAAGATATCACTAAACCATACCACATCATAGGCAAACAAATCATGCTGGTACTTCAATAACACATTAAGAACCCCCAGCTATTTGAGACTAACCATAAGAAAACATGAACTACTAAGCACCATTATGCACATAGCATTTTTATCATAGACATATCAACCAGTGCCACAGAAGCCAACTCTCTTAACAAGATAAGCATGATAACTCAATAGAGTTCCAGAAGCAACAACCTAAACAAAAGCTCTTAAAAAGATAAGCATGAAAACTAAGAGCTAAGCATGACAGCAGCTATGAAAAGATAAAGAACACACACAAGAAGATACGCATGCAAGCCTATGTTGTGTTCTACAGTGGAGTGGAGCGTGTTTCTCTTCCAAACAATGAAGGCTAGGATTCAACTTGTTAAGAACAGCAAGTAAAACTAAATAAACTAAAAAGAAAAGAGCAAGATGCTCCAAGCATAGCACATAACGCATGAAGTGATAAAAATATAGTGGAACGAAGGACGAACTGATAATTATTGATGGAGAAGGGGATGCATGGGGGCATCCCCAAGCTTAGATGCTTGAGTCTCCTTGGATATTTCTTGGGGTTGCATGGGGGCATCCCCAAGCTTGAGCGTTTGACACTCCTGAATCTTCTTTTATCATCTTCCCTCACACACTTGAAAACTCCCTTCATACATAACTCATCATAATCTGATTAGAGAGGTTAGTACCCACAATAAAATAATTTTTCTCTATTGGAAACAAAGATATTCTTGAAGGTCTACTATTTCTCAAGATCGCCAAAAAGTTTTGGCAAAGAAAAAGCAAGCTTAAGGTCTGCAAAACGAAGAAAAGGCAAAACATGGCAGAATTTGTGAAAAACAGACCAGCAGGTAGTAAATAATTTTTTTGGGGTACTTCTGCAACTCAAATCAAAAAACTCAGAACGGACGCTCGAAAGCCAATTGTATAGAGCATGCTGTCAAAAAAAATTTGATCAAAAAGATGATCTGGTGATTTTATTCGAATTTTTCTTTCCAAGGACAGAATCTGTTTCTGGACAGCATGTCACAACTTTTGAACTTTCTTGCAATCAGAGGCTAAAATTGGCACAAAGCTGAAAAATAAAGATACAATGATGTTTCTACAGTAGTAACAAACATCAAGACCACTAAAAACTGAAAGAACAAACTGAAAGCAAAGATAACAAGGGTTGTCTCCCTAGAGCTCTTTCTTTATAGTCATAAAGAAAGGCTTAAGACGTTAATGATGCTCTCGTAGGAATAAGAGTTGAAGAACAAAAGAGAGCATCAAGAAGCAAATACCAAACACATTTAAGCCTAACATGCTTCCTATGCATAGGAATATTGCAATAGAATAATTCATTGAAGCACAAAGCAATAAGCATAGGAAGACAAAACAAGTGCAGCTTCAAAACCTTCAACATAAAGAGAGGGAACTTGATATTATTGAAATATCTATAAGCATATGTTCCCTTCTCATAATAATTTTCAGTGGGATCACGAATAAACTCAACAATATAAGCATCACATAAAGCATTGTTACCATGATCCACATGCAAAAAGGTGCTCTTACTCTCCACATAAGCATAATCTTTCTCATTGGTAATAGTGGGAGTAGGACTATCTTAAACAACTTGAACACTATAGATTAATTGTGTATTAGGAAGATGGTGTTCAACAAGGGAGTAATTCCCTCCATGATTATGACAAGTTTCATAAGGATAATTTCTCCTTATGTCATAGGTACCTTTATAATCACTATAGATTGGAGTTATAACATCATCATAGTAGAGAAGAGCATTATCATTGCTAGCAACTATATTTGTAAACATGTTGTCTTTATTCTTACTAGCAAAAGAATTATCAATTATCACATCACTAGTGGGTAAAGGATTTGCAATCCTATCATCCCCAAGCTTAGAGCTTTCCATATCATCACTTTCAGAGTTGGTACCAAAAAGATTTTCAAGATCATAAGTAGCATTATCATCATTTTCCCAATCACAATAAGTAACATGCATATCATAATCAAAATCATCTTCAATAGTACCTACGGACGTATCATCGAGATGATAATTAAGGCAATAAACTTCACCTTCTTCTTTAAACTTACAACCGTTAGGATAAAAGTTGATGGGAGGAATATGCTCAGGCCAGGTTGATACCCATTCTTCTTCCTTCTTGCTCCTCTTCCTCCTCCTCTTCTTTTTCTTCTTCGTCACCTTAGGAGGGAGTGGTTGGAGATGCTTCTCCACATATCCTGGTTTATCATTAGAAACAATAGGGGAAACTTGGGAGAAACTCTCCTTTTTATTAGCAGAAATATAAGAGACATTTTTATACTTTGGTAAAGTTCCCTCCTTTCTAATCTTACTTATGTAATCATTTTTATGGCAATTAACAACACAATAGAGATGGCAATTTTGCAAAGTGTTTTTATTCCTATGGCATTAACATCTAGCCAAGAAGTCTTTTCTGATAACTCTTCACACATCAAAAATAACATAAGCTCATCATAAAGATCAGGGGTGATCATGTTATCACACAACTGGTTAACAGTTATGTTTTGAAGGTGCATGCATTGAAAATTAAAGTAACCCTCTATACAGCAAAGTTCACAAGTAAAAGGATAAAGGTCACACAATTCTCTAGCAATTTCATTTAAATCTTTGACCCAAGTGATTGTTCTTTCATGCTTATGTTGCTTACAATACTTCTCTTCTTCAATCATAGGCCTTTCACAAGGTCTATCCACTCCACAAAAATTAACATGCTTATATAAAACTTCATTTTTAGGAATTGGATCATGCATGTTGCAATCATCATGAACAATTTCATTTTCTTTGCAAATCTCTTAAAAAGGTTCATGATGCTTGATCCAATCTTCCTTAGGCATATTAAGATGTGAAGAAAAAGATTTGAGGAAATCAACAAGGAGTTGAGAATCAAGCCCAAACTTAGCGCTAAACTTATTAAAACTTGTAGTTTCAACAAAGGACTTAATGCAATCATACTCATAAATTATACCTGACTCTTTACCTTTGTCGATCTCCCAATCTTCAGTGTTGCGTTGAATTCTTTCAAGGAGTTCCCATTTAGCATCAATCTTTTCGTTTGTGAAAGAACCCATAGAGGAAGCATCGAGCAAATCTTTATCCTGTCGAGAGAGCCTCGCATAGAAATTAGTAATAATCATGTCTTTGGGGAGCCCATGGTTAGGACATTTTAGCATTAACGTTTTCAGTCTCCCCCAAGCTTGAGCTATGCTCTCTCCGTCATGAGGATAGAAATTATGAACATAATTCCTATTCTCATGGGCTTCATGAAGAGGATAAAACTTGGAGTAAAAGAGAGACTGGATCTCTTCCCAGTCCAGCAGGTGAGAGTCATCTAGTAGCCTATACCATTCCAATGCTTTTCCTTTCAGTGACAAGGCAAATAATTTCCTCATGACTCCATCTCTTGTCAAACCTGAAATCTTAAACAACTCACAAGGTTCTGTAAGTTTCAACAAATGAATACTAGGATTGACTGTCCCATCAGAACAATCATTCCTAATTATTTCAATTATCCCAAGTGGTATTTGGAACGGGATACATTCAGTAGGTGGAGGAGACTTCTCTACCACGGGTGTGGTAAAGCGGCCTTCCCCAAGCAGCGAACTAAGAGTGCGGTTTTCCATAAACATAACTAGTGAAACTAAAAACAAGAAACGAAAAGATTTAATTGCAAGATCTAAAGATATACCTTCAAACACTTATTTCCCCGGCAACGGCGCCAGAAATAGCTTGATGTCTACACACGCTTCTATTCTTGTAGACTATGTTGGGCCTCCAAGCGCAGAGGTTTGTAGGACAGCAGCAATTTCCCTCAACTGGATGACCTAAGGTTTATCGAACTCAGGGAAGTAGAGGTTGAAGATGGTCTCTCTCAAGCAACCCTGCAACTAAGATACAAGAAGTCTCTTGTGTCCCCAACACACCTAATACAACTAGGAGTTGTATAGGTGCACTAGTTCGACGAAGAGATGGTAAAATATGGATAATAGGAGTGGCAAAGCAAAGTAATATAAATCTATAATAAAAAGTGCAGCAAGCAAACAAGTGGTAAACGTGAGCACAAATGGTATTGCAATGGTGGAAACAAGGCCCAGGCTTCATACTTTCACAAGTGGCAACTCCCAACAACATTAACATAGTCTAATCACATGATATTTCCCATAAAACATGCAATGGAGACACACTCGGAGGTCATTCCTTTGTGGTCAAGAGAGGACGAGAATTATGCAGGGCTACAAAAGCACACCTCAAAGTTCGTAGTTCTCAATCTATGGATTTCCCAATGTCACCGCGGCCATCCAAAGAGAGTACCACAATCACCACAACATATCTCAAGGATAGTCAAAGACAAGCACCAAGAGACTATCAATCTTCAATCAACACACAAAAGAGGAAATCACTCATGAAAATATTCTTCTAATCCATGTCCAATAGACCGCTGTCACCTTGGTCTCGGGGATTATACTAGATAAAGACAAGTGAGTACATCAGTCCAATACATAGAGGAAGGGGAAATATCATGGGATCACCCTAGATTAACATAGCCTATGATCACAACGAAGATCACATCATGGGAGAGAGAATTGACCACATAGCTACTGGTAGAAACCTCAGCCCCGAGGAGGAACGACTCCCGCATCATGGAGGAAGGAAGCAACGTCGATGGAGATGAATCCGGGGGCACTTCCCCGTCCCGGCAGGATGCCGGCACAGGAATTCTGGTCCCCCGAAACTTGGTGGCGATGGCGGCGGAGATCGGAATTGCTTCTGGAGAAAAGGGTTCTGGAATCAGGGTTTCCGCGACGGGAGAATAAATAGGAGGCCAAGTAGGGCACCAGAGGAGGTCGGAGCCCCCCAAGCGGCACCCCGGCGCGGCCAGGGGTGGGGCCGCGCCATCAGGGCGCCTGGGGCCCCTCTGGCCTCCCTCTGGCCCCACTTCTGGCACATGGAAGCTTCTGGAGCGCTGATTTTTTTATATATTTTTTCCGGAATTTTTCTGGCAATTTAAGTAATGGGAAAACCTGAAATACAAAAACAGCAGAAAACAGAAACTGGCACTTGGGTGCACTGAGTTAATAGGTTAGTCCAAATATGATCAAAAGTGTATGAAAGTGTATCAAAAGCATAGCAATATCACCCAAAACATGCATGGAGCAAGCAGAAATTATAGATACATTTGGGACGTATCAGTAACTCCGTTTGAGTTGATTCTTTTTGGAAATCAAATCTCTTGACCTAAACTTTCTGATAAGGCCAAATTCACTTAATTTTTGTACTATTAGAAATTGTTTTCTGTTGCAAGAGTGATTCGGTTGTTTTCGAAGTCTTTCGAGTTCTGTTCTTTGATTCTGTTGCATGATTGCTTATGTATGCTATTGTTTGATTGCGATAGAATTCCCGGAGTGCGAAGCGTGATACTACGAGTCTTTAGGTTTCAGCGATCATCAGCAAGGCATGTTCATACTTTGATCATATTTCCAATACCTAGATTTCATTGCATTAGTTATATCCTCAAACACTTGCATGAGTAGGACTGGTTACATAATATGATGCTTTGTAGTTCATGAGGTAGGAACCCAATGACTTGAGATCAACCAAGGGAATATATGTTTTGTTACTTATTTCTTAGCCATGCTTGTAGACGTGGATTGGTATGAGTGATTTCATGAAAGTTGTGAGTGTAATAACAACTAAGGGTTTCTTAAGGTGGAATTTAATACACATCTGGGTGGATTGGTTGCAGGTAACCTGAAGAATCCAGTGATGTCCTAGGAAATCCCGGAGGACCCATGTGATTATCCTATGGAATTCCACCCAAGCTCAAAGGGGATCATATATCATTCATGCCTAGAAACTTCCGTGTACAGCCACAATGCCATTATGGGATATGGCATAGTTGAGTATGTTGTGTGACCTCTTTCCGTGGTAGACTAGCAGATGTAGCGGATGTAGGTGGTACGGTCTATCCAGGGTTAAGAGTTAATGCTTCTGAAAGATTGTGTCTCGGTCATCCGTTTCTCAAACACCATGAAGTTCGAGAAATCAAACGGAGGAGCTCGAGTCGTGTGGAAAAAAGTGCACAAACCTCTACAGAGTGTACAAACTATTCATGAGTAGCCGTGTCCCCGGTTATGGACATCTTGAGTATCCTGGTGTTTGAATTATGGACTGATCTCATCACTTTACTAATTTGTTGGGTTAATAATGACTTTGGTTTGGGATTGAGATGGAGGAACCATACTCAATTGTTCATGCTTAAATTTAACAAGGTAGTTAAATAAATTACATTCCTTTGTTGTAGGGAAAAACTAGCTTTATGCAAAAATAAACCTTACAGCCTCCACCAGCCAAATATGCATGTAGTGTAGGCTTTGCTCATTATCATTACAGTGTGTTCTTGCCAGCATATTCAATGTGCTGACCTACATGGCTGCAACATATCATGTTGCAGAGTTTTCAGACGAGGATTAAGGTGCGATAGGTCATTGTCATGCACTCGATGTTTGACGTGGAGTTGGATGGACTCAGCTAATCTTCATAGCTTCCGCAGTTTATTTTATTTAGATGGCGTTCAGCCATTATCGTGTAATGGATATTGCCTCTTCGAGGATTTTCGATGTAATAAAGTGTGATTGAACCTCTGTTATAAATCCTCGAGTACTGTGTGTGTCAGCATACGGATCCAGGGATGACACGGAGCACAGAGACTCCGGTTCATTGGAACCGTGGTCGCTACAAAATGGTATCAGAGCACATGTTGACTGTAGGATGTGACCACTAGGATAAGCCATAGGATGTTCTTCCCCTTCATTCTACTTCTTCTCTACTCATTCTAACTCTTCTCTATTTCTTCTCTGTAGATGTCGGACCCAGTAAGCAAGTTCACTTAGCCAGACGATGACACCCCATTTGGAAAGCACTTGAAGGAAGTCACTAGATACTTGCACATTGGAATACCAAGTATCACTGGAGATCTCTACGCAACATCGCCGGAAGAGGAATGCTGGAAGATCAAATTTAGTGTACCTTGGAGGACTATTGCACCATTCACGGAGCCACCGGGGCTAGAATTCGACGCACCGACATGGATCTTGGGAAATAGTATGGCAGCTCACCACCTTTGGACGCATAAGCGAAGTCTACAACTAGGATCTTGAAGACACCATCTACCAGATTTGTGGACGTCGAGACCAGCAATGGGAGATGCTTCACACCAAGAAGGACGGATCTATTGTAGCATATATCCAAGAGATGGACTAATATATTCGACGCTATGAGAATCAGATGTGCGCACTTATGCAGAAGACCAACATGGTGATAACACGGAATGTGGAGCTAGAAGAAGAACTCAAGACAGTACGTGATGGATATGAAGAAGAAATCACCGTACTATTGGAACATAATGAAGCACTGAAGAATAAGGTTGGAACTGGCACAGCGAAGCCAGAACCGGAAATAGGAATTACCATGGAGAACTACATTCTGATAGACGACACAGACAGTGATGAAAGTGACTATGAAGACGAAGCTGGAGAAGATATCATGGAGTCTTAAGATTACAATGACTAGATGACCACCCAGTAATCATTAGTATTAATCCGAGTAGTTAGAATCGTTCGCTAGCTTTGTAATAAGATCTTTGTTTGCTCTTGTTTGAATTGAGTGATATGATATAAAAATTGTTTGTCTCATGTGCATATGGGTAGTGATTTCCCCTACACCTCATTCTATTCTAATCTCTCCCCTCTAAAACCCTCAGATGCCTCCGAGACGTGAGCCCGAATTTGAGTTTCCCCCTGAGCTCGCCTAGTTGATCCAGCAACAGAACACTTTGATGCAACTCCTTGTCCAGAACCAGAACAACAACAACAGTTATCAAACCAGTTTGCAAATGGCCCCTTTTGAGGCTTTGTATGGAAGAAGGTGCAGAACGCCGTTAATGTGGGATGAAGTTGGAGACCGTCAGATATTTGGACCCGACTTGATCAAAGAATCGGAAGAGAAAGTCAAGATGATCCGCGACAAACTTAATGTAGCCCAGTCTAGGCAGAAGAGTTATGCCGGTACGAAATGCAAGGAGGTGACCTACGAAGTAGGGGATAGAGCGTATCTTCGAGTATCTCCGCTTTGAGGAGTTAAGCGTTTCGGAGTTAAGGGTAAATTGACACCAAGATTTGTGGGACCGTACAAGGTTTTGGAGCGCAAAGGAGAAGTAGCTTATCAGCTAGAGTTGTCCGAGACTTTGTCCAGAGTTCATGATGTGTTTCACGTTGTTCGCACACGAACACGTCACCGTGTACCTCCAATGCCGAGGGTGATGCACCGCAGCTCTCGTCGAAGGAGACCCGTCCGGAAGCGCGGTACGCAAGCAATCCGGCGGGCGCTTTTGAAGACCCGAAACCCCATGCGTCCGGAAGGGACCCCGTCTGGACGCGCGGCGGCTATGGGCTGCCCTAGGTCGACCTGATCGCCCCTAGGGCCTCGAGGTTCGCCGCCCTGCAACAAGAAGAACGAACGAAGAACGAGGAACAAGAAGAACAAAGGGAGAAGATAAAAGTAAAGGTAAAAAGTGGTAGATGAATTGTTCGATTGTATGTTGTTCAATCGGCCCTCACCCCTTATAGGTATATAAGAGGCGGCTGGACTTCCCGTGCAAGGAAAAGGCTTGGATTCACGTCCAAAACCCTAGCCAAATTCGGATTGGTTTGTCCGAACTTTCCAAAACTGTTCGGTTTAAACTGGCTGCACCTTGCAGGTAATTTTTGAGGTGGTAAACGGCCTCGGATGGAAAAGAGACCAAAAGCAATTTTGACCGTTTCGACGAGACGAACAACTTTCATATTGAACGTTTTTCTATTTGAAGCCATCTTCTCGACCAAAACGATCACGCAAAACAGATTGTAATTCGCGCTACCCATCAGACACGTGGATGGTGGGGCGCGTCACTTATGGTTCCGTGATAGGACTGCATTCGGATGGCTGTAACTTTTGCATACCAACTCGGATTTGGACGATTTTCATATCCAAATCGACCGTTTTGACAAGACGAAGACAATTCATGTAGAAAGTTTTTCCATATGAGGCGGTCTTGGGGGTGTAATCAGCCGATTAGTGTTCTGAATACAAAATCTCATTATTTCGAACACAACTTCGGCTTTCGAGATGAGATTGGATGGTGATGGCCCAAACATCAAAGCTTATCCTTTTGATGATACGAAACTTTCTCACTTTGAGAACTTTTCCATTTGAGGCCGTCTTAATTAAGTTTTTGACCGTGCCAAAATCTGGTGTCAACACATGCCCCCCTGTTTTTCGGCAAACTTGTGTGCCGAAAAATAACTTGCACAATGTTTTTTCTAAGGACGATGTCAACACTCCGTAGGCCATTTATATGCTTAGGGCGATAATTATATATCGGCCATATGGATCAGCAACAAAATGTTGCTAATCAAACGAATGATGATGTGGTAAAACCCTTGCATGATGTAAGAAGTTATGTTGCGTTCATGGATCAAAATAAGTCCATGGAGGGTAACCAGTCATACCTGAGGATGAATTCCATGTCATCGGCATAAATGGCATAATTGAAGAATGTGGATAATGTGTGCACCGAGGACGTTGAAACCTTCGGCTTGATCGTTCATAATTTTCACTCTTTTCCTTCTTTACCTTTGTCACACTTCTTTCGATGGAACCTTGCACACCATTCTTCTTTTGAGTACTTCCTTTGGCAAACCATGCCATGTTTCTCTTTTCAAGCTCTTGTGCACTAAGTTTTTGTAATTTCAGACTTGGCACTTTGATCTTCAATAGTTGATTGCTTTACTTCTTTGCCTTTTGTAGCCAATGTCAACACTTTAATTGGCTCTTTGTCATTTGAGATCGAATTTGAAGTAGCACACTTACAACCACCTTTCTTGACCCGGTATACTTGCTTGACCACCTCTTTCTTTGTCCATGGGCTCTGGACCGATTCCTTTTTATTGAAACGGTCTTTAACATGTGATTGTTCAAATGTTGAACTTCTCGGAGCTGCATAATATGGATGAGATGGTTTAAAATAAGATGGACAATGTGCCCTTGTATCATACCTGTCCCATGATGGATATGGATCTACATGAGAATAGAGAGGCATCCACGATATTGGCATTGGCGGCCCAAAATAAGGATACGAATATGTTGCATGAAAATTCTCACTTTGCCAATGCCGGTCCTCACATTTGCGCCTTGGGGGTGATCCTGGTTTCTTTGCATGATTTGGCCGACAAGCATTCTTATGTCCACTCTTCTTTTGATATTTTTCCAAGAGTTGCGTGAAAGTGACTTTCGGCCTTTTACCTTTGTGCTTACCTCGGCCTTTGCTTTCTATTGTTTTGTTTTCATAGATCATTGACTTTGCTTGCTGCCCCCCAGTCCTTGGCGTCTTCATTGTAGCTTCGATGGAATTCTCGCTCTCAAGTTTATGTTCATTATGCTCTTCAACAACTTCTTTACTTGAAAGCTTGATCCCGTCAGCTGCAACTTTTACCTTCTCTTTAAATGGATCGGCTTGTATTAGCCGATGCAAAAACCTTTTGCCATCAGGACCAACCGGAATAGATTGGTCATCTCTTGGTGTCTCAACAAATTTCAATCGTCCTTTATCAATGGACGATTTAACTATTTGACAAAACATGTTGCAATCCTCAAGATTATGCTTGGACGAATCATGCAACTTACAATATATTCGTCCTTGGACTAATGGCTTGACATGGTGATCAAGAATTCTAATGTAATTATTTTTCAATAACAAATAAAAAAATTGATCACACATGTTTGAATCGAAGGTATATGTTTTGTTTTCTAGCCGATCTTGGTGTGTGAACGGCTTTGGAGGTAAGCAAACGAATGGTTCAGATTTAGAATCTCCCCATTCGGCTATGCATTGTGTTTTGCACTCTATCTCCGATGTCTTTGAAAATGAAATTATACCATCATCGGTTTTCTCAACAGAGTATAACCTTGGCTTTAAATTTCTGAAATCAAAGTAGTTAGAACATACATGTCTCAATTGAGGCCATGCGTAAGCTAGGTATGAAGCAAACAAAGCTACCCAATTAGATATGAATTTTAAATAAAGCAATGGGAAAAACTTTGGCTGCAATAATAAATCACTATCGGTCTTTGTAAATGGCACAATAGGTTGACCGATATGTTCTATACCAATTTTATTGCTAACAAGTAAATTACCCTTCTTCATTGGTCTTTTAAAATTACTTATGAGAATTTTTCTTATAGAAGCATCAACAATAAAGTTGTGACCAAATCAGAGGATAGGTAAATCACTTGCTAGACATACCTTTTCAAACACGTTGGGAAAGCATGATGGTTGCGTTACTTGAATGGTATGTTGTTCCTCTGTTGAATAGCTCCCCAACACCTTGTTGTCCTCTTTTTCTAGAACAGATTCGGCATACGTAATATTTGATTCGATCTTTTCAATAACCGAATTAACTTTGTTATCCGAATCACCACTCTTTTTGATAATCCTATCCACACTCAATGCATTCTCTTTTTGACATAATCTAGCTTGTATTGCAGCATAATTAATAGGCTTTCCCTCTTTTATTAATTCATTTAGAACAACATTGCATTCGTCCCAAAAAGACGTAAGATTTTTCTTAATGACCCAATCTGGATAGAATTGCCCCCCAAGACTTTTAGACTCTTTCGGTAACAAGGTGTCGCCGAAATTCTGTAATTGTGCAGGGGAAACATTGTATGCTATGGTACTAGGTGAAGGCACATGTGATCCTATAGAATTTTCAGTTATTCGGCTATTAGCGTGAACGTGCAAAGCCGAATTATGAATACCTATAGTTGCATATGGTGCCAAAACATTAGAAGCGTGAGGTGTAGCATATGATGGTTGAGGGTAATTGACCGGATAACTAGTAGTAGCATGGCCAATTCTTCTATCCACCGGCATGTTTGGATTAACATATTGCAAGCTAGTTGCCGATGAATAAAAAGGTGAAACACTTTGTTGCATACTATCAGAAGTTCCCGTGTGAGGTGTTTCAACTTGATTAACCGAACTCATCATGTTGTTCATCGGCATAAAGATTTCTGGGGTTGCCGATGCATGAGAGTTGGAATACATATGTTGTATGTTGCTAAAATTATATGAAGTAGAAGCATGAAGATTTTGTTGCATCGGCTCTTGCACATAATTAGATGCATGATTGACAAAGATAGGACTAGCCGATACATTATGCTCATTAGACGATCTAGCAACAACATATGCATTATTTGCATCTACATAAGTGAATTGGGTATTCATGTTACCTCTGTAGATTGCAAACCCTAGATGACGATCTCTTCGTAGCAAGAACGGGCCGAAGACCGTTCAAAGCTTCTTCCCCAGCGGAGTCGCCAAAAAGTGTGTTCGCACACGAACACGTCACCGTGTACCTCCAACGCCGAGGGTGATGCACCGCAGCTCACGTCGAAGGAGACCCATCCGGAAGCGCGGTACGCAATCAATCCGGTGGGCGCTTTTGAAGACCCGAAACCCCACGCGTCTGGGAGGGACCCCGTCTGGATGCGCGGCGGCTATGGGCTGCCCTAGGTCGACCTGATCGCCCCTAGGGCCTCGGGGTTCGCCGCCCTGCAACAAGAAGAATGAACGAAGAACGAGTAACAAGAAGAACAAAGGGAGAAGATAAAAGTAAAGGTAAAAAGTGGTAGATGAATTGTTCGATTGTGTGTTGTTCAATCAGCCGTCACCCCTTATAGGTATACAAAAGGCGGCTGGACTTCCCGTGCAAGGAAAAGGCTTGGATTCACGTCCAAAACCCTAGCCAAATTCGGATTGGTTTGTCCAAACTTTCCAAAACTGTTCGGTTTAAACTGGCTGCACCTTGCGGGTAATTTTTGAGGTGGTAAACGGCCTCAGATGGAAAAGAGCCCAAAAATAATTTTTACCGTTTCGATGAGACGAACAACTTTCATGTTGAACGTTTTTCTATTTGAAGCCATCTTCTCGACCAAAACGATCACGCAAAACAGACTGTTATTCGCGCTACCCATCAGACACGTGGATGGTGGGGCGCGTCACTTATGGCTCCGTGATAGGACTGCATTCGGATGGCTGTAACTTTTGCATACCAACTCGGATTGGGACGATTTTTATATCAAAATCGACCGTTTCAACGAGACGAAGACAATTCATGTAGAATGTTTTTCCATATGAGGCGTTCTTGGGGTTGTAATCAGCCGATTAGTGTTCTGAATACAAAATCTCAGTATTTCGAACACAACTTCGGCTTTCGAGATGAGATTGGATGGTGATGTCCCAAACATCAAAGTTTATCCTTTTGATGATACGAAACGTTTTCACTTTGAGAACGCTTCCATTTGAGGCCGTCTTAATTAAGTTTTTGACCGTGGCAAAATCTGGTGTCAACACACGTATCCCAGTTGAAGAAGTGTCACACAGAGATGGCCGATATTCCGCCACGTGATACAATGCCCCTGGAAGCAATTCAGTTAGAGAGCGACCTGACCTATGAGGAGAAGCATGTTAAGATTCTCGAGTTTGCCGACAGAGTTACCCGTAGCAAAGTCATTAAATTCTGCAAGGTACAGTGGAGCCACCACACAGAAGACGAAGACACCTGGGAACGAGAGGATGATCTATGCCAGGACCACCCACACCTATTTTCTAGCCAACCCGAATCTCGAGGGCGAGATTCATCTTAAGAGGGGTAGGTTTGTAACATCCCAAATTTTCAATTTGGAATGTTATACCTAGATCATCATATGCATATCATATTTTAGTTGCATTTTGCTTTTTGAAATTCTAAGCAACTAAAGGACCCACGGAGAGAGTTGGGGATTTCATTATTTTCACGTTTGAATTTTCTCAAAAATTGAAAAGAGAATCATTTGATTATAACTATTTTTTTCTCCAAAATATTTCAATATTAAAAATATATGAGAGGAGATAATATGACTTCTCCAAAATAAAAGAAATTTTGGCGAAAAAATGTTAAAATTGAATAAACAAATTTTATTGGATTTTTATTGCTATTTTATTTGAATTAGAAAAAGTATGCATTTTTCAAAAAATGCATTTTAGGCCAATAAAATATTCACTTTGTTCTAAATATTTTATTTAGACGGCGAAAATTGTTTTTGACATTTTTAGAATTCTTCTTTTCATTTATTTAGGATTGTTTGTTCGGGTGAATTTAAAAAAAATCGCGCGCCCGACTGGGCCAACGGCCTAGCCGAGCCAGGCCGCCGCAGCCCACCGCCTCGCCCCGACCGACTCCGACCAGGAGTCCGGCCGACGCATGCCGCCGCCGCCGCGTCCGAGGAGAACTCCTCCTCCTCGCCCCTTCCCAAGCCACCGAGCTCCCCCTAATAAATACCGCCGCCGCACCCCGCCTCGACCCACACCACCGCCGCCGCCGCACGCCGTCGCCGCCGCTGCTGCTGCGCCGCACGCCCCGCGCCGCCGTCGCCTCGCCCCCACCCCACGCCGCCGCCTAGCCGCCAACCCGCTGCTGCCCATTGACCCGACCCGACCCGCGAGGTAATAAACCGCCTTTTTTATGTAGATCGGTTTAAAAAAAACCTTAGGCTCGGTTTTTTGATTGGTTCGGTTTTCTTTCGTTTTTCTTTGGTCTTATTATTTAATGAATGTCCATTGTTTAGCCTCAGAAAACGAACGTTCGCAAAATAGTTTTTTCTATTTCAGTTTATTTTCGTCGAGGACTTATCCGCGATGAAAATTTTACAGATCAGTCCATGATCTTTAAACCCTCGTAACTTTTTACTCGTTAGTCAGAATTAGATGAAACCAACGCCAATTTCTTCGTCTTGATCTTATCTTTCCATTAGTGCAGCTCAAAGTTGTTTTTGAAAGTTTTAGAATTTGAATTTAAATAGTTTTGTGTTTGAACTTCGTTTGATCGTAATTTGAGTTTCGTAACTCCGTTTGAGTTGATTCGTTTTGGAAATCAAAGCTCTTGGCCTAAACTTCCTGATAAGGCCAAATTCACTTAATTTTTGTACTATTAGAAATTGTTTTCTTTTGCAAGAGTGATTCGGTTATTTTCGAAGTCTTTCGAGTTATGTTCTTCGATTATGTTGCATGATTGCTTATGTATGATATTGTTTGATTGCGATAGAATTCCCGGAGTGCGAAGCGTGCTACTACGAGTCTTTAGGTTTCAGCGATCGTCAGCAAGGCAAGTTCATACTTTGATCATATTTCCAATACCCAGCTTTCATTGCATTAGTTATATCCTCAAACACTTGCATGAGTAGGACTGGTTACATAATATGATGCTTTGTAGTTAATGAGGTAGGAACACAATGACTTGAGATCAACCAAGGGAATATACGTTTTGTTACTTATTGCTTAGCCATGCTTGTAGACGTTGATTGGTATGAGTGATTTCATGAAAGTTGTGAGTGTAATAACAACTAAGGGTTTCTTAAGGTGGAATTTAATACACATCTGGGTTGATTGGTTGCAGGGCACCTGGAGAATCCAATGATGTCCTAGGAATTCCCGGAGTACCCGTGTGATTATCCTATGGAATGCCACTCAGGCTCAAAGGGAGCATATATCATTCATGCCTAGAAACTTTCGTGTGCAGCCATAATGCCATTATGGGCTCTGGCATAGTTGAGTATGCCATGTGACCTCTTTCCGTGGTAGACTACCAGATGTAGGAGATGTAGGTGGTACGGTCTACCCAGGGTTAAGAGTTAATGCTTCTGAAAGACTGTGTCTCGATCATCCGTTTCTCAAACACCATCCAGTGAGAGAAATCAAACGAAGGAGATTGAGTTGTGTGGGGAAAAGTGCACAAACTTGTGCAGAGTGTACAAACTATTCATGAGTAGCCGTGTCCCTGGTTATGGACATCTTGAGTATCCTGGTATTTGAATTACGGACGAATCTCGTCACTTTACTAATTTGTTGGGTTAATAATGACTTTGGTTTGGGATTGAGATGGAGGAACCATACTCAATTGTTCATGCTTAAATTTAACAAGGTGGTTAAATAAATTACATTCATTTGTTGTAGGAAAAAACTAGCTTCATGCAAAAATAAACATTATAGCCTCCACCAGCCAAATATGCATGTAGTGTAGGCTTTGCTCTTTATCATTACAGTGTGTTCTTGGCAGCATATTCAATCTACTGACCTACATGGCTGCAACGTATCATGTTGTAGAGTTTTCAGACGACGATTAAGGTGCGATAGGTCGTTGTCATGAACTCAATGTTTGCCGTGGAGTTGGATGGACTCAACTAATCTTCATAGCTTCCGCAATTTATTCTATTTAGATGGTCTTCAGCCATTATCGTGTAATGGATATTATCTATTCGAGGATTTTCGATGTAATAAAGTGTGATTGAAACTCGGTTATAAATCCTCGAGTACTGTGTGTGTCAGCATACCGGTTCAGGGATGACACTGACCATAGAGACTTTGGTTCATTGGAATCGCTACATAGGGTTTTTGATGTTTTGGACGAATTTTTTAGTACTTTTCTTCTACGGGAAGTCCAGCCGCCTCATAAATAGATGAGAGGTGACGGCCGATAGAACAACACACTATCGAACATATCATCAACCACCTTTACCTTTACGTTTACTTTCTTCCTTGTTCTTTTTCTTTCTCGTTCTTCGTTCGTTCTTCGTGTTGAAGGGCAGTGATCCTCAAGGCTCTAGGGGCGAACGAATCGTCCTAAGGCAGCCCATAGCCGCCCCGCGTCCAGACGGAGTCCCTTTCGAGCACGTGGGGTTTCGGGTTCTCAAAAGCACCTGCTGGATTGCTTGCGTACCGAACTTCCGGACGGGTCTCATTCGACGTGAATTGCGATGCATCACCCTCGGCGTTGGAGGTACACGGTGACGTGTTCGTGTGCAAACACATTCCTACCAATTCTTATATTTTGAAGCAAAGTTAATAGCGTCTATATCAAACTCGATAAGGCTATTGAGGCAAACAGAGTGGTGACGTAACGACGAAACGGTGGACATTTGGTCATAAATTTATTATAACAAGAGAGCTCAAAGAAACCAATGCTGCAATGCCAATTAAAGAAAATAAACCTTAAGTCTTTTTTTTTAGACAAACCTAAGTCTGCCAAATGACTCGACCAGAGAGTTACAAGAGCAAGACAACATTGAGATAATCAGGCCCGTAGTAACATGGGGGATAATTCAAACACTTAACATAATGGATCTTCATCATGAAAACAACAATCTGCCAAAAGTCTGTCTAGGAAGAAAGTTTTGTTTTCCGCTTAAATATGGCAAAGTTTTGCCTGTGAACCTCATCATGAAAACAACAATCTGCCAGAAGTCTGTCTAGGAAGTACGTGGAATGTGCACTCGAGAATCTTGTGCCTTTATTTTCTTCTTTAATTCCTCGAATGATTCTGGTATATAGTGGTACTCATGAAACATGAGCCCCCTCGCCCACTCCACATGATTGCAATACGTGAGAAGATGATCAGCAACGGTGAAAGGTCGCACAGACGGGCGAATCTTCTCTTTCATGTCGTGTATCTGGCACGGCGCCGCTAGGTCCACGGACAACCCAGTCGACAGAGACTGCATCACAGCGGGGCTGTCTGGCAGAGAAAAATAAACCGAATTGCTACAGATACTCCCTCCGTTCCGATATACTCGTCGTGGTTTTAGTTCAAATTTGAACTAAAACCACGACGAGTAAATCCGGACGGAGGGAGTAGATGGCAAGCTCATGGTGGGGACAGACAGGCATCTGTCACTGTTGAGAAACAAAGCCCGGCCACCAAGATTGCAGATGGGCAGCAGTTCTGGCTCCAGATGTCCACCTCGAAGACCCTGAAGGCACACTTTGGCCATGCCCTGTCATTGGTTCCATGCTGCAGCACGAGCACCATCTGTTAGAAGGGAGAGAGGGATTTGGTGGAATAGTTGTTTTATTGCTTGATCCTCGTGGGCATATATATAGGAGTACAATGATCTACTTGGAGTACAAGACAAGCCAGAACAAATCCTAGTCAATCTCTTCTTTCCTAATAAACATTATACTCAACATCCCCCCGCAGTCACAACGGTAGCGATGCAGACGATGAGACTGGAGAAGAATCCGAAGGCAAGCCGACGGACACCCCCCCACAGTCGGAACGGTCGACGCATCGCGGAGTCGTGACTGGAGTGGAAACCGACGAGGTTACTCAAGCAGGCGGTAGCCCTTTGTGCCGTTTGTCGATGTAGTCGAGAGCGTAGGGTGTTGTAGCTGTTGTCGAGGTTGCCGTGCGAAGAATGTCGTGGTCGATGTCGAGTCGGGGTAGCCGGTGTCGAGGAAGTCGCCGTGGAGCCGCGGGCGTATGGGGGCGCCGAGTTAGCATGGGCGCTGTGGTGTCGAAGTAGTGGTGCGCCGGAAAGAAGATGTTGTTGACGACGCGTCGCGGCGGGTTTGCCAAGCCCGGGGACACATCGTAGATGAAGGCATGCACCGGTGTTGCCAGCACCGGGCATGCGTAGACGGACGAAGACGAAGTTGACGAAGCGCCGACCAGGCTTGCCAGGCCCCGGGACACGTCGTGGATGAAAGCACGCATCGGTGTTGCCAGCACCGGGCATGCGTAGACAAGGGACCTGCACGAGCTGTACGCCATGTCGGAGAAGTCGGAGGGGCCAGCAGAGAAGAACTCGACGACGGTTGCGGCGTCCATCGGCGCGGGGCCGACGTCACCAACGGTGGTCGGAGTAGACGAAGTGGTCGGGGTAGATGACGGCTACGCTGGCGACGGGCTTGGTGCTTGGACGAAGACAAAGGGGGTGGACGGGCGACGGCGGCGGCTACAAAGGTAGCGGCGGCGGCGGCCAAAGAAGAACGGCGGCGGCGGCTAGGTTAGGTTTGCGGCGGCGATGCTCGAAGTAGGCGAAGAACCCTGACAGCGTGACGAAGACCGGCGCGGACGGTGGCGTCCCCGCGCCAAGGGAGACGAGGCGGTGTATACCACGGGAGGTCGACGCGCGGTGACGACGGAGTGGACCGCAGGCCGCGACGCTACGGCCCGAAGGGGCGACGCAGCGGCGGCAGGCGGGTCGGGGCGACGGTGGGAAGACCTCGGGGCGGCGGCGGGGACCGCGGGCCACGACGCTGCGGCCCGAAGGGGCGACACAACGGCGGTTCGCGAGTCGGTGCAACCGCGGGGACAGCCTCGGGGCGGCGTCGGGGACCGCGTATCGCAGCACTACGGCCCGAAGGGGCGACGCAGCGGCGAAGCACGAGTCGATGCAACCGCGAGGAGAACCACGGGGGCGGCGGCGCTGCGGCCTGACGGGGCGACGCAGCGGCAGCCCGATGCTCGATCGGTGAAGAGGCGCGCTGAACTCGGGGACGATCTTCACGGGACCTGCGGAGGCGCGCGTGACCGACGGGCCAGGTCGATCGCGCGGCGTAGATGAGGTGGATCGCGGCGGCGAGCGGGTGATCAAGACGATCGCGCGCGAGGTCGGGGACGCCGCTCGGTGGAGGAGTGATGGCCGAGTCCCGGATGAGGCCGGCGACGGCAGACGGAACGGGACGTCAGCGCTGGCACCCGGGCTGCCAAAGCAGCGCCGGCGCCCGGGCAGCGAGGCCCGAGCGACCAACGGAGCAACAGCGCCCGAGTTGAGGCAGACGACGAGCCTGATGCAGCCGAGGACGAGGACGACGAGGTAGACCGCCGGGCCGCCGTGCAGACGCGGCGGAAGCGGGTGACGTGGATCGATTGGCGGGCCGGCGCGCGAGCGACGGCTATGATTGGCCGTCACATGGCGCGAGGCCGCCGGGTCGGGGCGATGCAGGTGCTCCGGTCGGAGCAGGACGGTGACGGCCGGCGGAGGGCGACGAGCGGACCGACGCGCGGACGACGGCTGGCCCGGACGGGCCGCCTCGGCGCGCGTGGTCGCCGGGTCGGAGGAGAGGCCGGCTGGTCGCGCCAGGGTCGAAGTAGAGGCGCACTGGGTCGACGGCGGCGGTGGGCGACGCAAACCGATTAAGATTAGATCGGAAAACCAAAAAGAAAAACGCCGATCAAAACGACCGGCGAGAGAGCAAAAAAACCTGGAGCAAGGGCTCAGGAAAAAGACTCTCTAGGGTAGCCGGCCAACACGGCCGGCGGACGAACCCTAGGTATGGGCGGCGCGGCCCCCGGCGGCGGTCATGGAGGCCGACCGCCCCGGGGACGGCGCGCGGGTGCGTAAGCGGTGACGTCTAGGGTTTAGGATCGACTTGCTCTGATACCATGTTAGAAGGGAGAGAGGGATTTGGTGGAATAGTAGTTTTATTGCTTGAGCCTCGTGGGCATATATATAGGAGTACAATGATCTACTTGGAGTACAAGACAAGCCAGAACAAATCCTAGTCTATCTCTTTTTTCCTAATAAACATTATACTCAACACCATCCTCCCGGCAACCTCCACGAGGTACTGGCGCCATATCGACAGGCCGGCTAGCGAAGAGTAGGCCATGGAGATTTTGCGTGGAGGGTACACCATTACTATCTCCTTCCTCCACTTTGTGGTCGCGAAGAGCAGGCCTTGGAAGGGCAAGAAGTTATGAAGCTCCACCATGCCATGGTGAATGACCTCCCACCTCAGCCGGCCTGGCTGTGTCCAGAGCACCATGGGTTTCCAAGGGAAACGGGCCACCACTGAAAAGGGGGCCGTAGGAGAACAACAGACGAAGGCGCTCATGATGAACAGAGCTTCTCGGTCCTTGATCGCACTGCGGAAGGCAGGGGCGAGGGGCGGGAGTTCGACCGTGGCGAGGGTGAAGGGGTGGACCACGCGGACGACGGTGGTGCGTTTGTGTAGCAGGATGACGAGGCCGTCGGTGAAGCCGACGACCCTGTGGTACCGGAGGTCAGGGAGGCGGACGCGCAGGCGCCTCGCCGTGCGCGTGTGGAAGAAGGTGATCTCGCCGGCACCGTCCAGGGGCGCCCCATCTCCGTCGCAGAGCGCGATCCAGCCGCGCTGGCGGAGCTGCGGTTTGCTCAGGGCGAGGATGCCCAGGTCGGACGTGCTGGTGCGCCAGCCCGAGCGGACGGCGCGGAAGGTGAGGTAGTCCACCACGTCCTCGGCCAGCAACCGCCAGGAGAGGAGGCCTGCGATGTCGGTCGGGAGAGAGGCCCAGCCGCTGGCCTCCTGCGCCGGTTCAGGGGCCCGCCGGCGCTTGCTGCTGGTGGGTGGGCGACCGGACGAACCTTTGCGCTTCCGCCCCGCCGCCGCGGCCCCGGACGGACACATTTCCGGAAGAAAAAGGAGGCGCCTTTCTCCCACACCCGCACGGATCTTATCGATCTAGCGCAGGACGAATAACAAAACGGGACAAGAGGCTCCTTTTATACTCCTTTGGAAAACAAAATTATAAGTATGATGTTTTAGGGAGATTTTTGTTTTCCGAATAAGGGAACGATCGTATATGTTTGCATGTCACCCCCTCCCCTATTTTTATCCTAATTACTTACTAGTGCGCGCCCCGCTGAATCGAGCGACCAGCTCACACGCATGCATGTCGAAAAATGTTGATCCGCTAGCGCATATACACTGTGTTAATAAATGCTTTCACATTGGTAACTTTGCTTTAGAGAAAACAGATCTGTGCGTTTATTTTGTGCTTTTAAATTTTGAAAAAGTCATATCTTTTGAATGGTATGTCGAAATTCAGATCCGTTTTCATCATTAGAATCTTTACGATGATATCTTTGAAATAAGATCCCGTATGGGTATATTTTGACGAATTTTTTCGATGCCAACTTTGATGTTGTATGTCACGCCCCGAGACCGGGCCTAGGCGAGACAGCCGTCGCGCCTATAGACCAGAAGCCTATAGTCGCGAGGCGTGATTAAGTAGGCATAAACCAGAAGTGGATCACAAAAGCTCATATATTTACTATACAAATTCCTATCCATTTACAAATATCCAAAATACATGAAATTCTCTATCCGCTTCCCATTCACTGGTCTAGCCTATTCTTTGACGGCATCTTCTGGGCATACTTAAGTTACATTGACTGCATCTAAAAAAAGAGGAAGCAAGGATGAGTACGATAAATTATACTCAGCAAGTAGATACTTCACTATACAACAAGGAGCAATGGTATGATGGTGAAGATCAATAGATGAACTAAATCCAGAGGATAAACAAGGTTATAATCATTGGAACATATTTTGGTGTAAATGGATAAAAGAACAATATAACTGAATTTAATGGAAACATTAGGGAAATATATTGGCGTCACACATGACCGCAAGCTTCCCAACTCGGGAGTCACAGGGGTGAAATTTCACACTTTTACACTCTTAAGAGGGGTACCCCGACGTCGAGAGCCTCGACCAGAACACAGAGGTTCTAGAAGAGCAGAGCTCTTGTATCCAGTAAGACCTGGACACATGGACCTACCGATGTCGGTCGGCGTACGGATCCATCACCGACACGTTCCCGAACAAGGTCCGTCCTTAGCGAAGAGCCCAGACAGTCCCATACCTGAACTGTGACCGGTACAATACGTTTGCCGTCGTGACACCAATAAAGAAGGGAATAGGATATGCTATGTGGCTGGATCAACTATAGGATCACCGGAATATCAGTCAACACGACACGTCCATGCCTTTACACGGGACCATCCAGAAATACAGTGATTCCATCAACAAATGGAATTTTCAAGGCAACATATCTCGACCAGATGGCAAAGAAGCGGATGAAGCAATCAACAAGAATAAGGAACAACATCATAATCAGATGATCAAAGGAGACAACAATAAAGCGGGATTAGGGAGTCAGCAAAGCAACTACTAGGCAGGATGTAGGGATTAGCGAAGAAGCCACTTGCCTCGATCGCGAGATTAACCACATCGGAAATACTCTGGTCGATCAATCACGGCTTATGCCGAACATAAACGTAAGTTATATGTATATGCCTTGATTCTCCTGCAAAGATTATGGCTCAACTTTGTCGGCATCTTCCTCGGGCTTGGTTGGTAGTGTCTCCAGGCGAAAGCCTAGGTCCGGAGCTGGATCGGCGTGATGGCGGCGTCTCTGACGTCGTTCCTCTGTTGGGAGCATCGTGTTTTTGAGACACTGCTTGGAGGTTCTATGTGGTGCTCCTCCGGTGCTTGCCGCAGTTTTTGGTGAAGCTCCAGGCGCAATGTACGCCATCGCTGATAAGTCCAAGACGAAGCTTTTTCTGTGATCGACCGAGTTCCGCCATCCTGCCTGCACTCTGCTTCAAGGGTGGATGGTGCGTTGACAAAGGAAGTCTCAGTTGGAGCTGCTGCTGTCTTCGGAGGATACCGGCATTGGTCAAGAGACGCGGTTGTGATGCTTAGCCTAGGACAGGCCCTTTTTGCTTTGTAGTCGTGTAGTCTGTGGTGGGTAGCTCGGCAGCTAATAGGGCTGTCGTTTTCTTTTTCTTTGATCTTCGGATATTCATCATGTTGTTCTTCCGCTGCTTCCTGCTAAATCGAATCAAGCCAGCATTTTGCTGGATCTTTCAAAAAAAACTTTGTCGGCATCTCGGCGCCGCGGTCTATATTTCTTCCGACATAGACGTAGCTCTCCGCCAACCTTTCTATCACTCTATGTTTATCAGTGGTCTCGCTCTCTTGTGCTCTATGTTAGAGCATCTCCAGCCGCGCCCCCAACAGGTCCCCCCAGGCCACTTTTTCGCCGCCGGCGCCGAAAAAACGGCCCGGTCGCGCCCCCAGGACGCCGAAAATCACCGGTTCGGCCCTTTTTTACGCCCGGCGGTCATAGGCTGAACCTGACGCGCTGGGGAGCAGTTGGGGGCTCCGATGCAAGGGAAAAGCGCGGTTGGCCCACACCGTCAGGGGAAAAGTCAAGGTTTTCTTCGCCGACTCGCCTCCCACCCCCCGCGCCCACTAGCTATATCCCGGCGCCGCCCGCCGCCCTACTCCGCTAGATAGCCATTCCCCGCCGGAAAATAGCAGCGCTTCGCCGCGGCAGCCCCTCCAACAGCAGTTGGGCATTTCCGGCCGCCGTTTCCGGCCGCGGAGGCGCGGTTTAGCGGAGGGTACACGCCCACCTAGCGCAAGGTGTTCGGCGATGGACTCGGATGACGAGGAAGTGCTCGCCACCCTCGCTTAGCTGCTGGCGATCAATGAAAAGCCGCGGCGAGGTGGCTCGGCGTCTGGGTGGGTGAAAGCAAAGAACCGGCATCGTCTCGAAGGCTACTGCATGCTCTACTGCGACTACTTCGCCGATGCTCCACTTCACGACGAGAAAACATTTCGGCGCTGTTATCGGATGAGCCGAAACCTCTTCCTGAGGATTGTGAATTCCATCCGGGAGTTCGACAACTACTTCAAGTGCAAGATGGATTGCACCGGCGCTCTTGGATTCACCTCCATCCAGAAGTGCACGACAGCGATGAGGATGCTTGCATATGGAGCTCCCGGTGATTCACTGGACGACTATGGGCGCATGGCCGAGTCCACCAGCATAAAGTGTTTCTACAAGTTTTGTCAGGCAGTGGTGGCAGCGTTTGGACCAGAATACTTGAGAACACCCAATGCGGAAGACACTACTCGGATCCTAGCACAGAATGCAGCAAGAGGATTTCCTGGGATACTTGGAAGCATCGACTGCATGCATTGGAAATGGAAGAAAATTGCCCATTTGGTTGGCAGGGGATGTACAAAGGCGCTAAAGGCGGTTGCAGTGTGGTGTTTGAGGCGGTGGCCACACAGGACCTCTGGATTTGGCACTTCTTCTTTGGTATGCCAGGAACTCACAATGACATCAACATGCTGCAGTGCTCTCATGTCTTTGCCAAGCTTGTTGAAGGTCATTCTCCTCCTGTGAACTTCGAGATCAATGGGCGGCACTACAACAAGGGGTACTATCTAGCTGACGGCATCTATCCGAGATGGTCGACATTTGTGAAGACGATCTCAAACCCTGTGGTAGGAGGCAAGAACACATGGTTTGCAAAACTTTAGGAGGCTTGCAGGAAGGATGTCGAGCGGGCATTTGGTGTGCTCCAATCTCAATTTGCTGTTGTTCGGTACCCCGCTCAGACGTGGTCCAAAGATCAAATGTGGGAGATTATGACTTACTGTGTCATCTTGCACAACATGATCATCGAGAGCGAGCAAGAAGACCCAGTGTTTGACACTGAACCATACTACAGGCAGGGTCCTCTAGCCGAAGTTGATCACCACCTACCGGCAACTTGGACTGCCTATCTCAGTATGCATTAGGAGATCCGAGACCCACAGGTGTATCATCAACTGCAGAAAGATCGGATTGAGCACCTATGGAGGCTCAAGGGGGACGCCGTATGATGAAATACGAGTTTTTATTTGTTGAACTATATAATTTGTATTGAACTATTTGTTGTTGTACTATTTTATTGAAGTATTTGATTTTTCTGTGATGAAATATGTGATAAGAAATAATTGTGTTGATAATTGAACGCCGAGACACGGCGAAACCACGTCGAATATGGGCCTATTCTCGCCCCTATAGGCACTTTATTCGTCGAAATGGGGCTACAAAATGAGCCAATTTCGACGCCTGGGGGCGACGACTGGGCGCAAAACCACTCCAGCGCCGATTATATCGCCGGCTCGTCTCCAGGGGGAGATTTTTACGGGTCCTGAGAGGCAACGGCTGGAGATGCTCTTAGTCGACTGGTCGATGGTGTTGTCGTATGCCTCACCAGCAAGAGCTGAGCCGCAGTGGCTCTTGACCTTTGCCTCTTGACTCTTCAAATACTCATGGAGCTGGCCGACACCCCTTCCGAGTGACCAAAAGCTACTAGCCTTCAACCTGGACAGCATGCAACAAGTCTACGTACTGACCCTGGGTGACTAAGGCTACTTCCAATGTATTGGTGCTAACATGAGGTGCTAAGCACATTAAAAACTTTAGCAACTAAAGCCCTCAATGCATAGGTGCTTAACTTGTTGGTGCTAAGCATGCTTCATTTAATGATTTTGCAACTAAAGTTCTTCATGCATTGATGGGATTCTTCCATTTAAGTCTTTTGCCTAAGTTCTCGCGCTTAGCATTGTTTCATCCTGGGTCACCACACTCATCTCTCTCCTCTTAATTACCTTTCCACATCAGACTTTTTGCCTACATGACAGCCTTAGCACCTGTATAAGGTGGAGCATTGGGAGGAGCCTAAGCCATCACTAGCTCATGTAGTAACAAGCCACGGTTGACCCTTACTACAAAATATCTCACGCCATAGAAGCATGGTTGAAGGCATCTGCACATGCATAATGTAATCTCTTCCAAAGAATGCATGCACCACGTACTACTCATGCATGCATGCATCGATGCATGCGCAAACAAATCAACTTTTAACTCCAACATGATAACTCCTCTAATTTCTGTTGCATGCATGCGTTAACACCCAATCAAAACACTAGTGTTTAGAAAAACCAGAATAATTAGTAGCCAAATATTATTTTACCAAAGTTAATTAATAACTAAAAAATACGAGTTTTCACACTGTATGATGCAACTCTATTACTATATGGTGCAATTTTAGTATTGCATGGTGTAATTTTTCAAGCACACCTTGGTCACCTACCCTACCAGCAATATGTGCAACTTAGTCTGTTGTTCTAGCCAACTATCTAGTAGTCGATGTGCAACTCATTCCTCTTTCTACATGTGGATGTGTAGTTTGAGTCGGCGGGGTAACATATAGAGTTCCACATAGTCTGTTAGGCAGTTGGCCGGGGCAACACACGAAGTTGCACATCTCGCTGGCTTGAATAGTTGGAAGGTAAAAACTACATATCTAGGGGTACTAAAAAGATGCATACAGACGGGGCGCTAAAGTGGGCCATCTCACTAGCAGCATGGTTCCAACATGCTCCTAGCAAGGAAAACTACACGCCCACGGGGTACGGAAAAAAATTGCATATCATTGTTAGATAGTTGGTCGTGGAAGTATCCGAAGTTGCACATTCATTGTTAGGCAGTTGGCCGAGATAATAAATAGTGCAATCCACACATCCACAGGCAGGGGGAAGTTGCACATAACTACTAAGTTGTTGGCATGTGCAACATAGGAGGTTGCATATCTCACTGTTTAGAGGGTAGGTTGGGTCGGAGGTGCCATCAGTGAAACTGCACGTTCATGGGTAGAGAGAAAGTTGCACATTGACTCGAGGATAGTTGCACATCGACTACTAGGCACTTGCACCTAACGGGGATTAAATTGCACAAAATAAAATTTGCCCAAACATATCCATGCGGGATTTACTTTTGAAAAGCATGTCGTGTGGGTTCCAATGGTGAAAACGGGTCTAAATTCCGATATTCAACTCAAAAGTTATGACTTTTTTTAGAGAAAAGAAAACCTGAATTAAATGGGTTCACATCAGTTCGCATGAGTGAAAACTACACGTCCAGAAGTAGGAAAAAGTTGCACATGGACCGTCATGTAGTTGCACATTGACTCCTAGACAGTTGCACCAAACGGGGTTTAAGTTGCACGCAAAAAAAAATTGTCGGAACATACCCATGCGAGATCTTGTTTTGAACAACACGTTGCAAGGATTCCAATAGTGAAAACGGATCTTAATTCCGACGTACGGTTTAAAAGTTATTACTTTTTAAAATTACCAAAATTGAAATTAAATGTGTTTCGGGGTTTCCATTAATAACAGAGTTTCTTTTTAAGGACAAGGGGAACAGGTGGTATTCCTTTTTGGCCGGCCGCTGACCATCCTCCCTGACATCAACACCGCCTCGTTTCCGCGTACAACAACCATTTCCCTCCCATTATATCTTGACCCAATCAACACTTCCCCAGATTAAATTTGAATCTGTTTTTTTCTTCGGAAATAAGACGTTACATTCATCCGATTTAATCCACCGGCAGTCCTAGCTCGTCCGGACGGGCTGCGGCGGGCGTTTCTCTAGAACGTGGCTGATCGGGCCTCTGGACCTCAGTGCTTGGTTGCCTGGGAACGAGTCTGCCGATCCAAGGCGGAGGGGGAGCTCGGTGTCCGGGCCCTTCGTACCTAGAACGACTACCTCCTTCTCAAGCTGCTCCATCGTCTGCACTCCCGCGCACTGTCCCGGTGGGCCTCCTGGGTTTGGGACCAGTCGGGAGAGAAGTCTCTCTTGGCCCCTGGTCATTCCCCCCTTGAGGGTGAGCATTGGCAGGCTCTCTTGGAGCTTCTGCTAGTCCACCGTGCTCTCACGAGGGTGGAGCTGGGGGATGGGAGGACGAACTCGTTTTGGCAAGACCGGTGGCTCCCCTACGGGGCGCTCCCCGCTTTGTTCTCTCATGTGGCTCACCGGGTGGTGTCAGTTTTGGAGGCCCTCGTTGTGGGGTGTGCGCCTTGCTCGTGCCCAGACTCACCCCCCCAGCGGTGTGTAAGTGTGTGACTGTCCAGTAGCTAGTGGAGGGGGTGTCCTCCCCGGGCGAGCCCGTGACGCCCGGATAATTATGCTACAGTGAACCTCTACTAATAATGCCACATCACCTTCGTTACTGTTCCTAATCTCGCGTTAGTTCGAAACCGATTCAAATTCAAATTCAAAATAGGCAAACGTCAAAAGTTTTGAAATATTAAAACTAAAATGTTCGGGTTGTGCCGAATAATACATAGGTAATTATGGTGAAGAAACCATACCTTTAAAAAAGTTTAAATACTCAAATTGAATAAATAAGAGTAGAAGATAAACTAAAATAAAACAGAAAGAGGAAATAAATAAAAACCAAAACAGGGAAATGCAGCCCCATCCCCGGGCCATCGCCCAGCTAGCCTCTGGACCGCAAGGCTGGCCCCCCGCTTCCCCCAAACCCTAACCCGCAGCGCACCCACTACCTCCCTCGTCCCGATCTGGATCGGCTCCGTGAGGATCCCCACCGTTCATCGCCCCTCGCCACTGGATCGCCGACCCGAACTGCCATCATCGCTCGCTGGAGCCCTCCGCCTCGACCACGTCGTCCTCGTCTCCTCCCCAAAGGATCCACCGAGCCACGCCGACCCCCTGCCCGCCAACACCGGTGAGGGCCATGCCCTCCACTCTCTCCCTGTCTTACGCGCTAGCGCCGTCCGCCGCCCCCTGTGCCCTCGCTGTCGCTCACCGCTCCTACTCCAGCCCCGTGTCCCGCCGCGCCGCCCGCATCCGCCTTCCCATGTGCTGCCGCTGCTCTGCTGCGCAAGGTGCCGCTCCTCGTCTGCTCCACCGCTGCAGCCCGCCCTGAACTCCCCTCCTCGCATGCACTCACGCCCACCTGCTAGTCATGGCCTACTCACACTCAGCCTGCGGCCGCACGCACCACCACGTGCGCACGTCGCCACGCCAACGTCGTTCGCGTGCGCCCCGCACACACGCGTGCCGCTAACCCCCGCCGCTCCCGTCGACGTGCAGCTCGCCGCAGCCACACCGGCGCATTCCTCTGCTGCCGCTCGGGTGGTGGCCGCCGGTGCCCGCCGCCCCACCGCCAGCGTCGACCTCGCCCCGCTCCTGCAGCCCCCCTGCACCGCTGACGCCGCCACGCCCGCGGCCACCTCCGACGCTCTGGCGCTCATGCCCTACCTCCGTCGCGACCTCGCACCCGCACCGGCCACGACCGTCGCCGCCGCAGCCCCCCCCCCCCCCCCCCCCCCCC